>JAQQTO010000036.1:5068750-6278125 GCA_029884595.1 Ormosia semicastrata | reverse complement strand
AGAATTTGAAAACTATGAATTTGAAATGTTTTGCAATGAAAATGACATTGAACATAATTTTTTTACTCTTAGAACTCCACAACAAAATGGAGTAGTTGAAAGGAAAAATAGATATTTAGAGGAGTTAGCAATAACTATGCTCCGTGAAATAAACTTTCGTAAGTATTTTTGGGCGGATACGGTTAGTACTGTTTGTTATGTTATGAATAGAGCTTTAATAAGGTCAATTTTAAAGAAAACCCCCTATGAACTATACAAAGGAAGGAAACCAAACATTTTCCATTTTTATGTCTTCGGTTGCAAATGCTTTGTTTTAAATAATGCAAAAGATAACATAAACAAGTTTGATGCTAAATCTGATAAGGGAATATTTCTTGGTTACTCTCTTGGTAATAAATCCTTTAGAGTTTATAATAAGAGAACAATGACCATTGAGGAATCAATTCATGTTGCATTTAATGAAACTAACTCAAATGGTTCGATAAAAAATTTGGTTGATGATGTTGTATAAATTCTGTCAAGAACTTACTTGGAGAATCAAAGGAAGGAGGTCAAGAAGCAAGAAGAAAGCTCATATGATCCCCCAAACTAAGAGGATTCACAAATCATGGACCTTCCTAAGGAATGGAGGACATCAAGATATCATCCCTTTGACAAGGTGATAGGTGATGTATCAAAATGGGTAATCACTCGAAACTCTGTTAGAGATGCATGTAACCATATGACTTTTGTCTCTCAAGTTGAACCTAATGATATAAATGAAACCATTAATGGTGAACATTGGATCTTAGTCATGCAAAATAAACTAAACCAATTTGACAGAAATCAAGTTTGGAAATTAGTTCCAAGGCCCAATGATCATCCATAATTGGCACCAAATGGGTCTTTAGGAACAAACTTGATGAAACAGACTTAATAATAAGAAATAAAGTTAGGCTTGTTGCTGAATGTTATAATCAAGAAGAATACATAGATTATGAATAAACATATGCTCCCATAACTAGATTAGAAACCATAAGAATACTACTTGCATATGCATGCATCATGGATTTCAAGCTTTATCAAATGGATGTCAAAAGTGATTTCTTAAATGGTTTTATACAAGACGATGTGTATATGGAACAATCTCCTGGTTTTGAAAACTTTGAATTGCCCAACCATGTTTTTAAATTGAAAAAGGCATTGTATGACTTAAAACAAGTTCCTAAAGCTTGGTATGAAATGTTGAGCAAGTTCTTTTTGAAAAAAGATGCTTTTCTAGAGGTAAGGTTGACACCACTCTTTTCATCAAGCATAAAATGCATGACATACTTCTTGTTTAAATTTATGTTGATGATATATGGTGTGGTGTGGAATACGATTAAGAATTATATAAAAAATAGTTGCCAAGTTCCACCAAAAATATAAAAACCTTGCAACCAGTTGTAGTAAGCAAAGGTCGATCCACAGAGAACTAATTCAATTGACACTATCAATCCAATTCCTAAATTAAACTCTGATGAACAATAAACAGTAAAAAGTAAAAAGGGAGTTTTGTTAATTAAAACTAACAAAAGAAATTAAACTTAAATCAAAACAGTAAACACAAATTGAATTATCAAGTTAAAGATATTGGTTAAGAGATGGAATCCACCACTAGATTTATATGATTATGCTAACTTACATACTCTTTATACCAACATGATCAATTATGTTCTTATGTGATTATGAGATAAATCTCTTGTTTTCCTTAAGTTTTGCTTAATTCAGCAACTGCTCAAATCAAATCCTAACCATTAATTATTTGTAAAGCAACCGCTCTTACACCTACCTAATGATTGCATTAAGAATTAGAAAATCAATCACACTAAGATCTAATCACACACTGGGATTAAATTACTTAGATCATATGTTTCACTAGTTTTACCACCGCAACCGCGCATAGTAATCTTAGTTTTACCACTCTCAAAAATTAACAAGAATATAAAGACCTTTATATTGATTTAAGAACTGAAACATGCCCTGTACTTTTTTGTCAGCACAATTTCATGTATTTCACAAGTCAGAGAAGGACACAGCCTAGCCCCTGTAATTTGACACGGGCTGTGTCGTTTGACATAGCCCACCCCCTGTCAGGTGACATGGGCCCTATAATTTGACACCTTCATTTTCAGCCCGGATTCTTTACAAATACTTTTCTTTCATTGCCTTAAGAGGTGATATTGATCTCCTTAAGCATTCATCTCTCTCCTTAAATGGTCATCAAGCTCGGTTCAATGCTAATGGACTCAAACACTCAAAGATATCTTGAAAAGCATAATTCATTTATGAGTGTTTATAACCACATTTAAGCATAGTTTCACAATAAACATCCAATTAAGCTCTAATGCAGAAACTTAGCTAAATATCAACAATTGAGCACATATGGAGTCCAATTAAATCAATTATAAGGCATTTAAAGTATGAAAATAATCAACAGATTAATATAATATTTGGTGCTACTAACAACTCTCTATGTAATGAATTTGTCAATATTATGCAAAATGAGTTTGAGATGCTGATAATCACATATTTTATTCATTAAGAAACCCTTATGTTTAGTCATTTACACTCTCCATATTCTTAATTGATTGAGTTTAGTATGATTTTGTGAGTTTGAGCTCAAATTGGTCCTAATTGAATATTTTCAGCATTATTGAGATTTTACACTGTTTCTGTATTTTGGTCATAACTTGAGTTCCTGATATCTGATAATCATGAATTTTATCTTGTAGGAAAGCTAAGAGGAAGCTCTACAACTTTGATGAAGAGCTCAAAGTCCTAAACAGATGTCCAAAGGACCTAAGTTTACATGGAAGTCAGAATACGGGTTCTGTCACTAGAATCCAAATGGTGTGCACTCATAAAATCATATGTCAAGCTGTAATAATGGGGAGGGGCTGAAATTTGGATAGATGATAGTCAAGACCCAAATAAACAACTTTCATGAAGAACACATTTTGAAATAATGAAGTCTAATGGGTCATTTTGGGCTTGCAAGTCGGAACAGAGGTGCTGAAGTTGGGTTTGAGTAACCCATGGTATTTGGGTCATATCTTAGGCTGTAGGAAGCCAAATTGGACGATCCAGATATGCATGTTATATCCAAGACAAAGATCTACAACTTTCATGAAGATAACTTTTCATGAATCTGAATTATAATCGGTCATTTTTGGCTTCCAAGTCAGACACAAGATTTTCGCACTCAACCACTCCACTCCACTCAACCAAATCACTCCACTCATCCACTCAACCACTCAACCACTCCACTCCACTCATCCACTCAACCACTCCACTCCACTCAACCAAATCACTCCACTCAACTAACCCACTCACTCCACTCATCCACTCAACCACTTAACCACACCACTCATCTACTAAATTAATCATCCACTCAACCACTCATCCATTCATCCACTCAACTAACCCACTCAACCAATATTTAATCTACTCCACTCAAACCAACCCACTCATCCACTTACCCAATCAACCAATCCATTCAACCACTCCACTCCACTAACCCACTCATCCATCCACTCACCTTTGTCATTTTGTTACCCTAGACTTCTATAAAAGGGCACCATTGGTTATCATGTAGGGGGTTGGGGTTGACTCTCCTTCATTTTCTCTCGCTTTTCTTGTGATTTCCTTCTAGCTATGTGTAACTAAACCTCCCTTGGTTAAGGGGGTGATGAAACCGCTAGTATTGATGTTGTAAACTTTGCATATTTGATTATTTCAACACGCTTATGTTTTTATTCATATATTTCTCGAATCTATTGTTGGTATGAAGGTTTTTATACTTGTTTCCACTTTCAAAGTGGTAGATCTAGGTTTATTATGCGCGGTTGCGGTAGTAGATCTAGTGGGATGTATGATGTTCATGTGGGTATAATTATCTTTGTGCTATTTGCCACTTATAAAAGTGGTAGATCTGGGTTTATTATGCTTGGCCATGCGTAGTAGATCTAGAGAAATATATGTTCTAAGTAATTTAATCCCTGTGTGATTAGATCTTAGTGTAATTGGTTTTCTAAATCTTAATGCAATTGTTGGATAGTTGTAAGAGCGGTTGCTTTATGACTAATCAGTGATTAGGAGTTGATTTGAGCAGTTGCTGAATTGGCCAACACGTAAGGAAAACAGAGATTTACTCTCACAATTGCATAAAAACATAATTGAGCATGTTGGAATAAAATAATATGTGGATTTACATCATCATATAAATCTAGTGGTGGATTCAATCTCTTAATCAATTTTCCTATATTTTTGTTTTCAGTTCATTTATTGTTATTGTTTTTGAAACTATTCATTTTTCATCAAAACTCCAAAACCCCCTATTTACTGTTTATTGTTAATCTGAGTTTAAATTGGAAATTAATTGATAGTGTTAATTGACTTGGTTCTCTGTGGATCGACCCTTACTAACTACAACTAGTTGTAAGGTTTTTATTTTCTGGTGGGCCTGACAACTGATTTTATTTGAATTTTAATCGCTACATCCGCACACATCAGAATTTTGGCGCCGTTGCTGGGGAGCCAATTTTTCAATGACATTATCAATTTATTTCCTATTTTTACTCTGTTTTTGTTTTTGTTTTTATTTTTATTCTTTCTTTCTCGAGTATCTTGTAGGTGTTGATGTCCATTGATCATGGATGCTTGTGGGATTTGCTTATCACCTGGACATATCATCGATTTGTGTCCTACTCTCCTAGTGGACACAAATGAGGAAGTAGAGGCGATGGGGATATTCGAACCTTTCGACAACTACAACCCCTACTCCAATACATATTATCCAGAGTGGTGAGACTATCCTAACTTGAGTTATGGACAAGACCTCAGATACAACCTCCAGCCTATGAATTTCCAGAATTTCAACAGAGGCAAACATATTTCCCTCAGAGACAGCAACAAGTTCAAGATCCTTGGCAGCCTGAACCTTCATTGGAGGAACTAATAAGACAAATGACCATTGATACTATACAGTTCCAGCAAGAAACAAGGAGTTTCAAGCAAGAAACAAGGGCCGCAACCAATAACATATAAAAAACTTTGGATCAGTTAGCCATACTCAGCAATATGCAGAGCTTAAATTCTGAAAGACTTCCTTCACAACCCGAAGAGGATATGATGGAAGATCCTAGTGCTGTCATATTGCAGAGTGAGAAGATGTTGGATGAACCCACCTCTCCTCCTCAAACCACTACAGAGGAAGACTAAGAGCCTAAACAGGTAAATGAGGAAGGGAAAAACTCTGAAGCCCCCAAGGTAAGTAATCTTGAACCCCTTCTAAATGTAGTGGAGGAGCAACATGATGAGTTGTGTGATGAATTTCCTGATTTTATTGGTTTCAATAATTATATTCATTGCCACTCATGTACTGATATGATATGTGCTAGCTGTGCTGAGATTTCTGCAGAGTTGAAAGTTGATGATTCTGTTTACAAAACAGAATCTAAGACCCAAAGGGAGGAGGAATTACAGGCCATGGAAGAATTTTTAGAAAATGAAGAAAAGCACCCGATGACAGTCACTACTGAAGTAGACTTTGTTTTTGGGCCATCATTCAGTAGAAACAATGCATATGAAGCTGATCAAGTGCACATATTGCTTTTTAGAGGTGAAATCAAGAAAAATAAAGGCCAATGGGACCCTGGTGGAAGCCCTTATGCTGCAAGCTTAATTTGGTCATCACACCTCAATCAATGGGATCCTGGTGAAAGCACTCATATTATTTCACCTACAATTTGGTCATCATACTTCAACCAATGGGACCCCGGTGAAAGCTATCATGTTGTCTTAACTATAGCTTGGTCATCATGTTTCAAACAACGGTATCCTGGTGGAGTCTTTTCACCTACCTCACTTGATAAGGCCAATAAATACCGCCTCAAACAATATCATGAACTTCTAGAGAATGCAGAAGTGGAGGAGATGAACCTTCTCCATCCGCATTATGAATAAAAAAAATGAAAAAAAAACCAAAAAAAAAACCAAAAAAAAAATTATTAACCTTTTATTTTTATCTTTATTTTTATTTTTTATTTTCTATTTTTTTTTAATTCTGTGGGGGTAATTCTCCATTTTTTTTTATACATATTAATAGTGGGGTTAATTCTCCTTTTTATTTTTATTTTTATTTTTTTTGTACAAATGGAGGTAATTCTCCCTTTTATTTTTGTATATACTAACTCAAATGGGGAATCTCTCCCTTTTATTTTTTTTATTTACATACTAACAAGTGGGGAACCTCTCCCTTCTACTTTCTGTAATTTTTTTATTTATTATTTTTGTCATTTATTTATTTTCTCATTTTTTTATTTATTTTTTATTTATTTATTTATTTTTGTCATTTATTTATTTTCTCATCATTTATTTTCTCATCATTTATTTTTGTTATTTATTTATTTATTTATTTTTTGCTTATTTAATTTATTTGGTGGTTGGTTTATTACCCCATCTTTGTTATTTTTTTTATTTGGTGGTTGGTTTATTACCCCACCTTTGTTATATATATAAAAAAAAACAAAAAAAAAGAAGCTGTGTGCCCGACAATGAGGTAGGTAGTGCCATTAAATTTTGTCACTTGGAAGCATGTGGAGGTCATTTTTCTTCAACGACAACAACTGTGAAAATCTTGCAGTATGGATTTTATTGGCCTACTTTATTCAAGGTCTACTACACCTTTTGCAAAAGCTGCGAAAATTGGTCAAAAAGGTTCTGCTTTGAGATTATCATCCGCACCTACTCCTTAGAAAATTGAGATCAAGGAGGCGTAGTTCTTTGGTTGTCAAACACGTGGGGCCGTAGATATTGAGGATCCTAAGAATGGTAATGTGCTTAAAATTAATGGACAAAGACTCAACCATTCCTGGAAAACCAAGTTCTTGAATTCTTTGTGTTACCGGTTAAGTGGCGGATACGGTACTCCGTGACTCTCAAGTCGGTTTATTTTTCAGTTTTCCAAAATAACTGAACCCTTCTTCTCCTTATGGATGTAATTCTTTCAAACCTGAGCAAATATTTTCCTTCTCTTCCTCAAAATGCTCTGAGAACAATCTACAAAGTTCGATGTGAAAGATTGAGACTGTTAATGCACAAAGGTATGCCAGAAGATGTACGCTGGATAATTGAAGCAAAGGTCCGATTAGCAGGTGAGTCCTCAATTTCATTTAACTCATATATGCCTGGTTTTGGAAGAAGTTCATATTCTAAAAAGAGAAGAGCAAAAAGATTACAAGTTTGTCACAAATGTGGACGATGGAACTGTAACAAGCGATGTCGTACTTTGGGGATGGTTTCCGCAAATAGAGAAGATAAAATTTTTTTCATTAAGAATGGACTGAGTAAGGAGTCATTAGATGATATCTTATTGACTCTTGAGACGCATTCTTGTGGATTGGTGCATCGTGAAATTCTTAAATTGTGGAATCTCTTCAAGGATGAAGAAAAACGCTACAGTCTTGGGAATCTGACTCAAAAAGACCCTGTTTGCCAATTTATAAGAAAATTGGATGGGAAGCTTATCCTCGACTCATAGAAGGCATTTAAGCCGTTTCTGGACGTGAAACCAGAGGAAGATGTGAGCCACAATCACAACAACATGTACATAAAGGGTCTGATGCGGTAATGACAGTGTGCTTCTTTTCTGCTTAGCGTTGATTCACTTCTTATCAGGTTGTGTTGCTCTTTTCTATATCTCTCTTCACATTGAGGACAATGCTTATATTAAGTGTGGGGGAGAGATTTTAGCGTTTTTTTTAAAAAAAATTCATTTCAAAAAAAAAAAAAAGGAGTTTCATTGCATGATTGAATAACTTTTCTCCCTTCTTGAACTGATATGCTTGGTGATGGATGATTGAATTGATGAATTGAGTTTGATGGATGCATACCTTGTGAGATTTTGAGCCTAATGGATGGATTTAACATTTATGCCATTCTCTTCTTTCTTGTGTGATTTTCACTCATGTTAATGACCACTCTAGAACTTGCTTTGATTCTTTTTAAGGCTACATTTCACTTGCATGCATGAACATGATTGAGGCCCTCTTTCTTAATTATCTAGTTTAACCAAATAGCCAACCTTATTTTCAATATGATATCAAGCACTCTTTTGACTTCTTGAAAATTCTCTGATTCCTGCCAACCTTGTATATTTTCCTTTGCTTAACCCCTTTGAGCTTATTTGACCATTCCTTGTTTCTAGCTCATTACGTGCCTTAATTGAAAAATCGTGTTCTTATTTTACCTTAGGGAATAAAAGAACATTAGCTTGGTTAATGGATGAGTTTTTGAACAAGTGTGGGGCTGTGTGTACAAAATGGTTGTTGAAAAAGGAAAGAGTGCCTAAAAAAAAAAAAAAAAAAAAACAAAAAAAAAAAAAAAAAAAAACAAAAAATAAAAAAAAAATGTATGTATATAGTTATGTTCATATATATATATATATATATAAAAAGGATTGAGAAATGAATATGTAAAGGGTTATACATTAGAGTTGGGATGAACTTTTACGCTTGTTATTTGAACTCACTCTCATTTGCTTTTATTCTCTTTGGTATTTATCCTCTCATATCCATTTTATCCTCTTCTTTATCTTGACCTCACTACAACCTTGAATAAAGTCCTCATGATTTGTGTATGCATATGTTTTGAGTAGTGGAGAAGTAGAAGATAAGCAAGCTTATGGTAGTGCAATTTTCATGGTTGAATTGAGTGAAATACCTACCTTTTAAACACTTGAGAGATTGAGAGGAAATCTTGTGAAGATCTATCATTCTCGATTCATATTGAAGATACCTTGCTTGTTGGTTTGAGATGTGGAGAATTGTTAACTCATGAATGTTTTGATCCTTTGAACCTTTGGTTGTTCTTCTTGATTGTAAAATTTTGGACTCTTGAATGTCGTTGGAATTTAAAATTTTGTTAATCTCTTATGTCCTTGTTTTGGTCTTGAGTTTTGCCCAGGAGTGCAAAAAGCTAAGTGTGGGGGAATTTGATAATCACATATTTTATTCATTAAGAAACCCTTATGTTTAGTCATTTACACTCTCCATATTCTTAATTGATTGAGTTTAGTATGATTTTGTGAGTTTGAGCTCAAATTGGTCCTAATTAAATATTTTCAGCATTATTGAGATTTTACACTGTTTCTGTATTTTGGTCATAACTTGAGTTCCTGATATCTGATAATCATGAATTTTATCTTGTAGGAAATCTAAGAGGAAGCTCTACAACTTTGATGAAGAGCTCGAAGTCCTAAACAGATGTCTAAAGGACCTAAGTTTACATGGAAGTCAGAATACGGGTTCTGTCACTAGAATCCAAACGGTGTGCACTCATAAAATCATATGTCAAGCTGTAATAATGGGGAGGGGATGAAATTTGGATAGATGATAGTCAAGCCCAAATAAACAACTTTCATGAAGAACACATTTTGAAATAATGAAGTCTAATGGGTCATTTTGGGCTTGCAAGTCGGAATAGAGGTGCTGAAGTTGGGTTTGAGTAACCCATGGTATTTGGGTCATATCTTGGGCTGTAGGAAGCCAAATTGGACGATCCAGATATGCATGTTATAGCCAAGACAAAGATCTACAACTTTCATGAAGATAACTTTTTATGAATCTGAATTATAATCGGTCGTTTTTGGCTTCCAAGTCAGACACAAGATTTTCGCACTCAACCACTCCACTCCACTCAACCAAATCACTCCACTCATCCACTCAACCACTCAACCACTCCACTCCACTCATCCACTCAACCACTCCACTCCACTCAACTAAATCACTCCACTCAACTAACCCACTCACTCCACTCATCCACTCAACCACACCACTCATCTACTAAATTAATCATCCACTCAACCACTCATCCATTCATCCACTCAACTAACCCACTCAACCAATATTTAATCTACTCCACTCAAACCAACCCACTCATCCACTTACCCAATCAACCAATCCACTCAACCACTCCACTCCACTAACCCACTCATCCATCCACTCACCTTTGTCATTTTGTTACCCTAGACTTCTATAAAAGGGCACCATTGGTTATCATGTAGGGGTTGGGGTTGACTCTCCTTCATTTTCTCTCGCTTTTTCTTGTGATTTCCTTCTAGCTATGTGTAACTAAACCTCCCTTGGTTAAGGGGTGATGAAACCGCTAGTATTGATGTTGTAAACTTTGCATATTTGATTATTTCAACACACTTATGTTTTTATTCATATATTTCTCAATCTATTGTTGGTATGAAGGTTTTTATACTTGTTTCCACTTTTAAAGTGGTAGATCTAGGTTTATTATGCGCGGTTGCGTAGTAGATCTAGTGGGATGTATGATGTTCATGTGGGTATAATTATCTTTGTGCTATTTGCCGCTTATAAAAGTGGTAGATCCGGTTTATTATGCGCTGGCACAGTAGTAGATCTAGAGAAATATATGTTCTAAGTAATTTAATCCCTGTGTGATTAGATCTTAGTGTAATTGGTTTTCTAAATCTTAATGCAATTGTTGGATAGTTGTAAGAGCAGTTGCTTTATGACTAATCAGTGATTAGGAGTTGATTTGAGCGATTCTTTGAATTGGCCAAACACGTAAGGAAAACAGATTTACTCTCACAATTGCATAAAAACATAATTGAGCATGTTGGAATAAAATGATATGTGGATTTACATCATCATATAAATCTAGTGGTGGATTCAATCTCTTAACCAATTTTCCTATATTTTTGTTTTCGCTTCATTTATTGTTATTGTTTTTGAAACTATTCATTTTTCATCAAAACTCCAAAACCCCTATTTACTTGTTTATTGTTAATCCGAGTTTAAATTGGAAATTAATTGATAGTGTTAATTGACTTGGTTCTCTGTGGATCGACCCTTACTAACTACAACTAGTTGTAAGGTTTTTATTTTCTGGTGGGCCTGACAATTGATTTTATCTGAATTTTAATCGCTACATCCGCATGCATCAGAATTTTGGCGCCGTTACCGGGGAGCCAATTTTTCAATGACACTATCAATTTATTTCCTATTTTTACTCTGTTTTTGTTTTTGTTTTTATTTTTGATTCTTTCTTTCGAGTGTCTTGTAGGTGTTGATGTCCGTTGATCATGGATGCTTGTGGGATTTGCTTATCACCTGGACATATCACTGATTTGTGTCCTACTCTCCTAGTGGACACAAATGAGAAGTAGAGCGCATATGGGGATATTCTCAACCTTTCGACAACTACAACCCCTACTCCAATACATATTATCCAGAGTGGTGGGACTATCCTAACTTGAGTTATGGACAAGACCTCGAGATACAACCTCCAAATTATGAATTTCCGAGACTTTCAACAGAGGCAAACATATTTCCCTCGAGAGACAAGAAACAAGTTCAAGATCCTTGGCGACTTTGAACCTTCATTGGAGGAACTAATAAGACAAATGACCATTGATACTATACAGCTCCAAAAAGAAACAAGGAGTTTCAAGCAAGAAACAAGGGCCGCAACCAATAACATATAAAAAACTTTGGATCAGTTAGCCATACTCAGCAATATGCAGAGCTTAAATTGAAAGACTTCCTTCACAACCCGAAGAGGATATGATGGAAGATCCTAGTGCTGTCATATTGCAGAGTGAGAAGATGTTGGATGAACCCACCTCTCCTCCTCAAACCACTACAGAGGAAGACTAAGAGCCTAAACAGGTAAATGAGGAAGGGAAAAACTCTGAAGCCCCCAAGGTAAGTAATCTTGAACCCCTTCTAAATGTAGTGGAGGAGCAACATGATGAGTTGTGTGATGAATTTCCTGATTTTATTGGTTTCAATAATTATATTCATTGCCACTCATGTACTGATATGATATGTGCTAGCAGTGCTGAGATTTCTGCAGAGTTGAAAGTTGATGATTCTATTTACAAAACAGAATCTAAGACCCAAAGGGAGGAGGAATTACAGGCCATGGAAGAATTTTTAGAAAATGAAGAAAAGCACCCGATGACAGTCACTACTGAAGTAGACTTTGTTTTTGGGCCATCATTCAGTAGAAACAATGCATATGAAGCTGATCAAGTACACATATTGCTTTTTAGAGGTGAAATCAAGAAAAATAAAGGCCAATGGGACCCTGGTGGAAGCCCTTATGCTGCAAGCTTAATTTGGTCATCACACCTCAATCAATGGGATCCTGGTGAAAGCACTCATATTATTTCACCTACAATTTGGTCATCATACTTCAACCAATGGGACCCCGGTGAAAGCTATCATGTTGTCTTAACTATAGCTTGGTCATCATGTTTCAAACAATGGGATCCTGGTGGAGTCTTTTCACCTACCTCACTTGATAAGGCCAATAAATACCGCCTCAAACAATATCATGAACTTCTAGAGAATGCAGAAGTAGAGGTGATGAACTTTCTCCATCCGCATTATGAATAAAAAAAAATGAAAAAAAAAAAAAAAAAAAAAAAAAAAAAAAAAAAATATTAACCTTTTATTTTTATCTTTATTTTTATTTTTTATTTTCTATTTTTTTATAATTCTGTGGGGGTAATTCTCCATTTTTTTTATACATATTAATAGTGGAGTTAATTCTCCTTTTATTTTTTTTTTTTTTTTGTACAAAGTGGGGTAATTCTCCCTTTTATTTTTTTTTTTGTATATACTAACTCAAATGGGGAATCTCTCCCTTTTATTTTTTTTTATTTACATACTAACAATGGGGGAACCTCTCCTTTTACTTTCTGTAATTTTTTTATTTATTATTTTTGTCATTTATTTATTTTCTCGTCATTTTTTTTATTTATTTTTTATTTGTTTATTTATTTTTGTCATTTATTTATTTTCTGTCATTTATTTTCTCAATCATTTATTTTTGTTATTTATTTATTTATTTATTTTTTGCTTATTTAATTTATTTGGTGGTTGGTTTATTACCCCATCTTTGTTATTTTTTTTATTTGGTGGTTGGTTTATTACCCCACCTTTGTTATATATATAAAAAAAAAAAAAAAAAAAGTCATGTGTCCGATTAATGAGGTAGGTAGTGCCATTAAATTTTGTCACTTGGAAGCATGTGGAGATCATTTTTCTTCAACAATAACAACTGTGAAAATCTTGCAGTATGGATTTTATTGGCCTACTTTATTCAAGGTCTACTACAGCTTTTGCAAAAGCTGCGAAAATTGGTCAAAAAGGTTCTGCTTTGAGATTATCATCCGCACCTACTCCTTAGAAAATTGAGATCAAGGAGGCGTAGTTCTTTGGTTGTCAAACACGTGGGGCTGTAGATATTGAGGATCCTAAGAATGGTAATGTGCTTAAAATTAATGGACAAAGACTCAACCATTCCTGGAAAACCAAGTTCTTGAATTCTTTGTGTTACCGGTTAAGTGGCGGATACGGTACTCCGTGACTCTCAAGTCGGTTTATTTTTCAGTTTCCCAAAATAACTGAACCCTTCTTCTCCTTATGGATGTAATTCTTTCAAACCTGAGCAAATATTTTCCTTCTCTTCCTCAAAATGCTCTGAGAACAATCTACAAAGTTCGATGTGAAAGATTGAGACTGTTAATGCACAAAGGTATGCCAGAAGATGTACGCTGGATAATTGAAGCAAAGGTCCGATTAGCAGGTGAGTCCTCAATTTCATTTAACTCATATATGCCTGGTTTTGGAAGAAGTTCATATTCTAAAAAGAGAAGAGCAAAAAGATTACAAGTTTGTCACAAATGTGGACGATGGAACTGTAACAAGCGATGTCGTACTTTGGGGATGGTTTCCGCAAATAGAGAAGATAAAATTTTTTTCATTAAGAATGGACTGAGTAAGGAGTCATTAGATGATATCTTATTGACTCTTGAGACGCATTCTTGTGGATTGGTGCATCGTGAAATTCTTAAATTGTGGAATCTCTTCAAGGATGAAGAAAAACGCTACAGTCTTGGGAATCTGACTCAAAAAGACCTTGTTTGCCAATTTATAAGAAAATTGGATGGGAAGCTTATCCTCGACTCATAGAAGGCATTTAAGCCGTTTCTGGACGTGAAACCAGAGGAAGATGTGAGCCACAATCACAACAACATGTACATAAAGGGTCTGATGCGGTAATGACAGTGTGCTTCTTTTCTGCTTAGCGTTGATTCACTTCTTATCAGGTTGTGTTGCTCTTTTCTATATCTCTCTTTCACATTGAGGACAATGCTTATATTAAGTGTGGGGGAGAGATTTTAGCGTTTTTTTAAAAAAAATTCATTTCAAAAAAAAAAAAAGAGTTTCATTGCATGATTGAATAACTTTTCTCCCTTCTTGAACTGATATGCTTGGTGATGGATGATTGAATTGATGAATTGAGTTTGATGGATGCATACCTTGTGAGATTTTGAGCCTAATGGATGGATTTAACATTTATGCCATTCTCTTCTTTCTTGTGTGATTTTCACTCATGTTAATGACCACTCTAGAACTTGCTTTGATTCTTTTTAAGGCTACATTTCACTTGCATGTATGAACATGATTGAGGCCCTCTTTCTTAATTATCTAGTTTAACCAAATAGCCAACCTTATTTTCAATATGATATCAAGCACTCTTTTGACTTCTTGAAAATTCTCTGATTCCTGCCAACCTTGTATATTTTCCTTTGCTTAACCCCTTTGAGCTTATTTGACCATTCCTTGTTTCTAGCTCATTACGTGCCTTAATTGAAAAATCGTGTTCTTATTTTACCTTAGGGAATAAAAGAACATTAGCTTGGTTAATGGATGAGTTTTTGAACAAGTGTAGGGGTGTGTGTACAAAATGGTTGTTGAAAAAGGAAAGAGTGCCTAAAAAAAAAAAACAAAAACAAAAACAAAAAATAAAAAAAACAAAAAAACAAAAAAATAAAAAAAAATGTATGTATATAGTTATGTTCATATATATATATATATATATATAAAAAGGATTGAGAAATGAATATGTAAAGGGTTATACATTAGAGTTGGGATGAACTTTTACGCTTGTTATTTGAACTCAGCTCTCATTTGCTTTTATTCTCTTTGGTATTTATCCTCTCATATCCATTTTATCCTCTTCTGTTATCTTGACCTCACTACAACCTTGAATAAAGTCCTCATGATTTGTGTATGCATATGTTTTGAGTAGTGGAGAAGTAGAAGATAAGCAAGCTTATGGTAGTGCAATTTTCATGGTTGAATTGAGTGAAATACCTACCTTTTAAACACTTGAGAGATTGAGAGGAAATCTTGTGAAGATCTATCATTCTCGATTCATATTGAAGATACCTTGCTTGTTGGTTTGAGATGTGGAGAATTGTTAACTCATGAATGTTTTGATCCTTTGAACCTTTGGTTGTTCTTCTTGATTGTAAAATTTTGGGCTCTTGAATGTCGTTGGAATTTAAAATTTTGTTAATCTCTTATGTCCTTGTTTTGGTCTTGAGTTTTGCCCAGAGTGCAAAAAGCTAAGTGTGGGGAATTTGATAATCACATATTTTATTCATTAAGAAACCCTTATGTTTAGTCATTTACACTCTCCATATTCTTAATTGATTGAGTTTAGTATGATTTTGTGAGTTTGAGCTCAAATTGGTCCTAATTAAATATTTTCAGCATTATTGAGATTTTACACTGTTTCTGTATTTTGGTCATAACTTGAGTTCCTGATATCTGATAATCATGAATTTTATCTTGTAGGAAATCTAAGAGGAAGCTCTACAACTTTGATGAAGAGCTCGAAGTCCTAAACAGATGTCTAAAGGACCTAAGTTTACATGGAAGTCAGAATACGGGTTCTGTCACTAGAATCCAAACGGTGTGCACTCATAAAATCATATGTCAAGCTGTAATAATGGGGAGGGGATGAAATTTGGATAGATGATAGTCAAGACCCAAATAAACAACTTTCATGAAGAACACATTTTGAAATAATGAAGTCTAATGGGTCATTTTGGGCTTGCAAGTCGGAATAGAGGTGCTGAAGTTGGGTTTGAGTAACCCATGGTATTTGGGTCATATCTTGGGCTGTAGGAAGCCAAATTGGACGATCCAGATATGCATGTTATAGCCAAGACAAAGATCTACAACTTTCATGAAGATAACTTTTTATGAATCTGAATTATAATCGGTCGTTTTTGGCTTCCAAGTCAGACACAAGATTTTCGCACTCAACCACTCCACTCCACTCAACCAAATCACTCCACTCATCCACTCAACCACTCAACCACTCCACTCCACTCATCCACTCAACCACTCCACTCCACTCAACTAAATCACTCCACTCAACTAACCCACTCACTCCACTCATCCACTCAACCACACCACTCATCTACTAAATTAATCATCCACTCAACCACTCATCCATTCATCCACTCAACTAACCCACTCAACCAATATTTAATCTACTCCACTCAAACCAACCCACTCATCGACTTACCCAATCAACCAATCCACTCAACCACTCCACTCCACTAACCCACTCATCCATCCACTCACCTTTGTCATTTTGTTACCCTAGACTTCTATAAAAGGGCACCATTGGTTATCATGTAGGGGGTTGGGGGTTGGACTCTCCTTCATTTTCTCTCAGTTTTTCTTGTGATTTCCTTCTAGCTATGTGTAACTAAACCTCCCTTGGTTAAGGGGGTGATGAAACCGCTAGTATTGATGTTGTAAACTTTGCATATTTGATTATTTCAACACGCTTATGTTTTTATTCATATATTTCTCAATCTATTGTTGGTATGAAGGTTTTTATACTTGTTTCCACTTTCAAAGTGGTAGATCTAGGTTTATTATGCGCGGTTGCGGTAGTAGATCTAGTGGGATGTATGATGTTCATGTGGGTATAATTATCTTTGTGCTATTTGCCGCTTATAAAAGTGGTAGATCTGGGTTTATTATGCGCGGTTGCATGTAGTAGATCTAGAGAAATATATGTTCTAAGTAATTTAATCCCTGGTGTGTGATTAGATCTTAGTGTAATTGGTTTTCTAAATCTTAATGCAATTGTTGGATAGTTGTAAGAGCAGTTGCTTTATGACTAATCGTGATTAGGAGTTGATTTGAGCGGTTCTTTGAATTGGCCAACACGTAAGGAAAATAGAGATTTACTCTCACAATTGCATAAAAACATAATTGAGCATGTTGGAATAAAATGATATGTGGATTTACATCATCATATAAATCTAGTGGTGGATTCAATCTCTTAACCAATTTTCCTATATTTTTGTTTTCAGTTCATTTATTGTTATTGTTTTTGAAACTATTCATTTTTCATCAAAACTCCAAAACCCCTATTTACTCGTTTATTGTTAATCTGAGTTTAAATTGGAAATTAATTGATAGTGTTAATTGACTTGGTTCTCTGGATCGACCCTTACTAACTACAACTAGTTGTAAGGTTTTTATTTTCTGGTGGGCCTGACAACTGATTTTATTTGAATTTTAATCGCTACATCCGCACGCATCAGAATTTTGGCGCCGTTGCCGGGGAGCCAATTTTTCAATGACACTATCAATTTATTTCCTATTTTTACTCGTTTTTGTTTTTGTTTTTATTTTTGATTCTTTCTTTCTGAGTGTCTTGTAGGTGTTGATGTCCATTGATCATGGATGCTTGTGGGATTTGCTTATCACCTGGACATATCACTGATTTGTGTCCTACTCTCCTAGTGGACACAAATGAGGAAGTAGAGGCAGTATGGGGATATTCTGAACCTTTCGACAACTACAACCCCTACTCCAATACATATTATCCAGAGTGGTGGGACTATCCTAACTTGAGTTATGGACAGCAGCCTCAGATACAACCTCCAGCCTATGAATTTCCAGAATTTCAACAGAGGCAAACATATTTCCCTCAGAGACAGCAACAAGTTCAAGATCCTTGGCAGCCTGAACCTTCATTGGAGGAACTAATAAGACAAATGACCATTGATACTATACAGTTCCAGCAAGAAACAAGGAGTTTCAAGCAAGAAACAAGGGCCGCAACCAATAACATATAAAAACTTTGGATCAAGTTAGCCATACTCAAGAATATGCAGAGCTTAAATTAAAGACTTCCTTCACAACCCGAAGAGGATATGATGGAAGATCCTAGTGTCATTATATTGCGAGTGAGAAGATGTTGGATGAACCCACCTCTCCTCCTCAAACCACTACAGAGAGAAGACTAAGAGCCTAAACAGTAAATGAGGAAGGGAAAAACTCAAGCCCCCAAGGTAAGTAATCTTGAACCCCTTCTAAATGTAAGTGGAGGAGCAACATGATGAGTCAGTGTGATGAATTTCCCGATTTTATTGGTTTCAATAATTATATTCATTGCCACTCATGTACGATATGATATGTGCTAGCAAAGGTCTTGAGATTTCACAGAGTTTGAAAGTTGATGATTCTGTTTACAAAACAATCTAAGACCCAAAGGGAGGAGGAATTACAGGCCATGGAAGAATTTTTAGAAAATGAAGAAAAGCACCCGATGACAGTCACTACTGAAGTAGACTTTGTTTTTGGGCCATCATTCAGTAGAAACAATGCATATGAAGCTGATCAAGTGCACATATTGCTTTTTAGAGGTGAAATCAAGAAAAATAAAGGCCAATGGGACCCTGGTGGAAGCCCTTATGCTGCAAGCTTAATTTGGTCATCACACCTCAATCAATGGGATCCTGGTGAAAGCACTCATATTATTTCACCTACAATTTGGTCATCATACTTCAACCAATGGGACCCTATGAAAGCTATCATGTTGTCTTAACTATAGCTTGGTCATCATGTTTCAAACAATGGGATCCTGGTGAGTCTTTTCACCTACCTCACTTGATAAGGCCAATAAATACCGCCTCAAACAATATCATGAACTTCTAGAGAATGCAGTGGAGGTGATGAACCTTCTCCATCCGCATTATGAATAAAAAAAATGAAAAAAAAAATAAATGAAAAAAAAAAAAAGAAAAAAAAAAAAAAATTATTAACCTTTTATTTTTATCTTTATTTTTATTTTTTATTTTCTATTTTTTTTTTAATTCGTGGGGGTAATTCTCCATTTTTTTGTATATATTAATAGTGGGGTTAATTCTCTTTTTATTTTTTTTTTATTTTTTTTTTTTTGTACAGGTGGGGTAATTCTCCCTTTTATTTTTTTTGTATATACTAACTCAAATGGGGAATCTCCCTTTTATTTTTTTTATTTACATACTAACAAATGGGGAACCTCTCCTTTTTACTTTCTGTAATTTTTTTTATTTATTATTTTTGTCATTTATTTATTTTCTCATTTTTTTTATTTATTTTTTATTTGTTTATTTATTTTTGTCATTTATTTATTTTCTCATTATTTATTTTTCATTCATTTATTTTTGTTATTTATTTATTTATTTATTTTTTGCTTATTTAATTTATTTGGTGGTTGGTTTATTACCCCATCTTTGTTATTTTTTTTATTTGGTGGTTGGTTTATTACCCCACCTTTGTTTTATATATAAAAAACAAAAAAAAAGAAGTCACAGTGTGCCCATTAATGAGGTAGGTAGTGCCATTAAATTTTGTCACTTGGAAGCATGTGGAGGTCATTTTTCTTCAACGATAACAATCAGAAAATCTTGCAAAGATGGATTTTATTGGCCTACTTTATTCAAGGTCTACTACAACTTTTGCAAAAGCTGCGAAAATTGGTCAAAAAGGTTTTGCTTTGAGATTATCATCCGCACCTACTCCTTAGAAAATTGAGATCAAGGAGGCGTAGTTCTTTGGTTGTCAAACACGTGGGGCCGTAGATATTGAGGATCCTAAGAATGGTAATGTGCTTAAAATTAATGGACAAAGACTCAACCATTCTGAAAACCAAGTTCTTGAATTCTTTGTGTTACCGATTAAGTGGCGGATACTTTCAGACTCGTGACTCTCAAGTCGGTTTATTTTTCAGCTTTCCCAAAATAACTCGAACCCTTCTTCTCTCCTTATGGATGTAATTCTTTCAAACCCGAGCAAATATTTTCCTTCTCTTCCTCAAAATGCTCGAGAACAATCTACAAAGTTCGATGTGAAAGATTGAGACCGTTAATGCACAAAGGTATGCCGAGAAGATGTACTACTGGATAATTGAAGCAAAGGTCCGATTAGCAGTGAGCCCTCAATTTCATTTAACTCATATATGCCTGGTTTTGGAAGAAGTTCATATTCTAAAAGAGAAGAGCAAAAAGATTACAAGTTTGTCACAAATGTGGACGATGGAACTCGTAATGTTTATGTCGTACTTTGGGGATGGTTTCCGCAAATAGAGAAGATAAAATTTTTTTCATTAAGAATGAACTGAGTAAGGAGTCATTAGATGATATCTTATTGACTCTTGAGACGCATTCTTGTGGATTGGTGCATCGTGAAATTCTTAAATTGTGGAATCTCTTCAAGGATGAAGAAAAACGCTACAGTCTTGGGAATCTGACTCAAAAAGACCTTGTTTGCCAATTTATAAGAAAATTGGATGGGAAGCTTATCCTCGACTCATAGAAGGCATTTAAGCCGTTTCTGGACGTGAAATCAGAGGAAGATGTAAGCCACAATCACAACAACATGTACATAAAGGGTCTGATGCGGTAATGACAGTGTGCTTCTTTTCTGCTTAGCGTTGATTCACTTCTTATCAGGTTGTGTTGCTCTTTTCTATATCTCTCTTTCACATTGAGGACAATGCTTATATTAAGTGTGGGGAGAGATTTTAGCGTTTTTTAAAAAAAAATTCATTTCAAAAAAAAAAAAAAAGGAGTTTCATTGCATGATTGAATAACTTTTCTCCCTTCTTGAACTGATATGCTTGGTGATGGATGATTGAATTGATGAATTGAGTTTGATGGATGCATTCCTTGTGAGATTTTGAGCCTAATGGATGGATTTAACATTTATGTCATTCTCTTCTTTCTTGTGTGATTTTCACTCATGTTAATGACCACTCTAGAACTTGCTTTGATTCTTTTTAAGGCTACATTTCACTTGCATGCATGAACATGATTGAGGCCCTCTTTCTTAATTAGCTAGTTTAACCAAATAGCCAACCTTATTTTCAATATGATATCAAGCACTCTTTTGACTTCTTGAAATTTCTCTGATTCCTGCCAACCTTGTATATTTTCCTTTGCTTAACCCCTTTGAGCTTATTTGACCATTCCTTGTTTCTAGCTCATTACGTGCCTTAATTGAAAAATCGTGTTCTTATTTTACCTTAGGGAATAAAAGAACATTAGCTTGGTTAATGGATGAGTTTTTGAACAAGTGTGGGGGTGTGTGTACAAAATGGTTGTTGAAAAAGGAAAGAAAGTGCCTAAAAAAAACAAAAACAAAAACAAAAAATAAAAAAACAAAAAACAAAAAAAAAATGTATGTATATAGTTATGTTCATATATATATATAATAAAAAAAGGATTGAGAAATGAATATGTAAAGGGTTATACATTAGAGTTGGGATGAACTTTTACGCTTGTTATTTGAACTCAGCTCTCATTTGCTTTTATTCTCTTTGGTATTTATCCTCTCATATCCATTTTATCCTCTTCTGTTATCTTGACCTCACTACAACCTTGAATAAAGTCCTCATGATTTGTGTATGCATGTGTTTTGAGTAGTGGAGAAGTAGAAGATAAGCAAGCTTATGGTAGTGCAATTTTCATGGTTGAATTGAGTGAAATACCTACCTTTTAAACACTTGAGAGATTGAGAGGAAATCTTATGAAGATCTATCATTCTCGATTCATATTGAAGATACCTTGCTTGTTGGTTTGAGATGTGGAGAATTGTTAACTCATGAATGTTTTGATCCTTTGAACCTTTGGTTGTTCTTCTTGATTGTAAAATTTTGGGCTCTTGAATGTCGTTGGAATTTAAAATTTTGTTAATCTCTTATGTCCTTGTTTTGGTCTTGAGTTTTGCCCAGAGTGCAAAAAGCTAAGTGTGGGGAATTTGATAATCACATATTTTATTCATTAAGAAACCCTTATGTTTAGTCATTTACACTCTCCATATTCTTAATTGATTGAGTTTAGTATGATTTTGTGAGTTTGAGCTCAAATTGGTCCTAATTAAATATTTTCAGCATTATTGAGATTTTACACTATTTCTGTATTTTGGTCATAACTTGAGTTCCTGATATCTGATAATCATAAATTTTATCTTGTAGGAAAGCTAAGAGGAAGCTCTACAACTTTGATGAAGAGCTCGAAGTCCTAAACAGATGTCTAAAGGACCTAAGTTTATATGGAAGTCAGAATACGGGTTCTGTCACTAGAATCCAAACGGTGTGCACTCATAAAATCATATGTCAAGCTGTAATAATGGGGAGGGGCTGAAATTTGGATAGATGATAGTCGAGACCCAAATAAACAACTTTCATGAAGAACACATTTTGAAATAATGAAGTCTAATGGGTCATTTTGGGCTTGCAAGTCGGAACAGAGGTGCTGAAGTTGGGTTTGAGTAACCCATGGTATTTGGGTCATATCTTGGGCTGTAGGAAGCCAAATTGGATGATCCAGATATGCATGTTATAGCCAAGACAAAGATCTACAACTTTCATGAAGATAACTTTTTATGAATCTGAATTATAATCGGTCGTTTTTGGCTTCCAAGTCAGACACAAGATTTTCGCACTCAACCACTCCACTCCACTCAACCAAATCACTCCACTCATCCACTCAACCACTCAACCACTCCACTCCACTCATCCACTCAACCACTCCACTCCACTCAACCAAATCACTCCACTCAACTAACCCACTCACTCCACTCATCCACTCAACCACTCAACCACACCACTCATCTACTAAATTAATCATCCACTCAACCACTCATCCATTCATCCACTCAACTAACCCACTCAACCAATATTTAATCTACTCCACTCAAACCAACCCACTCATCCACTTACCCAATCAACCAATCCACTCAACCACTCCACTCCACTAACCCACTCATCCATCCACTCACCTTTGTCATTTTGTTACCCTAAACTTCTATAAAAGGGCACCATTGGTTATCATGTAGGGGGTCAGGTTGGACTCTCCTTCATTTTCTCTCGCTTTTTCTTGTGATTTCCTTCTAGCTATGTGTAACTAAACCTCCCTTGGTTAAGGGGGTGATGAAACTGCTAGTATTGATGTTGTAAACTTTGCATATTTGATTATTTCAACACAGTTATATTTTTATTCATATATTTCTCGAATCTATTGTTGGTATGAAGGTTTTTATACTTGTTTCCACTTTCAAAGTGGTAGATCTAGGTTTATTATGCGCGGTTGCGGTAGTAGATCTAGTGGGATGTATGATGTTCATGTGGGTATAATTATCTTTGTGCTATTTGCCGCTTATAAAAGTGGTAGATCCGGGTTTATTATGCGCTGTTGCAGAGTAGTAGATCTAGAGAAATATATGTTCTAAGTAATTTAATCCCTGTGTGATTAGATCTTAGTGTAATTGGTTTTCTAAATCTTAATGCAATTGTTGGATAGTTGTAAGAGCGGTTGCTTTATGACTAATCAGTGATTAGGAGTTGATTTGAGCGGTTGCTGAATTGGCCAACACGTAAGGAAAACAGAGATTTACTCTCACAATTGCATAAAAACATAATTGAGCATGTTGGAATAAAATGATATGTGGATTTACATCATCATATAAATCTAGTGGTGGATTCAATCTCTTAACCAATTTTCCTATATTTTTGTTTTCAGTTCATT
Source organism: Ormosia semicastrata (assembly GCA_029884595.1). NCBI lineage: Eukaryota > Viridiplantae > Streptophyta > Magnoliopsida > Fabales > Fabaceae > Ormosia > Ormosia semicastrata. The sequence continues at coordinate 6,254,391 of JAQQTO010000036.1, read as the reverse complement.
TATTGTTATTGTTTTTGAAACTATTCATTTTTCATCAAAACTCCAAAACCCCCTATTTACTGTTTATTGTTAATCTGAGTTTAAATTGGAAATTAATTGATAGTGTTAATTGACTTGGTTCTCTGTGGATCGACCCTTACTAACTACAACTAGTTGTAAGGTTTTTATTTTCTGGTGGGCCTGACAACTGATTTTATTTGAATTTTAATCGCTACATCCGCACGCATCAGATGCCTATGATGGGTGAGCTCAACTTCTTCCTTGGTCTCCAAATCAAGCAAATAAGAAATGAGACTTTTATAAGTCAATCCAAGTATTGCAAGGAGCTGCTCAAGAAGTTTGGAATAGACAATGCCAAGCATATGGCTATACCAATGGGCATTTCTTGTTATTTGGACAAGGATGAATGAGGTAAATCTATAGAAATCTCAAAATACAGAGGTATGATTGGCTCACTCCTTTATCTTACAGCAAATAGGCCAGATATTATGTTTAGTGTGTGCATGTGTGCTAGATTTTAAGTAAATCCTAAAGAATCACACCTAATTGCTGTAAAAAGGATTATGAAATATCTAATAGGAATTTCACAAATGAGTTTATGGTACCCTAAGGGTTCCTCATGTAGCCTAATTAGTTATTCCGATTCTGATTTTACTGGATGCAAAATGGATAGGAAGAGCACTAGTGGGACATACCACTTGCTTGGAAGCTCACTAGTTTCTTGGCATAGCAAGAAAAAAAATAGTGTGACATTGTCTACAACTAAAGCTGAATATGTTGCAGCTGAGAGTTGTTGTGCTCAAATCATTTGGATGAAGCAACAACTTCTAGACTATGGCCTTGAGCTTGATCACATCCCTATAAGATGTGATAATACTAGTACAATCAACTTGTCTAAAAATTTCATTTTGCACTCAAGAACAAAGCACATAGAAATAAGACACCACTTCATTAGAGACCATGTTAAAAAAGGTGATTGCATGCTTGAATTTGTGGAAATAACAAAACAACTTACTGATATCTTCACTAAACCTTTGGCAAAAGAATCATTCTTTTACATAAGATGAGAATTGGGCTTAATTGATCAATCATGCATATGAATGAATGCTTGTGTTTATTGCTTTATCATTGATTTATTCTTCTTGAATTATTACTGACTTGAACATTGAAAATTTTTCAAAATTTATTTTGTAGGTATTCCATCAATTAGGTAATAGATCTCCTCTCAATCTGATGTTTCAACTGTGCTTACTAGTGTTTTTATTATGGTTTTATTCGAATAAGACATCTCTTATTCGAATAACGCATTCCAGTAGTTCCCATTATATGTTTGATTACATGTCTTATTCGAATAAAGCTTGACAGAAAGTCAAGGTTAGATGTTTTGTTATTCGAATAATAAACATGTTATTCGAATAAAGGATGGCAAAAAACCATGACCTTTGAACTACTACGTTGTTATTCAAATAACAACATTGTTTTTCGAATAATGCTTAACAGAGAGCCAAGACGTTTCAGTTACCACGATGTTATTCGAATAACATAGGTGTTATTTGAATAACACGCAGGGTATAAAAAGGGGTTCTTCGTGTTTCTTCCTCATTTCTCATATTTCTCATCTTCTCTTTATTTCTTTCCCTCCCCCTGTGCTCTCCTCTCCTCGTAACTCCATTAGCAAAGGTCACACATCAACCATAAACCTACATTACTATTTCTTCTTTTCTCACTTATCATTCTCCACGTTTTTCTCTCTCTCTCGCACGTATAACACCTCCCAAAGATGGCCTCCTCCTCCAAACGCCCATGCACCAAAACTACTCCCACCAATAACCCACTGGATCTTCGAAGACTCTCATCCAATGATGATGATTTGAAGCGCTTCAGGGAAAACTTCTGGAATAGGGATATTGTGCAACCCAAATACATGGATCTAAAGTTCTTTGAAGATGAAAGAGGATTTGAGTTCCTTAACATTCTGAACCACTAAGGCTTGCTCAAACTGTGCAGCTTCAAGGACACCATCTTCCTGGACCTTGTGAAGATGTTCTACTGCAATCTAAGGTTGGATGGTGTCAACATTATCTCTGAAGTAAAAGACCAGGAAATTGTGATCACCTCGACTGATTGGCTAGAACACTTTGACCTGAGAGCAATTGACACTGCTATTGAGGAAGACAGCAGGCCATATGTGAAGGACTACAAAAGGGAGGATGCCATGCCACTGATTATAAAGACTAGAACGGACTGGCCTAAGGTTGTGTTGAAGAGTGGCACACTAAAAAGTCAGGATAGGCTGCTCCATTATGCGTATGCACACATCCTTGCCCCTCGCAAAGGCAACTACACTTATCTGAATGAGGATGACATTTTCATGGTTTAGGTGCTGCGGAAGCATTGGAAGATTAACTGACCCAATTTTATGGGGATGCATATGAAGAAGGCCAAAAGCAAGGAAATTTCAAATTTGCCTTATGCTCTGCTCATTTAAGCATTTCTCAAGAAATACCCATTGGTCTAGCAGACTGAACGACCTATTCAACTTAACCACTTCAACATCTTTAGAGAGTACTCTCTGAAGAAAATGAAGATGGTCCCAAACAATGTTAGAGGCTGGGTGTACCCTAATGAGTTGTAGGAAGCTAGATTTAATGAGGCAGTTGAAGATGTTCCTGCTGAAGGTGATGTCGTTGCTGTTGAAAATGCCCGTGCTCCTGCTTCTGCTCCAGTTACCGTGGAGCGAATCATGGTCACCTTGTTGGATAACCTGGCTTACATGGAAAACATATTTTCTATTCTATTTGATAGAATTGAAGGTGTTGAATGAAAAGTCGCAAATTACAGTACCCTAATGAGTTGTAGAAATGTGCAACCTGACCAAGCACCTACCTCATCTCTTCTGCCACCGGACATTTATTTTTAGGATTTGTAGTTATTAGGATCCTTGTTTAGATTGCTTTTGATGTTTTGGATTTTTTTTATTACAAATGTACATGGCCAAACATATATGTTTTGATGAATAATATAAGCTTTGTTTCTTGAATTATTTTGTGCAATTCCATTACATTGCTTAATAACCTTTTCTGTCAAAGTTGAGTTAAATAAAATGTTGAATTTAATCAATTGCTTGTTTTGACTTTCTCTTGCCCCATCTTTTTTATCATGAAAAAAGTGGGAGAAAAAGCTAGAGTAATGATTTGAGAAAAGACTGGTTGGTTTGAGAAAAGTAAGGTTAATTTAAAATGAATCTTGAGATTTCCAAAGTAAGGGGGAGCTATGCGTAACTCAAAATTTAATTCACCTCTTACCAAAAAGAAGGGGAGTAAATCTCTCTAAATGACTTTGTGGATTCCAATTTATGAAACTAACTCTTTTCTCAATGATTATTTGTCATCATAAAAAAGGGGGAGAATGTAATTGACTATTAACTTATGAAGAATTTGTTTTGATGATAACAAACATGAAGATGTTGCAAGATCAAGTCCAAGACCTTCAAGAATTAGTTTTAGGACTTAGATAATTGTATAAAGGTATAAAGATGTTCACACCAATGCTTTAAAAATTGGTTTTCAAAGAAACCAAATAGCACACATGTTTTCAAGACTTCAAAATGATTTTTGATTCTCAAAGAAATAGCCACCAAGTGCTCAAAAGCTTATAAGATCATTTGGAATCAATTGGCAATGCTTAAAAGCTATATGAATGATTTTCAAATGGCTTAATCGAATAAGGAGTTCTTTATTCGAACAACCAAAGTCAGAAAAGCCAAAAATTTCATTTGGGTAAGCTTTATTCGAATAAAGTCTTGTTTTATTCGAATAAAGGTTCAAAACAAAAATGGGCGTGTATGAGTTATTTAGATAATAGTCTAGTTATTCAAATAACATGTTTACCAAAAACCTATTCGTAGTTATTTGAATAAAATAACAAGCATCTCAGAAAATAGATTTAAAAGGGGTTATTCGAATAACATAAGTGTTATTCGAATAATACGTTCCAAAGGCAAAATTGCCTATGTGCTATTTGAAGCTTTATTCAAATAACAAAGTTGTTATTCGAATAAGAGATTATACCAGAAATAGAATTAATGGCTAATTATGAAGCATTTAATGCTCCAACCAACCCCTAATGGCTCTAAACTTCAATGAGCTATAAATACAAGTTATTGGGCATTTATGAAGGTTAGAGAATCAATCTAAAAACTTTGGTTGAACATTAATACGAGTTTTCACAGCCTTTTTATTATATACTCTATTTTTGAGCTTTAAAGTGTGAATCCATACATCCATTGAGCTTCAAGTTGGATTATCCACTCTTGAGAGAGTTTTTTTATCATCTATACTTTGTATAATTTGTAAAAGAGAGGGTGAGGTATCCCTCAAATCTGTAAGGGTGAGGTATCCCTTGAAAATAGAGACTCAAGCACAAAGGGTGAGGTATCCTAAGGTGTTGAGTGCTCTAATTTGTAAAGTTTGTCAAGCATATGTTGAAACTTGAAGATATAGTAAAAAATCTCGGGCGATTACTTGAGGACTGGATGTAGGCCACAAGTGAATTGGTGGCTTAATCAAGATAAAACTTTGTGTTTGTTTTCCTAAACTCAGTTCATTTACATTTGTGCACTATTTTATTGGCTTACTTGGATACTATCTTCTTTGGCTGTCTTTATTTGTGAGTGAAAGCATTTCATCTTCTCTATCCATTCAACTCTAATAATCAATAGTTTTAACAAAAATTGATAATCAAACGATTTGCGAAATTAGTTTATAAACTCAATTCACTCCCCCTCTTAAATATTGAGGCCACTTGGTAACAATTACAATTTTTTTAAAACACCATTAAGAAATTAAGTATTTTGAAGTCAAGATGAATAATATTTAAGCAAACATATAAAATTAAAGTACAAGAAATAAAGGAGTTTGAGTTAAAAAGAGCACTAATTGCATAGAAAATAACAGTTGCATGTTTCTGGCTCGTGTTTATTCGAATAAACCCACGTATAGCACAATAGGAAGTGATTTTTCAAACTTTTTATTTGAATAAAGGAAACTTTATTCGAATAAACACGTTTGAATCACAAACTGAGAAAGGCTTCTGAAAACATGTTATTCAAATAACAGATTTGTTATTCGAATAAATTATTTAAAAACAAATAAGCGCGTAGCTTGTTTAAGTTGTTATTCGAATAAGACAAAGTCTTATTCAAATAAAGACTTGTGGATTGAAAATCTAATTATTCTGACTTTGGTTATTTAAATAGGAAAACCCTTTATTCAAATAAATTTTTTTGAAAACACTTTTAAATAGCTTTTAAAACTTGTTAATTGTTTTCAAATGTTCCAACAAGCTAGTCCTCAACGTTTATGATTTGTTTATGCATAAATAAATTTGAGTAATGCTACTCTTGTAATATGGTGGGCCCAATAGGTAAAAAAACAACGTAGTGCAAAAGTTGTGGAAGCATAAGAATAAATGACACAAGGAATTTCATGGTATGGCTTATTGTTTACATCCACAAGCAAGGGCAACAACCACATATTTCACAAAGATTATGTGATAGATAATACAAAAGTGATCACACTTCACTCAAAATCCGAACCCAAAATACAACCTGAATACCTCATAATATTTTCTTGTTGGTGTATACATTTAATACTCACAAAATATGCAAAGAAAAGCTTACATAGAACCAACACTTCTCTACAAGAGTGCCATATCAAATGGTTTTGAAACAAACGAAGAAGTGAATCCAAAAAACTAAAGTGGATGATTCAAATGTTTTCAATAGAATGGTATTTAAAAGCCTTCCGTCGAAGCTTGCTTAAGCAAGGCCAATGATTGTGTTGTGTGGAATTTTCTGGATGCTTTGATGAGGAGAACGAGGATAACAAGAAGTTGGATTTTGCATGTAATGATGTGTGTTACCTCAATATCCTATGATGTTCTTCTTAATAGGATTTCATGGTCTACTTTCAACCCATAAAGGAGCCTTAGGAAGGGAGATCCATTTTCCCCATACTTGTTAGTGTTATGTGCTGAGGCTTTGTCATCCCTTATTCACAAAGCAAAATCAAGACAAGATTTCATGGGCCTAAGAATTTGTAGGTCAGCGCCTATGATGACTCAACTTCTTCTTTGCTGACGACAACATTATTTTTTCTAGAGCCACTAGAGACGACCTAGCCATTGTGATGGAAATTCTTGAAATTTATGGTAATGCATAAGGCAACAAATAAATTTTGATAAATGATCAATACTTTTTAGCCCAAATGTCCTAAGAGATATCAAAGATCTTATACTCAATAAGTGTAATATTCACAATCTTGCATTGTCTGAGAAATATTTGAGCGTGCTCACAATGGTTGGTCAATCAAAAAACAATTCTTTTCAATCTTTAAAGGATAGAGTTTGGAAGCATATCAAGGGTTGCAAAGCAATGTTAAGATTCAAATCCTGTAGTCACAGAAGGCTCTGCTTAATGATCACTCCCAACTTGAAATCATGTGAACAATTTCCTCTATCTGAAAAAGATATTTTATTTTACCCAAAAAAAAAAGTTTTTTTACTAACTAATGCACAATCTTAGAAAAGCCTCAATTGGGTTTGTAGTGTTTATTCAATAACCTGAAAAGAGGTACGTGAAGAATATGTGAACAAAAATCTGAGCAAGCATAATTGTTCTTATTACACTGGTGTGAACAACCAAATTGCAAATAGGAATGTGTAAAGGAAGACAAGCTTATAAAATAAGGAGGTTCTCCCTGTGGATGCAAGCATTGGTTTCATTCAAGAAATGGGTAGTCAGTATAGCCAATAACCGGATCAGGAGTGTAGAATGTCTCACGGTTGTACTTGTTGAGAGGAGCATCAAGCGCATATCTCTTTGGCAAATCTGGATTAGCCAAGAACAAACGACCATAAGCAACAAGATCTGTCCTATTTTCAGCTACGGCATTGATCCCATCTTGTCTGTCATAGCCTCCTGCAGCAATGAAAGTGCCATTGAAGGCCTTTCTCATTGGCACCAGGCTGTGAGGGCATTGATCAACTATTTGAAGAACACTTTTCATTCTTGGTTCCACCATGTGACAGTACAGAATACCATATTTATTGAGGGCATTAACCATGTAAAGCCCCAGTGCTTTAGGATTGGAGTCTCCACTTTCTGCATATTCTGCAAAAGGTGATAATCTAATTCCAACTCTTTCTGCCCCTATCTCATTTACAACAGCTTCAATAACTTCCAAAGTAAATCGACAACGGTTCTCAAGGGATCCACCATAGTCATCTGTTCGATCATTCACTTTATCTTTCATAAATTGCTCATGTAGGTAGCCATGAGCCCCATGGATCTCAACCCCATCAAAACCTACAATTTGCACCACAACGAGCTTGTATGTTACTTGTTATGTAAAAACATATTAGTGCCCTTTATGAATTAAGCTATTAATGCAACAAACAGTCTAGTTTCTGAAACCAGATTGTATTATGATTGAAGCAATTTAACATTTGGGACATTGGTATACTAAATTTCAATGAAGTTACCAGCTTCCATAGCATTCCTTGCAGCAAGTCTGAAGTCATTGACAATATGAGGAATTTCATCTGTCCTTAGCCGCCTTGGTGGTGTGAACTGTGCTACATCAATGCCATTACTCCGAATTTGTGGTTTGAGTGGCTTGTCTGTAGAAGATATTGGAGCTTGCCCATTTGGTTGAAAAGCTGTGTAAAATAATATGGAAAATGGTCATACATTGAGCATGTACATCGTGTGCATAGATATTTACATCAGTATATTACTTGAAAATTTGAATACGGTATGTGAAATTAACACCTCATTTCACATAACTTTGGACGAAAGTGGAATAAAAATTAATAAAAAAATCTAGTGAAATAAACAATAAAAATAAAATTTTAATTCTAAGTGAAATTTTAACTTAAAATTTAAATTAATTGATGTTGAAGTAATCCAATAAAAATATGAATGGTACAATAAAAGTTGAGAGATACTAGATAAAACTCTAACATACAGTACTCAATATCAACAATCTCCAATCATTTCCACTTTACTTTCGTCAGTGAAATTAGACCAAGTAATTTGATTTATGGCAAAGAAAGTGACAGGCTATAACAGCAAAGGCAAAATGAAAGCAATATGATACCTTATCTACCAATAATTTAGTGGTCCTAAGGGAGAAAGTCAGTTCTTCTACACCGTTAAAAAGATCTAATGGCACAGATTATGACACATCATTATACATTATTTTATTAAAAATTAGAAAAAATATTGTCTTTCCCCTCTCCATCCATAAGCTTTCTCTTCTTCTTCCTCTATGTTTCCTCTGCCATAAATGTGAAAAATCATTTTAGTAGAGAGAGGGATTGGTCTGAGCGTGAATTGACACAAGGGTGCGAGAACGAGTTGCAGGGGCTGTGTGCAGGGGTCATGGCAAGATGACCGTGCGGCGGTGCAGAAGCTGGTCGGACGGTGGAGGTCTGGTGGTTTTTCACGGTGGCTGGGTTCGTACGGTTTTGGTCAACAGTTCTGGGTGGTGCAGTAGCCGTGGTTGCGGATGGGCGGCTACGGGGTGGGGGTTTAGTGGTTGCTGGGGCCATGGGTTTCACAGGGAATTTTTTTTTTTTAATTCCATGTTAGGGTTGAAGGGGACTGTTTGGTTTGGTTGGGGCTTATGCTTTTTTGTAGATTTTTGTTATAAAGTGGTTGTTTTATTTTGTAGCAGGTTGACTGTGGATGATGGATGATCCGTTTGAGTTATTATTTAGAGGAAATAAAAAAAATTTAGAGGAAAGTTGAGATCCATGGAGAAGAACAAGAAATATAGAGGAGACTTATTTAGTTATTTGGTGGCTATTTTAATTTGATCAGGAATAAACCATGTTTGAAAGTACCTGAATTTGAAACCCTTCCAACATGCCAAATTTGACAAAAGAATATACCACCTTTGGCATGAACAGCATCCACAATGGGTTTCCATGCTTCCACTTGCTCTTTTGTCCATATGCCTGGTGTGTGCATCATCCTTGACATATATAATAATAAAAATAAAATCACTTGTAGTGGTGTTTTTTTATTTTTTATCTTTTAATTTATCAAGCAAAGTTGAGTATATACGAAGAAGGAAAAAAATTATCATATATTTTTTTTAAAAGTATATATACTCTTTTTTAATATATTTTTTAAAAATATCAAATTTAGTAAAAAGATAAAAAAAATAAATATAATAAATAATATTAAAAATAATATAAAAAATATATATATACATTATTAATAATAAGAATATGAAAGATGCATGATGGTATCATGTACAAATTAAATTACCCTTGAGCAGTGTCAGAGACACCAGTAGCTTCAGTTATCACAAGACCTCCCTTAGAAGTTCTCTGCGAGTAATACAATATAGCATGGGGCTGAGGAACATTGTTGTAAGATCTCTGTCTAGTAAGTGGTGCCAAAACAACTCTGAAATTACAAAAAAGGTAAACCAATTTTAAATTGGAAAACATGAAATGTTTATACTAAAAAGCACTTAGAACTATGATCTATAACCAATGCTAGATGAGCAACCCAAGGAGTACAAATATATATGAACAATACTGACTGACTCCGAAGTAGTTTAAGCCTTTAAAGTGAGCGTGTGAATACCTGTGGGATAGATTGAAGTTTCCCATCTTGTAAGGAGTAAGAAGAGGAATAACGGGAGCTTCAGCTTCAGCAGCCATTTGTTGCAATTGCAAGGTATACTGTGCTATTGATTATTACCCACCTGGTAGACAAGATTAACGCAAGATCCAAATGGGTATTTATAGAACAAGAACCAAGTAAAGTGGTTGTGGGAAAGGAGAATGCGCGCTTGCTTTGTTGACTAGTTTTCAATTGTTGATGAATTGAATTGGCAATGCATGACGTGTGACATTAACAGTAGCTGTCATCTTGCCCATCAGCTTTGACTCCTTTGTGCGTTTGAAGACAAGGAAATTCATAAATTATCTTTTAGATACAGTTTATTATAAACCTTTAAATCATTAATTAATATGTATTAAACAGTAAAAAATATTATAAAATTATATTAATTTTTAATAATATTTTTGTATAAATTAAATAGTAATTTAAATATTTAAAAAATGACGTAATAAGTTGTATTTATATAAAAAAATAAAAAAATTATTATGTATAGAAATTTTTTAATTTAAACATATAAATAAATTTTTGACATGTTCAAAAGTATATGTTAAAAATATACATATTTTTTATTATAATTTTATATATGTTAAAAAAAATATTCATGTATAAGAGAGATATTTTTATCCAAAATTTTCTCGTATGTCTAGATCAAGAAAAAATTATTGTTTAGTATTATTTATTAACAAAATGATTGGAAGACCGGAGAATAAGCAGCCCCCATCTCAATAGAGACAACCCCACTTAAAATTACTCATTTTTTTATTTTTAAAAAAGTTGTTCGGCTTGCATTGCAAGCCGGGAAACATCTTGCCGAACCATATGGCATAACCCTATTTATTATATATCATTTTATTTATATCATTAAAAATATTAAAGTAAAAGATAATAATCACTCGTATAATTGAGATAATACACATTGATACATGTCATGAACTTTTTCCACTCCAGCTGCCGATATATAAGAATCATTTTGAAGTTTGATTGCAGCCTCCAACATGGACTATGATAATTAGCATTCACCACCAACCCAGAAATCCTGAAACTCTAAACGAACCTGATCCTGGAGTTAGCTCCTTGCATTCACGGCGCACATAGATCTTCCTTGCACTGCATTACACTATTACCCACGTTGAACTGCACCTATGCACGCACCACACAACCACACAACCACACAACCACCCAACAACATTGTTCTTGCCAAGCTTTTGGTTAATCGGATGATGAACTTGTATTGTTGATATATTTGACAAGGATCTGATTGGCATGACAGGATCTACTTGCAATGACACTTCAATACTCAAATTAGTATATAAAAGAGTATGAAATGTAGAAAATGTGGTGATGAACTTACTTGTTGTTTCGGTCTACCTATTTCTTATAAGTGATGAGACTAACCGTTTGGATGCATTAAGTCAAAAGAGACATAACAGTTTCAGGCCTTCAAGGTGGTGTTAAGGCACAATAATTATCTAGTCGGTGCTAACAGTCGAAAGCATTCGGTTGGACATTTCACGTGGTGAAATTAGATTATCTAGAAAATGAACATGTTCGGCTTTGTTTTAATCTTATTGGGTTGTTTCTTGGACGTATGGGCTTTTACCAATACACAAGCCCCCTAGCTTGTAAGTCTGGTAGAAGACTTGAATGACCTATGTTTTGTTTTAATGATTTGCTAATTTTGTTTTGGATTTTTATTTATGATTTTTAATGAGAGCGTCTTTTGGTTTTTTGAGGGACACATGTGGTACAAGTGTCAACATTTTAGTGGTTGCTCATGAGCTTTGTTTATTAAAAGTGATAGGTAATATTACAATTGAGGTTTTGACTTTTTTCCTCCATTGAATGATGCGTCTTTTCAAATCAATGGCGAGATTCTGCCCCAATCTCATCTGTTAGATTTAATTTTTTAATATTTTGAATTTTAGCCTTCGATTCATTTATGCTTCAAAGCTTTTGGTATTTAGTTTTCCTCCTTTCAACCTCAGTTTCTCATTTTCACATACTTTCCTTTCAAGAACCTACATTCTGCTCACAATCTTCTCCAGAACATTCCTTACCACATTCTTTCTTTTCTTGTGACAATATGAAAATCAAGTATTTCTTGTTCTACTTTTTCTATTTTCCTTTTATTTTCTTCCTTCGTCATTTTGTTTTAGAAGATTTTTGCCATTTTATTTCGTTTCCTCAATTTCTATTATGTTAATTAAATGGGAGATTCGAGAAATGATTTATTTGAAATTTTGAGCGAGTTTCCTCCTAGAACTCCATGACTGAAGCCTAGAAATTGGCGTAGAATAGATTATATGATTATTGATTTTAAAAAAGGTTAGATTTTATCAGGTAAGGAGTAGTGTTTATTCTAGCCTTGAAGTGGTGTTTGATGATTTTGTAAATAGGAAAATAATGTCTGGACAGCTGGTTTATGAGATGGGTAAAGAAAATGAATTTTTGAGTAATTCGGAGGGTTTATTGGGTAATGTAAATGAGTGCCCTTTTAACTATATATTTGATTCTTCTACCGATTGTGTAGGTGAGATGTCTGCTGATGAAGGGTCAAGCCGATAGATTGGTCTTTACAACTCGATGGATAAAAATGTAATGAGGGTCAAATCATCTTACACGAATAATGCTCATATAGGAGTTCTTCATAATCTCATAAAATTTGCCCATTCGGATAGCGAGGAAACTCATTTCCTAGGTCTTATTTGTTATGTTTCTAATCGAGTTTGTTTCGAGAATGGGGTAGATGAAGGAGGGGACTTTTTATATGTATACGAAACTTTCCTCATTTGAGTTGGTATGAAGTTTCCATTTTCTAAGTTCAAGTGTGAGATTCTAAATAAGGTGAATGCTACGCCAACTCAACTTCAATCGAATAGCTAGGGTTTTATATGGGCTTTTAAGGTTTTGTGTCAATTTTTAGATATAGAGCCCAGTATAGGAATGTTTTTCTATTTTTTCACATTCCTAATGATCATCAAGAAAAATGGGTTTCTATTTCCAAATTTCTGTGGCATTAAATTTTAGTGGCTTTGGATAGTTCATATAAGAATTTTATGGATAAGTTTTTCAAGTTATCAATTTGCCCGGATATATATCTGTTCTACTTGGATAAGAACGGTGAGAAAAAGTTTCCAATCTGTTGGTGTAAGGATGTTGTTAATATTCCTGTTATTGAGGTTGAATCCTTGTCACCCTATGACCAGAAAGGAGTTTAGGTTCTTTCCAATATTTCTCCTCTTTCATGTGCGCAAATTTTGGCTCTTGAGGGGAATATGGATGGTTTGGAAGATTATTTTAGTAAGTATTTACTTTACTTTTATTATTGTTACAACCTCTACTTCTGAATTTTATATCTTAATTTTGCTTGCTGTCATTTGTTTGTTGTCACTTAGATAGAATGGCTAGGAAGCTTTCTGAATGTGAACTTCGAAGACATATGAAAGAAACTGGCCAACTTCCTTCGAATTCAAGTGATCGGGTTCAGAATGTTGCAGAAATTGGTCGAAGTAGCACCACTGCAAGCTAACACCACTGAGGTAGGCCTGATCGGCCCATTAAAGGAAGAGCAGCCTACTGTTGATATTAACCATGACAACCATCACCCAAGAAGGGGTTGAATAGGATGATTACAAATTTTTAAAATAACTTTGAGAAATTATACATTTTGATATTTTCAATCAACACATGCAGCGGAATAAGTTTAACAAAGATACAACTATTAAAAATCGCTCAAATACAACTTGGGTTATAGGATAAATCAAGCAAATAAACTAGATATCAAACTCAACTCTAGCATATATAATTAAAGCACAAATATAAAGGAGATGGAGTTTAGAGAAGCAAACATAGTATTTATCCTGATTCAGCCACCAATCACTTGTGGCCTACATTCAGTATTCAAATAAATCACCTTAGATTTTTCACTAAACCTTCAAGTTTGAACAGGTGCTTGAAACATTTGCAGATCAGAGCACTCTTTACATCTTGGGATACATCACCCTCATGCTTGAGCCTCGACAGTCAGGGATACCTCACATTTATAATTTTTTTTAGAGATACCTCACCCTCTTTATAATGAATCAAAGTATAGAAGAAAAGAAACTCTCACAAAGAGTAATTGATACAAATTGAAGCACTATGAAATTCTTTCAAGATATTTCAAATTTTAGCGAAAAAGAACACAAGAGATAATAAAATATGAATCACAAATCAAAGCACAAGAAAACTATTTTAGACTATTGGGTGTATGTAAAAAATGACCCAAATATATGTATTTATAGAGTTCTTTGAAAAAGAGTCATTGGGTATCATTTATTTCAACATTAAATGTATAGAAAATAGTCGTTGTGTGTTTCTACTCGTGTTTATTCGAATAAGCAAAGTCTTATTCGAATAAATCCACTTATAACACACTAGGAAGTGTTTTCTAGAACTTATTATTCGAATAAACTTTTAGTTATTAAAATAAATCTTTAAAAAACACATTCTGGAACGTTTTTAAATGTTATTATTCAAATAACAAATCCTTTATTCAAATAAACCACACAGGTTTCAAAAACTGACCTTAAATGGTTATAACTTCTTTATTTCTCATCTGTTTAAAGTAAATGACTACTCATTGAAAAGATCTTTGAGTTTATTTTCAAATGAAATAAGTTTCAGAATAAAACTTAAATTATTTTGAAAGTAATGATCAAAATATTAACTAAATGTCAGTTTTTCAAAAATCAAACTTGACAAATTTTTATAGTTTTGAACTACCACCATGACTTTTTTTTCAAAACATGTTTGTTGGACATTTTGACATGTGAAAAACTATTTGTAAAGATTTAAAAACATATTTGAGATATCTATAAAACTTCTCATATAAAGACCTTAAGTCTTATAAACTATACCATTTAAGCTTCCTTTAGACTTAATCTTTGACATGACTTTATTATTATCAAAACCTTCATAAAATAGACATTGATATTCTCCTTGAGTTGAGCATAATTGAGATCTTTTGGTTTCTTATTGCAATGCTCACTCTTGGTACTCGGGCTATCCTTCAAAGTATTGCTCACTTAAAACATAGTTAGTCCAAACTCATAATTAATATCTTCATATAATCTATTAAGTACATCTATATAACATAAACATCATTCTTTTTAGCTTGTATTTGTCATAATCAAAATTTAACATATTAAATCTTTGCGGCAAACTTATTTCCATAGTTGAGACGTGATCGGAGAAAGAAAACATTTTGATTCGATCTCTGTCTCCAGTTATGTCTCAAGGAGGTTTGGTTATTCGCTTCCCTCTATTTGATCTGAAGGTCATTTTAGATGTCTGTAAAGAATTTGATGCTCCTGTAGATACACCCTTGGGTTCTCTATGGGACCGTCATTGTCGTCACAAAGCCCACATGGACAAATATGTTTCCACTCCATTTGACAAGGAAATGATGAAACAAGTTGGCCCTCGCCCCTTAGCTCACTGGGTTGAGGCACAATCCCTCCGAATGACTTCAATGGCTCAATCCATCAAATTAGAGCTTAAGGAGATGGAGAGGAAACTTTCCTCCACCAGGATGAAAAGATCTCTCTATGAGCTTCTATGGAACAACAGAAGAAAGACTTAGAAGCTAAAGTAAAAAATCTTGAAGGAAGGATAGCAAAATGAAGGAATAGGAGAATAAAGTTAAGGACTCTAGGGGAAGACCAGTTGGCGGAGGCCAAGAAGATTTTAGAGTCCGAGCAGGAAATTCATGAGCTTTCTCATAGAGAATGGCAAGACAAGAAGATGGCTTGAGAACTCCAAGAGAAGGCTCTGAAAACACAAATCAAAGAAAAAAGGATATAATCTCACAAAATACAATTAAATAGATGAAAACTCTCTATCCTTTTTTGGACTATTCAAAACTTAATGCTTTTAAAGAGGTGAAGGACGGGAAGATCTACACTCCTCCTCATTCTGAAGAGGAGGGGGAAGGAGGAGAAGAGACTGAGAGCGATGAAGAAAATGTAGTTAGTCGCCCTCCATTTAGTGTTTCTACTTCTTCTGCTCCAAATTCTGCGGGTTTTCTTTAGGAATGTTATGACATTTTATGTTTATTGGTACAATGTGTTTGTTTTGGTAGTTTGTTAGCACAATGTGTTTATTTTGGTAATTTGTTGGCACAATATGCTTATTTTGGTTTTTCTCCTAGTACTGTTTATTTATAAAGTATTGCCTTTATAGTTTTTAAACCTTTGTTTATAAAGTCTTATCTTTTATGATTATTCAAGGTATTACAAGCTCCCAAAAATCTTTCAAAATAAGAGCACAAGTATTTTGAAGGAAATTGCAAGTATCTTAAGGGAATTTGTAAGTAAGTACCTTAAAGGGAAGGAATCTTTCTAGGGTTCACAAATTTCACATTTGCTTTTCACGATAATTTAAACTTCTTATCTTTTTCCAAATATTTTAGTCTTGGTTTATGAATAAGCAGACTAATTTCCAGACCCTAAATATCAAATAAGCTGATTGCTAGACTTGGTATATTTGCCTTTCATTTTACATACTGGGTGGGTTGCTTTCTTTGTCTAGAAACTAAGGCTTTTTATTTTATATACCGAGCAAGTCAGTTTCTTACCTGGAAATCAGAGCTTTTTATTTTATATACCGAGCGGAACGGTTTCTTGATTGCAAATCAGGGCTTAGTTTTTATATACTGAGCAAATCAGTTCTTTTCTTAGAAATCAGGGCTTTTTATTTTATAAACCAAGCAAGTCAGTTTCTTTCTTAGAAATCAAGGTTTTTATTTTATATATCGAGTGGGTCAGTTTCTTGCTTGGAAATTAGGGATTTTTATTTTATATACCTAGTGGATAGGTTTCTTGCCTGGAAATCAGGGCTTTTTATTTTATATAATGAACGGATCAGTTTCTTGCCTGGGAATCAGAGCTTTTGTATAATAAAGAATGATGCTACAGTGAATCTTTTTAATTTATTTTCTCGAATATGCCTCATTAAAACCTCATTAGGAAAAAACCCCTTGGGAAACAATCCTAAGGTAGGAAAAAAATTACATTATCCATCTTTACATCATGCTTTAACTATAATATAGCCTTAAATTGGAGGAATTCCAAGACCTACGAATCTCCCTTCCATTTAGTTCAGATAACCTATATGTGCCCTTTCCGATCTTCTTTATGATCCTATAAAGACCTTCCCAGTTTGAAGCTAATTTTCCTTCTCTAGGAGTTTAGCTAGAGATTTATGTTTTTCTTAAGACCAGTTCTCTAACCTCAAAGTATCTTTGCAAGACCTTGTTAATATATCTTTTTGCCACTTTTCTTTTAGTTACTTTTTTCTTGATGTAGGAAATATCACGAATTTCCTATAGTAGATCCAATTCAACTCTTCGTTTACATCTTCTTCGTGATAAGCTCTTCTCCAACATGACTCACCAATCTCAATTGGAATCATTACTTCTACTTTGTAAGTTAGTCGGAATAGAGTTTCTTATGTTAAGGACTGAGGTGTTGTATGATAAGCCCATAAGACTTGCAGAAGTTCTTCTACCCATTTGTCTTTTGCTTGATCTAACCTCTTCTTTAAGCCGTTGAGGATGACATTATTTGTTGCTTTAACTTGTCTATTTTTTTGCGGATGTTCAATAGATGTGAAGTACTATTTAATTCCTAATCCTGAGCAGAAATCTTGAAACTCCTGGTTAGGTTGAGTACCATTATCAAATATTATGACAAAGGGTAAACCAAACTTACAGATTATGTGCTTCCACACAAATTTTTGAATTCGATCGAACATAATTCTTGTAAGTGGCTCAACCTTTATCCATTTCGTGAAATAATCTATTGCTACAAAAAAAAATTAATTGGTCAAGTGCCAAGGGGAAAAGTTCGAGAAGATCTATTCCCCATTTGCTGAAAGGCTAGGAAGAATTAGTTGAGTGCAGTTCCTCCGGAGGTGCCAGGTGTAAATTAACAATTTTCTGACACTTATTGTACTTTTTATCAAATTGAGAACAATCTTTCCTCATGGTTGGCCAATAATATCCCGTGCAGAGGATTTTTGTTGCTAAAGATCGCCTTCCTATATGATTTCCATAGGCTCCTTTATGTACTTCGGCCATCATATAGCCGACCTGCTCTTTGTCTAAACATTTGTGTGATGGTTGAGTGAATCCCCTTTTATACAATTAATCATTAATAATTGTAAAGTTGCTTGCTAGTTTTTGGACTTTAATTGCTTCATTTATTCTATTGGAAGGATGTTTTCTTGTAAATACTTGAGGACTGGAGATTGCCACGAAGATGGGCTATTTGTAATGACCATTACTTGAAGATAATCTATGCTAGGAGCTTGGATGGTTTCTTGAATGACATATTGGTTGTTCTTCGGGTGTTTTATGCTTGCTAATTTGGAAAGAATATTTGCTCAGACATTCTCATTCCTGGGAATATGTTCTATTTCAAACTTGTTGAATTTCGCAGTAATTCCTTATACTTTCTATAGATACTTTGAAAGAAATGGATCTCTTGCTTAGTATTATCCTTTTATTTAACTTGCCACCAACTGGGAATCACTTTTTGCAATCAAGTCTAGAACACTCATTTCTTTAGCCAAATTCATTCCAGCAATAAGTGCTATATATTTGGCCCGATTATTGCTAGTTTTGAATTCGATCTTAAGATATTGTTCAATAATTACACTATCCAGCCTTTCCAGAATTATTTCAGCTTTGAATCCCTTAACATTAGATGCTCTGTCCACATAAAGAGTCCATGTGTCATTTCTAATATAGTCAAATCTAGATAACTCAACAACAAAATTAGATAACAACTGTGATTTTATGGCTCCCTAGGTTGATATTGAATTATGTATTCCGAGAGTTCAACAGACCAAGCTATCATCTGATCGGCTAACTCGGGTTTATGAAAGAATTGCTTGATTGGTTGATTCAATCTTACAATGATTTGGTTGCTCTTAAAGTATGGTCAGAGTTTCTAAGCTGATATTATTAGTGCGAAAGTCACTTTCTCAATTTTTTGATGTTTGATTTATGGTCCCTGGAGAATACTGCTTACAAAATACACAGGTCTTTGTTCTTTTTCATATTCTTTAACGAAAACAAAGCTTACCACATTTTCATTTACAAAAATGTACAAGTAAAGGAGATCTCCTGGTTGGTCTTGTGACAATCGGGGGTGTCGTTAGGAATTCCTTTAGCTCTAAAAAATGCCTTCTCATATTCCTTAGTTCACTAGAAATTGTCTTGTTTCTTTAAACACTTGAAAAAGGATAAAGATCAATCGGCAAATCAGGACAAAAATCTTAAGCGTGCAGCTATCTGTCCTATTATCCTTTGTACCTTTTTAACATTGGATGGGTTTCTCATTTCTAGAATGGCTTTGCACTTATCAAGATTATCCTTTATTCCTCTGTTTGTTAGCATGGATCCTAAAATTTTGCTAGCTTGTATAGAAAATGCACATTTATTAGGATTTAACCTCATTATATTTACGGAGTTGAGAAAAAACCTCATTCAGATCATTAAAAAGATATCCCTTTTCATTATTGTTTGCCACCATGTCATTAATGTAAACTTCAACATTTCTACTGATTTGATCTGCAAAAATTTTATCCATCAATCACTGGTATGTTGTGCTTGCATTCTTTAATCTAAAAAGTATAACTATGTAATAGTAATTGGCTTGAACGGTTATGAATGTTATTTTGTCCTTGTCATAAAGATGTATTATGATTTGATTATATCTAGAATATGCATCTATGAAGCTTAAGAATTGATAACCTAATGCTTTTTCGACGAGTTTATCTATATTGGGAAGTGGATATGAATCTTTCGGACAAGCCTTATTCAGGTCAGTGAAATCAACATACATTCTCCACTTGCCATTAGCATTTTTAACTATTACAACATTCAACAACCATGTTGTATAGTGCATTTCTCTGATGAATACAGCCTCCAAGAGTTGTTTCACCTCTTTTGCTGCTACTTCTTACCGTTCTTGCCCCAATTTCCTTTTTTTCTATGCCATTGGGTTCGCTTTTGGATTAATCGACAATTTAGGACAAATGAAGTTTGGATCTATTCCTGGCATATCAGAAGTTGTCCATGCAAACAGTTATAATTTTCTTTAAGCAAACATATGATCTATTATTATATTTCTTCAGGAAGGCCAACGTCAATATAAGCAATCTGATCCAACTTTTGCCTAATCTGAATGAAAATCATGTCTCCTTGCGGTTTAAGGTGACTTTCTTGGAGTTCTTGCCTTGGGTCTAGATCTATTAATTGTATGTGATGACTTCTATGTTCTACATGATCGTATCGGATCTTGGAACTAGATTTCCTTGGCTTAAGGCTTTCATTGTAACATTATCGTGTAGATACTTGATCTGCATGTATGACTCTGATCTACCCTTGTTCAGCTGGGAATTTCATTATCAAGTGTGGTGTCGAGATGATCGCTCCTAACTTGTTTAGGGAAGGTTTACCCAAAATAATATTATATGGAGCATTGCAATTAACAATCAAATAATTAACCTCAATAGAACTTGATACAAATCCTGAACCAAAAGTAGTTAGGATTTTGACATATCCTTTGACATCAACTGGTTCTCCAGAAAACCCGACCGGCTGTATAGTGTAAGGTTGTACCATCATTTCTGGAATTTGCATCCTTTTGAAAGTTTCTATGTACAAGATGTCTACTGAGCTACCTTGATCAACTAGCATCTTCCTTACTTCAAAATTGGTCATGCAAATTGTTATGACCATTAGATTGTCTAGCTTTTTATCCACTCCTTTGTAATCTTCCTCTGTAAAAGTGATAGGTGGATGATGTCTTTTAGGTATTGGCTTGCTTTCAATCGTCATAACCGCACATAGGCTCTTCTTCTGTGCGGAATTTGACTCTCCACCACCTGTAAATTCTCTAGAAATCGTGTCAATTATTCCTCTAATTCTGACCTGATCTTCTAAATTCCCTTTCTTTTTTCCTAAATTGAGCAATCGACTTGAAGTTGGGCTTACTTTCTGCTCGTTACGACCAGAATTCCATTTCCATTTTTCATCTTTCGTCTTTAGAACATACTATGATAGATGTCCCAAATGAATAAGGTGTTCGATTTGATTCTTCAATGTTGCACATTCCTCAGTAGTATGGCCAAATGCTTTATGAAACTCATATCTTTTTGTCAAAACATGAAGGCTTTTATTTTGTGGGGGATTAGGAAGCTAGATTGATATGTGTAAAATACACTAAGAACAAATGCATTATATCGTCAAGTAATATAGGACTTGAGTCTCAGTTATCGATCCCATGAGGAATAATTGGTAATTACTAGATTCATAAAACTTTGTTATTTAGACAATCAAAAGTGCATGAATAAATTCAAGAACAAATAAAGGAAAATAAATGAAGAAAAATAATGAACAATCAAACAAAGAATAGATAATCAAAGAGAGAAAGACTACGGCGCAAGGTTCACTTAAATCTAATTATTCAAATTTTCTTTCTTTTATATTGTAAGGTAATTCTTTTGTCAATATTATCTTACTTGCTATTGAATCTCAATAGTCATGGATGAAACAATATTCTACTTCTAAATTAAATCACCTATTTGGTCATTTAGTTGAATTAATTAGGAATGCATTAAGCTTCAATTCAATTCCAATTCCATTAGTAGGAAAATTTAATGTTTGTTCATTCACCAATCTAATCCTAAACTTACCATATAGATTCACTCATTGAATGCGGATAGTCACCAATCAAACAATGAACAAACACAAGTCAAAAGTGATCAAGTTATGACAAGAATGCAAGCAATATGATAGACCCTAAAAGAAATTTCCTTAATCAAATTAGAAATCAAACGCAAATAATTAGGAAAATAAGATTCCCCATAACCCTAGTTATGAGTTTAGTTACTCATGTTCAATATAAACAAACTCATATCAAAATACAAACCCATGGAAAGAAAACCCAAAGAAAATGAAAAACTAGAGGGAAAAAGAAATCAAAACCTCTTTCACAGTGATTATGATTTTTAAACTTTTAAGAATTGAATCATCCCTTCAAAGTTATCCTCCAAAGCCTGCTGTTGCGAAACTACTCTCTCAGAATTATGGACTTTTTGCGTGATGATCTGAACCCCAGAGAGCTTTTTTGCTAAGCTCTTTTGCTAAACTCATTTTCTCCTTTTTATAGAAAAACTGATAGATTTTCGTATCTGACTTGCATGATTTTTCTCACCCTTTAGATGGCCGAGTTTGCCCTTGATCTCAATAGAGAAGTTTTAGGATTTTCTGTTAGCGTGCGACGATCTAATCTCTGTAGTTCAAGATATGACTCAATTAATAAGGAATGATCAGGATAGTGCGGGAATTCGAATTTTGCTCCAAATCAAATCTCTTTGAGAATCCTTATCCAATATCAAATCTAAGATTTTGTATCCAATTAGAACTCTAATTAACATCTAAGAATAAGATAAGAATCCTTTACATATTTATCTTCAGGAATTTCTTCTTTTTGTACAAAATCTAATGATTTATCATGAAAATTCAAATATAACTAGGTGAAGAGATAATTATTTAAAAATAAATTAATAAATAAAAAAACAAAAACTAAATAAAAATCAATTAAAAATCCTAATAAATAAACAAAAAAGATGAGTGTATTTAACATTCATCAAATACCCCAAAACTTAAACAATTGATTGTCCTCAAGTAAAGAATATAAATAAAAAACAAGATTAAACTCAACATCCAAAAACATAAATCAATGAAAATTTCATAATTTAAAAATTCAAGTTCAGCAATCAAATTCAATCAAGTAAGATCATTCGGCACTTAAACAATTAGAGGCTTAAGTCTAGCTTGCAACTATTCTCCTCACCAAACAACTAAGATCACTCATCTTTTCATCGCTCAAGTGTTTAAGGACAAAGAGATTACTCAAATTTCTCTTGAAAAAATGTAATACCATAAGCTTGCTTATCAATCTCATTTTTACTTCCAAATTCATATACAACACAAGAATTAAAAGGACTTCCTTTGGTTGTAACGGGGCCAAGGGTATAATGAAATGTAGAAAAAAAAGATAAAATAGAGGTAAAGAATGCTCATGAATAAATCAATACAAAGCAGAATCAGGCTGAAAAGATGATAAATAGAGCATAATGCACAAGATTATAACAAATTCTCACTTCTAACCTAATATTCTCATTATTCTTCACTAACAATTCTTTTCTTTCTTATTTTTCCATTTTTTCTTTTGCTATTTTTTTTTATTTTTTTCTTTCATCTTTTTTTTCTTGTTTTTTTTACCCTTAAAGACAACAATAACTCTTTATGACTTTTCAATTAACACATCAGATGTTTCATAGAATTCAACCTGATTATTCAATTGGGTATTCAAATAAATCAATTTTAGGCTCAAATGGGGCAACTAAGGGATTATTTCTGAAAGTCAAGAAAGAATTAGGCTCAATTGCCTTAATCATATTCAAGTATGTATGTGAATCATTAAAGCCTCAACAAGATATCAAAACAAGTTCTAATGCACATCAATCAAGAAAAAACTCATTCCAAAAGAAAAATAAGATTTTGTTTATGAAAAATCCAATCATTAAGGCTCAAAACTCACTTTCTGGCTAAGTTGATAAAGAAAACAAAAACAAGCAGACATGACTAATTTCCAAATCAGATGTTAAATTTTACTTTGCTTAATTGAAAAATATTACTTCATACAAAATCAGCACATGAGTAATGAAATCCCCTTAAAAACATATCCATCACTTACCCTCATGGTGTATTGGAAGATGTCTTAGCAAATGTGGATAAATTTATTTTTTCAGCTGATTTCATTGTGTTGGATATGGAGGAGGATGACGAGATACCAATCATATTTGGATGTTCATTCCTCACCACTGGAAAAGCACTATTTGATGTCCACGATGGGAAGTTGACCTTACGATTAAATGATGAGGAAGTAGTGTTTAATGTTTTTAATTCTGTTAAAAATCCTAGTTCCTTTTTGTTCATGTAATCGTATAGATGCTACTGATGTTATGGGTAGTGCTGTGTCTTCATATATATAGGAATTTGTGACTGTTGCTATGTTAGAGAAGACTTTACCCGAGGCTGTCACTGACTTTGAGAATACCAAACTCTGCAAGAAGAGACCAAAGAAGCGGCATGACATGTGTATCAAGCAGCGTGAGTTTAAGATTGTGGATAAAATTCTTGCTGATAACTTATGTCTTTATCTTCTTCCTAGTAAGTTTTAGTCAAAAGGGTGTGGACCAGATGAGGTTATTCGCATCTTATCATATAGTGTGCTTGAGGTAAAGAAAGATGACCCACATACATTCTTGATAGATAGCCGGAGTGCGAGGCACTGCTTTGAAAAAGAGAATGAGTCATCCTATTTTTGGTACTTTAAGCAGCCATCTTGATTTATCTGAAAAAGGCAACGTCAAGCTAATAACGTTAAACAAGCGCTTCATAGAAGGTAACTTATGTTTCTTCTTTATTTATCTTATTTTAGTTACTTTTGTTATTTTTGTTTTTCTTGTAGATGCTACTCATGTGTTTTGGGATTTTTCAAATTCTGCTGCAACGTTGATTCTTGTGCTTCTTCTATGCCTGACACTTAGTTCATAAGGTTATGTTGTTCTTTTCTTTACCCCTTTTATTTTTTTTCTTCCACATTGAGGATAATGTTTCTTCTTTTTGTACAAAATCTAATGATTTATCCTAAAATTTCAAATATGACTAGGTGAAGAGATAATTATTTAAAAATAAATCAAAAAAAAAATAAACAAAAATAAATAAAAAATAATTAAAAATCTTAATAAATAAACCTAAAAGATGAGTATATTTAACACTCATCAAATACCCCAAACTTGAACAATTGCTTATCCTCAAGCAAAGAATATGAATCAAAAATAAGATTAAACTCAACATCCAAAAACATGAATCAAGGGAAATTCCACGATTTAAAAATTCAAGTTCAGCATTCAAATCCAATTAAGCAAAATCATTCAGCACTTAAACAATTAGAAGCTTAAGTCTAGTTTGCAACTGTGCTCTTCACTAAACATCTTAGATCACTCATCTTTTCATCGCTCAAGTGTTTAAAGACAAAGAGTTCACTCAAATTTCTCTTGAAAAAATGCAATACCATAAGCTTTCTTATCAATCTCATCTTCACTTCCAAGTTCACATACAATACAAGAATCAAAAAGACTTCTTTTGGTTGTAACGGGGCCAGGAGTATAATGAACTGTAGGAAAAAAGGATAAAATAAGGGTAAAGAATACTCATGAATAAATTGATACAAAGTAGAATCAAGCTGAAAAGATGATAAATAGAGAATAATGCACAAGAATATAACAAATTCTCACTTCCAACCTAATATTCTCATTATTCTTCACCAACAATTCTTTTCTTTCTTCTTTTTCCATTTTTTTCTTTTACTATTTTTTTCTTTCCTTTCATTTTTTTCTTTTTTTCTTTTTCTTTTTTCTTTTACCCTTAAAGACAACAACAACCCTTTTATGACTTTTCAATTAACACATTAGATGTTCCATAGAATTTAACCTAACTATTCAATTGAGTATTCAAATAAATCAATTTCAGGCTCAAATAGGGCAACTAAGGGATTATTTTCTCAATACAACTTTTAAAGTCAAGAAAGAATTAAGTCTAATTTTCTTAATCATGTTCAAGTATGTATGTGAATCATTAAAGCCTCAATAAGATATCAAAGCAAGTTCTAGCGCACATCAATCAAGAGAAAACTCACTCTAGAAGAAAAATAGGATTTTGTTTATGAAAAAACTAATCATTAAGGCTCAAAACTCACTTTCTAGCTAAGTTGATAAAGAAAACAAAAGCAAGCAGATATGACTAATTTCTAAATAAGATGCTAAATTTCACTTTACTTAATTAAAAAAGATTACTTTACACAAAATCAGCTCATGAGTAATGGAATCTCCTTAAAAACATATCTCTATCAGTTCAGAATAAATCAAGACATCAATACACAATTTCAGCTTACTTACCAACAATACTCAAGTGCTCATCAATTTTATTTTTTTGCAAAAAAATTATAAAAGTACCCCCCACACTTAAGATAAATACTTTCCTCAATGTGGAAGAAAAAGAAATAAAATGGGAAAAGAAAATAACAATACAACCTAATGAGCAGTAAGTTAATGTCAGGCATAGAAGAAGTACAAGAGTCAGCGCTGCAGCAGAATCTGAAAAATCCTAAAATACATGAGTAGCATCTAAAACAAAACAAAAATAACTAAAATAACTAAAATAAGATAAATAAATAAGAAACACGGGTTGCCTCTTGTGAAGCACTTGTTTAACGTCATTAGCTCGACGTTGTCTTTCATTCAGGTAAATCAAGGTGGCTTAAAGAGCCAAAAATAGGATGAGCCCTTCTCTTTTTCAAAGCAGTTCCTCGCGCTCTGACTATTTATCAAGAATGTTTATGGGCCATCTTTCTTTACCTCAAGCACACAATATGATAAAACGCGAACAACCCCATATGGTCCACATCCTTTTGACCAAAACTTACCAGGAAGAAGACAAAGGCATGAGTTATCAACAAGAATTTTATCCCCAATCTTAAACTCACGCTGCTTGATACCCATGTCATGCCGCTTCTTTGGTCTCTTCTTGCAAAGTTTAGTATTCTCAAAGTCAGTGACAACCTTGGGCAAGGTCTTCTCTAGCATAGCAACAGTCACAGATTCTTGCATATATAGACACAGCACCACCCACAACTTCAATAGCATCTATACGATTACATGAATCAAAGGAACTAGGATTTTTAACAAAATTAAAAACATTAAACATTACTTCCTCATCATTTAATCGCAAAGTCAACTTCCCTTCATGGACATCAATCAATGTTTTCCTAGTGGCGAGGAATGGACGTCCAAGTATGATTGGGAACTCGTCATCCTCCTCCATATCCAACACAATGAAATCAGCTGAAAAAATAAATTTATCCACCTTTACCATGACATCTTCCAATACACCACGAGGGTAAGTGATGGATCTATCGGTCAGCTGTAATGAAATATTGGTGGGCTTGGGTTCTAGCATACCTAATTTCTTAAACACAGAGAAAGACATCAAATTAATACCAGTACCCAAATCATATCATGCTTTCTCAAAATAAGAATTACTCCTGAATATTTCAATTTTGGGGGTAACTTTTTTAAGAGAATAGCGGAGTATTCCTCAGTTAGACATATCATCTCAAATTTCTCAAGTTTGCATTTCTTTGTAAGTATTTCTTTCAAAAATTTTGGGCATTTGAGAGATGACTTCAATGAACGGAATATTAATTTGTAACTTCTTGAACATCTCCACGAATTTGGCAAATTACTGGTCTGGCTGATTGTTCTTGAGCCTCTGAAGGAATGGGATCTTGGCATATGGTGATGGTTCATAAAGTATGCTATGCTCATGATCCTTATTCGCTCTCTACCACTTTGGTTTTTTCTTCTCAACCTCTCCTTCTTTATTGAGATCTTGAATTGAGACATCTTCAGTAAAGACATCATTTTTCTTTGTCTCAATTCTTGATGAGCTAGGTGCTTCAGTTGCCTTCTCATCTTCATGCATTGACTTAACAAAAGTATCTCTAAGCTCTGACATTTCCTTCTTCTGGGAGAACTCCCCAAGTTTCTTACCATTTCTCAAGGTAATTGCATAGACTTGTTCCTTGGATTAGTCTCAGTAGTGCTAGGCAATATCGCTAGTACCCTTATTGTCGTCAATGTAGTCAACTGACTAATCTGAGTCTCTATGTTTCTCATTCTGGCATCAGAATTCTGCATGTATTTTATTTCCAAATTTCAAAGCTTGTCTTCTCTGCAGGTGCTTGAAAACCTGGAGGTGGTGGTGGAGTTCTCAGTTGATTCTGCTGATAGTCTCGTTGATTTCTCTATTTGAAATTAAGGTGGTCCCTCTAACCGGGATTGTACATATTGGCATAAGGATTGTACTGTTGTCGGTTGGAATTACCAACAAAATTTACTCCTTCAGGCTCGGGGGCAAATGGACTACTAACTTGATAGTTTACACTTGTATGACTCTGTCCTTCACATGCTTCACAAATGATTAGTGGGGCTGCACTATTTGTTACCATCAGAGTCTCAACTTTCTTTGTCAGAGCTTCTAATTGACTCAGAATGGCAATAGAGGAATCGACAACATATACATCTGCTTGTTTCTTAGGAACCTAGCGCTCATTTTGCCATTGATAAATGTTCAATGTCATTTCTTCAATTAATGTTTGGCTCTCAGTAGGTGTTTTCCTTCAAATTATACCTCCCACAGCAGCATCAATGAGTGAACGGTTTGTAGGCGACAAACCATTGTAAAAAGTCTGAACTTGCTATCAGACAGGAAATTCATGATATGAACATCTCCTCAACAACTCTTGAAAGTGATCCAAAGCTTAATAAAGAGTGTCTATGTCAAACTGCACAAAAGAAGATATGTCAGTCCTTAACTTAGCATATTTAGAAGGAGGAAAATACTTAGCCAGAAACTGTTATGTCAACTGATCCCATGTACTGATGGAATCCCTCGGTAGTGACGTTAACCATTGACTTGCTCTGTCCCTAAGAGAGAAAGGAAAGAGTCGTAATCAGATTGTGTCATCTATCACCCCATTGTACTTGATAGTATCACACAACTACAAGAACCAGGCCAAATGCTGATTTGGATCATCCGAAGTCAATCCACCAAACTGAACTAAATTCTAAATCATGGATATCAATGCTAGTTTGATCTTAGCCGCCACAACTGGTCTTATAATACTCCCTCCATACCCTTCAGCAGTGGGCATGGAGTACTCAAGCATGGTCTGCTCTGCTAGGGTAGCTCGTGCTTCACGATTCACCGCATCTATTGGTTGTCTCTTCATCCTTTTTATATCTTCTGTTACAGTTGCAATAAAAGATTGCTTCCTTAACCTGTAAGCTATTTTCTTAATTTTTGAATCAAATGTCAAATCAAGAAACTAAGAACGAGTAAGTATAAACAAGAAATATAAACAGAGAGATAAAGTGACAAATTAGTTAAAAATAAAATAAAATAAAATAAAAGTAAGAAATAAAAATAAAAATAATAATAAAATAAAGAATAAAATAAAAGGCATCTAAATTAATGAGAGCGTTTCGCTTCTAATATTACCAAACTTATTTCTTGGCAATAGCGCCAAAAACTTGATATGCATAAAATATACTAAGAGTAAGTGTACTCTATCGCCAAGTAATATAGGATTTGAGTCTCAGTTATCGATCCCACGAGGAATAATTGGTAATTACTAGATTCATAAAATTTTGTTATTTAGATAATCAAAAGTATATGAATAGATTCAAGAACAAATAAAGGAAAATAAATGAAGAAAAATAATGAACAATCAAACAAAGAATAGATAATCAATGAGAGAGATACTAGAGTGTAAGGTTCATTTGAATCCAATTATTTAGATTTTCTTTCATTTATAATGTAAGATAATTCTTTTGTCAAAATTATCTTACCTGCTATTGAATCCCAATGGTCATGGATGAAACAATATTCTACTCCTAAATTAAATCACTTATTTGGTCATTTAGTTGAATTAATTAGGAATGTATCAAGTTTCAATTCAAGAGATGAACTAACATACCTATCAATTCCATTGGTAAGAAAAATTGATGTTTGGTCATTCACCAATCTAATCCTAGACTTACCATATAGATCCACTCATTGAATGCGGGTGGTCACTGGTCAAACAATGAATTAACACATGTCAAAAGTGATCAAGTTATGATAAGAATGCAAGCAATATGACAGACCCTAAAAGAAATTATCTTAATCAAATTAGAAATCAAACTTAAATAATTAGGAAAATAATATCTCTCATAGCCCTTATTATGGGTTTAGCTACTCATATTCAATATAAACAAACTAAAATCAAAATACAAACCCATAGAAAGAAAAATCAAAGAAAGAGGAAAACTAGGGGGAAAGAGAAATTAAAACATCTTTTACAGTAATTATGATCTTCAAGCCTTCAAAAATTGAATTCTCCCTTCAAAGTTGTCCTCTAAAGCCTGCTACTGTGAAACTACTCTCTCAGGATTATGAATTTTCTGTGTGATGATCTGAACCCCCATAAAGCTCTTTTGCTAAACTCGTTTTCCCCTTTTATAGAAAAGTTGACAGATTTTCGTATCTGACTTGCATAATTTTTCTCACCCTTTAGATGACCGAGTTTGCCCTTAATCTCAACAAAGAAGTTTTAGGATTTTCTGTTAGCTTTTCAATGCCGCAAACAATGCGTCAATCTGATCTCTGTAACTCAAAATATGACTCAATTAATGAGAAATGATCAGGATAGTACGAGAATCCAAATTTTGCTCCAAATCAAATCTCTTTGAGAATCTTTATCTAATCTCTAATTTAAGATTTTGTATCAAATTAGAACTCTAATTAGCATTTAAGAATAAAATAAGAATCCTTCATATATTTATCTTTAGGAATTTCTTCTTTTTGTATAAAATCTAATAATTTATCCTACAAATTCAAATATGACTAGGTGAAGAGATAATTATTTAAAAATAAATTAAAAAAATAAAAATAAATAAAAACCAATTAAAAACCAATTAAAAACTATAATAAATAAACTCAAAAAATAAGTGTATTTACCACTCACGATGGATCAATCATGTACTGTACACTTCTTGTAGTTTATTTTCTCTCGGGTGTTTAAAGGAATGTATTCTTCATGCCTTGGGATTACAGTAGGAGTTTGTCCTACTTTTGGCACCAGTTGGTACCTTTTTTGTCTCCTATGGCCATCTTTTCCCTAGTTTTCTTCAGATTTTGTATCCCAACCTCGAGAACCTGATTTGTCCTTTGAATATGGGACTTTGTCTTGTTGCGGAGAACCCTTGGTTGTGAGATCTGCTTTGTGTTGGTAAGATTTTTGTTTGGTGAGTGCTACTTCTTCCATGTTTATATATCTGGATGATCGGTTTCTCAGTTTGTCTAAACTAGTCGGTTGCTTCTTTGCTAATGAATCGGTGAACTGTCCTGGTTGCAACTTGGCTATAATGGTGTGTAATGAAACATCTAGGCTGAGATCTCTTATTTACATTGCCTCATCATTGAAACTACACATGAACTCCTTCAAAGTCTCTTTTTCGCACTGCTTAATATTAATCAAGCTTGCAGAAGTTTTTTGGTGAGATCGGCATGTTGAAAAATGAGTTAAAAACTTGGTTGCAAGTTCAGGAAAGTCCTTTTGTTGAATTTGCTTCAAGAGATAAGTACCAGAGTACACATGATTTTTTAAGTGTATTGGGAAAAGTTCAACACATGATTGGATCGGATGCTCCTGAGACAATCATTGCAGAATTGAACATGTCCAGATGTTCTTGTGGATGAATAGTTCCACCATAATGGTCCATTGAAGGCAACTTAAAATGATCCGAGAGTGGTGCAACCATTATGTGGTTAGTAAATGGATGATTATGGACATAAATAGGTTGTGCAACTAGCCAGTCATTTTGAGTGTTCATCTGCACTGAGCTCACTATCACAATTGGTTACTTTTTATTGTTTTCTGCGTCTGCTTCTGCATTGTCATTCTGCTTTACCTTGAGAAGCTGCTCCATTTGTGCCTAAATCTTATGATTTTGGGCTTGAATTGATTTGTTCTATGTTTGAAGCTCTTAGATTGTGGTCAACAATGCTTTCACAATGGGGTGGTCATTGATAGGATATGAGCTTGTTATTTCATGGCGGTCATTCTCATTATGGTGTTCAAGCATATGCTCGGTAAAGTCTTCCATTGTGCTACTGATTTGTGGTCAAGGAAAAGTTTTATCGATTTTTCACAGATGACGCCAAATGTTTTTACTAATTTTTTGGTTGATCAGATGATGAACTTATACTATTGATATGACAAAGATTCAATCGGCACGAGAAGGTGTACTTGCAATGATATTCTGACGCTGAAGCCAGTATATGAAAGAGTGTGGAATGCAAAAAATGTGGTGATGAATCTACTTGTTGTTTCGGTCTACTTGTTTCTTATAGGTGATGAGATTGTACCATTTGGATGCATTAAGTCGTAAGAGACATAACGGTTTCATGCCTTCAAGGTGGTGTTAAGGCACAATAATTGTCCGGTCGGTGCTGACGGTCGAAAGCATCAGGTTGGACATTTCACATGGGTGAAATTAGATTATCTAGAAAGTGGGCCTGTTCGGCTTTGTTTTAATCTTAGTAGGCTGTTTCTTGGAAGTATGGGCTTTTATCAATACAAGCACCTCAACCACGCCCCTTCTCCGCAGCACCAAGTCGAACTTCACTCACGACCTACGCCACCACCACTATGCCAGTGTCACAGCAACTTTGCACACACGTGCTACCCACATAACCCTTGGAACACCGCATTGACCCTGCGCCACCGCTTCATCCTCATTGTAGCATTAGCCATGCACCAACCCAGTGGTCACTTTTGGTAAAGTGCCCTATGAGTGTTGGGATCATGAGTGGGTCTGTGGCCTTTGCTGTTTGACTCGTGGAATTAGAGAGAATTGAAATCTCACGTCTTTTAATTTGGCCCCCTTTCAGATGAGATGAGACCTTGGTTTTTTTAGTGGGCTGCTTAGTTTGAAATTTGGTTCAATGAGCTTTAGTTAGAATTAGGTTTGCTTTCTTTTTAGTGGGTTTGGTTTAGATTTGTTTGGATCAAGGTTTATTTGTTGAAAAAGAAAATACTCTTTTAAAATGGGTTTATTTTTAAAATAATTAAATAAAAATGTATTTATTTTTAAATCATTTAATGAATTAAAATCTTGATAAATTTTATTAAGTCAATAGCAAATAAACTTTTATTTATTCACTTTAAAAAAACTTTATCCAAAACTTTAAATGTTACTAAAAGTAATTTGTATACTTGCTATGTAGGCTTTTTATAAGAAAGATATTACTTTCACTACCTCTCTCTTCTACATTTTTTTACTGTTTTACTGTTTCCTTTCACCTTATTGGTGCTGCATTGCATCACTCATTGTAAGATTTGTGGAAAACCTTTGGTACAAATAGAATTGCTCATATTTCTTTTCTTTTTGCTGGGCTAAGGTTTTCTCTGGGGACTTGGGCTGTTATTGGTCTAATTTAATAAAGTGTCTTGTGTTCCTTGTTAATTTTTATTTGCATTATGACATGATTTGTTAATTATCTAACTCTTTTGCTTATTCACATGTCTTTTTTACTTGAATTATTAGGATTTGCTAGTTTTTTTATCCTACTGCATGCATTATTTTTTTTTACTAATGTTAAAATAAAATTCAGTAAAAAGTCCATTTTATAAAATCATCAAATAAAAGGAGAAGCAGTCTTTTATTTATTCTCACAAAGATTGGGTTATTCAAAAGCTCATAATGCCTAAATATTGGCCTTTACTGTGTATTTTATATTTACTTATATGGCAGGATGAAAATAAAGATATACAGAAAATAAAGTAAAACTAAATGTAATTGAATAACAAAACTTATGCACATATGACGTTATATGAATAAAAGTGTGCGAGATTAGAATTAGTTTACTGATTTTACTTTTTCCTTTTAAAATATTTCTTCGAGTTGTCCGATGAACGCCTATATCATGGCAGTCTTTTATATTGATTGGTTGTGTTTCGACAGACAAATTTTAATTTTCAAGAAAATTCCTATCGCCCGGTTTGTTAATTTTCCATATAAATAAATTTTTGTCTCTTATGGGGGAACATTTTTTTCGGTAAATTCTTATGGGCAACACGTTTACACTTTTTTTTTTTGAACGTCTCATACTTTGTTTTCACTAGGTCCTTGTCCTCCAGACTATTTATTCAAATTTTTTAGCCTTCCAAAAAATTCAACTGAAGCATTCATAATGAATTGCGATTCTCGACTAGTAGCTTTTTTTCAAAATGTTTTAGATAACGGGATATTGCTTCGTATTAGGGGAGTAAGTGGATGCTTTAATTTGATTTTTAAAGGAAAATAAATTTAAATCAATCAAAATTAATTGATTTAGTTCGATTCGATTTTTATATTTTTTGATAGTTAAATCCGAACCAAACCAAACTAAACTGAATATCTATGGATTAGTTTGATTCGAGTAATCGAGTTGGCTATTTTTTAATACAAAAATTAACTAAATAATTAACTTTTCATAAAAAAAATACAAAATAAACTAATGAAAAAATTTATAAAATAGAATCAATCTTATTAATTTGAACACTAATAATTATTTCATATTTTAGAATGTACATTAAAAGGTTCATAAAGAGGGAACAAAGAAACATATTGATATTTGTATAAGAAATTATATTTGAATAAGTTAAAAAATTCTTCAAGAGATATTTAACTTGACAAGTTGTATACTACTACTATTCAATTAAGAGAAAGTTGTGAGACTACTAACCTGAAGGTATATATGTAACCAATTGAACCCCTAATGACATGAGTGAAGCTAATGAAAACTTGATTAGTTGAACTTTAAATCAGTAACCTAGCAAATCCAAAGTCTCTAACATTTACAATCATATTTTCATCTAAGAGAATGTTGTTAGGTTTCAAATCGCAATGCACAATAGGAATTTCACTATCATTGTGCAGGTAATCCAATGCACAAGTAGCATCAATATCTGTATTCAGTCTCTCCATAAGGTTCAACTCATTTTCATTTGCATGCTTTCTCTTTTCCTTAATCCAATCTTCCAAGTTCCATTACTTAAGTACTCATAAATTAGAGTCAAAAATTCATTTTTTTTAAGTCAATACTAGAGCATTTAAAGTCAATATATCGTTTCCAAACTTTCAAGTTTAGATGATATTGTTGCTGTTACTTTCACTTTTTTGTTCTTTATGTATAGTAGCAAGCAAATTGTTAGACATAGTATCAGTGTTACCACTGTGGTTATGATGATGTAATATCTGACACGCCTTCTTCCATGGCCATGAGGCTCACATGCAAAATACAAGTAAAATTTTTTATTGCCTTCTAAATAGATAACAGAAAAATTTTGGAAAACTCCACCATTAGGAATGGTTTCTTCTAAATCATTATAAGATAGGTTCAAAAGTTGAATGACATGTAGATTTTGAAGTTCAATAGGAATAGATCCAGAGAGTTGGTTGAAAGAAAGATCCAAAGTTTTAAAGCCTCTCACCTCTCCAAGAGTTTTTAGAATAGCACTTGATAGCATATACTTGGCCAGAACTACAGTGCCGATGAGCAGAATTAAATATTTTGACAGAGGAGTTTTCTAGCCTTCTATGTTGAACGAAAACGACATTTTAGAAGTTGAAAGCTGATAAAGTATTACAAAAAATAAAAAAAAAACAAGTAGTAGCCAAAAAATGTTGTAGCATAATTTATTTTAAAAAATAAAATATATAAATATATGATTTGGTTTGGTTCGGGTTGGTTCGGTTTTGAAATTTCAAATCCGAGAACCGAACTAATTAAACTTTAATTAATTTGGATTTTACCCGAACTAATCAATATACTCAAATCAAACCGAATTAATTTTAATTGGTTCAGTTTGAATTAATTGGGTTGGTCGATTATCCGAACCAATTTACACCTCTACTTCATACTCTGGTACAAGTACAATTTACTCGTGGTTTTGCATTTAGCTAATGTTAATATTGATTTTGTCTTGCTCTTTTTTGTGGGAATTCAGAAGCAAATCAATAACTTCAACTTATAATGGCCACAGGAGGAATTACTCCGTTATCAATGACTACATCTGATTCTGAATATCCACAAACTCATCATATGGTTTGTTGGTGCAATTGCTAACCTATATAGGAATGGTATATTTCCTTGTTTCCTAGTCATTCATGTTGCCAAATGTCCTAAAATACACTTTATAGCTATCGCATAAAGACATTGGAATAAATACTTAAAGACACATCAAGTCGGTGATGTGCTCATAATTAGTCCGATTATGAACCAAAACTAAGGAACCGAATAATTCACTTTTTTTTTTTGTTTTAATTCATGTCCATCCCTAATCCTAATAAAAGTTTACCTTGAATTTAACCTAACATCTTTTTGTCAATGCTGTTCACTCTATCAGTTGAGATAACTCTCATTCGATGGGACTAAAATTGTATAATATCATTAAAGAAATACCAAAATAAGAAAAAAGAGAAGATATAAAATTGTAATTAAGCTTTTAAAAAAGAAAGAAAGAAAGAAGCTAACCCAAACAAGTCATTGCAGGCTTTCCCTGGATATATTTGAGCGGATTCTTCGAAGCATTTAGCCATTTTTATGCATAAGATGGATTGTTAATTAATTATAGAACAAAGTATATAATATAAATCTCAACCTATATACACCAACAACTGGCAGAGTGACTACTACAGCATCGTTGAAGTTTCACCAATAATTTGGTGTCTTAAGAGTTAAGAAGTTTCTCTGTTAAGCCAGATGCCAATATAAGCTGTGCTTTGGTCATAATAATTAAGCAAAATAAATGACATAATTTGTAATTTTAATATTTTATGGTCAATGCATACGAAACTGCCATCTTGCTTTGAAGAAAAATAAATATACTAGTCCAAATTTGAGTATATATCCTTAATTTAATTGAATCACTTTCAAAGTATAATCCATGATTTGGCTGTATTAGCTGCATGCTTTGCCAATTGCCATATACAAGCTTCAAATTAAGCCATCAGGCGGCAACTTCCACAGTGTTAAGCCTTTCTGTTCTTTGTATATATAGGCATTCAAATCCGTCCTGAAGAGGCACACCAAGTCAGAGAGTAATAAAAAGAAGTAGGAATAAAGAGTCAAAAGACCCAAAATGAAGATGCCAATAATTCTCCTCTTTTTCTTTGTACTTCCCTTGACATTTGCTGACCTGCAGGTTGGGTTTTATAGCTCCACCTGTCCAAAAGCAGAGTCCACTGTGCACCAAGTGGTGCAGAAGCGATTCAAGCGTGACAAGTCCATAACTGCAGCCTTGCTTCGCATGCATTTCCATCACTGTTTTGTTAGAGTAAGATGCAATAATTAGTCAAATATATTCTAAAAGCATTATAATTAAAAATAAGCCATTCTCAAATAACATGCATTTTCCTACTTAAATTCCATCACAATCCACAACTTGAACTTGAACATTTTCCACCTTCTGCAGGGTTGTGATGCATTAATACTTATAGCCTCCACCAATGATAATAGGTCAGAGAAAGAGGCAGGTTCAAACCTAGGCGTTGGGGGATTTGATCTGATTGATGAGGTGAAGTATGATGCATTGGGGGATTTGATCTGATTGATGAGGTGAAGTATGATGCATGGATACGAGTACTGGTATCAGATAAGACACGAGTATGGTACAAAGATACGATTTTTATTAAAAAATTAAATAAATATTTATTAAGTATTCGAATATCTTATATGATATTAAGTACATATCTGACACAGCAGATATTGTGAAATATTCGTGTTTCTTTGAAGGAAAGCCTTGAAGCTGCATGTCCTTTAATAGTGTCTTGTGAAGATGTCATAATACTAGCTACCAGAGATGCTGTGGCCTTAACTGGAGGACCCCAAATATGATGTTCCCACAAGACGACGTGATGGATTAGTCTCTGATAGTAACGAAGTTTGTATTCCAGGACCAGCTTTCCAGTGCCAACAATATCGCAATTCTTTGCTACAAAGAACATAACAACAGAGGAAATGGTGACCCTTTTCGGCGCACATACAGTTGGTGTTGCTCACTGCAGTTTCTTTTCCAATAGACTTTCGAGCTCCAGGGGGCAACCTGAT
The DNA here is from genome assembly GCA_029884595.1 of Ormosia semicastrata. Classification (NCBI taxonomy): domain Eukaryota; kingdom Viridiplantae; phylum Streptophyta; class Magnoliopsida; order Fabales; family Fabaceae; genus Ormosia; species Ormosia semicastrata. Next base: position 6,216,811 of record JAQQTO010000036.1, on the reverse strand, counting down.
CAATGGACCCTGCGTTAGATGCTAAGTGTTGAATTTCAATTTTTGAAATATTCATATAGATAAACATCAAATCTCAATATAGATCAAGCCCAAAAGATTTAACCATTCTCCACTTAGATTCAAAGAGAAAGAGATAAGAGGAACATAAGGGCGGAAGTGTATCTTCATCCATAGCAGTTCTTCAAATAGATATGAAATTTTGAAGATCTTTCACTTAATGCGTATTTTGATGTGTTTTCTTTGTAAAAAAATTACATTGAGAAACTAAAGTGATATGTTCAAATGAGGACCATAATCCCTTTTATAATAACTGACAATCATTAGTTATTATAATATTTTTTTATTTTTAATTTAGCCCCTCATCAAATTAGAAATCACTTAATGATATCTACACATAAAATTTCATGACAATTTAATACCCCTTAGTCCAACTTTAACCTTGTTATATCACAATTAATTTTGGACTATATTTTTAAGATAACCATACAATATTATTAGATACATATGTGAGCTCACACATGTTGAATATTTTCAACAATCTCTCACTTGGGCTGCATATATATGTTACCTTATAAATGTATATACCTTATGCGCTTAAATATTGCTATCACATAATGGGGTATAATCTTGCCCATTAACTACATTGATATAGGATGAAAGGAACTTTTGTTACATTTAGTGTAACTAAATCCATCAGTAGTCACATATATCAATACAACCAAATGACATAGATCAATCATGGATGCGCAGCATGGAAATTACATGTAACGTGATCTAAACATGTCTATTTCCAACTGGTCCTACTTTAAAATTTATTGACATGAAAGTTTAACTTAACAAAACAAAGTGCGAATGAACTAAATACTTTATTTCTACAAAAAATATCCAAATACACAAAACATGTCTAAAGTACAAAATAGAGCAACAAAACATAGAAAATTACAAACTCCCACTAAACCGTAGTATCATCATATGATAAAACACCCATATGAGTAGTATGCTCATGAAAACTTTGGGTGTCAATCCCTTAGTAAGCAGATCCGCAATCATAGAATTTGTCCCAATGTGCTCTATAGAAATCTATCCACTCTATATCCTTTCCTTCACAACCAAGAACTTTATGTCAATAAACTTTGAACGAGATGAGCTCCTGTTTTTGTTGAAATATTGAATTGCTGAGTTTTTATCACAATACAACTTTAGTGGTCTTTCAATACCACTCACAATGCGCAGCCCAATGACAAAGTTTCGCAACCATAATCCATGGTTGGATGCCTCAAAACATGCTACAAATTCGGCTGCCACAGTGGAGGAAGCTATGAGTGTTTGTTTGACACTTTTCCAGGAAATAGCTTCTTCAGCTAACAAAAAAATGCAGCCTAATATGGATCTCCTACTGTTGTGACTTCTAGCATAGTCAGAATCTGAATACCCAATGATCTCCAAATGATCTAACCTCTTGTATGTGACCATGTAGTCCTTAGTTCTCTGTAAATACCTCAATACCCTTTTTGCTGCTTTCCAGTGATCCATCCCAGGGTTACTTAAATATCTGCCTAGCATTCTAACTATGAATGCTATGTCTGGACATGTGCAAACCTGAGCATACATTAGACTCCCAACAAGTGAAGCATAGGGAATCTTCTGCATTTCTTTAACTTCAAGGTCATTCTTTGGGTACTGATTGAGACTGAATTTGTCTCCCTTAGTGACAGGGGTGTCTATTGGTTTACATTCTTGCATGCCATATCGCTTGAGAACCTTTTCTATATAGCTCTTTTATGACAATCCAAGAATACCCCAAGAGCAATCACGACGTATTTGGATTCCTAATACAAAAGATGCTTCACCAAGATCTTTCATATCAAAACTCTTTGATAGAAATGTCTTAGTTTCGTGCAACATGCTCTTATCATTAGTGGTAAGTAGTATGTCATCAACATACAAAATCAAGAATATAAACTTACTCCCACTAAACTTGTGATACACACAATCCTCAATAACATTTGTCTCAAAATCAAATGAGACAACTACCTGATGAAACTTGTAGTACCATTGACGGGAAGCCTGCTTGAGTCCATAGATGAATTTCTTTAATTTGCAAACCATGTTCTTTGGGTCTCCAAGCACAAATTTTTCTGGTTGCACCATATATATTGTTTCATCAATATCTCCATTAAGAAATGTCATCTTAACATCCATCTGATGTAATTCAAGATCAAAATGTGCAACAAGATCCATTATAGTCCTAAAAGAGTCTTTCAAAGAAACCGGAGAGAAAGTCTCTTTAAAATCAATGGCTTCCTTTTGAGTAAAGCCTTTAGCTACAAGACGAGTCTTATATCTTTCTACATTACCTTTAGAATCTCTTTTGGTTTTAAATATCCATTTGCAGCCAATGGGCTTCTTTCCTTCAGGTAATGGGACAAGATCCCAAACTTGATTGTCTTGCATAGACTTATACTCCTCATTCATGGCATCTATCTATTTTTGAGAGTTAGAATCCTGTATAGCTTGATGGATGTTGATTGGATCATCCTCCACTAAACCATCAGTGTCCTCATGTTCTTGGAGGAATACTATATAATCATCTGGAATAACATTTCTCCTCTCTCTTGTGGATCTCCTTAATGGCATGGGTTCTTGAGGTTGTTGAGTTTGTTCTTCAGGAACAATTACCCCAACTTGATTGGGGAGTTGTTCAGCATTATCTTGTTGAGGCTCCTAAACTGATTCTTGATCAATGACAGGTATTAAAACTTGTACACTGTCAAAAGTAGTAGTAGTAGGAATTAGAATCGCTTCCTCCTCAAAGACAATGTCCCTAACCTAATTTCTCACCCCAAACTCAACTTCCTCAAAAAATATTGCATTTCCTTTTTCAAAAATTGACTTGATTATGGGATCAAAAAAATTATACCCCTAGATCGCTCAAAGTAACCTATAAAGTAGTTGCTCACTATTTTGGAGTTCGATTTCTTTTCATTTGGCCTATAAGGCCGAGCCTCAGATGAAAATCCCCAAATGTGAAGGTGCTTTAGACTAGGCTTTCAGCTTGTCGAAAGCTCATAAGGTGTTTTGACAACTGCTTTAGTTAGTACTCTATTCAAGATATAAGTTGTTGTCTTTATAGCTTCTCCCTAAAGTGATTCTGGTAAGGTGGATTAACTGATCATACTCCTTACCATATCCTTAAGAGTTCTGTTTTGTCTTTCAGCTATACCATTCATGCTAGGTGAACCCGGCATGGTAATACTATGGGACGATTCCATATTCCTTCAGGAAGTTAGCAAATGGTCCTAGACGTTGTTCTCCTGAACTGTCATATCTGCTGTAATGTTCACCACCACGGTTAGACCTGATACACTTAATTTTCTTGCCAAGTTAGTCTTCAACTTCAGCCTTGAAAGCTTTGAACATGTCCAACGACTCTGATTTCTCACGAATGAGATACAGGTACCTATAGCGTGAGTAATCGTCTATGAATGATATAAAGTATCATTGACCATTCCAAGAAGCCATCGGGAATGGTCCGCAAATATTCATATGTATCAATTCTAAGACGTCTAAAGATTTATTGGCATATAATCTCTTTTGTTTGGTCTGTTTTCCTTTGATACACTCAACACAGACATCTAAATCTGAGAAGTCAAGTGAATCTAAAATACCTTCTGACACAAATCTTTCTATTCTTGATTTGAATATGTGACTCAAACGCTTGTGCCATAATTTTGTCGATTTTTCATTATTTAGATTTCTTTTAGTACCATGTGATTCCACATGCAAGGTTTCATTATATGATACAATAGTTTTAAGCAAATAAAGGTTATCATAATACTCAACGAACGAGTACCAATAATATTTTAATTTAAAGAAAGACTAAACTGATTGTTTCCAAAAGAACAATATTAACCAGATTTATCCAATAAAGAAACAGAAACCAAATTCAATCTAAAAGATGGTACAACAAAAGTGTCTTTCAAATTCAAATAATAACCAGTTCCTAATAAAAACCTAAAATGCCCTATCGCCTCAACTTCCACCGATTTTCCATCGCCCACAAAGATGCGTTTTTCAACATTACTTGGCCTTCGGTAGCTCAGGCAACCCTGCATAGAAACACTGATGTGAGTAGTAGCACCGAAATCTAACCACCAAGTGTTTCTAGGTACTAAAGCTAAATTTACCTCAAAACAGACCAAAGTAAAGAACATGCCTTTCTTGGCATGTCAAGCATGATACCTCAGACATTCTTTCTTCACATGTCCAAGCTTTCCAGAAAACAAACATCCTTCAGTGCTTTCTTTATGTTTCTTTTGTGCTGGACCCTTAGCAGCTTCATCTTTCTTTCTTTTCTTGCCTTTATCTTTTGAGGTAGTAGCCAGATGAGCACTATCGAATTTCTCATGCTTCATCTTTTCCTCTTCTTGCACACCATATGAAATGAGCCCATTAAGAGTCCATTTCTCCTTTTGGCAATTATAACTGACCTTGAATTGACCAAATTGTGCAGGAAGAGAATTCAATACTAAATGCATGAGTAAGTCCTTAGACAAATCGAGCTTTAGTGCCTTAAGTTTAGAAGCAATATGAGACATTTGCATGATGTACTATCTTATATTTCCCTTGCCTTAATACCTCATGGAAGTCAAGCTAGCTAAAAGTGTGCTTGTTTCTGCCTTATCATTTTTGGCAAAGCGTTTTTCAATCTTATCAAGGAAATCTTTAGCCAGAGTTTCCTCTTCAGATGTTGCGCCTCGAAAGGCTTCCGGAATGTCGTGCTTTATGATCATTAGACTCATACGGTTAGAGCAGTCCCACTTCTCAAAGTACCTTCAGCTTCAGAAGAACTTTCATCTGTAAGAGGAGTGGACTGCTCCATCCTTAGCACAAGATCTAGATCCATGCAGCCAATAATGATTAACACATTCTCTTTCCAATCCTTGAAGTTGGTCCCATTAAGCATGAGAATGTTATTTGTGTTTGTAGATATAGTAGTAGTAGATGCAATAACTGTACAGAGAATTTAATCGAAATAAATAAACATGTTCACATCATAAACTAAATATATGAAATTCAAATTTAAACAATTATTGGATGCATCTCAAGATACCTAGTACAACATTAATATCAAGTCTTTGGACAATAATATTAATTGTAAGTGGTACACTTGGTGTAATGATCAAATATTGAAAATAACTTTGGTCAAACAATGAGTTTATCTTTGGATCAACTTATTAATCGCATGGAAACCTTACAAATTTCACATATTTATCACCACAAATGTATATGCAATTCGGCCAAATATTAGTCTTCCTTTGGGCTAACCAATACCTGCATGAATTCACATATATAGAAACATCTTAACACTCTCAATAAGCTAATCTACACAAGAGAGTTCAGTTTGGCGACATCTTGTTTCAATTAGTTCTTTTAAATGTTAGACAAACTTAACAAGTCATTAGATGCACCAAAAAATATCATTTAAAAATTTAAAAAATCAGTGCCTTTGTCCATGGGCTCAACGCCCACATCTTGATCCAATCAATATATATCATATCCAATTAATATATATATTATACCAAAAGAAATGTTAAAACCAAAACAACAATGCCCAATATTTCACGTAAGCAATGACATGTTTAGATGATCAATTCTTCAATATATACTGGAACCCACTTGTTGATTGCACGTACTTATGCATCGTAAAGTAAATTAATAGATACGTGGATTCAAAAGTCAATATAAAGCAAAGCCTTTTGACATATAACGATGAACCAGTACATATTGCAATCAGATTGAAACTTTCAAATCATAACAAATTGGCGTGAATCCCATAATTAATGTCATATGATTAAATTCAAAAAACTTTAGAACCCTAATATAGCAAACTTTTCCCCAAAAGTTCAAAATCTAAAATTTCTCAAAGAATCCAAAAAGGAGATGGCTCTAATACCACTTGTTGAATTTCAATTTTTGAAATATTCATACAGAGAAACATCAAATCTCAATATAGATCAAACCCAAAAAATTTAACTATTCTCCACTTAGATTCAAAGAGAAAGAGATAAGAGGAACACAAGAGCGAAAGTGTACCTTGATCCATAGCAATTCTTCAAAGAAATATAGGATTTTGAAGATCTTCTATTTAATACGTATTTTAGTATGTTTTCTCTGTAGAAACGTTACATTGAGAAACAAAGTGATACGTTCAAATGGGGACCATAACCCCTTTGATAATAACTGACAATCATCAGTTATTATAATATTTCTTTTATTTCTAATTTGACATCTCATCAAATTAGAAATCATTTAATGATATCTACACATAAAATTTCATGACAATTTAATATCCCTTAGTCCAACTTTAACATTGTTAGATCACAATTAATTTTGGACTATACTTTTAAGATAGTCATACAATATTATTAGATACATATGTAAGCCCACACATGTTGAATATTTTCAACGCTAAGTTGATCAAGTTGTGTAACTCAACAGGAATAGATGATCCAGCTGCATTTTTGGACTAGAAGACATCTTTTCAAGTTGATAACGAGTTCTATAAGCAGATTCTTCTGAAGAAAGGCATATTGCAGATTGATCAGCAACTTGCCGTATGCAAATGGTTTTGTGTCTGGTTTGGCGTCAAATGGTGACAAATTTCAAAAGAGTTTTGTAGATGCAATGATAAAGATGGAAAAGATTGAAGTTCTGGTTGGAAATGATGGAGAAATCCGCAAGAATTGTAGGGTCTTCAACAAACGCAGCAAGATTACAATGTTGGGAGCTAGGCATCTCGAGAGAATTTTTGTACGTGCAGAATTGAACTAAATTATATTGAAGAGATAGCCTTGCGAGATTTAGAGCTGCTTTTTTCAATTGGACTATCTTTTTATTTTGTGCACTCTCATTTATAGTCTCATTCATTTGAAGTCACAATGAAAAATTGTTTCCATTAGTTCATTATTTTGCAAACAATATTACAAGAGCAGGCAGTGCAGCGTTAGATGTTATCTTTGCTTCGTTCTTTTTTTTTTTTTTCTGCTAATTTGACCATTCTTTACATGTAGATAATATACCACATGGTTTCAGAAAAAGTCATGAGAAGCCACGTGAGTAAATCTTATATGGTGAGGGAGCTCGGAAGATCACATTAGAAAGTGGCAGCTTATTAGATAGCCTATATAACTGACGTGAAAGATTGATCTATTTGCCACTAAGAAGCACAAGTCGTTCGTGGAAAAAAAAAATTAGCAAATGTATGACAGCAGAAGATAGCTAACAATTTTATTGAATATTTAATTTTGATTTACTTACCGTAATCAAAAGCTTTAACTGGAAATGAAAAATCTTAATTCACCACAATTTTGTGGCACTTCGTGTTCCAGTTTTGCTCTTCGGTTCTTCTTGATAAGTTAAGTACGGTGAGAATATGAGAATGTTCCCTGCATAGGTAACTTTCCTTCTAATATATATATATATATATTAGGGTATCTTTATTTAATAAATAAAAAATTAATTTTTCTAAAATATAATTAAACGTTTAAATATGAACCTCTTATAATAATATTATTTTCATATACATAAATAGTTTTAAAAAACATTCATAAAATATACAACGGGTTTTGTTTTTTTTTTTTAGAATAGTCACGTACAATATGTCATACAATTTTAATTTGATATTTTAAAAATATCAATAATTGTTTATGGAATGTATATTATATATTTGCTTTATTAATCCTTTTGCTTATTGGGCTAACCTATGCTTTAATTGGTAGTTGGAACAAAATAAAGCTATCAGTCAATTAACACAAAAACTTCTTCAATGATCAATGCTATTGTTAACGTCAATGCTTCGTTAATAATATTATATACCTAAAAATGTTGCTCACTTTAATATCAAACGACTATTTGGCTTGTCAAATTTGAAATTTTGTTATGCTAATTATATTTCACTTTATCAAACTAATATTTTGACAATTCAGTAAATTTCAAAATTTTAAGATAGTGACTAAATAATGCACTAAATATATGTATAGTAAGAGAGGCGAAAGCACATGTAACGATAGGGGGTGGTCGCTACCCCTTAGCTTCTAAAATCCTTTACATTGCTCATGCAGTTTTACTATTATTTTTTAATAAAATATATACAACTGTAATATATTCATGTGAAAATTATATTTAGCCCCCTCCCAAAGTTTTTCTTTTGGTTCTGCCCCTCCATAGTTATATGATTATCGGATAATTTAAAATAAATATGTAAAAAATAACTTAACTTATATTTATATGATCATCAATAAAATACTTATATTTATCGTACATCGCGAATAGAATAGTTAGTTAATTTTAAAGTGATCTAGTCTAAAAGATTCAAAACACAGTTTGTGTAACCAGTTGCATTGTTATTTGTTGCAATCTTTTCCCATTCTTATTAATTTCCTTGCATCCGCATTAGTCGCTAAAAGCCTCAAATTCTCATATAAGAAAAGTATTTTTTTTAGTTTCTCACAATATCCATACTTAATAAATAAAAGATTAATTTTTTGATATACGATCAGATATCTAAATAGAAATCCTTCTCAATTTTGTTATTGTCATAGTACAAGCATTTTAGAAACTACAAAGCTAATTTAAAATTTGGCTACAATATAGTTTATCTCCTTAAACTTTATTTGATGTGTATTTTACTCCCTAAGTTTTAAGAAGGTACAATTTACCCCTTAAACTTTGTTTGACGTGTATTTTACTCTCTAAGAAGGTGCAATTTACCCCTTAAGATTTATTAGTGGAACTTAAAACCCCTTACTCATAAACAACATCCAAAATTAATGGTGGAATTAATCATCTAAAGAACAGTGTTTCAATACATTTCCAAATCTAATCTTCGCTCAAATTTTTCAAATTTTGAGTCACCTATGAGCTTCAAATCACATTCTCAGGTAAGAAGCACGAATTTCAAAGAGACAAAGATATATTTGTTGGTCAACAAGAACCAGCTCACTTGGTCACTCTTTCGCTCATGAAAACAACATAACTTGAATTCAAATTCAGGATTTTTCTATTAGTAGGCGATCTATAATCTCATTAGAAATCTTTCTTGTTAAAGTTAATATTTTGTCCTGACTTTAAAATGGGGAGAGCCTCTCTTCACCTTAAACTTTCATGTAAAAAAAAAGACATATTTCTTGGTATCATGCTTGTTGGTTGGCAATGGCATGCCTTCTTCGGCGTCTGTGAGATTAGAGTCCATTTTGGTATACTTGATTTTGGTCCCCAATAGAATCCCAAATATCCCATCTCCAAGCAAAGCTTCTACTTCATGTCGTGGTCCTTTGACACTGGATTTTGAATGGAACTGAACCTCCACCAAGGCCAAGTTGCTAGAATTGAACCTCCAGCAGAGGCTATAAAATTTGGCGTACAACACCTGTGAGGCTCAACGTCGTGACCACCTAGTGCTCGACAAGGAGAACAAGTCTCAAAATTTGGAAATTTGGTCTGAGTTTAGAATTGCATTGTAACATAAACATAGTCATTCAGATGGTTAATTAACAACTATTTAGATGGCTTTTGACAATAAGGGGATTAAAGCTGCATTAAAAAATATTATGGGGTTAATTGCACATTCTTAAATGTTAGGGGGTAAAATGTACATGAAACAAAGTTTAAGGGAATAAATTATATTTTACCCTTAAATTTTTTGTTAAGATTGGGTCACATTTAAAAATATTTTAAAATTGGTGAGACTGAAATTCTGTAACAAAAAATGAGGATACTAAAATAATACAATTACAATATTATTAAATAGATAAAATTGTAATTAAGCTAAAAACGAAAAACAAATCGAAACTAACCTAAACATTACAAGTCGTTCCAGGCTTTCCTTGGATTCAGTGGAGCGGAGTCTTCAAAGCATTAGGCATTGTTATGCATAAGATGGGTTGTTAATTAATTATAGATCAAAGAAATATATACATTTCAAAGTACACCAACAACTGGCATAGACTACTACAGCATTGTTGAAGTTTCACCAATATTTGGTTGTTTTTAAGTAGTTTCTCTGTTAATGCAATGTCTATATATGCTACGCTATGGTCATAAAAATTAAGCATAATATATGATATAATTTGTAATTTTGTGGTGAACGTTTACAAAGCTGCCATCTTGCTTTCAAGAAAAATAAATATACTAGTCTAAATTTGAGTCTCCTCACCTTAATTAAATCACTTTCACAGTCAAATTCATATTTTGGCTGTATTAGCTGCATGCTTTGCAATATACAAGCTTGAAAGCCATCAGGCGGCAACTTCCACTACGTCAAGCCTTTTTTTCATTCAATATATAGGCATTCAAATCCCAACCTGAGAGGCACACAAAATCAGAGATTACTGAAGTAAGAAAAGAGTAGAGACCCAAAATGAAGACCACAATAATCTTGCTCTTCTTCTTCTTCATACTTCCCTTGGTATTTGCAGACCTGCAGGTTGGGTTCTATAACTCCACCTGCCCAAAAGCAGAGTCCATTGTACAGCAAGTGGTGCAGAAGCGATTCGATAGTGACAATTCCACAACTGCAGCCTTGCTTCGCTTGCATTTCCATGACTGTTTTGTCAGAGTAAGATGCCTTCTAATCTCCTCAATCAGCATATAGTTTTTATGGTCAAAATTGTTGTAATTAAGTAAACAATAATGAAAAGAGTTTTATTAACTAGTATCCTAATAAAAAGGGTTTTGGTTCCTTAACATGTAACCTAAGGGGTAGCAAATGGATGGATTGGTTTGATTTTAAATTAGATCGTAATGGATAGATTCAAAATAAATCATTAATTTATTTAAGATTCATTGCAAAATGTTTCATATTATTTAATTTATCCACGACCAAATTTAATGGATAGATATTTAATCCATCCATTAATCCATTTTAATGGATTGGATGAATGAATATTCATTCCACTCATTTAAAAAAAATGTTTCTCTCTTTAAAAAATTTTATTCTCTATCTAAAATTTTATTCTCTCTAAAGAAAACATAAAATATATTGAAAATTCATTAAATTGATTTTAATTTGATATCCATTCGATATCCAATACATATTTTGATTAAATTATTAATCATTCATAATTAAATTTAATCTATTAAATTTAATCCAATAAAATATATTATTTTAATTAAAAGCATTGAATTGATTTTAATATAGACAGATTGAATAAATTAAAAATTAATAAATTTTATTGTCAGGCCAACCCGCTCATGCTAACAAAATCCTAATAAAAAATGCTAGACAACCAAAATTTTTATCAGAATTTTTAAAAGAATGATATGTTATAGAGTTATTGACTCTTGAATAGATAAGTGATTCTTACATATTAAGTGACTTTACCACTTTATTCTATCTAAGAACCGCCCTTAAATTCCATCAAAATTCTGGCTATTTAATTTTGGTTACTTGGCATTAGTCAACAATAATTGGCAGCTAACAAGCATTTTCATCTTAATTTGTCTTTACAGGGTTGTGATGCATCCATACTCATAGACTCCACCAATAATAATAGGTCAGAGAAAGAGGTAGGTTCAAACCTAGGCGTTCGGGGATTTGATCTGATTGATGAGGTGAAGGAAAGTCTTGAAGCTGCATGTCCTTCAACAGTGTCATGTGCAGATATCATAACACTAGCTACCAGAGATGCTGTGGCCTTATCTGGAGGACCCAAATATGATGTTCCCACAGGACGACGTGATGGATTAGTCTCTAATGTTAACAAAGTTCGTATTCCAGGACCCAGCATTCCTCTGCCATTCATGTCGCGATTTTTTGCTAGAAAGAACATAACAACAAAGGAAATGGTGACCCTTTTTGGTGCACATACAGTTGGTGTTGCTCACTGCAGTTTCTTTTCCAATAGACTTTCGAGCTCCAGGGGGAGACCTGATCCTAGAATGGACCCTTCATTAGACGCTGAGCTGGTCAAGTTGTGTAACTCAAGAGGGAGTGATGATCCAACTGCATTTTTGGACCAGAACACATCTTTTATTGTGGATAACAAGTTCTACAAGCAGATTCTTGTGAAGAGAGGTATATTGGAGATTGATCAGGTACTTGCTTTAGATAATTCTACAAGAGGTTTTGTGTCTGATTTCGCGTCAAATGGTGATAAATTCCAAGAGAGTTTTGCAAATGCAATGATAAAGATGGGGAGGATTGAAGTCCTTGTTGGAAATGATGGAGAAATCCGCAAGAATTGCAGGGTCTTCAACAAGCGCAATTAGATTATAATTAATGTTGGTTGGAAGCTAGACATCTCGAGAGAATTTTTGTACGTGTGGAATTGAACTAAATTATATTGAAGAGATAGCCTTGCGAGATTTAGAGCTGCTTTTTTCAATTGGACTTTCTTTTTATTTTGTGGACTCTCATTTATAGTCTCATTTATGTGATGGCACAATGAAAAATTGTTTCCATTAGTTCATTATTTTGCAAACAATATTACAAGAGCAGGCTGTGCAGCGTTAGATGTTATCTTTGTTTCGTTCTTTTTTTTTTCCTGCTAATTTGACCATTCTTTAGATATAATCTATAGATAATATATATACACATGGTTTCAGAAAAAACCGTGAGAAGTCACTTGAGTCAATCTTATATGGTGAGGGAGCTCGGAAGATCACAGAAGAAAGTGGCAGCTTATTAGATAGCCTATAACTGACGTGAAAGATGTTGAGAAAGAAAAAGAGGTTGTGCACAGCGGAAGCAACAACACACAAATGTGTAATAAAATCTTTTCCACTTGAAAGAACTTGTGAGGAGTAAAATATACAGCTAATCAAAAATATCTACCAATTGATATATCCAAGAATGCACAAAAATTAAATAGGCCAAGAAAACACACACAATTTTAACGTGGAAAACTCATTCAATGTAAGAGATAAAAACCACGGGACCTTATCCAGAAAAATCTACACTATAACAAATCAATGAGTACGGCAAAGTTTCTCCCAATAAATAAGGATATCACAACGACTCCTACTCATCACTAACAGAATGAAAATTAACAAAACAATAAAACTCAAAACCCACAAAGAGGTATAAACAAAACAATAAAATAATAACAAAGTGGAAATTAACAAAACAACGGCTCCTATTCACCACTAACAGAGTGGAAATTAACAAAATAATAAAACTCAAAACTCACAAAGGGGTATAAACAGCCCAACAAATAGAGATAGAGAAATAAAATTCTAATCGTACAAATAAAAATTCACGATGCAAGGAACAACATACTGAGAAATCATCAAGATCAGACCACAAATGACTATCTGATCTGAGCACACAAGATCAGATCTAGAAAATTCTCTTCGCCTCGACGCTGCTGCTTCTCGGTTTTTTCAGAAATGAAAAACACACACACTGTGAAGAAGGAAAAACAACTCCTTCGTATAAAAGCTATCTCTTCTTTTTTTTATAAATAAAATATGATGGTTGGGCCCCACTTGGGTTGGCCTAGTCAACAAACTCCCCCGCCAACTAAAGTGGAGGCAAATCTCAAACCGGCAACCAAACGGTAATCTTCAAACTTCCCCCTTGGTAGAGTCTTTGTCAGCATGTCTAAACTATTATCATCAGTATGGATCTTCTCAAGTTCCAACAACTTAGAGTCCAGAACATCACGTATCCAATGATACCTCACATCAATATGCTTAGATCTACCATAGAACATAGGATTCTTGCCAATATGAATAGCACTCTGACTATCACAAAACAAAACATACCTCTCCTGAATAAAACCAAGTTCATGCACAAAATTCTTCATCCAAAGCAACTCCTTACAAGCTTCGGTAATAGCAATAAACTCAGCCTCAGTAGTAGACAAAGCAACACACTTTTGCAACCTAGATTGCCAAGCCACAGCTCCCCTTGCAAAGGTAATCAAATACCCAGAAGTAGACTTTCTAGAATCAGCATCACCTGCCAAGTTTGAATCTGTATAACCACAAAGAACAGGTTTCCCAATTCCAAAACAGAGCTTCAAACTAGAAGTACCCCGAAGATATCTCAATATCCACTTCATAGCTTTCCAATGCTCTCTACCAGGATTGGAAAGAAAACGACCAACCACACCAATTACATGAGCTATATCAGGCCTTGTGCAAACCATTGCATACATCAAACTTCCTACTGCAGATGCATAAGAAACACGTTGCATGTCTTGTTTCTCTTCATCACTAGAAGGAGTCTGTCTAGTGCTAAGCTTAAAATATAAAGCAAGAGGTGTACTTACAACTTTAGCTTTATCTAAGTGAAACCGTTGAAGCACTTTCTCAATGTCCTTCTCCTGTGATAACCACAACTTCTTGGCCACTCTATTACGAGTAATCCGCATGCCAAGAGTATGTCTTGCTGGTCCTAAGTCTTTCATTGCAAAAGACTTACTAAGCTCCTCTTTCAACTTGTCAATTCTAGAAGAATTATGACCAACAATCAACATATCATCAACATAAAGCAATAAAATGATGAAATCATTATCAGAAAATTTCTGCACAAACACACAATGATCAGAAGTAGTCTTCTTGAATCCCTGCTGAATCATAACAGACTCAAACTTCTTATACCATTGTCTCGGGGCTTATTTCAAGCCATACAAACTTTCCTTCAACTTGCAGACATAATTTTCTTTACCCTTTGTCGCGACCGGGATCGCGGCGGATGGATAGCAACTCATATGATTTTAGAAAAAAGAAAAAGGAGTCGCCACCAATTTTATTTAAATTAGGAAAAATTGGAAAAACCTTATTAGAAAATGGTCTTTGAAAACCAAATTGGATTCGGGAGTCGGTTATGCTTAGGGAAGGGTAGAAACTCAATCCCACGACACCCCTAACGCACCCGTCCTAAGACGGTACCTTAAATCAAATGTGCAAATTCTTGATAACCTCAAAAATATTTATTTTACTCCTTTCTTTTGAAAAAGGCAATGTAACTATTTTTTATTTTATTTATTTTTTATTTTTACTTTTATTTATTTATTTTTTAAAAAAAAAAAGAAATAACCAAATTGTGAAAATTTATTTTCTTGGCTTGACAAAATAAAGAGTCTGCTCCTACGTACCCTCAGGTGCAATGAGGAACTCAAAGTCACGTAGTTCTTTAGAAAACGATTGTGGGTTGGTTATTTTTAATTTTTAAAAGATCTTTGTTTAGAAAATTCATTTGATCTTTTTTTTTTTGAAACGAACAAATCATCGAGCAGTCACAACTCAGATGACTTTAATAATTACAGGATTAGCAAGCTGTCACAACTCAGCTAATCCATTTTATTTTATTTTATTTAAAAAACTTTTTACTTATAAAATTAGTGCAAAATCATTATTCAAAACAAAGATCAATAATGAACATAACAAATCGACAAGTTAACCAAACAAAAAATTAAGATTTTTGTTTACATCTTCAATCACTTTAGTCTTAGCTCAAACTGTCATAAAAAGGTTAACTCTTCTATTTTTTTATTTTATTGTATGTGTATTTTTTTTTTGTTTCAAATTTTCTTTTAATAAAAAAAAAGAACCTATGCACAAACCCAAGAAATATAAATTAAAAAAAAACTGAGTTACCCAGCCCAACCCAAAGGCTGCTAAAAGCCCAAAATGAAAAGAATTAATCCCTACATTAGCCTACCAGAAATTTTTTCCTTTTTTAGACATATTTTCTTTTGAAACCAAACATATCAGACGTTTAAACCTATTAGATAAAAGAAAAGGGCATCACAAACACAGGGGAGGCACGACGGCAACCTCAGGCAGTGGAGGGTGGCGGCTTGCACGGTGGTTCGCTGGTCACGGTCCCGGCGGTTAGCGCGTGGACGGCAAGCAGACGCAGGGAGCACGACGACGGCTCGGTAGAGGGGGCTCCTGGGTCGCGTATGGTGCTTTCGAATCTGCGAGGGCATGCGTGGGAGCGGCGCGCAGGTCGCGGGTCACACGGAGGAGTGGGGCGCGGCTACGATGGTGGAGGCGCTGCGACGCGGTGGAGCTCGGGCCTCACAGTGCAGCTCGCGCGGCTCTAGTTCGGTGGGGTGACTGTTCCGGGTTCGACGGTGGCTCGGCAGAGGGGCTCCTGGGTTGCGGTGATGCGATGGTGGAAGAGCTGCGGGCTGCTCGCGGTGCCTTTCTTGGCAACAAGGCGGTTGTTTGGAGGTTTATGGGTGGTGGCTTGAAGGAAATGGCTGATTTGATGTGGGTAGTTGGCAGAGAAGGATGGAGGTGATGGTGATGTGGGTGATGAAGAGGGGTTGAAGATGGTGGTTTGAAGAATGGGTTGAAGATGGTGGTTTGAAGAATGGGTTGAATATGGTGGTTTGAAGAATGGGTTGAAGATGAGAGGATCCTGGTCTCCAAACAGAAGAAAAAATGCCCCCTTTGTTCTCTATTACCTATCTAAAACCAAAGCCTAAAACCATTCCATTTGAACGATCCATTTCCCCTTCTATTTTTTAGTTTCAAATCTGCATCCTTTTTCTCTATTGCTGCTTGTTTCCATTTTACGTGTTTAGTCCCTTTTTCCATGGTTGACTGTGCATTATACTGAAGGGTTGCAGCCAGTAGGATAGCTGTCCATTGCCTCTTTGATGCTTCATTTCTTAAAGCTTTTACGTTCAGATTTTTTCTTCTTTTTCAATGCTAAATTAGCATGCTTTGGCTTTACATCTGCAGGCTAATCTGACTTTCCTTTCCTTTTTTTTTTCATTAGAAACTTGAAATAAATGGGCTAGGGTTGATGGATTTGTATACTTCTCTATTGGATTGGGCTTGAATTTGGATCAGCAAGTAGTGTAATTAACAATAAATATGATTATTATTTTTTAATTAAAAGTTTTAAGGATCCGGACAAATTTGGGTGTTCACAGTTGCCCCTCTTTACTTATTTCTTACTAGATACTATGAATAACCGTAGTTTTCATGTTATCGTTCGTCAGAAACGAGTAAAGACGTGAACTTAAATTTTGTCCGGCAATGTGTGGGATGAGGTGAGTGGCAAGGCAAAGACACTGCCTAGAAACCAGCGAGCTAAAACATGGATCGTTAATCTTACCAAAGTGAAACTCGGCTTAAAGCCAGAGACGTCACTGCATTGTCAACAGTACATTATGACTCGATTGACATTTTTTTTTTTTAAAGACCTTGGGTGACTTTACAACTGAAAAAAGGTAAACGACAGTGGGCTTGACCCAGAATTTTAAAAGACAGTGGGCTTGGCCCAGAATTTAGAAGACAATGGGCTTGGCCCGGAGTTTAAAAGACAGTGAGCTTGGCCCAGAATTTAAAAGACAGTGGGCTTGGCCCAGAATTTAAAAGACAGTGGGCTTGGCCCGGAATTTAAAAGACAGTGGACTTAGCCCAAAATTTAAAAGACAGTGGGCTTAGCCCGGAATTTAAAAGACAGTGGGCTTGGCCTGGAATTTAAAAGACAGTGGGCTTGGCCCGAAATTTAAAAGACAGTGGGCTTGGCCCGGAATTTAAAAGACAGTGGGCTTGGCCCAAAATTTAAAAGACAGTGGGTTTGGCCTAGAATTTAAAAGACAATGGGCTTGGCCCAAAATTTAAAGAACAGTGGGCTTGGCCCAGAATTTAAAGGACAGTGGGCTTGACCCAGAATTTAAAAGACAGTAGGCTTGACCCGAAATTTAAAAGACAATGGGCTTGGCCCAAAAAGATCTTTTGTTTTGCTGTTCTTTTATAGTGAAGCTTGGCGCAAAAGCCAAAGACGTCACTTTTCACAAATTTGTAGCTCATGAAAAGATGTTACGACGTACATACCTGCAACTCACAATCATATCAAACGATTGAAAATATTATGTCAAAACCTTTTTCTTGCATACCTGATTCTAATTGCTTGCTCAGAAAATTTTGATCTATCAAACCCAGGCATAGGCTCTCGCAAACTAGGGCTCATCAACTTGTTTCGAGTTCCTTGGGATCCTCGGACACTGGAGTCACTTTACTTCTGAGTTTGCTCATCAAGCACACAGTTTCCCTCTTAACATTGCCGATTGCATTAGGAGCTTTTCTTCCCTCATTTGAACCTTCTGATTCATTCTTGATCTAACTTGTTAGTTAGAGGATTGCCATTAAATTGTTAAATCAATGATACTGAATTTATATTCCCTCTTATCGAAGCATTTTGTGATAAACACGTGTGACTTCTCAAATATAAAAGAAAGAAACATGACAAAGAAAGATGAAGAATAAAAAGAGAAGAAAGGAAAGTAATTTCATTGATTTGGATGTTCACAAGCACGAAAAGGCAAATAGTACAAAAGGATGATACAAAGGCAAGGTGAGAGACAATTGCCCCAATTAGGATTCCTTTCTTCTCGTTAGATAGGTCCTAATTCTCAGATGGATATTACAACCATTTATGACACGAGCTCTCTTCCATCCACCACCGCTTAAAATTGCCCCAGTTTTGTCTTCCATCGCCACTTAAAATTGCCCCAATTTTTTTTTTGTCTTCTTTTATGCTGTCTGGGTGAGCCCTTCAGGAGACATCTTCTAGGAGAGCCTTTGCCGACTTTAAACTTTTTTTTTTTTGCCTAATTTAGATGCCCTAAATTTTGCTTAGGCTGCCTTGCGGGTTTTCAACCTAATGGGCTATTTTTTTTCTTTCTTTTTCTTTTTCTTCTTTTTTTTTCCTTTTTTTTAGGCATAGAACTTTTTGACTGCGTCATCATTTGTCGGTCTTGGCAATTCATTTTCATCCATATCTGTTAAAACTAAGGCTCCTCCAGAGAAAGCCTTCTTAACGATATACGGCCCTTCATAACTCGGTGCCCATTTTCCTCGAGCGTCCTCTTGGTTTGGAAGTTTTTTTCTTTAAAACCAGGTCACCTGCTTGGAACTCCCTAGGGCGCACTTTCTTGTTAAAAGCTCTTGCCATTCTTCTTTGGTATAGTTGCCCATGACAGATAGCTTTTAATCGCTTTTCTTCAATCATGTTTAACTGCTCGTACCGAGTCTTTACCCATTCTGCTTCTTCTAACTCGGCTTCCATCAACACTCTTAAAGATGGAATTTCAACCTCTATGGGGGAGACTGCTTCCATACCATAGACCAAAGAGAACGGTGTTGCCCCAGTGCTGGATCAGATATTAGTGCGATAAGCGTGGAGAGCATAGGGGAGCATTTCATGCCATTCTCTGTAGTTGACCACCATTTTGGCTACTATTTTCTTGATGTTCTTGTTTGCTGCTTCTACTGCACCATTCATTTGGGGTCTGTAAGGAGCAGAATTGTGATGCTTGATCCTAAACCTCTCGCATAGATTCTTGATTTCTGCACTATTAAGGTTAGGGGCATTATCTGTGATAATCCTTTCTGGAATTTCATACCGACAAATGATGTTTACCCTTAAAAACTTAAGGACAACTTTTTGAGTGACTTTGGCGTAGGAAGCAGCCTCTACCCACTTGGTGAAATAATCAATTGCTACCAGGATAAACCTATGGCCATTAGAAGCTTTCGGGTTTATTGGCCCAATAACATTGATTCCCCACATTGAAAAAGGTCAGGGTGCCACCATATTATGCAATGGGATGGGTGGTGCATTAATGCGATCAGAGTATGCTTGGCATTTATGACACTTTCGAACGTATTCTATGCAATCAGCTTCCATAGTGGACCAGTAATAACCATATCGCAGGATCTGACGAGCCATCATGATACCGTTGGTATGTGTTCCACATATTCCCTCATGAATTTCTGTTAAGATGTTGAAAGCTTCCTTAGCTTCTATACATCTGAGGAGTGTGCCATCATAGTTTCTTTTGTACAGTATTTCCCCATTCAAAAAGAAAGCCATGAAAAGCCGACGGATGCTCTTTTTGTCTGTCTTATTTGCCCTTGATAGGTATTCTCTGAACTTGATGTACTGCATGATATCATGGAACCAGGGCTGACCATCTTCTTCTTCCTCAACATTAGAACAGTAGACTAGTTCACTTTCTGCCCTTATTCGGATGGGTTGCGCATTAGCATGAATATTCAGATTGGTCATTACAACCAAAGTACCAAAGCATCTGCAAACTGGTTCTTATCCCGAGTCAAGTGCGAAAAGGTGATCCATTCAAACTTCTCGATCAACTGCATCAAATATTTCTGGTATGGAATCAGCTTGGGGTCTTTAGTCTGCCATTCCCTGTTCACTTGATAAATTATCAGTGCTGAATCCCCATATACTTGTAGTTCTTTTACTTCCAATTCTATTGCAACCTTTAACCCTTGAGCACAAACTTCATACTCTGCAACATTATTGGTGCAATCGAACTCTAACTTAATGGCCACTGGGTATTGCTTCCCACTTGGTGATGTGACCACTGCACCTATGTCGTTCCCATACATATTGACTGCTCCGTCAAAAAACATCTTCCACATGTCCTCTTCATCTGACTCTTCTTCTTCAACTGCTAAAACATCAGGAAAATTAGGCGTCACAGGTTGCTTGTAATTGAGTGGATTTCAGCTAAGTGATCTGCAATTACGCTCCCTTTGATAGATTTTCGAGTTACATGCTTTATGTCGAACTCAGAAAGAATCACTTGCCATTTGGAGACTCGTGTGGAAACATGAGGGCTTTCGAATATGTACTTTATCGGGTCCATCCTTGAGATAAGCCAAGTAGTATAGTACAACATGTACTGCCTCAACCTTCTAGATGTCCATGCCAATGCACAACATGTTTTCTCAACTGTCATATAGCGAGACTCGCACTCATTGAACTTCTTGCTCAAATAGTCGATGGCCTGTTCTTTTTTCCTCGTTTCATCATGCTGCCCTAGCATTGCTCCCATGGATGTCTGTAATACCGTGAAGTATAATATCAAAGGACGATCAGGTGTGGGTGGCACCAAAATAGGAGGACTTTGCAAATAAGTTTTTATTTTCTCAAAAGCTTCCTGACAGTGTTCATCCCATTCTCCTGGTTGTTGTTTCTTTAGTAGTTTGAAGATTGGCTTGCAAGTGCTAGTCAGGTTGGCTATGAACCTAGCAATGTAATTCAGTCTCCCGAGAAAGCTTCTTACCTCCTTTTCAGTCTTGGGAGCAGGCATCTCTTGTATCGCTTTGACTTTATCAGGGTCCACTTTGATTCCTTCCTTGCTAATGGCAAAACCAAGCAATTTTCCAGTCGACGCACCAAAAACACATTTTGTTGGGTTTAGTCTCAATCTATATTTTCTGAGTCTTTCAAATAACTTTTGCAGCACTACCACATGGTTTTCCCCTTCTTTGGACTTAGCAACTATGTCATCTATGTATACCTCAATTTCTTCGTGCATCATATCATGGAACAAAGCAACCATGGCACGCTGATAGGTGGCCCTAGCATTCTTCAATCCGAATGGCATGATTGTGTAACAAAAGGTTCCCCATGATGTGACAAATGTGGTCTTCTCTTTATCACTTGTGTCCATAAGAATTTGATTATAACCAGAATAACCATCCATAAAAGAGAATCTATGACCCCTTGCTGCATTATCGACAAGGACATCAATGTGAGGCAAGGGGAAATTATCTTTAGGGCTAGCTTTATTCAAATCCCTATAGTCCACACACATCCTGACTTTTCCATCTTTCTTCGGAACATGGACGATATTTGCTACCCATTCTGGGTGCCTTGATACTCCTAAAAATCCTGCCTCCAATTGCTTGGTGACTTCCTCTTTGATCTTTAAAGACATTTCAGGGTGCATTCTCCTCAATTTCTACTTTTTCGCCTCAACATTGGGGTATAGTGGAATCTTGTGGGAAGCTATGCTTGGATCCAGCCCTGGCATATCTCGGTAAGACCAAGCAAATACATCAATGTAGTCTCTGAATAACTTGATCATGCTTTCACGTTCCGGGTTATCCACTAACCTCAACTCCTTCTTGTCTTCATCGGTTCCCATATTGATCACCTCTACTTCTTCCTCATCCAGGCTGAAGTCTTTTTCCGACCTTTCTACCAATTTGGCAAACTCCTCAGTGGCGTTTCTATTTTCATCTGAGTCATAGTTATCTATATCCATCATTGAATAGGAATCCATCCTTGAGCTTTCAGGTATCCTTTCATGGGACAATGCCTCTACCAGACCCAAATCCCTGGAAGATTTATTTATGCTCGATTGGAAACAGAAAGAAAATATGATAATTGGACAAGGCTAAGCAAAGGCTTAAATCAAAGATAGAAAAGAACTAAAGCGGTGAAACACACAAGTTCATTGCATTGAAACTTTGATGAAAGATAACATGAGCAGAGAATCATACTGGAAAAACACATAAGTTCATTACATTAAAGCTTCGACAAGAGTTAGCATAAATTCAGCATGACAAAAGTCTAAGATGACAATCACATTAATTAATGCCTCAAATCACCCATTACTCAGAGGTTTCGAGTTGCTGGAAGGCGATTGGTATAGATTGGACGAGCTAGGACTTATGAACGCGGGAAGGAACTTGGTATGAGGTTTGGTAAGTACTGACTTCTGGCTCTTCCTCCCTTGTCGGTTCCCGTCTCAGGAAAACTACTTTTTATATTTCCAACATGTAACTTGCCTGATCTTGCAAGCTTCTCAATCCTTTCCCCAACCAAAATTAGGTCAGAAAAATCCCTATAGGAAGCCCCTACCATCAGCCCAATAAAAGGTACTCCTAAGGTCCCCATAAAGTACGAGCTCATTTCTGATGAAGTCAATGGTGGTTGAACCTGGGCTGCCAACATTCTCCATCTTTGAGCGTATTGCTTGAAAGTCTCATCATTCTTCTTTTGCATTGCCCTAGCTATTCTCGGGTAGGTGCAGTGTCGATGTTGAATCGATATTGCCCCAAGAATAGACTAGTCGATCATCCCAAAGAAGAAATCTTTGAATGGTCAAGTTGCATGTACCATTCCAAAGCCGACCCGGTCAGTTCTCATGAAAGAAAATGATTAGGAATTTTTGATTCCGTGACCAAATGGCCATTTTAGTGATGTAAGTCTTAAGATGAAACTTTGGATTGGTGCTTCCATCATACTTTGAGAATTCTGGTATTTTGAAGTCTTTGGGAATATTTACTTCAACCTCAGGGAACAGTTCATCGATTTCTACCGAGCCATACAGATTAGGGTCTTGAATGGCTTTGATTTGCTTTTGCATCTTCCTAATCAATTCATCTCTTAATTTTTCTTTTTCTGAGTTGTTGTTCACCAATACTTTCACTGGCTGCTCGTGAGTGGCTTCTGCATTATTATTCTCCCCTTCAGGATTTTTGTTCATGGAATCACCTTCTTCATTCACATTGTCGTTTGCATTTGCATTCACCCTAGTGTTGACAGATGTTCCATTTGTTGTTCTAAGGGTCTCAGTTAACTGTCTCAGTAAATCCTCGACCCTTGATTGTCCTTCTGCCATTGTATTGATCCTTTCTCTCATTTCATCCATCTCTTGACTTAAGTTTCTTTCTGAGTTTAACATCTCTTGCAGCCTAGTTTGCGATCTAGTTCTGTAGGCCCGGGTTTGTGCAATCTGCGTTTTCCGAGGACGAGCAATGGTTCAAAGTTTTTACCTCTCCGCTTCAGGAAGGACAGAAAGATTAGAGTATTGCAAAGAAAACACGGTGCAAGGATGCAAAGTATGATTTTTTTTAATGCAATGATAGATAAATTTAAGGATAATGAAAAGGTACGCTCCCTTTGTGCCCTACAGGACTGCCTTAAATTTGAGGAGTTCTACCCTAAGGATCTATAAGTCTATCTAATTCGTGAGACCTTTCATTGGGTGGCTCTACCATTCTAAAGGCCTCTAGAGCTAAGTCCCATATCAGAATGTTGACCATAAATAGTGGGTAAACCACTAGGTGCGGGACATTCATGACAAAGGCACACTCTAGATGAGGTTTTCGCGATAACCAAACAGGATGTACATCCAAAATGGCTACCACTACGCAACCTCTACCTAACTTAAGATTCACTCAGACCCAGGTATAGGGCCCCACTCGAATGTGTGTGATAAACGTGTAGGTGTAGTGTGTGTAGGGAGCATACAAACCTTCATAATTCTAGAGACTACTCACCTCCTGCAAAACAACACGAACACAAGACAAGATTCCCAAAATCTTCTATCCTAAGGTTTGCAGGATAAAATAGAATCACAGTTAAGGTGATCAATAAACAAATTAAACAAAACAAAACAAAAATAAAGCAAAAACAAAAAGAGTAAAACAAACATATAAAAGTTACAAAATTTGCACAATCAACTTTCAAAGGCTTGACTCTCAAATGTCCCTAGTGGAGTCGCCATCTGTCGCGACCGGGATCGCGGCGGATGGATAGCAACTCATATGATTTTAGAAAAAAAAAAGGAGTCACCACCAATTTTATTTAAATTAGGAAAAATTAGAAAAACCTTATTAGAAAATGGTCTTTGAAAACCAAATTGGATTCGGGAGTCGGTTATGCTTAGGGAAGGGTGGAAACTCAATCCCACGGCACCCCTAACGCACCCGTCCTAAGACGGTACCTTAAATCAAATGTGCAAATTCTTGATAACCTCAAAAATATTTATTTTACTCCTCTCTTTTGAAAAAGGCAATGTAACTATTTTTTATTTTATTTATTTTTTATTTTTATTTTTATTTATTTATTTATTTTTTAAAAAAGAAAGAAAAGAAATAACCAAATTGTGAAAATTTATTTTCTTGGCTTGACAAAATAAAGAGTCTGCTCCTACGTACCCTCAGGTGCAATGAGGAACTCAAAGTCACGTAGTTCTTTAGAAAACGATTGTGGGTTGGTTATTTTTAATTTTTAAAAGATCTTTGTTTAGAAAATTCATTTGATCTTTTTTTTTTGGAAATGAACAAATCATCGAGCTGTCACAACTCAGATGACTTTAATAATTACAGGATTAGCAAGCTGTCACAACTCAGCTAATTCATTTTATTTTATTTTATTTAAAAAACTTTTTACTTATAAAATTAGTGCAAAATCATTATTCAAAACAAAGATCAATAATGAACATAACAAATCGACAAGTTAACCAAACAAAAAATTAAGATTTTTGTTTACATCTTCAATCACTTTAGTCTTAGCTCAAACTGTCACTAAAAAGGTTAACTCTTCTATTTTTTTATTTTATTGTATGTGTATTTTTTTTTGTTTCAGATTTTCTTTTAATAAAAAAAAGAACCTATGCACAAACCCAAGAAATATAAATTAAAAAAAAAACTGAGTTACCCAGCCCAACCCAAAGGCTGCTAAAAGCCCAAAATGAAAAGAATTAATCCCTACATTAGCCTACCAGAAATTTTTTCCTTTTTTAGACATATTTTCTTTTGAAACCAAACATATCAGACGTTTAAACCTATTAGATAAAAGAAAAGTGCATCATAAACATAGGGGAGGCACGACGGTAACCTCAGGCAGTGGAGGGTAGCGGCTTGCACGGTGGTTCGCTGGTCACGGTCCCAGCGGTTAGCGCGTGGACGGCAAGCAGATGCAGGGAGCACGACGATGGCTCGGTAGAGGGGGCTCCTGGGTTGCGTATGGTGCTTTCGAATCTGCGAGGGCATGCGTGGGAGCGGCGCGCAGGTCGCGGGTCACACGGAGGAGTGGGGCGCGGCTACGACGGTGGAGGCGTTGCGACGCGGTGGAGCTCGGGCCTCACAGTGCGGCTCGCGCGGCTCTAGTTCGGTGGGGTGACTGGTCCGGGTTCGACGGTGGCTCGGCAGAGGGGCTCCTGGGTTGTGGTGATGCGATGGTGGAAGAGCTGCGGGCTGCTCGCGGTGCCTTTCTTGGCAACAAGGCGGTTGTTTGGAGGTTTATGGGTGGTGGCTTGAAGGAAATGGCTGATTTGATGTGGGTAGTTGGCAGAGAAGGATGGAGGTGATGGTGATGTGGGTGATGAAGAGGGGTTGAAGATGGTGGTTTGAAGAATGGGTTGAAGATGGTGGTTTGAAGAATGGGTTGAAGATGAGAGGATCCTGGTCTCCAAACAGAAGAAAAAATGCCCCATTTGTTCTCTGTTACTTATGTAAAACCAAAGCCCAAAGCCATTCCATTTGAACGATCCTTTTCCCCTTCTATTTTTTTGCTTTCAAATCTGCATCCTTTTTCTCTATTGCTGCTTGTTTCCATTTTAAGTGTTTAGTCCCTTTTTCCATGGTTGACTGTGCATTATACTGAAGGGTTGCAGCCAGTAGGATAGCTGTCCATTGCCTCTTTGATGCTTCATTTCTTAAAGCTTTTACGTTCAGATTTTCTCTTCTTTTTCAATGCTAAATTAGCATGCTTTGGCTTTACATCTGCAGGCTAATCTGACTTTCCTTTCCTTTTTTTTTTTCATTAGAAACTTGAAATAAATGGGCTAGGGTTGATGGATTTGTATCTTCTCTATTGGATTGGACTTGAATTTGGATCAGCAAGTAGTGTAATTAATAATAAATATGATTATTATTTTTTAATTAAAAGTTTTAAGGATCCGGACAAAATTGGGTGTTCACACCCTTCATCATAAAACCCTTAGGTTGCTTCATGTAAATCTCCTCCTCTAAATCACCATGAAGGAAAGCAGTTTTCATATTCATCTGCTCAATCTCTAAATCAAGACTTGTTGCCAAACCAAGAACAACTCGGATGGAAGATATTTTAACAACCAGTGAGAAGATTTCCTCAAAATCAATTCCCTTTTTCTGACGATAGCCTTTGACAGCTAATCTAGCTTTGTATCTTGGAGTAGAAGTATTCTCATCATTCTTCAACCTGTAAATCCACTAATTTTGCAAAGCTTTCCTGTCCTTAAGCAACTTGACCAGCTCAAAAGTATGGTTGTCAAGCGAAGATTTCATCTCATCATTCATTGCTACAACCCATTCTGTCTTCTGCTCACTCTCCATAGTCTCTTCGTAGCACTCGGGCTCTCCCCCGTCAGTAAGGAGCACATATTCATCAGATGAATAATGGGTAGAAGGAATAAGATGTCTGGAAGACCTCCTAAGTGAAACAACAGGTTCATCAACGACCTCATGAGTAAGAGCATTTACCTCATCAACAACATTATCAACAACATCCTCAACCTGATCACCCTGAATATGATTATGCACATCATCATGATTACTAAAATTAGCTACATCAGCCATGTGAAACTCAGGAACTGGATTGATATCAACCAAACCATCAGTATTCGGAGACTCTGACTTCTTTGCTTTGTCAATATCTTCAATGGTCTGATCCTCCATGAAAATAACATCATGGCTTCTAATAAGCTTCTTCTCAACTGGATCATATAACTTATAGTCAAACTCATCATGACCATAGCTAATGAAGATGCACTTCCTAGTTTTAACATCCAACTTAGACCTCTCATCTTTGGGCACATGTACAAATGCTCTACACCCAAAAACACGTAAGTGGTCATAGGAAACATCATTTCCATACCATACCCTGTCAGGAACATCAGTCTGTAAAGTAATAGTAGGAGATAAATTAATAACATGTGCAGCAGTATACAAAGCCTCACCCCATAAAGATCCAGGTAACTTTACTTCAGAAAGCAAGCATCTAACTCTCTCCATCAATGTCCTGTTCATCCTTTCTGCCAAGCCATTAAGCTGAGGAGTCTTAGGAGGCGACTTCTGGTGTCTAATACCCTACTGTCTGCAGTACTCATCAAATGGTCCACAATATTCACCACCATTATCGGTGCGAACACATTTCAGTTTCTTCCCAGTTTCTCTCTCAACAGAAGCCTGAAACTGCTTAAAGACACTAAGTACCTGGTCCTTGGTCTTCAAGGCATAAACCCAAAGTTTCCTTGAATGATCATCAATGAAAGTCACAAAGTAAAGTGCACCACCAAATGTTTTAGTCCTCATTGGACCACAAAGATCTGAATGTACTAACTCAAGCACCTCTAATTTCCTAGAATGAGGATGACTCTTGAAAGAGACTCTATTCTGCTTCCCAGCTAAACAATGAGTACGTTTTTCCAAACTTGCACCCTTCTAACTTGAAAGTAGATTTCTTTTGGTCAAAGTATCAAGTCCCTTCTCACTAATGTGGCTAAGTCTCTTGTGCTATAACTCTGACTGATTATCACACTCAGTTATATTAACAACATCAACAGAAACTGAAGCATTAGTCTAGTACAAACCTGAACACTTCTTTCCATATGTCACAACTAAAAAACCCTTGGAGAGTTTCCACTATCCACCACCAATGGTACTAAAATAGCCATCATCATCAAGAACACTAGCAGAAATCAGATGCAAACGGATGTCTGGTGCGTGTTTGACATTCTTCAAAATCAACTTTGTTCCATTAGTGGTTAACAAACAAACATTGCCAATGTTAATCACCTTTGATATACCATCATTACCCATCTTCAAAACCCCATAGTCACCAGGAGTATAAGATTTGAAGAAATCCTTCCTAGATGTCACATGAAAACAGGCACCACTATCAACAACCCAACTGGTCTCATCACAAGCAACATTAATCAAATTCTCATTGCATATAATCACAAGATCTCTTCCAGTAGTGGTGGTAACACGATCATCATTATCATTATCTTTCTTTTGTTGTTTGTCTTTATTACCCTTGTTCTCCTTTTTTCCATCGGTAGCAGAACCTTTGGATATGTCCCTTTTTACCACAATAGTCACACTCAAGATTTTTGTATTTAGACTTTGATTTGCTTCTACTCTTGCTTTTGTCTCTATTGCCTTGTCCCTAATCCCTCTCACTGCTTCTCCCCCTGTTTTTAGTAACCAAAACCTCTGACTGTGAAAAGGATGTTTGCTGAGTTCATCGTCTGACTTCTTCATTCAAAACAACAGTCTTTACATAATTCATGGTCACAATACCTTCAGGAGCAGAACTAGTCAAAGTGACTCTGATATTTTCCCAAGAATCAGGTAGAGTATTTTGCAACCAAAATCCTAAAATTTCATCTTCAAATTTCACACTCATGTCGGACAACTGGTCAAATCGTCCTTAAAAATCACTCAAGTGATCAGAAATATAACTACCATCCTTGTAACTTAAGTTCATAACCTGTTTCAACAAAAATAATTTATTGTTCCTAGATTTGGAGGCATACAAGGTCTCAAGCTTCTCCCACAAAGTTCTGACATGTGATCCATTAACAATATGATTCAAAACATTATCATCTACCCATTGCCGAATAAAGCCACAAATCATCTCATGCTCAAAAGCCCAATCTTCATCAGATTTAGCCTCAGGCTTTTCACTAGCAAACACCGGTAAATGTAATTTTTTCATAAATAATAAATCTTTCATCTTTCATTTTCACTTGTGGTAATTTGTGTCATTCAAACTAATCATTCTACTATAATTTGGCTTCATCATTTAATCAAGTAAACAAACCAATAAATATCTCTGATGCCAGCTCTTGGGAAAGAAAAAGGAGTTGTGCACAACAGAAGCAATAACACACAAATGTGTAATAAAATCTTTCCAACTTGAAAGAATCTGTGAGGAGCAAAATATACAGCCAACCAAAAATATCTACCAATTAATATATCCAAGAATGCACAAAAATTAAATAGGCCAAGACAACACACACAATTTTAACGTGAAAAACTCCCTCAATGTGAGAGATAAAAATCAGAAGACCTTGTCCAGAAAAATCTCTACTATAACATATCAATGAGTACAACAAAGTTTCTCCTAATAAACAAGGATATCACAACGGCTCCTACTCATCACTAACAGAGTGAAAATTAACAAAACAACAAAGCTCAAAACTCACAAAGGGGTATAAACAGCCCAACAAATAGAGATAGAGAAATAAAATTCTGACCATACAAATAGAAGTTCACGATACAAGGAACAACATACTAAGAAATCATCAAGATCGGACCACAAATGACTATCCGATCTGAGTACACAAGATCAGATCTAGAAAATTCTCTTCTCCTCGACACTGCTGCTTCTCGATTTTTTCAAAAATGAAAAACACACACTGTGAAGAAGGAAAAGCAACTCCTTTGTATAAAAGCTATCTCTTCTTTTTTTAAAAAAAAATAAAATATGATGGATGGGCCCTACTTGGGTTGGCCCAGTCAACAAAAGATTGATCTATTTGCCTCTAAGAAGCACTAATCGTTCGAGGAAACAAATTAGCAAATGTATGACAACTGAAGATGGCTAACAATTTTATTGAATATTTAATTTTGATTTACTTAACAGTAATCAAAAGCTATAACTGGAAATGAAAAATCTTAATTCTCTACCATTTTGTGGCACTTTGTGTTCCAGTTTTGCTCTTTGGTTCTTCTTGATTAGTTAAGTACGGTGAGAGTCTGACAATATTCCCTTGTATAGGTGAGAGTATGAGACGCTTTCCTTTTAAAATAATTCTTTTTTTTAGTATCTCTACCTATTAAGTAAAAATTTAATTTTTTGAAATATAGTCAAGAGTTTAAGCTGAGACTTCTCTCAATGATCTTATTTTTATACACATGAATCTTAAGATCGAATTCAAGGATCACACATGCTTAAAGGATCTGAATCACTTCTACTCAGATAATACACGTTAATTTTTTAAAATAATTCTAAATCATCTTTTATTCCTTCTAACATTGAAGAAAGTATTAAATAGAAAAATAAATATAATTATTTTTTTAGGAACATGTAAAGCATTAAATATTTTCTTTAATAATTAAAAGAGTTATTAGGAGTATTTGGTTATGAGAATTTAGATAGAGTAGAGTTCGAGCAGTCTTGAAGTGGAGCATTTGCACTTACTATTTTCTTTCTTTCTTTTTAGTTTGTTGCAAAACTCAATCCCACGAATGTATTTTACCCTCCGAAGACTAAGAATGGAGATATTCTTAGTTGTATATAAATCTAATATATCAAATTTATACATAATAGATAAAAAATTAGAGAGAAATTTTTTTTCATTAAACTCATTCATTATAAAAATATATTATTTCTTTTAATTTTTGTAAATGTATGTAAATCTGGCATGTTATATATGTATACAATCAATAATTTCTTATATAGAGTATGTTTGATTTGTTGATTGCCCACTCTGAAAGTTTGTTTACCAATCCAAATGAATATTTGTCATTTTTCATAATTTTTTGATTTGCTCTTGAAAGACATCCTTCAAATTTGATTTTAGCTCTTAATGAGAGTTTAAGCTAAAGCAATTTTTTTTACTTTTGTATTTGATTTCATTTCAAATTTATTTTTAAGATACAAACTTTTAAACATGAATTATATTATTACAAATTTACTTTCAACTAAATTTAAATTTATAAAATTAAATTAATTCATATTTAAGTTTACAATCTCTATTACAAACTAATATTAACATGCTCGAGCATCAAGTAGCAACTTCTCATGATTGTTAATGAATATCCGTTATTGTTTATCCAATGGGGAGAGGACAAGTGTCCTCCTTATGATTTTTTCCTATCCCTCTAGAGATATTTTACATCATTGGGTTTAGTTACTGGTGCGGGCTAGGTGTTTGACTCAAAGGATTAATGGGTTAATTCCCCACCAGTTCCTTGTGAGTAAGGTATGGTCCACTTTTTTTTTTATAATGTAAAAACCATTTAGAATCAAGCCAAATCGGCCTATCAGATCAAAAAATTGAGAAGCAGTCTTTTAATTGGTCTAATCAGTTATTAAAACTTATATTTTTAAAAATCAATTAAAAAATTAAATCAATATTGAATTGCTCAATTCATTTGAGTTGATCACAGATTATAAGGTTGAACTAGTGAAAATATTTTTAAAACAAGATCTATTTTTTTAAAAGATTTTTTTTTATACATTGATTATTTAGCTCTTAATTTATAACAAAAACTCAATATTTAAAACTCTTAATTTGTTCAATGTTAAAAAAATATAAGTTTATAATGGAATAAGAGTTTAACTTCAATTTATAACAAGAATCTTCAATTCTTACCATTTTACTTATTTGATTTGAGGCTAGTATATGTTAAAACATTATGTGAATATTAATATAATATTTTTAATTTAATATTTAATTATGTGATAAATAAATTCAATTATGTTAGTAATACATTTCAATATTTTTTAATATTTTTTAGACAATTAACATATGCATATTATATATTGTTATATATTTAAATAATATATATATGTGTGTGTGTGTGTGTGTGTGTTCAACTCTTACCATTTAACTTATTTGATTTGAGACTAGTATATGTTAAAACATTATGTGAATATTAATATAATATTTTAAATTTAATATTTAATTATGTGATAAATAAATTTAATTATGTTAGTAATACATTTCAACATTTTTTTAATGTTTTTTAGACAATTAACATATGTATATTATATATTGTTATATATTTAAATAATATATGTGTGTGTGTGTGTAAAACCCTAACTTGACGTGTGTGCGTGTGTGTGTGTGTGTAAAACCCTAATTTGATCCAAGTTTAACTTCAGTGTGTGTGTCTCTCCAGTTTAACTTCAGTTGAATCTAAAAACTATAATCCTCTTTTTTTATTTATTTAATGACCGATCAAGTTTTGAAAACATTGATTAAAAAGTTTATAGTAACAGTAATTATGTGAGAGTATGAGACGCTTTCCTTTTAAAATAATTCTTTTTATTTTTTGTAGTATCTCTACCTGATAAGTGAGAAATTAATTTTTCAAAATATAGTCAAGAACCTAAGCGGAGATCTCTCTTAATGATATTATTTCTATATATATAAAACTTAGAATTGAACTCAATACTATACATGTTTAAGGGATCTGAACCACTTTCACTCAGATCAGCACACGTTAATTTTTTTAAAATAATTCTAAATCTTTCTTTAATCCTTCTCACATTGAAGAAAGTATTAAATAGAAAAATAAATAATTAGTATTTTAGGAACATGTAAAGCATTAAATATTTTCTTTAATACTTAAAAGAGTTATTAAGAGTATTTGTATTACCTAATAACTAAGTTAGTTTAAGTTAGTTGCAAAACGGTTATATAACTAAGCTATTGTATATATATAGGCCTGTTGCCTAATCATCTTGTAACACAAAAAAATAGAAATTACATTCATTCAACACAGAGAAAATGCATTTCTTCATTTCTATTTTTTCTTTGTTTGCTATTATCAACATGGTAAATTTGTTTATACTTAGTCGCAACCTATTTCCGCTCCAATCTCTCTGCTCTTGCGCGATTCTGAGTTTTTTTTGCCATTGTTGCGATTCTAAGCTCTTCACACCATTGTTGTTTTCGCTACAATTCTGTTCTTCTTCCTTGTTCATTATTCATGGCGACTCAAAACTATTCTGATTATCTCACAAATGCTGCAAATCCTTATTACCTACATCCGAATGAGAGTCCTGCTATAGTTATTGTTACTCCCCTTCTTGATAATAAGAATTACCACACTTGGGCGCGTTCCATGCTAATCGCCTTGATCTCGAAGAATAAGGAGAAATTTGTTGATGGAAGCCTTCCGCAACCCTCAATTTTAGATCCATTGTTCGCTCCGTGGACTCGGTGCAACACGATGGTACTCTCCTGGATCCAGCGATCTACTTCTGAATCTATTGTCAAGTTTATTCTTTGGATTGATAATGCTGTTGGTGCTTGGTGTGATTTGCGAAATCGCTATTCACAAGGTGACGTTTTTTCATATTTCTGATATTCAAGAAGATTTATATTGGTTTAGGCAAGGAAACCTAGATGTATCTAATTACTTTACACAGTTGAAAGTATTGTGGGATGAGGTAGAGAATTTCAGACCTCTTCCACATAGCAAATGTTTAATTGCTTGTTCTTGTGGTGGTTATGAATCAATGAAGAAATTTCACTAGCAAGACTATGTAATTCATTTTCTTAAAGGACTAAATAAATGATTTTCTCATACCAAATTGCAAATCATGATCATGGATCCATTACTGGATATAGATAAAGCCTTTTCATTGGTTATTTAACAAGAAAGGGAATTGCTTAGGTCTGTTCATCATCAAGATACTTCTGAGAATTCTATGGCTCTTACTGTCAACACTTCACAAGCCAATTATACTAGTTCTGCTTCAGGAAATAAAGGAAATTTCGCTATTAAAGGAAGGGGACAAAATTCATATGATAGGAACCAAAATTCAGGACCTACACGAGTGTGCACTCACTGTGGAAGGTACAATCATGCAATAGAAACTTGTTATCTGAAACATGGATTTCCCCCCGGGTACAAATCCAAAGGCAAGGCTCAAGTAAATATTTCTATCACTGACTCTAAAAGCACTGTAAATCAAGAGTCACAGACACAACCATCACAGTTTGGTTTCACTCAAGAGCAGTTCCAAGGCATCCTTACTTTGCTGTAGCAATCAAACATTACTCCAGCATCCAAAGTTCCAATATCCAATACTACAGCATCTACATCCACACCTAAACACATGACTAATTCAGTAATCACTACACCATTAGCTTTTAATACTGGTTCCACAATCACCAATGGTAAGGATCCTCACACTTGGATCATTGATACAGGTGCCATAGACCACATTTCTTTTAATCTTCAAGCCTTTACTGATTTTAAGAATATTTCACCTATTCTTGTGTCATTGCCTAAAGGTTCTCATATTTTTGCCTTTATTTCTGGTACTGTTCCCATTTCTGCTTTTTTGATTTTGCACAATGTACTCTACCTTCTAGATTTTAATGTCAATCTTCTTTCTGCCACTAGGTTAACTCAAACCAATGATTATTTTCTTAATTTCACTAAAAATTCTTGTCATATTTTACAGAATCCTTCTAAGAAGATGATTGGTACAGCTAGACTACATGGAGGCTTGTATGTGATAGGATGTGCACCACACAAAGTTGTTGAGAATTTGTGTAGTTCAGTTACAAATAATTCTTTTCATCTTTGGCACATGAGGCTAGGACATGTTTCTGATTTTGGATTGCAGTGTATTTCCAAATAGTTTCCTTTTATTCCATATACCAATAATATGGCCCCTAGTGATGCTTGTCACTATGCCAACCAACGAAAGTTACCTTTTCCTCATAGTAAAACTACCACTTCTGCACCTTTTGATATTTTGCATGCTGATATTTGGGGTCCATACGCAACTCCCTCTTTTCTTGGTCACAAATATTTCTTAACATTAGTTGATGACTTCACTAGGTTCACTTGGGTTATATTTCTTAAAACCAAAGATCAAACTAGATAATGTCTTCAAAATTTCATAGCTTATATTGAAAATCAGTTTCATACTACTTTGAAGTGCTTAAGATTTGATAATGGCAGTGAATTTGCCATGACCGATTTCTATCTTTCCAAAGGTATTCTCCATCAAAAATCATGTGTTAAAACACCCCAACAAAATGGGGTAATGGAGAGAAAGCATCAACACATTTTAAATGTTGCCAGAGCTCTCTCTTTTCACTCTTATACCCTCTTACAATGTGGAATTTTAGTGTTTAGCATACAGTCCACCTTATAAATAGACTTCCAACTCCTATTATGAAATCTAAATCTCCTTACGAGGTGTTGTATCGTCAATCTCCTTCCATGATCCATCTCAAAGTCATTGGTTGTTTAAGCTATGCAACCACATTGCAAACTCATAGAACTAAGTTCAATGTAAGAGCAAGGAAAGCTGTGTTTCTTGGCTATAAAGAGGGAACTAAAGGTTACATTCTATATGACCTTAACTCTAATGAACTCTTTATATTCAGAAATGTGATTTTTTATGAAAACCAGTTTCCTTTTGATTCTTCTTCAACTTTTAATAATGGCAATGCTTCTACTGTTCCTACTCCAATGCCTGCAGTCACTACCCATAATCTTAATGATGCTTCTTCATCATTACAACCTACTGCTCCACCAGCCCCTACTGTTGTCCCTACCACTGTCAACACACCTCTCCCTATAAGGCAATCCACCAGAATCAGAACAAGACTTAATTATCTACAAGACTATCTCTGCAATCTTGCATATAGCAGCTATTCTAATGTGTCTTCAGGTACTCCTCTATATTCCATCTCCTCTTTTCTTTCTTATGATAAATGTTCACCAACTTATAGGCATTTCTACTACAATGTTACTACTGTTTCTGAGCCCAAAACCTTTGCCCAAGCCTCCAAGTTTGATTGTTGGAGACAAGCAATGGATGCTGAGTTACAAGCTCTTACTCAAAACCATACTCGGTCTGTTGTTGATCTTCCTCATGAAAAAACCCCTATAGGCTATTTGTAAATGGGTCTATAAGATCAAATATCATGCTAATGGTTCCATTGAGCGGTACAAAGCACGTTTGGTTGCCAAGGACTATACTCAAATGGACGAAATAGATTACTTTGACACCTTTTCACCTATTGCAAAGCTAACTACAGTATAGGTTTTATTTTCTTTAGCAGCCATTAAAGGTTGGCATCTTGAGTAATTAGATGTCAACAATGCCTTTTTGCATAGTGATTTACATGAGGAAGTTTACATATCTCCTCCCCCTGGTTTTCTTCTTTCCAATCCCTGTCAAGTATGCAAATTGCACAAGTCTCTTTATGTTTTAAAACAAGCAAGTAGACAATGGTATTCTAAACTCTCTTCTGCACTGATTTCACTTGGCTATATTCAATCTCAAGCTGATTATTCCTTATTTGTGAAGACTGTTGGTTCTAATTTTACTGCATTACTTGTATATGTTGATGATATAGTATTAGCAGGGGATAATCTCAGTGAAATTCAGTCTGTCAAACAATTTCTGGATAACAAATTTCGTATCAAGGATCTTGGTCAGCTTAGATTCTTCCTTGGTCTTGAAATTGCCAGGTTTAAGTTTGGTGTGAAATAAACATACAAAGATCACAAAAACTTTCCACAACCAACTTATATGGGCTTAACTCTCAAGTATCCCCAGTGAAGTCACCATCTGTCGCGACCGAGATCTCGACGGGAGCGCCAAACAAATAAATTCATTTAGGAGTCGCCACCAATTTTATTTGAATTATTAAAAATTAGAAAACCTTTCTTAGAAAAATAGTCTTTGAAACTATATTGGATTTAGGAGTTAGTTATGTATAGGGAAGGATGGAAACTTAATCCCACAATACCCCTAACACACCCATTCTAAGATAGTACCTTAAGTCAATTGTGTAAATTTTTTATAACTCTTGAAAATATTTATTTTACCTTTTTTTCTAAAAGATAAACTAAATGAATAAATAAATTATGAAAATTTAATTTTTAACATGATGGAATACGAGTTCCACTCCAATAGATCTCCAGGTGCAATGAGGAATTCAAAGTCATGTAGTTCTTTAGAAAATGATTGTGAGTTAGTTAATTTTAATTTTGAAAAGATTTAATTTTATCTTAAAAATTTATTTAATTTTTTTTGTTAAAAAAATTGAATCATTAAGTTGTCACAACTCAGATGATTATAAAAGTTACAGGATTAAAAGTTATCGCAACTCAGTTAATCTTGTTTTATTTTTTTTAACAAAAGCTCAATTATTTTATTTTATTCTTATTTTTCATAAATTTTAAATTTTCACTTTTTATTTTTTAATTTTTCTAAAAAATAGAGTTGAAAATAGAAAAATTAAAAAAAATAGGAAACAAAAAATGAAAAAAAAGGAAACAAAAAAAAAAGAAAAAGCAACACACAAATAAGGGGTCTCGTGTTACAATGCAGAGGATGAGTTAAGCGGTGGCTGGACTTTGGGCTCGTTCACGGTGTGGTTCGACTGGCAAAGGTGGTTCGCTGATGGTGCGTTGGTGTGTGGCTGGAATCACATGGAGTTTGAGATTTGCTCGTGGTTCAT
This sequence comes from Ormosia semicastrata, assembly GCA_029884595.1. Classification (NCBI taxonomy): domain Eukaryota; kingdom Viridiplantae; phylum Streptophyta; class Magnoliopsida; order Fabales; family Fabaceae; genus Ormosia; species Ormosia semicastrata. Next base: position 6,179,009 of record JAQQTO010000036.1, on the reverse strand, counting down.
TCACGGCAGGTAGTTGAACTTGGCGATGGTGGGATGGATGGGTTGCTGCTTGGTGGTGTCGGGTTCGTGCGTAGATGATCACAGTGAGATGGTGTGAAATAGTGGTTGTGCGTGATGTGGCTTGGTGCGGTTACATAGTGTGGATCTGTGGCTATTGAGGGTGAAGATGCGGTGGAGCGACGATCGTACGAGGTGGAGTTGGGTTGGACTCTGTTGATGGCACGACTGCTAATTTTTTATGGGGGCTGGTTCATGGGTTACGATTGTGTTTGGTTTTGTGTGGGTGGTGAGGACGAAGAAGATGGCTGTTATATGGCTTCAATGGTGAAGTGGGTGTTGTGTGGTGGTCTCACAGGGGTGAAGTGTTATGGTGCTTGAAGGTGACACTATGGTGTTTTGTAATGGTGGTTGAGGGTGACACAGTGGTGTTGGTGCGTGAAGGGTGGTTATGGAGAGTGGTGAAAAGTCAAGCTGTGAGATACTTTTAGGAATATGATGAGAGGTTGAAGATAGTTTAGGTTTGACGTGGTTGCTGCAAAGTTATTATTATTTTTTTTATGATGATGAAGGGTTATTAAAGATTAGAGGAAAATGATGACGTGAGGATGTGTTGGTGAGTTGAAGATGATAATGGTGGAGTGGTTAGTTGTAGAGGCTATGGTGAAGGCTACGTGGAGAGTGAACAAGGATTGTTAGGGCGTTAGCGATAGGCAGAAGTCTGTGTGTGTGGAAAATGTATGTACGTGATGGGTATTTATAGAAGAAAATTAGGTTTTAGAGGGTGACAGTGGCTAGAGTTTAGATGAGAAGAGAGATGACTTGGGTGGAAGTGATGGATCTGGGTCTTGGGTTGGACAATAGGTAGATGGGTGAAAGTTGGGTCATTTTCTTTTTTCTTTTTTTCCTTGTTTCTTTTTCTCTTTTTTTTAATTATTTTTTGTTTATTTGTTTCCTTTTTTTAATAAAATGCCTCAGACAAAATTGAGTGTTCATAATATATATATACTTTAGAAAGGTGGCAAACTACCAAATCTGATCATTTTTCTTCTTGAAAACAGAGGTTCAATTATTATCCTTTATAGAAATCATTTGCGCAATCTAATAAATCATAAAGTATCAAATCAAGTTCTTTACCAAAATCAAATCAAGTATCAATACTAGTCATTTATAATAATCATCATATGTAATTATTCTCTATAATAAAACATAAAATAACAATTCAAATCAAACATCATATTTCGTCATATATCACAAATATTTACTCGTTATCTTTCAACATTCTTCAAAATATCTCATCATATCTCATCATTCATTATTTTTCATCTTTCAATATAACTTAATAATATATCTTATATTCATCATTCATTGCATCCCTTTTCATCATTCTTCAAGTATCTTAAGTCATCATATCTCATTCTTTGACAATTGTTATCATTATTCAAAAAGCTATGGAGGGAATGTCCATCTTCACAGTACCATCCCATTCACTTGGTAGTAGTCTACTTTCAGGTTAGTGCACTTCAACTTATTCATGACCATTCACCAATCACACAGAACTACTTTGGGTAATGAGTAACCCAAGCCGCCTCTAGTGAGGGAATGTTCATCCTTAATCTAGAGTTGTCAGTAGAAAGGGAATGTCCATCCTCATCTACTAAGATAGGGAGAGTATCAACCTTCCTCACACTACTAATAATATAGGATTACCTCTGCCAACTAGGAAGAACTTGAGTAAAAAGGGAGGACATGTCTATCCTCGACCTCAACTACCCTAGAAGGGAAGGAATCAACCTTCCTCATGCTTCCATTCTAACCTAGGATGAGGATCATTTCCTTACATTGACAACAATCTAGGATCACCTCTGCCAACTAAGAAGAACTTGAGTAAAGAGGGAGGACATGTCCATCCTCGACGCCAACTACTCCAAAAGGGAGGGAATGTTCTTCCTCACGCTTCCATTCTACCTAGAGTGAGGATCTTTTCCTATAACAATCCTTTGCCATATAAAAAGAGCTACTCATACAAATCAAATCACATATCATAAATTCTCATCAAATTCTTAATATTATTCATTTCCAAGAAGTTCTCAAGTAATAATAGTTCAAGCATAAAAGCTTTAGATACAACAAGAGAATTCATCACATCTTTGTGAGTTACCATTTGGCTTTCACGGCTAAGTTAAGATCTATATGGTCAATTCAAGAATTTAAATGCTAAAATTTCATCATAAACTCTTAGCATTTTAATTAAATCAATAATAAGCATAAGTGGTCAATAATATGTCACAAAGTCAAGTACAAATGATGAAAAAGGTGTCACAACTAAGTCTCACAAAGTATGCACATAGTTTACTTCCTTGAAACTAAAATATATTCAAAGTCAATCAAGGAAACTTATTTTCTCTTAGTTGGCCATATACATCCATGGCTTAACAAGCCCATTTCCATGCATCAACATATCAAAATTTCAACTACAAAAGGGCAGCACCTTGCCATAATCAATTATCAACATTCTAATCACAATCTCAACCACACAAATAATCAAATTCTATTTAGAAAATAGCAGCAACACAATAAAACAGTAGCAACATAATAAAACAACAGCAACGCAATATAGCAGCAACAACATAATAAAACTAAAATAGCAAAGAAAGACAATAAAACACCAAAGAACACATTAAAACAAAACAACACAATAAAACAATAGTAACATAATAAAACTAAAATAGTAGCAACACAATAAAATAGGAGGAGCACATTAAAATAGCAGTAGCATAGTAAAACAACAACAACACATTAAAATAATAGCATCACTATAAAAACACAACAATATCCTATCTTTCTTATCAATTTCAACATCACAATTACATCCCAAAAATCAATAGAAAAAGAATAACAAATTAAAGCAAAGAGACCACCTCAAACCATGTTGTGGTCGTGAGCCTCATCATGCAACACGGTTATCAAGAATTCAAATCAACATAGTTTCTTTTTCCTCTATGGGTTGGTTGTAACCTTATAGCCCCAAAAGAATACCAAAATACTACTTTTCTTTCACGGAGTTGCATAAGAAGAAAAACAACATAAAGGTAAGATACAAAGCACAAGAAAATCAAGAAGAACCTCCTCTTATTACAATCTGTCCATGGCCTATTATGTTCAAAAAATCACCATTTTAAATCCAATTAAATGGAAAATGGAACACAAGTTATAGACAAGAACCCCTACCTTAATTTCCTAGCCTTGATTTCTTGTTTTTCCTTCCTGTTCACCTTGTTTGCTCCTTATTCTTGCTGCCTCTTTCCTTCTTGCTTTCTCTTATTCCTTTCCTCTTTCCTTTGTGTTTCTGCTAGTCTATTTTTGCTGGTCAAATTTGAACAGAAAAATGGATGAGAAAAAGAATGCAATTGAGACTTGGATGGAGGTGAAAGATGAAAAATGAGAAATGGAATTGAAAGTTGAAAGTGTGTAACCGTGTGCTCTATTTTTCTGACTCTGTTATTGGGTTGTTGAACCGTGAGAGGAATGAGAAAAATGAGACAAAAGTGAGTGAAGAATATAGAGAATTCTGGACACTTTCTTCAGGTGGTGGTTTATCAAAGTTTCTAATAAAAATTTCATGCTGGAACTTTTGGATCTATTACATACATTTTAATCTTCCAAAACTAAATTTTCAAGTATCCATAAGTCTTATAGAAAATTTTAGGACTCAACTTAGTTCTCAGATCCATTTTTTCATAATTTTTCATATACTGCTATTTATCAGTTAAATTTCATTACTCGATGCCAAGTTAAATTAAACCTAGGATTAAGTAATAAGCTTACTGATACTTATCTTAATTGGTATTTTGCACCAAAATATTCTCCATGTCTTATTTGCCATCTCCATGTAATTTCATAATTTTTTGAGTTATTTAACTGATCCGACTATTCCTCTCCAGTGTCCTTAAAAATATCAAACTTGCTCAATTGATTCTCCAAAATTTTCTACAACTCTTATCAATGATTCTTAACTAGGAAATAAATTTTTCATATTTATTCCCATTATATCAATTGTTTATGCAGATACTTTAATTATTATCTTGTATTTAGTTTTACAGAATTATGCTCAAACTAGTTCAGAAAATTACCTGAATTAATAGATAACTCTTACTAGTATTACTAAGTTTCTATAACCCTGATTAGGACCATTAGGTTAGGGAGGATGTTACAACATGAGCCTTGTAATCGATTACCACCAGCCTAGAAAGCCTAGAACGTGTTCAAAGAGGCTTATAATCGATTACAACATTTTATATAATTGATTACTACGAGCCTGAAAGTCAGCAATAATTCTTTTTTAAGCATTTAATGCTTAAATTAATTACCGTCAACGATTCTTTTTATTAGAACACTATAAATACATGCTTTTGGGTCATCTTTTATATAGAACAAACATTGAAAAACATCTTTCTCAATGGTTTAATCCGAGTTTCATGTTGTTCCTTTTTGTGCTATGTTTTTTTATCAATTATTTGAGATATCTTTGAGAGCTTCATAGGATTTCAATTTGTATTATCTACTCTTGTGAGAGTTTCTCTTTTCTATACACTTTGATTCGTTATAAAAAGGGTGAGGCATCCCTCAAAGAATTGTAAGGGTGAGGTATCCCTGGTTGTTGAGGCTCAAGCGCAAAGGGTGAGACATCCTAAGGTGTAAAGAGTGCTCTAGTTTGTAAATGTTTCAAACACTTGTTCAAGCTTGAAGTGATAGTGAAAAATTAATGGCGGTTTACTTAAGGACTAGATGTAAGCCACAAGTGGTTGGTGGCTGAACCAGGATAAATTCTTGAGTTTGATTCTCTCTTCACTACACTCTTTATATTCTATGTTAACTTAATTTATGTATGTTCTACTACATTTATCAATTAAGTGCTTCAAAATGCTTATTTTCTTAATGGTGTTTTAAAAATTGGTAATTACCTAATTCACCCCCTCTTGGGTGATGATTGTCATAGCTAACAAGTGGTATCAGAACTTCATGCTATGTTAAAAGCTTAACTACTTAGAGTTAAAGATCCTTATTTATTGGCAACCATTGAAAGTTTTTTAAAATGGAAGGTTTTGAAATTGATAAACCACCATTCTTTGATGATGTGCATTTAGTTTATTGGAAAGCCATAATAGAGTTTTATATGTAATCTATTGATTTGGATTTGTGGAATGTTGTGCTTGATAAATTTTCTCCTAAACCAAAACAAGATTTGAATTCTTGTGACAAGAAATATTTTCCCTTGAACATTAGAGCAATGCAAATGTTGATAAGTAGTTTGAATGATGATGCTTACGCTGAAATTAAGAATTGCTCAAGTGCTAAAGATATATGGGATGCTCTTGATGATTTTTATATTGTTAATAATTATTTTGTGTATAAAGTTGTATATAGAAAGCAAGAAGAGTAAAAGTCATTGAAGGAATCTTGTCGTGAAAAATATCCTAAAAAAGATGTGCAAACTATTGAAGGGAGCCAAATGCCTCCTGGTGATGATGGTGCTCAATTTGAAGAAGTAACAAAGCAAAATAAAATTGAGAAGAAATATGTTCTTCAATCCGTGATGGACAACAATTAGGACTATGGTGATTCTCTTAAATAGTCAACTATGCTAGAAATTGAGTCTACTTCCTATATGGCTAAAAAAGACTTTTAAGATAAATATTGCTAAACTAGATTATAGTCCTTTCTATTATGAGCTACAATGTGCATATGATGAATTATACGAGAGTTTGTTGAATTTAGAAAAGAAAAATTTATCTTATTTGAAAAATATTTCCCCCATTGAAAATGAATTTGATAGACTTTGAAAAATGAATATGCTTTTTTTGATGAGGAAATGCCTTTGAAATGTGAAACCTCAACTTTTTTTGAAAAGTGTATTGATTTAGAAAATTAAGTTGAGGACTCATATTCCGAATTTGTCAAAATTAATGATTCTAATTGCTTGCATTCCATACTTGTTAATGAGAAAAAAAATTAATATTATTCCATATAAAAATTCAAACAAGATTTATGACAAAAATAGTATAGAATGTAATAATAATAAAAGGCTTAAGTTTTTTAAAGATGATCTTCAAAAGACCAAGCCATCATTAAATTCAATTGTTTGAAATTTTTTAGGTCATTTAGAACATATTTCTTATTTATGTAATTATAGAAGAAATCCTTATATAAGAAATAGTTTGGTATGAGTTCTTAAAAATCTTAAAGGCCATAGTACTAACATTCAAGGATCCAAGATGAAGTAGGTACCAAAACATCCTCCTAGTGTTTCAATTATGTAGAAAATTCCTCAAAAGGATGAATTATTTGGTCAAAGTAAAGATGAATCATCAAGGAGAATGCTTCTAAAGCCCAATGGTAGACTTCTTGGAGGATTAAGTTATTTTGTGAAATAATTATTATGTTTGAGTAAAAGATTATTTTATAAAAAACTTTTATTTTCATAAAAAACTGTTTTAGCACAAACTCATAATATGAGCTGTTTTCATAAAAAGCTTTTAGTTTTAGATGAATTTTTTTAACTATGCTTTAATGAGAGAAGCATTTCTCATAATGACCCAAATGACTCTCCACCAAATATTATAAACAAAATAATTTTATACCTTTTTTTTTCGTAATTTACTATATAAAAATAATTTTTTTCGCACTATCCAAATGAAATAAATTATTTTAAAATCACTTTTCAGCAAACATACTCAAACAAAAATAGATTCTGATTATAATCGATTTTTACAATAATCGATTATGCATATAGAGCTTGTTTGGGAAAGATGAATTCTTTTTCATTCAGTTATTTTTGGAGGATTAAGTTGTTTTGTAAAATAATTATTATGTTTGGGTAAAAATATTATTTTTTTAAAAAAAACTTTTACACAAAATTCAATGTAAAATAAATTTTTTTTAAAGCTAATAATCATAATGCTACAAATTGAGAGTGTGTTTGGGAAAGCTGAAAAAAATAAATTATGTTGATAATCGATTATATGTATAATCAATTATTGTAAAAATCGATTATAATCAAAATATATTTTTGTTTAGGTATATTTGCTGAAAAGTGATTTTAAGATAATTTATTTCGTTTGGATGATGTGAAACAAATTATTTTTACATAATAAATTACGAAAAAAATATAAAATTATTTTGTTTATAATATTTGGTAGAGAATGATTGGAGTCATTATGAGAAATGGTTCTCTCATTAAAGCATAGTTAAAAAAATTCATCTAAAAATAAAAACTTTTTATGAAAACAACTTATACTATAAACTTGTGCTAAAATAGTTTTTTTATAAAAATAAAAGTTTTTTACAAATTAATCTAGATTCTTAGACATAACTAAATTTTTACTAATTTTTTATAAAATAACTTTTTTTAAAAAAATAGCTTAAACTCTAATAATCTAGCTTTTCTAAACATACTTGTAAACTTATGATTTTAATTTATAAATTATTTTTTACTGTTTGATATGTAAATATTATTTTGTCTTGAATTAAATAATTTTTTAATTATTTTATATTTATTTTAATAATTTAATACATAAAAATAAATTTTTTATATTATCTAAATAAATTATATTAATTTAAAATCACTTTATAATTAATGCGTCTAAATATAAAAATAAATTAATTATAATCGATTATATTATCTTAATTTATTTTTTTCAGCTATCTCAATCACACTGATAGTGAGTTCCTACTTCCTAAACCCTGGTCTCCTCTGTCGTTCCTCTCAGTCGGCAGTGGCACTCGCAGACGCAGTCGAAGGTCGTTCCTCTCCTAAACGACCTCTACCTAAACGCCGTGAACCACTCCCTCGCCGCCGCGTGCCGCCGCCTCACCCTCTCGCGCTCCCCTTCCTCGAACCGCATCTCCATCCCTTTGCCTTGACTGTGCGTAAGATTATCCTTATGCCCTCCATTTCGTTTCTCTTTCTGTTTCTCGTATAAATTTACTGTTTGAGTAGTTAAGTAGTTTCATTTTCGTTATTGGTATTTTATTTTGGTTGGGTTTTAATTATTGTTAAGTTTTTGGAAAGAAATGGTGTTGATGCTGGGTTTTCTGATGCACTTATTGGAGAATATGAGTCTTGGGGAAAACTCTTTGTGAAGGTGTTCTTTGCCTACTGGTTTGAAGAGGTTTGAAAATCACACGATTGTAATTGAGCAGAGGGGGGAGGACGACAATCTAGAGGCAGAAAATTTGGAGAAGAGGACCGTTGGCTTGAAGAGAAAATAGGAATGAAGACCTGTAAGAGAAAAATATTTTCCACACCCTTTTCCTATATCCATTTTTGCATTGGATTTAAACACTAGTTTAATATTTGTATGACTTGATTATTGGGTATTCACCTCCATTTGGGTATGCTGGCGATTCTGATAGCTTATGTGCTTGGTGACAGGGTTTATTTTATTGAATTTGTTCTGTGTTTGCTATATTGAGCATATGCTGTTTGATTAAATGTCTGACGGTCTGACCCTTTGAAGTGATTTTAGTTACTTCCATCCTCCAAAGTACATAAGAAGTTATAGTGTGAAATCACTTTCTTAAACTACTGTTGCACGAAATTATTTATCTGATATTGATGGTGGAAGGAAACTTATATTATGGTCACTCCTACTTGTTGACCGTAACCGAATGATTACATCTTTAGACTCTCTTTGTTTTTCTTTATTAATTTTTTTAATCCAAAAACATAAGTTGTTTAGGTTTTCATCCATAGAACTAGCTGGATCACCAAGATGCCAAGACATTAGGTAGTTCCATAGCTGGGTTGGCAGTTTCCTATGTGCTTTAGTTCTATGTATCTCAGTAAGAGTACATTATTCAAAGGAATATTACTCGAAGGTTAACTGCCCATCTCTATGGTCATTTGTTTGTATCTTCTTGTTTTCTGTTTTGCAATGAAAAGTTTAAACTTTCTGCTTACTTACATATACTTCTTACCTTGTTTCTTTTTTCTAATTTGTTGTCTTGGATCAACTATTTGGAAGGGATTGATTCTTCGCAAACTTTCTACATGAAGCCACGTTTGATTCTTCGCAAACTAAATATGTGGGAGGGATTGAGGAAAATGAATCTATAGCACAGAAATTATAGGCAGACAGGCAAGACTCAATCATGACATCCACAGTAAATCATATTTTAGCAAACAATCTTGGGTCTTGAAGTAGCCAATGTATCCGAACCAAGAAGAATCTTCAAATTAAATTTCCTCATTATGTACTGATGTGCTACTATAAGGACATGTTTAACTATCTAACAAGAATTAGAAACCAATTGACGCTTCTGTAAAATGCAAACAGCAAGAGGATGTGTTAGTGAACCTCTATGTTTTCTACACCGTCTACATTTCATTTCATTGAATGGGAGTTAACACGTCCGGTTGGAAATTGAAAGTTATAATCAGCTCGAGTTGAACCATGATCCTTTCACTTTATTGGGGCGTTTTAAATGGAAGAAAATGGAGAGAAAAGGCCAACACATACCGGGAAACATAATGAAATACTTAAACCCTGCTCCTACATACTACCTTAAAGGCAGTTCAAGAAGCATTTCAACAGAAACCCAACTACCCTTTACCTGAAATTGGAAACAGGCAACGCACAGGAGAAGATATTGACAGAATAAGATAAACATGTTATGCTCTACACCCCTATACTATTAAAGAGAGGGGATTTCACCATTTGGTGTCCTTTTTCCTTTCTCCATAAACCAAATTTTATAAGCGTAAAAAGGAAAAATTATAACCAAAAGACAAAATTGTCATTGAAAATTAACCACTTAATTTTGGTTATAATTTTCAATGACAATTTTGTCTTTTGGTTATAATTTTCTTTTGCGCTTATAAAATTTGGTTTCTGGAGAAAGGAAAAAGGACACCAAATGGTGAAATCCCCTCTCTTTAATAGTATAGGGGTGTAGAGCATAACATGTTTATCTTATTCTGTCAATATCTTCTCCTGTGCGTTGTCTGTTTCCAGTTCCAGGTAAAGGGTAGTTGGGTTTCTGTTGAAATGCTTCTTGAACTGCCTTTAAGGTAGTATGTAGGAGCAGGGTTTAAGTATTTCATTATGTTGCCCGGTATGTGTTGGCCTTTTCTCTCTATTTTCTTCCATTTAAAACGCCCCAATAAAGTGAAAGCGTCATGGTTCAACTCGAGCTGATTATAACTTTCAATTTCCAACCGGACGTGTTAACTCCCATTCGATGAAATGAAATGCAGGCGGTGTAGAAAACGTAGAGGTTCATTAACACATCCTCTTGCTTTGGCATTTTACAGAAGTGTCAATTGGTTTCTAATTATTGTTAGATAGTTAAACATGTCCTTATAGTAGCACATTAGTACATAATGAGGAAACTTAATTTGAAGATTCTTCTTGGTTCGGATACATTGGCTACTTCAAGACCCAAGATTGTTTGCAAAAATATGATTTACTGTGGATGTCATGATTGAGTCTTGCCTGTCTGCCTATAATTTTTATGCTATAGATTCATTTTCCTCAATCCCTCCCACATATTTAGTTTGCGAAGAGTCAAACGTGGCTTCATGTGAGTATGTTTAATTTAGCCTAGAATTGATTTTCAGAATGGTTGATTCATTTTACTACACTTGCAATAATGTATGCTTATGCTGTCTGTGTGCCAATCTGCTCTCCTTTCGCTTTAATTTATCTGAATTTAAATTGTTTAAGTAATGGAGTGAGATTAGGCAGGGAAAAAAAGAAATTTGTAAGTAAAGTCAAGAAGAAAGAGGAAGAAAAAAGAAACTCAGGAGAGATATAGCTATAGTTATAGAATACGTTCTGTTTGTTGTGCTATTCAGAACTTGGTTGTCAGTTATTACTATTTATTTTTTATATGAGGTTTAGTTTCATGTTGCCAAGCTGGTCTCTAACTTGGAGACTGCAATGCAGCCACTTGCTGCATTTCAATAATACTGTAATAGTGTAGATAACTGAACTAACTTTCTCTTTCTAACCAATCCAACATAACTTTGCATGTAGAGCATAGCTACTGTCCATTTTTATGAAAGTAACTCTGCAATGGATTGTTGCCCTTATGTTCAAGCTGAACATTTGGCTTTCTTGTGCTGAATAAGGCAAGTGATGCTGAGTAGGTTCAGTGAAAAGCTGTTCTGAAAGAATATTTAATTATTGTTTGGTAAAAATGTGACAAAAGTTTTTGTGGGCTGAACATTAATATTTTTGGTGAGAAAAAGTTTAGTGGGAGGTGAGGTTCTCCCATTGTAAGGTAAGCGCTTGCCACATGCCTCAGTGAGGGCTTATAGTGGTACTTACATATGACCTACCAATGAAGGATCACTGATAGGAATTTGATAGAACTGGACCAGAATTTAGGGAGAAACAATATTAATTTTACTGGAATTCCCCTCTCAGAGAGAGAGAAAGAACAATGAAAGAATACAAGAATACAGAAACAAATTGGTAATCATAGGCCAAACTGTGAATACCCACTCACAAGGACAATTCGAGAGGTCCCCTTCTCTCCTAATTCCACCTTACACTCCTGTAACAGAATAATCCTCCCATAGGATCCCCTTCCTATTTATAACCCCTCACCACTTCCCTTCTTAACAGATTTAACCAACTAACAGCCTATTGGAAGAGAATAATTACCTCTGTAACAGAATAACCACAACTCTTCCCTGTTTATTCCTTCTAGTGTACACCCTCTTAATTAGAGGTTTGCTAACAATACTACCCCGCAAGACTTTCACATTGTCCTCAAGGTGAAGTTCTGGATCAATGTCCACTAGCAGCTTGCAGAGACTTCCACTAGGGTCCCATTGCTGGAAGCCCAGTGGCCTAGTTCCCAATTCCTCGGAAATATTGAAACATATTGTTCTTGTAACAACATCCAACTTGTGACGTTCAACAACATTTGCTGGGGCTGGTGCTTCTGCCCTCTTCCAAGATGATAAGAATGTCTCCAACTCGGTAACCAATTTCTTCCTAATCTTCATTCTTGGTAGGAAAGGGTCACATGGGCAATAAAAACTCAGCCACAAATGTGGTTTTCCAATGCAATTTGAGGCCACAACAAAAAGAACTGCAAATGCAGGACACATTTCACCCAAGTGCTGCAACTTATATACCTAATTCTGTTTGTCATCCATGCAGACACACTCAAGAACTTCAAGCACCCATATACAACATGATATGGATGATGCAATTCCCTCGTTGGAAAGTTTGTCTTCACCCAATATTGCAGACCTTACTAACCAAAGGAAAATACCCAACAATTGCTTGCAGCTATCTAGGCAAAGGTTTTGCAAAAATTGAACATTTGTCATGCAATGGAAAACAAACATAGATTCATCAAATGTTAACCTGGCCTTGGTTTGGGTCATTGCTTTGGCATTGAGGGAATCATCTAGAGCTTTACTTAAAATATGCCCCCAAACAACGACAAAAATTGAAGATAGAAATCCTGATAGCAATTCACCTTCCCCATCAAGTGTCCTGAAGGAAAGGAAGAGAAGAGCATCAAGTTTTTGGGTTAGTACCAAAGCCACTTCTTCACCTGTACGAGTATCAATGGCTGAATAGGAAACCCCATATGAAGGCTGGTCAGAGGTTTCTGAGACGCCTCATGGTCTTACTTTGACGGAAGATCAGCTATGAAGGCCGGTTGGCAATGAAGACCGATTGTTTGGGTACTGTTTGGGGCGTTGTTTGCGTTCTGTTTGGGGGCGATGAAGGCCAAAAAAGGAATGTTCAGCAATGGGCAATGAAGTCCAAAAGAAAATAGAGTTTGGTTGGCAATGAAGGCCGACTGAAAAAAGGCTAAGAGGAAAATAGAGACAGTCTCGGATCGTAACTGCTCTGATACCATCTTAGAATTTGAAGAATATGAACACTGTATATTATTGCTCACACTAACAAAATGTTTACAATGAAGATTATGTAGAGGCAGCTGCTGTACATTAAAAACTAGTCTCTAGAAAATAGGCAACAAATTAATAGAACACTAAAAACAATATCTACACTAAAAATTGTGGGAACGCCATCCACAGAGGCTATCGTCCAACACCACCGTTCAACATATATATATGTATTATCAAAAACAAATTTATGGCCTTTTCTGTCAAAAAGAATATCACCTGTTAGAATATCTGAAAAATATCTCATTAATGTCTTTATTATATCTTAGAATATTTTAGAGTATCATAAATGATCTCTTATGATTTATTTCTTGTTTATTATATTTCTTAATTTGTTTCCTTATTTAATTTAATTAGGATTAGGAGTCTAAAATTCCTATAAATAGGACCATTGAGTTTGTCTTTTGTAACATATTATCATCACATTAAATCAATATCAGTTTCATATTATTCATTAGCTTATTTCTTTCTTTTTCTCCTTCCTTATCTAAAACCCTCCAATTCAACATGGTATCAGAGCAGTACCATCCTCTGTGACTTGTGCTGTCACTATTCTACTGCCTAGTTTCCAAAAAATCGGGAACTTGGATTAACCACCTTTCTTGCTGTGTTCTCTTTTTGGCACCCTCTCTCTCTCTATCAACCCTAGAACCGTGAATAGCTGGTGGGCCCACTATCCTCTGGTGATGAATCCTTTGCGGCCAATCATGTCGTCCTTCTGGTTTGCTGCCTTCCCTGTGTCGTGACTGTTTCCGGCAACCTATTTTCTCTCTCTTCCCACCGCTGTCAGTATCGGATGTCCTTTGTCAATGGGATTTTCAACCCACCGCTGCCACCAATCAATCAACCCATTATAACGTGCCGCCATCGAAGCAGTCACATGCCATCACGCGCTGTCAGCCTATCTAACCGTTAGTTTGCCACCGTCGGAGCGTGATGGCATGTCCAGCAACTTTTTCGATGTCGATGCTGCTTAACTTGTCTTGGTCTCCTCTACTTCGATCTGACCTCATCTGCTCCAATTGCGCACTAGGTTGTTGCGTATCTTTGCTTAAAGGCGTTCAAGTGTACTTGGGTTTCAGTTTTTGGTCTATTTCCAACGAGCTTTTTCCATCCATCTTTGGCCCTTGTTTGTCTAGATCCTGCAATTACAATATTTCTAGTTTGGTGTTTGTCATGCCGCTCTTTTCCCGCTAATGAATCATACCAATGGCTTCTCTTCTCATCGACGATCATTCTAGTGGTGACTCCTCTCCCACAGATGAATCATACTAGCAGTGACTTCTCTTCCCATCGATGATTGTTCCAATGGTAACTTATGTTGGTTATAACTCACCCTGGCCCGACTCTTTGTCTTAGATGCTCTGGCCCAGTTCGTTGCCCTAAATGCTCTGGCCCCAACTCTTTGTCCCAAATGCACTGGCCCTGTCTCTATCTGTCCTAGATGCACTAACCCCGTCTCCATCTCCGTCCTAGAAGTAGTTGCCAACCACCGTCTATGTCTTTCCCAACCATTATCACACTATCACATTGTTTGACACGTTATTTTTATTTATTTATTTATTTATTTATTTTCTTTTAGTGTTTAATTGTAACATGCTCAAGTTTAGAAAGCTTTAGCTTGAGGGGGAGTGTTAGAATATCTGAAAAATATCTCATTAATATCTTTATTATATCTTAAAATATTTTAAAGTATCATAGATGATCTCTTCGGATTTATTTCTTGTTTATTGTATTTCCTGATGTTAATTCTGTTAAGGACAACTATGTTCAGACTCAAGTTTTGTCTAATCCAGGGAGAGTTCATCACACTTTAATTCCTCAATTTTCAAATTCTCTTTCTGCAGTTGATCTTGTCTCTCCTCCTGTTCCTTTTTGTGCTCAATCTTTCGTGGTTTTTTCAGGTGAAAAAATTGAGAACTCTCTTCAAGGAAATGGGCTTCGTCCTATTCCGATGCCAACCTCTTCTTCTAGCTTACACAACAATGCCAAAGGGGACAAAGTTGAGGAAAGTGTCAAAGATCTTAGTTGCCATGCCAATAGTATCAGGGACAATCTGAGTTCTCATCCTTTAATTCAAGAGTTGGGGGTCAAGGTGGTCAATTCTAAGGGCTGGTCTAGCTTCTCAATTGATTCTCCGTCAACTTATGTTCGTAAGAAAAAGAGGTTAACTAGAGAGTTGGATCATTTGGCTTCTACCATTAACTATGGAGGGAAGGTTGGAAAGCGGGCTAGTAAGTTAGTTAGTGAAGATTCTTAGCTGGAATGTCAGAGGGTTAGGTAGTTGTCCGAAACGTAAGAGAGTTAGGGAGATAATCTACAAAGCAACTCCTGACGTAGTTTTGCTTCAAGAAACCAAGCTTGAGGATCTGGATGCTTTACTTGTTAGGGACCTATAGGATTCTAGATTTAAGGATTGGGAGTGCTTCCCTTCTCTTGGAGCATCGGGAGGTATGCTGATCATTTGGGACACTAGGTTTGCCTCTAAGGTTGATTCCATCTTTGGTAACTTTTCAGTGTCTGTATTGTTAGATGTAAAAGGGAGAGTTCAGTGGTGGATTACCTCGGTTTATGGCCCAAATAATCCTAGACAACGTTCTTTCTTCTGGGAAGAGCTAGATTTTTTGACTTCCTTTTGTGGGTCGCATTGGTGTTTGGGTGGGGATTGCGATCATCTCACTTCTTCTATGAGGGGTTTTGACAGTTTTATTAGATAGTGTAGTCTTAGGGATATTCCCCCAAGGAAGCACGGACACGGCAAAATGCTTGCCGTACCGGTGTCGGACACGTTTCCGACACCGGAATGTCTGACACCGGAACGCCAATGACACGGCCGGACACGTGTCCGTACGGTGTCTGGTCCCATTTTCCCATTTTCTCAGCACTCCGACACGGCTGGACACGGCTTGACACAGATCGGACTCGACCAACAACAGCCCACCAACACGGCCCACCTCTAAAAGGCCAGTACAGTAACTTGGAATCGTCTTCATCTTCGCCGTTTTCTTCGCCGAGTCCTTCTTTATCACCTTCGACGGGTACTTCTTGATTCCCCACTCAATAGGGGCGGTCGCGTGTCCCCTCGTCAAAGGTGCGCACGATCACCGCTTTCTTCCAGGCGTATCGGCCCGGAGGACGATCACCGCCTTGTTCGGCTCGGGAACTTCACCATTTTCGTCGACTTCCTCTCAAGCACTGCGTTCTACCGCTTCATTCGGTTCTCTCGCCGTATGCGTAGAGTGATGCGACTTGAAACCCTAGTTAAAGATATAGAGAGTTAGAAACCCTAGCAAACAATGGGTTTGGGCTATATGTTGGGTTGGGCCTTGAATCGACAAAGTTGGCTGGACCTTAATATCGGCCCATGTGGTTTTATATGTTTTTTGGCATATTCTTTTTAAAGTTTTTTTTTCACATTCGTTGAATGTGAGAGCAATTTCAATACCATTAACCATATGTTTGGATAGTTTTTCATTAAAAGAACGGAACGAAATAGGTGAGAATGAAACAGAAAGAAAAGAAATGAAATTGAACATAATTTTCATTCTCTTTGTTTGGAAGTTTCATTAATTTTAATTTTCATGATTATAACATATTTATTTTATGTTCTATTATATAACGTGTCCTAGAGTCCTATATTTTTTGAAATGTCCGTGTCGCCTCTTTGTCGTGTCGTGTCGTATCCGTGTCCCGTGTCGTGTCTGTGCTTCCTAGTATTCCCTCTCCAATGCTAGGTTTACCTGGTCGGCTAGAAGGTAATACACTGTTGCTTCTCGTTTGGATAGATTCCTGTTTACCTCTACCTGGGAGGATGCTTTTCCTGATCTGGTGCAAGAGAGCTTATCTCGTTCAATTTCTGATTACTTCCCTATCATGTTGGAATCAAGTAAGGTGAAATGGGGCCCTACTCCTTTTAGGTTTGAGAACATGTGGCTTAGTCATCACTCTTTTATCCATTTTGTTAAGGAAGTTTGGAGTACAGCTTCTGTTGAGGGCTGGGAAGGTTTTAAAATTATGAGGAAATTAAAATTTCTCAAGGAAAAGCTGAAAGAGTGGAATAAGTTGGTCGTTGGAGACATTCAGATTAGAAAAGATAATATTTTGAAAGAGATTGACTCGTTGGATAGGTTGGAGTTAGAGGGTAATCTCTCAGAGGTTCTGTGTGTTAGGAGGTAGAAGCTAAGACTAGATTTAGATGAAATTCTAGTTAGGGAAGAGTCTAGTCGGAGACAAGAGATGAAATTTCAATGGGCTAAGGATGGGATGCTAATTCCAAGTTATTTCATAGGGTGGCTTCTGGAAGGCGTAGAAGGAGCTTAATTAAGGGGCTGGAGCTTGAGGATGGTAGTGTTGTTAGAGTTATTGAGGTCATTGCTACTGAAATCTCTAGGTTCTACTCTGAGTTTTTCGCTGAAGATATGCCTATTAGGCCTTTCATTGAGGATTTGGATTGGTGTCCCATTGCTTCGGATAAGGCTCGTTGGTTGGAAAGGCCTTTTGAAGAGGAGGAAATCCGTAGGGCTGTTTTTAGTTTGGGGAAAGGCAAAGCGCCTGGTCTTGATGGTTTTACTTTTGATTTCTTTCAAAATTGCTGGGATATTGTCAAGCCTAACCTCCTTAGGGTGTTTGCTGAATTCTTCCTTAATGGTAAAATTGGAGTTTGCTTGAACTCAACTTTTTGCTTGAACTCAACTTTCATCTCTCTTGTTCCTAAGAAGGATAGGTCGATTAAAGTAAAGGACTTTCGACCCATCAGTTTAGTATCTAGTGTTTATAAGATCATAACAAAACTTTTTGCTTCCAGGTTGAGTGAGTCCTTTCTGATACCATCTATGAGAACCAAAGTGCTTTTATTCCGGGTAGAAAAATTCTTGATGCTGCTCTCATTGCAAATGAGGTGGTGGATGATGTTAGATCCAAGAGAAAACATGGTCTTGTTTTTAAATTAGACTTTGAGAAAGCTTATGATCGTGTTAGTTGGGGTTTTTGGACAAAGTCTTGTATAGGAAAGGATTTTGGGTAAGATGGAGAAATTGGATGTCGGGGTGCTTATCCTCTTCCACCTTTGCAGTCATAGTGAACGGGGAACCTAAATCTTGGTTTAAGGGTCAAAGGGGAGTAAGACAAGGAGATCCTTTATCTCCGTTTCTTTTTACTATGGTGGTCGATGTGCTTAGCCGTTTAGTGTCTAGAGCTGTAAATAATGGGTTGGTTAAGGGGCTAATTGTTGGTTCAGAGGTGGTTTTAGTCTCTCATCTTCAGTTTGCCGATGACATAGTATTCTTCTTGGAACCTGATGTTGATTCTTTTGTTAATACTTAGACTATTTTGAGGTTCTTTGAGGTCATTTTTGGTCTTAAGATTAATTTGGCAGGTGTGAATGTGGACAATAAGATTTTGTCCGCTTTTGCTACTTTAGCAGGTTGTCAAATTCTTCGGTGGCCTCTCACTTACCTTGGGATTCCTTTAGGAGGTAATCCTTGTGTTGTTTCCTTTTGGGACCCAGTGGTTTGTAAGATCTCTAAGCAGTTAGATTGTTGGAAGGGTGCCTTTTTCTCTTTGGGTGGTCGAATCACTCTAATTCAGTCTTGTTTGTCTAGTATCCCTCTTTACTTTCCCTCCCTTTTTCGTATTCTTGTGGCTGTGGCTTAGAAATTAGAGAGAGTTATGAGGGATTTTCTTTGGTTGAAGGCAGGAGATTCTAGTAGAGATCACCTTGTTAGCTGGGAGGTTTGTTGTAGACCTAAGAAGGAGGGAGGGTTGGATCTCAGTAATTTGGTGTCCAAGAACAAGGCATTGGCAACTAAGTGGCTTTGGCGTTTTCCTCTACAACCTTCTTCTTTATGGCATCGTTATTCGAAGTAAGTTTGGTTGCATCCGAATGGGTGGGACACCAATTCTGCAAGTAGAGTTTCTCATGCTAGTCCTTGGAAATTTATCTCTCAGGGTCTTCCTTTAATTCTCTCTTGTCCTTGCATCTAGGTGATGGCTCTTGTATTAAATTTTGGGAAGATATTTGGGTTGGTACTGTCCCTCTTTCTGAGGCTTTTCTAAGGCTATTTCGCCTATTAATGCCCCTATTTGTTTGCCAATTTTGTTCTCATGATAACTTCTCTTGGAACTTCCATTTTTTTAGAAACTTGCATGACAGAGAGGTTAGTGAGTTAGAGTCTCTCCTGATTTTAATTGATTCTATTCATCTTTCTTCTGTGCCTGACTGAAGAATTTGGACCCTTGAATCATCAGGAGTTTTCTCTTGTAAATCTTATTTTCAGCTCTTGACTCAATCTCATAACAGGGATAGATTTCTCTTGGATAAACCCATCTGGAAATCCAAAGTTTCCTCAAAGGTCAAAGCTTTTGTTCTGATTTGTTGTTCTTAACAGGATTAACACTAATGACATGCTTCAAAACTTGCAGCCTCTCATTGCTTTGTCTCCAAATATGTGTATTATGTGTGGTTCTGATTTGGAATCTGGGGCTCATCTCTTTTTGCATTGTTCTGCGGCTAATTATATTTGGAATAGACTTTTTGGGATCTTTGGAGAGTCTTGGGTTTACCCGATGGATTTGCATCTTTTTCTCCTTACCAAGTTCAGAGGTTTTGGTGCTCGTAAAGATGCAAAGATCTTGTGGCAGTGCTCTGTTTATACTGTTCTTTGGTGTATTTGGTTAGAAAGGAATGCTAGAATCTTCAAGGACTCTTTTTTGACCCTAGACTTCATTTGGGATAGGGTTACTCTTTTGGCATCCCTTTGGTGTTCTGCTAATGGTCTTTTTAGTGGTGTTTCTTTGGTAGACATGCAAAGGGATTGGCATGCCTTGTTGCGTGTTTTTCCCACATAAGTTTTAGTTGTTTCTTTTTTTTTTTTTGTTTTGTTTCTGTGAGGATTCCTTATCTTCTTTCTTTGTGCTCTCTTCTCCTCTTCTAATAATATTTCTTTTCTTATAAAAAAAAATATATTTCCTAATTTGTTTCCTTACTTAATTTAATTAGGATTAAGAGTCTAGAATTAGTATAAATAAGACCATTGAGTTTGTCTTTTGTAACACATTATCATCACATCAAATCAATATCAGTTTCATATTATTCACTAGCTTATTTCTATCTGTCTCCTTCCTTATCTAAAACCCTCCAATTCAACATCACCAAAGGCATAGCATTTCCAAACTGTGCCTAAGGCTTGACCTTGCTTTACATCATATCTGTTTTCAGAAATGGCTTAGATAAAGCAAATGAACAATGGGAAATGCCTAGAAAAGTCAACTTTGAGGGGGGATAGGTTAGAACAGGTTTCTTAGGTTGAGGATTGGAGTTACAACTTACGAGGGGAGGGAACAAGGCAAATGAAGAGAGGGAAAAGCATACAAGAAAAAGGAACCAGAGGTGTATGTTCTTAAAATTAACCACGGACTTCTTAAATAACATGTGTTCTATCAATCACATTTCTCTCTTTTCTTTTTCTAAGTTGAAAAAGGCATAATCACAGGCATTATGGCTATACTTCTCTTGATTCCTAGTTTGTATGTATGCATATTGTACACATATTCTTGGTATCATTTAACTTTCTTCTTGTGTGATTTTTCACCATATGGGTTTGCCTTTATTATTTATACTCAATATCTCTTTGTAATCTTCCCTGCTTGGTAAATTGATTGTCATTATGAGTGGTTTAAATAGACTGACACAAGCTAGTTGGTGTTTGACCCAGATCTGAATTGAGTGGCTGAACATGTTCACATTATAAGAAATTTATGCCAGAGTATGATCATTTCTTGTAACAGTTGATTATGTAAACCTCTCTTTTCTCTATCTAAATTTAGTTTAGTTTCTTGTGGATGGGTTTTTTTCAAGCCCTTTGATGGGCCAGTACTTATTTATATTTCTTTTAATTTCACGTATCTTGTGTTTTGTGGTAAAATGTAGTTGTCACTTGCTGTGGTTCACCATTTTATGCCATGTCAAATGCCTCAAGGAGTTTGGTTGCGTCTGATAAACATGAAAGAGTGGGACCTGATTACTTTGGTTATTATTTGTCTGAAGTAGTAAATCTATTGTCACAAGATGAGGATGTTTTGCCTGTTGCTACCCAAACATCTGAGCTACTTCAAAGTAAATTAGGAGAGGGAAAAAAGAATTCAATTAATCACAGTGATAATTCTTCTGGCTCATTGTATAGTAATGGTGTTGGAGCTGGGCTTTCGGACTTCAAAAAGGACAGATTAAGATCACTGCTCAGACAGAGTGTCACTGCTCTTTCATCAGAAGTTGATGAGGTATATCATACATCTTGAACCTGTTCTGGTTGTAATTAAATGTTGGAATGGTTAACGGGTAACTACTTTATCATTAATATAAAATAGCACTAATGGGTTTGGCTTTTGTACATTCCAACAGTCTTGATGATAAGATAAGCCTATTGGTCTTGTTTCTGTGGTCTATTACCCATTCAATCTTTCATTAAGAGTGCTCATTTTATAAGATTTAAAATTTTTCATGTGCAAATCACATGATATTGACCAACAAGCTTGTAGCTCAATTGCCACCGACCCTTGTCTTTAAGATTAGGGTGTGACAATGATGTCGGAGGTTCGATCCTCCACCAGGCCACATATCCCCTCTATTGGATGGCTGAAATAGCTTGAGAGAAAACCTCTTAGCCCCTCTGAATTTATAGAAATAGTATTTACAAAAAGTCAATAAACCAATCCCTTGATTTAGGGATTGTCTATACCTAATCCCTTGATTATAGGGATTTGTCTAGCCATATGTACAGTTGGAATTAACAAATATCAACATTCCCCCTCAAGTTGGAGCATGTAAATTATATGCACCAAGCTTGGTACATATATAATTTATTCGAGGACTTCTCAAAGACTTAGTGAAAACATCTGCCAGTTGATCATTTGAATTGACAAAGTTAGTTGTGATGTCTCCGGATAAGATCTTTTCTCTGATGAAGTGGCAATCTATCTCGATGTGCTTTGTCCTCTCGTGAAATACTGGATTCGAGGCAATGTGTAGTGCAGCTTGGTTATCACAAATGAGTGCCATCTGCTTAACATCCCCAAATTGCAGTTCTTGAAGTAACTGTTTGAGCCAAATGAGTTCACAAGTAGCTGATGCCATGGCTCGATACTTGGCTTCAGTACTTGACTTTGCAACCACATTCTGTTTCTTACTCTTCCAGGATATTAGATTATTTCCAATGAGTACACAGAATCCAGAAGTAGATCTCCTGTCAGTTGGAGAGCCTGCCCAATCAGCATCTGAATATCCAACAATATGAGTGTGACCCTTATTCTCATAGATGAGTCCTTTTCTTGGGGCCCCTTTGATGTACTTGAGGATACGAATCAATGCATCCCAATGACCTTCGCAAGGTGAATTTAAGAACTGACTTACCACACTGACTGCAAAAGAAATGTCTGGACGAGTGACTGTGAGGTAGTTCAGTTTCCCAACTAGTCTTCTATACTTCCCTGTATCCAAGAGTGGCTCCCCCTGATCTGGTAGAAGCTTAGTATTTGAATCCATAGGAGTATCAACAGGTTTTGCATTCAGCAGGCCTGTTTCCTCAAGGATGTCCATCGCATACTTTCTTTGAGAAATGATGATGCCATCCTTTGATTGAGCCACCTCTATGCCCAAGAAGTATCGGAGTTTTCCAAGATCTTTTGTCTGGAAGTGATGACAAAGATGTTGTTTTACCTGTGATATGCCATGGTGGTCACTTCCTGTAATGACAATGTCGTCGACATATACAATCAAGTAAACACATCCATGAGTTGAATGACGATAGAAAATTGAGTGATCTGCCTCACTCCGTGTCATGCCGAATTGTTGAACAACAGTGCTAAACCTGCCAAACCGATCTCGAGGGGATTGCTTGAGACCATACAGAGACTTGCAGAGGCGACAAACAAGACCAGAAGACTCCCCCTGAGCAACAAACCCAGGAGGTTGCTCCATATATACCTCTTCAGTAAGATCACCATGGAGAAATGCATTCTTGATGTCCAACTGATGTATTGGCCATTGACGAATAGCAGCCATGGAGATGAATAGACGGACCGATGCCATTTTAGCTACCGGGGAGAAGGTGTCTCCATAATCTAAGCCAAAAATCTGAGTATATTCTTTCGCCACCAATCGAGCTTTAAGGCAATCAACCTGGCCATCTGGACCCACTTTAATCGTAAATATCCACCGACAACCTACAATAGATTTTCCAGGTGGGAGAGGAACAAGATCCCAAGTACCACTGCTCTGAATAGCACTCATCTCATCAATCATAGCTTGTCTCTACCCTGGATGTGATAGGGCGTCACCTGCGGTCTTAGGGATAGACACAGAAGACAAAGAAGAAAGGCAAGCAAAATGTGGTGGAGAAAGATGATGATATCTCAATAACATAATGAGGAGATGGATTACGAGTAGAGCGTATACCTTTTCTGATGGCAATTGGAAAATCAGGCTCAGGAGAGAAGGCCGGAGCAGGTGGAGGAGCTGGCGTCGGAGGAGAGTCCGCAATGGCTGCACCAGTGTCATTAGGAGGAACATGCTCAACTATTGGGGGCAGTGGCTGTCGACGCTGATACACTTGAAAAGGACGAGTGGGGTCAGGCGGAGTAGAGGATAATGGTGGTGGAGAAAAGGAGACAGGGATCGGAGGAAGAGGAAAGATATCTAGGACGGACTCTGGAGTTGAAGGGGGCCCAAAGTAGGGAACTAACTCAAAATGTGACATCAGCCGATACTAAATATCGGCGTAGAGTAGGAGAATAACACCGATAACCCTTTTGAGTACGAGTATAACCCAGGAAGACACTTTAGAGACCGAGCGGAGAGTTTATCAATCACCGATTGGAGATTGTGAACAAAACAAGTAGACCAGAAGACGCGAAGAATCAATGAATGTAAGGACTGATGAGGGAATAAAATGGAGTGAGGGACTTGGTTATCAAGAATGGAGGAAGGCATCCTATTAATGAGATAGCACGCAGTGAGAACAACATCACCCCAAAAACGGAAGGGAACATTTCCATGGAGTAAGAGGGTGCGAGTAGTTCCAATAAGATGTCTGTTTTTGCATTCAGCAACCCCATTTTGTTGAGGAGTGTGAGCACAAGAAGTTTGATAAAGAATACCCTGAGATGCCATAAAAGATTGAAATGGTTGGGATAGGTATTCTCGGGCATTATCACTACTCAAAGTACGAATAGGAATGCCAAATTGAGTTTTAATTTCAGTGTAAAATTGTTGAAATATAGAAAACAACTCAGAACGATTTTCCATTAAAAATAACCAAGTACATCGTGAGAAATCATCAATAAAAGTAACGAAATACCTTGACCCTAAAGTGGACACAGTCCGACTCAGATCCTAAACATCATAATGAACTAAAGAAAAAGTAGATTTGGCTTGATTGCAGACACGACTAAGAAAATGACTACGGGTATGTTTCCCTAGTTGACAGGACTCACAAGATAAAGAAGTCAGTTTGGACAAACTTGGCACCAACTATTGGAGCTTGGCAAGATTAGGATGTCCCAACTGAGCATGAATGAGAAGAGGGGAATCCTTGACAAAGTAAACACGGGAAGGAAGGGGCGAGAGCTGGTACAAGCCATTAGATTCACATCCGGCGCCAATCATCCGTCTCGAACTCCGGTCCTATAGAGAAATAGAATCTTTAGTGAAAGAAATGGTGCAATCAAGAGAACATGTCAAGCAACTAATGGAAAGCAAATTAAATGGGGATCCCAGTACATAAAGCACATTATCGACTGAGAGGGAAGGGTAAGGATGGACAGTGCCAACCCCCTTGGAATGTGTTTGAGAACAGTTATGATAGCTGAATGGCTTGAGAATAATGTTCTCAGCCTCCTCTATTTAAAGAATGATAGATTACAATAATTAAATACAAAATCCCTTGATTTTAGGGATTGACTATTAACAACTATATCTAACTATATCAAAACTATATCAAACAATATCAACAACATAATTAAACAATATCAACACTCCCCCTCAAGCTGGATAGATGTCATAAGCACCCAGTTTTACATATGTAAGTTATTCGTGAGCCCCGTAGAGACTTGGTGAAAACATCCAAGCAAGTTGATCATTAGAATTGACAAATGAAGTACTAATCTCCTTTGAAAGAATCTTGTCTCGAATGAAATGACAATCGATCTCTATATGCTTCGTTCGTTCATGAAAGACAGGATTAGAAGCAATGTGTAAGGTCATTGATTATCACAAATCAGTTGCATAGAACCCATTTTGCAAAACTTTAACTCTTGAAGTAGATGTTTTAACCATATAAGTTCACATGTTGTAAGAGCCATAGCCATATTACAACGCATTGATCTTGCAACAACACTCGCTTCTTACTCTTCCAAGAGATGAGATTACCTCCAATAAAAACACAATACCCAAGTTGACCTTCTATCACTTGGAGATCCCGCCTTGTCAGATGCATCTGTATAGGCAACAATGTCGTGTTACCTCTGTTCTCATATATTAGCCCTTTTCCAGAGATCCCTTAATATACTTTAAAATACGAGTCACCGCATCCCAATGACATCACAAGGAGAGTTAAGAAATTGACTCACAACACTACTGACAAAAGGCTATATCCGGTCCGGTCATAGTGAGATAATTCAACTTTCCCACCAACCTTCGATATCTGCTGGATCTGAATACGGCTCCCCCTGATTTGGCATAAGCTTAACATTCGGATCCATAGGAGTATCCATCGGCTTACAATTTAGCATCCAGTCTCTTCCAAAATATCAAGGGCATACTTCCTTTGACAAATGGAAATGCCTGTTTTTGATTGAGCAACCTCAATACCAAGGAAGTATCGCAACTGCCGCCCAAATCTTTGGTTTGGAAATCTTTAAAACAGATGTTGCTTTAGTCTAGTGATCCCTTCATGATCATCACCTGTAATTACAATATCATCCACATAGACCACAAGATAAATGACTTTATTACACTGAATGTTTATAGAACACAGAGTGATCAACCTCACTACGAATCATGCCAAACTGCTGTATGACCTTACTAAACCTCCCAAACCAAGCTCGGGGTGACTGTTTCAACCCATACAAAGACTTCCGAAGTTGGCAAACAAGACCTGACTCCCCCTGAGCAATAAACCCAGGTGGTTGCTCCATATAAATCTCCTCCTCCAACTCACCATGTAAAAAAGCATTTTTAATATCCAGCTGATATAAAGGCCAGCAAGAGATAGCAGCCATGGATAAAAAGAGACGAACAGAGGCCATTTTAGCAACAGGAGAGAATGTATCACCATAGTCAAGACCATAAATCTGAGTATATCCTTTGGCCACAAGACGAGCCTTCAAGCGATCCACTGTCCCATCAGGACCAACCTTAACAGTAAAAACCCAATGACAACCAATAGTAGACTTTCCGGGAGGAGAAGGAACAAGAGCCCAAGTGTGGTTAGATTCCAAAGTGTCATCTCATCAATCATAGCACTGTCGCCATCCCGGATGGGATAGTGCTTCTGAATGTTTTAGGAATAGAAATGGACGACAAAGCGAATACAAAGGCATAATGGTTGGAAGATAAACGATGATAACTTAGAAAATTATAAACGGGATGAGGATTGCAAGAAGAACGATTACCTTTGCGAAGTGCAATGGGAAGGTCGGTGCTAGGCTCAAAGTTGGACCGGAATCGGCAAAGACGGAGGAGCGGGAGGAGAGTCAGTCACCGGTGTCCACAACAGGGGCAACTTCCTGGAGTAGTAGGATGAGAACGACGGTGATAAGTGAGACGACGAAAATGGCTCCATGGGGTACTTAGAAGCAACGGGGCAGCCTCTTGTACATGTGGGACAGGTGGACTTAAAACGAGAGAATCGAAGACAGGAATAGGTAAGACCCGAGAAACAGACTCACAAGACTTGTGAGGCAAAAAAAGGTGTATCCTCGAAAAATGTAACATCTGCGAGAGATATAAGAACGATTTGTTGATGGAGAATAACATCTGTACCCACTTTTGAACCCGAGAATAACCAAGAAAGATACACTTAATGGCACGGCAGCAAGTTTGTCGAGACCAGAGCAACATTGTGGACAAAACAGTGGAACCAAAAACACGAGGGGGACAATATAAAGGGGTGCCGAGGATATAGAATAGAGTGAGGAACCCAGTTATTGAGAACAGAAGAAGGCATCCGATTTATTAAATAACTGCGGTGAGAACGACATCACCCCAAAATTTAACAAGAACATTAGAATGTAACATGAGAGTACGAAATTTCAATGATATGACGATGTTTGCCGGCACACCATTTTGTTGAGGTGTGTGAGGACAACTCGATTGATGAATTATACCGTGTGATGCCATAAAAGAATTAAAAGGGGGAAAAATATTCTTTGGCATTATCACTGCGTAAGATATGAATAGTTTGTCCAAATTGATTATATATTTCAGCACAAAATTTTTGAAAAATAGTGAATAACTCAGAACGTTCTTTCATTAAAAATAGCCAAGTACAACGAGAGAAATCATCGATAAAAGTAACAAAATATCTATATCCTAAGAAAGAAGAAGTACGACTAGGACCCCAAACATCAGAATGAACAAGACTAAAAGGAGACTCAGCACGACCTGTGACCTTGCTTGGAAAGGATGCCCGAACATGTTTTCCAAGCTGACATGCCTCACACTCCAAAGTCGGTAAATTAGAGAGATGAGGGACCATTTTCTTTAATTTATGCAAACTCGGATGACCAAAACGACGATGAAGAAGACTAGGCGACTGTGGCAGCACATATGGTGGAGGATAGAGGTTGTAAGTAGTAGAGACCGCGTGACTCAGATCCTGCTCCAATCGTCTTCCCCGTACTCTGGTCCTGGATAGAAAAGGAAGTAGAAGTGAAGGTTATGGAACAATTGAGAGATCGAGTAAGTTGACTAATAGAAATTAAATTAAAAGGACATCCAGGTACAAATAAGACTGAATTTAAAGACAGAGAGGGAAGAGGTGAAGCATGACCAATACCAGTGGCTTGAGTTTTAGAGCCATTAGCAAGGGTGATGTGATGTGGTGTTTTAGTAGAAGATAAAGTAGAAAAGAGAGAAGAGTTACCAAAGAATATGATCGAAGCACCGAGAATCCAAAATCCAGAACCAACAGGAGATGAATGAGAGAAACAAACCGTAGAATTACCGAAATGCGCTATAGTTCTTGAAGACGAGGCTTGTTGGGCTGCCTTAAGTGAAGGTACTCCTTATATTCATCAATTGAAAATTTGTTCGATTATGACTGTCTCGAGTATCATACAACCTCAATTTTCTCGATCAAGAGATGCGTCACATTAGTGACTTTTCGGGAAACCATGAAGAGAATAACACTTGTCTTGGGTATGACCCACGCGGGACACAATAAGAGCACCGAGGACGATCACCTCTACCACGACCACTTCTTCCACCACGCCCACGCCTCGTCCTCCACGGTTTGCCGAATTAGAGACAAAGGCCGAGGACTCAAGCAGCGTCAGGAGCCAATCTCAAATGTCTCCACCGGTGACGAACTCGTAGAAGGCGATCAATGAGTTCCTCCACCGTGGGGATGTCGAATTAGTTAGAGCTTGATTCCTGGACAGATTCAAAGTCCTTATGTAAACCGTGAAGAACAAAGACCATATACATATTATCAAGTTTGGCTAGTACCTTCGTAAGATCATCACCTGGGTTATAATGCGTTTAATGTCATCAATGACAGGTCGTGCTTTGTTCGGATAAGAGGAAGATCATGATCTGTCATCTGAAGAGTGACCAAATTGTGGACAAAAGCATAGAGACGTTGTAGATCATTGGAATAGACATTTTGAGCTTTCTTCCATATTTCATAACAAGTTTTGTATGGGCGAAAGTGTACCATCAACTTCGGATCAATAGACGCCATAAAAGAGAGACCAACGATAATCGGCCCTTTTCCATTCATCACGAATCTTCTCATCAATCTCTCGCTTCCTTCGTGGTGAGATGTTCATAAAGCCCTTGACCTAAAAACCAAACTTCAATGCATTATACCAATCCATAAAATTCTTACCATTGAGTTTTTCCGATGTGATAATGGGACTTCCAGAGAAAGCAAAAGAGATGAGACCCTTCCCTGTAGACCCGAACCAGCACTAAAATTGACGTAGGAACCTTTGGAAGAGCCGGTGGTTGAATCGGACATGGTGAGAAGGAGAAAATTGAAAGTGCTTGAAACGGACTTTGATGGTCAAAAGTAGGCCGAGGAGGACGCCGGCGAGCACAACGGAGAAGACGCGCGACGGGAAAAGCGATTGAAGGCGCGCGTGGTGCTCACGCGCTCGAGACCCGCGGACGGTGGCGGCGCGTGGAGCGGAGAACGGCGGTGGGTCTTCTTGGAAACCGGTCGCCGCCACTTTTCGGTTGTCCTGGTCACACCTTACTTTGGTGATCGGAGACGGTGGCCGGTGACGGTGGCCGAGACAAGTGGCCGGAGAGGATCGCCGGAGAGCGGTTTGACCGGATCGAACCCTAGCTCTTGATACCAAGTTATGATAGCTGAATGGCTTGAGAATAATGTTCTCAGCCTCCTCTATTTAAAGAATGATAGATTACAATAATTAAATACAAAATCCCTTGATTTTAGGGATTGACTATTAACAACTATATCTAACTATATCAAAACTATATCAAACAATATCAACAACATAATTAAACAATATCAACAAGAACCATTTGCCAAAGTAACCATGGGTAAATAACTAGATGTAGAAAGGGTGGAAAATAGAGATTTATTACCAGAGATGTGATCGGTGGCACCAGAATCCAGAACCCAAGGACTTAGGGATAACTGGGAGAGACAAGCAAAGGAATTACTAGTATGAGCAACGGAGGCAGTGGATCCAGTACCCTGACGTTCCTCAAACCACTTAAGAAAATCGGCATATGCTACGGGCGATGTTGTTGGTTGAGGAGTGGGCTCAGATGGGGATGGCAGATCAACCTGTGCAACATTGGCAGTGCGAGGAGGACGACCATGCAAAGTCCAACACTTATCAATAGTGTGGCCCAAACGGTGGTAGTGAACGCACTTCGGGCGAGGTTTACCAGGCTGACTTCCCCGAGAACGAGAACGACCACGACCACTACCTTGGGACACAAGAGCAGAGGCATCAACTGGAGCAGGAGCGGAGTCAACAGTCGGTTTGGCCGGGACCCGAAGTAAAGTGGACCAAGCTGTGGTCAGAGATGGGATAGTAGGAGACCCTAAAATCTGATCACGGATGGTGGAGTAATCCGGAGGCAAACCATACAGGGCCAACAACATGAAGAAGGTACTGCATTGTTCAAATTCCTTGGCAGGAGGCTGAAGGCAGTAGTTCATTGAAATCATGCAGGGCACCATGAAACTTACCCAGATAAGCAGAAATAGGACCATCAAGCTGCCGCGGAGCAATGACATTCATGAGGTTCTGGCAGACTCCATAGAGACGTTGTGTGTCGTTGGTGTAAAGAACCTTGGCTTGTTCCCAAACGGACTCACAAGTGATGTGGGCGCGGAAGATTTGCTTTAGAGAAGGGTGAATGATGGATTTGATAATGGTACACAACTGAGCATCAATTTTGTTCCACCGGGGGCGTTCATCATCAGGCACAGAATCAGTTTTCTTGGTTAAGTGGTCAACATAATCTTGTCCATTCAGCCAGAGTTTAATATTTGAGGCCTATGTGTCATAGTTGCTTCCATCCAATTTATCAGTGCAAAGAGGGGCACTAACATAATTGGTGAAAACAGGAGCTTCAGTCTTGGAGGAGACTTTGGGAGCTTTTGGGGGTCCAGAGTCAGCCATGGGTCAAAATCACAGTTGTAGATAACTTGAAATTACGGGTACCTGAACAGTTCTGCACAAAGGGGCATTGTAAAACAGAGGTCCGTTGAGGGAAGTGAGGACAGATCCTGGTAGAGGAGAGGACGGCGAGTTCAGCGCAGCAAACGACAGTCGGAAAGGTCGCTGGGCGCGCCTCCACGTGCGGCTGGAAGCGGCGGCGCGTGTGTTTGCAGGCAGATATCGG
Organism: Ormosia semicastrata; assembly: GCA_029884595.1. NCBI lineage: Eukaryota > Viridiplantae > Streptophyta > Magnoliopsida > Fabales > Fabaceae > Ormosia > Ormosia semicastrata. Next base: position 6,147,969 of record JAQQTO010000036.1, on the reverse strand, counting down.
AACGGCGCGTGACGGTGTGTGTAAGGGTTGTTGGCGGCGCGACTTGGACGGTTGGACAGATCGACGGCTGACGATCCTGATGGTGTGGTCGCGGGTCAAAAAGGATGTCGGACGGCGGCGATGAAGGTGTCTGAACACTGGGTCGGACTCGCCAGAGTGAGAGTAGTTCAACGGTGGCGGAGGTGACAGCCAATGTGCGCAGGAGAAAGGCCCACTGGAGAAGGAGATGCGTCGCCGGAAAAAGAATGGCAGCCAACCAGAGTTAGGCTCTGGATACCATATTGGATAGCTGAAATAGCTTGAGAGAAAAACCTCTCAACCCCTTTGAATTTATAGAACTAGTATTTACAAAAAGTCAATAAACCAATCCCTTGATTTAGGGATTGTCTATACCTAATCCCTTGATTATAGGGATTTGTCTAGCCATATTTACAGCTGGAATTAACAAATATCAACACCCTCTCCCCTACTTAGGTCCTTGCATCTCCAATGTACCAAAAGAAAAAAATCACATGATCTTGATCGAGGATTGAGTTTAGGTAATTCTTAAATGTGAATATTTGATTATTTCTATTAAATCTATTATCATGCCTTTTGTGTTCAAAATGTATGCTTGTGTTCAGCTGCTTCAATTGGTACAAGATATACTTTGCCGTCTTGAAGATTTATTTATGGAATTTAGACATGTTACTGACTGTGTAAACACAAAAGCAGGTGGTAGACCCTGTTTTTGCTACATATCATTTGCAATCCAGGCTAAGAAGTAAAACACATTCCTTGAATCCTATAGCTACTGCATCTGATGATGTAGTGCAAATTCCTTGTAAAAAGCTAAAGGTGTCCTCATCATCCTCTTCAGCTAGCCTTCTTGCGCAAACTAGTGATGTCAATCCTCAATGCAATAGGAAGGTATTACTTTTATCATCGTTTTGATTTGATGTCTTTTTTATTTTTTTATTTTCTTGAATATCATAATATTTTATTTGGATACCATATTTGTACTACTATAGTTGGCGATTCCTTCACTTTGTCTCCTTTTTACATTTCCTAAAAGCCCAATGTTTTGTTTTTAGTATAATTAATAAAAAAATGACAAATTTCAATTGGAAATTGACCACCACCAATGTCCACCACTTAACACATTGCTATTTTCAAGGAAGATGGATGAGTGGAGGATAGCCCAATAGATGAGTAGATCAGAGGTAGGATAGCCGAATATTTAGAGGTAAAGGGAGACCAAGAAAAATTATAGGGGAAACCATTTTGTTAAGAATAGATATTATGCACATGTTTTAATTTGTACTGTTGTGTACTATTCGTACTAGGTTGTACTGCTAGCCCATCTTACATATATAAATACATAACCTGCGCCCATATTGGGTACGGTTTTCCATTCTTCTTTTCTCATTACATGGTATCGAGTTAGGTTCTAAATTTTTTTCCTCTCTCAGCTGTCCACAAAAAAAAGTGTTTTCAGATCTAGGGTAGCTGCCAGTGTTGTTGCCGCTTAGCTTCGAGTTCTGGCCTGCAGGGAGTGCTAGTGTGAGGCCGTTCGGCGCTGGGGGAGGGCCGGCGAGGAGGTGCGTGGCGGCGGCGGCGATGCGGGAGGAGCGTCGTTTAGGTGCTCTGTTTGTGCGAAACTCGCGGGTCCGGAGCGTGGGGAACACCCAGACCTCGTGGGTGGTTGGCGTGGAGTTCGTCCACCACAAAGAGGTGCGACCGATGGTTGGGGGTGGTTCGCCGGCATGCGGAGGTCTGACGACGTCTCTAGCAAGGTGATTTCGGAGTTCTTGTGCTGATTTCTTGTCGTTTTTGGGCTGTTTTGTTCCAGGTTGGCGCGATCTGCGTCGTTTGTGGTATTCCAAGCCCGTTTGGCGTGTTGTTGGTGATCTTTTCCCTCCTTCTAGGTTGATTTGTTGTGTTTGTGGCTATGGGTGATGAAAACTCTGAGTTTGTGGGTATGAGCAGCAAGAGTGGAGCTTGTTATGATGGCAGCAAGATTTGTTTTGATGTAGGCATTCCTCCCAACAACCTATCAGTCAGGCCTGTTATGATGACAACAGACGAGTTTGCTCAGTACACTTTGTTTCAAGCCTCTCGGTCCATTCCACCATGTCCTTCTGTTGCCTCTGTTGCTCATATAGGTAATCCTACTGCATGTTTATCATCACTTTCCCGCAACTGGATCATTGATTCAGGGGCTTCTGACGACATGACTGGACAAGGGGAAACTTGATCCAAAGGCTTTAAAATGTGTTTTTGTGGGCTATTCTTTGACCCAGAAAGGGTACAAGTGTTATCACCCTCCATCCAAAAAATTCTGTCTCCATGGATGTTACATTCAATGAAGAGGAGTCTTATTTCACCCGTCTTTATCTTTTGGGGAAGAAGTCAATAAGGGAAGATAAGGAAGATTTTCTGCTTGATTTGTCCTTACTTCTTGTGTCTAAAGGTCCTCTTGAGAATTCACAAGAAATAACTGAAATCACTACTGAACCTGTGCCCGAAACCATTTCTGACCCAATACAACCTGTGCTCGAAACCATTTCTGATCCAGCCACAGATTCTGCTCTTGAGAATGTGAGATATGACAAAGGCAAGATGTTCACAAGGAGGAAGATGGTTGTCCTTGAACCTATGCAAGTCCAAGAGTCCAACTCGGAGCCTTTGTATGAGGTAATAATTTCTAACCCTTCATTGCAAGATGAAACTGAATTTCATATGGATAGTGATGACCAAAATCTTCCTATAGCCATTAGAAAAGGAACTAGAGAGTGCACAAAACGACTATTATACCTGCTTGCAGACTTCTTGACTTTTGAGAAATTCTCACCATCCCATAAAGCCTTCTGCGGAAAAAGTGAATTGTATTTCACTAATCCAAAACTCGTACAATGAGGAAGAATAAATAGGAATAAAGGATCAATTTTGTACACTAGTGTAGGCCTAAAAATCAGGAGGAATAATTCTCCCTATAATTGCTGTAGCAAAAAAAGGAAGGAAAAAATACAACAAATCCTAATTCTAGCTGTACAAATCAAAATCGCATGATTCTGATTGATCACCGATACAATCATCAACACTCCTCAATCTGGGTGATAGATGTCTATCATTCCCAGATTGGATCTAATAATTTCATATGTGTGTCTTGGAAGAGCTTTAGTTAGGATAGCTACTGTTTGGTTGCATGATGGTACATGGTTAACATTTATAATGCCATGGTTAATTTTTTCCTTTATGAAGTGTCGGTTAATTTCCACATGCTTTGTCCTATCATGGTGAACTGGGTTCTTTGCAATACTGATAGCAGCTTTATTGTCACATAGTATCCTCATTGTATAGTTGGTGGGAATTCTGAGTTCTTCTAGCATTCTTTTTAGCCAAATTCGTTTACAAAAACCATGTGCCATGGCTCTAAATTCGGCTTTTGCACTACTCCTTGCCACCACGGAATGTTTCTTGCTTCTCCAAGTGACCATGTTCCCCCACACAAAAGAGCAATAGCCAGTAGTTGACTTTCTGTCTGACGCGCATCCTGCCCAATCTGAGTCTGTGTATACTTCAATACCCCTGTTTGAGTTTTTCTTGAGGTAGAGGCCCCTGCCTAGCGTACCTTTAAGATATTGTAGGATCCTATTCACAGCTTTCATGTGAGTATCAGTAGGGTTTGGTACCTATCTTTATCAGTTGGGGGACTTACATCTTCGGAACTGCTCCTTTTTACTGGTTCTATAGGAGTATTAGCTGCCTTGCACCCAAGCATTCCTGTTTCTTGAAGTAAGTCCAGGGTGTACTTCCTTTGAGACACATAGATCCCATCTTTGTTCGAGCTACTTCCATCCTTAGGAAGTACTTGAGCTGTCCCAAGCCTTTGACTTCGAATTCTCTAGCCAAAAACCTCTTCAAGTGCCTAATTTGATCATAATCATCTCCTGTGATAACAATATCATCAACATAGACAATGAATAAGGCTACCTTCCCTTCCAAGGAATGTTTGACCAACATAGTATGGTCTGATTAACATTGAATGAACCTATCTTCCTTGACAACTCGAGTCAACCTATCAAACCACGCTCTCGAGGATTTCTTGAGGTCATACAGAGATTTCCGGAGCTTGCACAGCTTGTTTGAGGTGCTGGATGAATCAAGTCCTGGAGGAATTTGCATGTATACTTCCTCTTCTAACTCGCCATTCAGGAAGGCATTTTTGATATCCATTTGGTGTAGTGGCCAGTCCAAATTTGCAGCCAAAGATAGTATGACCCGGACAGAATTAAGTTTTGCCACCGGTGCAAATGTTTCTTCATAGTCCACACCATATGATTGAGTGAACCCCTTGGCCACCAACCGGGCTTTGTATCGGTTTATACTACCATCAGCATTGTATTTGATGGAAAATATCCATTTGCATCCAACTGGCTTCTTTCCTTTTGGTAGGGTAGTGATCTCCCAAGTGTCATTTTTAACCAAAGCTTGAATCTCTTCTGTCACAGCTGCAGCCCATTCAGGTTGTTTGAAAGCTTCTTGGATATTCCTTGGAATATGGGTGCTGCCTAGTGATGCTACAAATGTCCTGTACCCCTGTGACAATTTTCCGTAGGACATATATTTCTCAATGGGGTGTTGAGTGCAAGTTCTCACCCCTTTTCTTAAGGCAATAGGAATATCAAGATCAACTGTACTAGTATGAACAGGTTTTGAGTTAGGAACAGAATTACCTGAGAAAATTTCATTTTCTGGAGCCCGGTTGGATTCATGGCTTTGCATTGGAGCTGTGTTTGGCTCTACCACCTTTTGGGTTTTCTTTTTCCTCAAGTAAACCCTCAAGTTGTTTCTTGTGCAGTAGAACCTTGGTTCTGTTGAGATGAGTTTATTTCCCTTGGTTCTGCAGCTTGGACTTTTTCTGGTGCTCCTGGGTCTGCTGGTGCAGTTTCTACAATTTCCACAGATGTTGCAGGTTCAGCGTTCTCCGCAAGTGCTGTATAAGGAGTAGGTTCGACCATTTCAACCCCTTCTGTTCCCAAAAGTTGAAATTCTGCCAATTCGGTTGGGATTGATGTCTTCTCCCCCTGAATGTCAACTTTGGGGTAATAAGGTTGATTCTCAAAGGTCACATCCATGGTGTGGTAAAATTTTCTGGTTGAGGGAGAGTAGCACTTGTAGTCCTTTTGGTGAGGTGAGTAACCAAGGAAGATACATTTGACAGATTTGGGATCAAGTTTGCTGCAGTGAGGGTTTAGGTTGTGAACAAAGGCTGAACATCCAAAAACTTTCAAGGGAATTGAGGTGAGAATTCTACTGGCTGGGTAGAAGGTCTGTAGAGTGGAGTGAGGGGTGTTGAAGTTAAGAACACGAGAAGGCATTCTATTTATGAGATAGGCTGCAGAAAGTATTGCTTCTCCCCAGAACTGTTTTGGTACATTTGTGGCCATCATGAGTGATCTTGTTACTTCCAAAAGGTGTCGGTTTTTCCTTTCTGCTATCCCATTTTGTTGTGGGGTGTCCACACATGAAGTCTGATGTATAATTCCATGTTTCTGAAGATAGGAGTTCAGCACGGAATGATAGTATTCGCGACCATTGTCTATCCTAAGCACTTTAATACTAGTTTGGAATTGTGTTTGCACCATGTTATGGAAATTTTCAAATATTCTTCCTACTTCCGATTTCTCCTTCATAAGGAATACCCAGGTGACTCTTGTGTGGTCATCAATGAAAGTAACGAATCATCTAGTGCCAGTAATATTGCTAACCCTTGATAGTCCCCATACATCACTATGAATCAAGGAGAATGGTTGAGAAGGCTTGTATGGCTGAGGTGGATAAGTGCTGCAGGTATGTTAGGATAATTGACAAGCTTCACATTGAAAATTCCTTAGGTTTTTATTGAATAATGAGGGAAACATTTTTTTTAAGTACATAAAATTGGGGTGGCCTAATCGATAGTGCTACATTACAGAATTTTCACTACTTGGAGGAACTACTGCACATGCATTGGCTTGGGGTTCACTTGTGGATTCTTCAACCTGAAGGAGATAAAGTCCAGCACATTCTTCAGCATTGCCAATCGTCTTCCCCGACCCCAAAATCTGAAATTCACACATGTTAGGGAAAAACTTAGTGATACAGTTCAAATCTTTTGTCACCGGAAAAGTCACCGGAAATGTCGCTGGTCACCGGAAAACTCACTGGAAAAGTCACCAGAAAAATCTTTCACTGCAGGGCAGTGGGCTCACCGGGCATTCGACTGCCACTTGTGTCTTCACTTGCTTAATAGTCCAGCCTTGACGGTGGCTGTGACTCAGCCTTGACAGTGGCTGTGATTCAGCCTTGATGGTGGCTGTGATGAGTGATAGATGATCAAGGGATTGACAGCCCGAAGATCAACCTGCTCTTGATACCAAGTTGAATGGAAAATATGATGAATGCTTAAGGAAAAACTCCTTAGCATATGTATATTTATATTAAAGTCAATCTACACTATAGCTCCTACAACACTACTACACTACACCACCTACAACACCTATTTTCAACTCCTAATTATATACAATCCCTGATTTATAATCCCTGATTTATAGGGATACACAATCTCAACAATTTCTATGCAATCTCTGACATAATCTCAACAACTCCTAATTATATACAAACATAATCTCAACAACTCCTATACAATCCCTGACATAATCTCAACAACTCCTTCACAATATTGCAATGAGAAACCACATGCCTAATAGAGGTATTGAGGGTTTTACTAATCATGCCAAACAACTGGTTATCCTCCCGCAACCACTTGTCTCGTGAAGTCTGTGACTTTGGATAGTCATCTGTCAGACAATCCTCTTTCTCAATCCCAATAAGAAACATATCGATAGTCTTATGCCACTCAGCATAGTGTTTCTCACCAAAACTTGCCATCAATAATTCGAACTGAAGTAGAAATCACCTCAGGCATGACTGTAGGCTTTGTCGTAAGCTTAGGCTCACCTAAACTAGTTAAACTCGTGTCAAAATGACTACCTGCCATCTTAAACAAGTCTTAGAATAATCAACCGAACAAATAATCAAGATTGACTCCTCCAAAACTCCAAAAAATAGAACCGAAAGCCACTAATCCCAATAAACGACAACCAAAGATGCTGGAAGACACCAAATTACACCTCGCTGGCACCAACCCAACTCACGAGAAAGAACAACTTCAGTGGGCTTTGAAGAAAATCCCAAAATACACAACAAAAAGCTCCAAATCGCACCTAAAACACATCTGGCCAGCCAAAACCACCTCAAAACAGGACACCCACTGCGCCCGGACTGGCAACACTCCTGATTGCACCTCTCTAGTTGGTGGTGACACCCCCTGGTTGTCGGTAAAACCACCCACAGCACACTGGGCCATTCCTCATTGCATCAGGTGTGAGAAATCATGCCGAGACCACTTGAAAAAGGCAGAACTCGTCCTCAGCAGTGAACAAAAAATTCCTTTCAACCCTAGGAATGAGTAGATTGGCTTATTCTGAACCTAGAAAGTTATGTTTTTGTTTTTTTTATTGGGCAGAGGAAGCTGGTTTTTTTTTTTTCTCTAACTAGCTCTGATTACCATGTTTGAGAAAATTAAGAATGGGAATGACTAAATGTGGTTAGTCTCCCTGATTTTATTTTATATTGAGAAATAAAGATCAGTTCCGAAAAGATAGGCCCAGTCCAATAATACATAATAGCCTACTAAATACATAAATATCTTCATAACTATTCACTAAATGCGTCATCTTGTTAATGAGATTGGATGTAAGAGTGCAATGCCTATGATACTGAGGTGTGCCATTCATATTGCCTCTAATATTGTGTTTGATGAAAGAACAAAGCATATTGAGGCCCATTTCGTGTGTGAAAAGATTCAACAGGAGCTTGTTATCACTGGACATGTATGGACTGGATACTTGCTGACATCTTCACAAAAGCACACAATAAGAATAGAATAGATTATATCTATAACAAGCTAAGCATGATTAGCATCTATGCTCTAGCTTGAGAGGAAGTGTTAGAGATTAGAGAATAGTTATGAGAATATTTATGTATTTAGTAGGTTATTATGTATTATTGGATTGGGCTTATCTTTTTTGTACTGAACTTCATTTCTCAATATAAATATAGAATCAGGGTGACTACCACATTGAGTTAGTCATTCCCATTCTTAATTTTCTTTAACAATAAATAACAAAAAAGATATCTAAGTGCATAAACAATAAATAACAAAAATGATATCTAAGTGCATGAACTCGCATATCTCATGTTACATTTATACAACTTTACAAAATTTGTATCTAACTTTTTCTGTTTTTATCTTGCTTGTAAATTTGATCATGAGCAGGGCAATGATTTTCACTTGGGTTCAGACATAGGCCTTGAGAAGGAGAATGGAGAGGTGAGACTGATTGGAAATTGATTTCTTCAGTCATATGCATTTTTTGATACAGAAGAAATTTATAAAAGAAATAGAAAGAGGAGTATGAGATAGATAATAATATTGTCTCACAAAAAAATAAATAAATAAAGAAATCTATATAAAAGTAAATCGCTCCAATCTGATTTTTATCAGTCAAAGTAACTCCCCTAAACAAACCATTTAACATAGCTTCAAGCTAAGCAAAATATTATTATCCTCTCCTAAGAAATGTGTTGGCATGAACTTCCCCACTAAAATCTGAGGCATGAGCAGTCAAATTACCCAGACTGTTGAAATCGTGGCTCATCTTCATAAAATTTTTAAGCCTTTTAAGTTGCACAGTTGCTCCTCCAAAGTTTGTTGACTGACCCAATGATTGTTTAAGTTGCACAGAGCTGTGCTAGAACAAATTGTCATTGGTTTCAAAGTATCTATGAAACATAACACATAGATAAGGGAATTGGGAAGGACCTACTAAACTGTTAGGTGCACATGAAAGGCTTTTATATCTCGAACACGCTCCCTTATGCAGGAGTCATTTGGGCTTGAAGTGTAAATAATGCAGAAGCCCACTTTACCTTGTGCTGAAATTGGATTTTATTATGAAGAATGAGGGTGGCAAGAATTGAACTCCTTAACACTTGGTCAAAGAGGCCATGATATCATCTAAATGACTAACTATGCCAAAAGTTTAACCTTTTAGGTTAAGTGAGATGGTGTGAAAGCCTCTGTGGCCAAGAGTTCAATTCTTGTCACTACCATTCTTCATAATTAAAGGTAAGGTGGGCCTATTGTCCACACTTCAAGCTCGAAAGGGCTGTGAGGGAGCGAGTTAAAGGTATAAAATTATCTGTCTCCACTTAATAGATTAAGCTTTTAAAAGGATTGGTTCTTGATAGGGAAAAAGGAAAGCTATAACCTTGGAAAGAACCTTTTCTCTTTAACTAGCAGCATTGGCAAGTAGCAGACGGCACATTTTGCAGAGTGAATAGGATGCTGAATAAACATCTTTTCATGTTAATCACCTGAGTTATCCCAAGTCCATCCAAATCTTAAGGTTTTCCCCACTTGAGTTGATTCAGATGGAATATATGAAGAGAAACTTTATATTTTTTATTACATTATACCTATATTTATATTGAAGAGGTCTACACTGTTTCTACTAAAATTTGAGAATGACCATACGTGATTGGTGTGAAAAAAGTGGAAAGTTCATAACCTAGAGTATCACATACAGATGAAGAAAGTAAAAGTAGGGCAGAAGATACTTAGAAGTCTGCTTGTATTCATAAAAATTTAGTGTTATAGAATGTGCAAAAATGTGTGCTTAAAAATGGCAACAAACTGTTTTTCAGACTTTATCCCTTTTCCATAATTTTTAGGTGAATGATGATCTTCAGTTACTATTGGAGAATGATAGTGTGAAGGTTGAGGCGATGGTGAAGAAATATTCCAATGAACTATTTGGAACAGTAATTTTCTCAAACTTATCTTTGTGTGTTCAAAGTCATGATCATCATCTTTAATGTCTCATATGTTTGTAACAAAATCAAAGTAATTGTTGTGTGATGCTTGTCTTGTAGGAAGTAGTCAGATTGAAGCCTACATTTTATATGATATATATATATATACATAGATACATATATATATATTTATGTAATTATGTATGTGTGTAATGTATCTAATTGGTTTTACTTCAATTTAAAGAATGACTCAGAAATTAGAGGAAAGGTTTCTGAATCTGTTTGAGTGAATGACACTCAGCACACATGATATTTATATGTATCAAGAGAATAAATACCTCAACTATTTACTAGATAGTAATAATGAATTTAAGCTATTTCCTATGACGCTATTTCCTATGACACTATCTTGGCTATTGATTCATGAACCTAATTAATTCTTATTGCTTATTTCCAACATTGTAACACTCCCCCTCAAGCTGGTGCATATATGTCATGCACCAAGCTTGTTACACATGTAATTAATTCGAGGACCTCGGAGAGATTTGGTTAAAAAATTGGCCAACTAATTAACGAAAGCAGTAATAATTTCTCTGGACTGAATCTTCTCCCTCACAAAGTGACAATCAATCTCAATGTGTTTTGTTCTTTCATGAAATATTGGATTTGAAGCTATATGCAAAGCTGCTTGATTAGCACACACAAGCTTCATAGATTGCTTTTTACAAACACCTAACTTCTTTAGCAACTGTTTTAGCCATATAAGTTCACATGTTGCAACTGCCATTGCTCGATACTCAGCTTCGGCACTTGACCTAGCAATCACAGTTTGTTTCATATTTTTTCAAGATATCAGATTACCTCCAAAAAGAACATAATACCTAGCAATCAAGGTGACGCCGCTGGTTTCATTCACCTCGTTGGCGACCTCTGCTCCTATTTTTGTGGCCAAAACTCCTATCCTAGGCTGTTTGGATAGTGGGTTCACCTTCTCTGTTTTGTTCACCTTCTCTGTTTGGCCAGAATTTACGTCTGTTCCAATTCTGTCCCCTGTGGTAACGTCTGTTTCTCTGCCTTGATTCTGTTTTGTCTTTCACAAATGTCAACTGTGGGTGAGGTTTCCAGTTCGACACTTCCACTCAACCAATGGATGATACTCGATCCCAAACTCCGGGTGAATTGCAGAACATTCAATCTGCTTATAGGTTGAACTGAAAGAATTACCTTAAGTGGTCACAACTTGTTCGCATTATATTAAAAGGAAAAAGGAAGCTGAGTCATCTCATGGGTACTGGTCCTCAGCCAAGTGATCCCAAGTTTGAAGCATGGGATGAAGAAGACTCGATGATTATGGTATGGTTGTGGAATTCAATGACTCCGAATATTAGTGATACCTGCATGTTTTTGAACAATGCAAAGGATATATGGGATGCAATTTAGCAAACTTATTCCAAAGCCAGAGATGCTGCTCAAGTCTACAAGGTTAAGGTGAAGACATTAGCTGCGAAACAGGGAGACAAGACTGTCACTGAGTATGCCAATCAATTGAAATCTCTGTGGCTGGAGTTGGACCATTATAGAGTGATCAAGACTAAATGTCCTGAGGATGCAGCAGTGCTAAAGTAGTTTATTGAGCAAGACCGCATTTATGACTTCCTTGTTGAGCTGAATCCAGAATTTGATCATGTGAGAATTCAGATTCTTGGCAAATCTACGGTTCCCTCCTTTAATGAGGTTGTGTCTATCATCAGAAGTGAGGAAAGTAGGAGAGAACTGATGCTTGAACCGAAAATCAGCGAAACGAAGGCTATGGTGGCTCGTGGCTCTAACAAGTTAGAAGCAAGGGTGGAGAAAACATTCTCCTTAGAAGGAGAGAAATTGATTCAGTAAAAAAACCGAAATGACTTGTGGTGCACATACTGTAATAAGCCACGACATACCCGTGAATGGTGTTGGCAACTTCATAGAAAACCTCCAAGCCGAGAGTGGGAATAGAAAGGGAAACAGTCACACAATAGTGGGAAAGCCAATGCTGCGACAGTGTCAGAAAGTCAACCAGCACCTAGCAATTTCAATTCAGAGGTCATTGAGCGGGTGAGATCACTTCTACATAGCCTTGAAAAGCCCTCAGGTACTTGTTCTTCGACTTATTCAGGTAAGTTAACTTTTTCCGTTGGATTCAATGTCTCGGGTACAATTTTTACCAACTCTTGGATTATGGATTCTGGAGCTACAGACCATATGACCAACAACCCCACCATATTTTTCACCTATTCTCCATGCCCAAGCAATAAAAAATATCCACATCTGATGGTTCCTTGACCACTGTAGCCGGTGTAGGAAATGTCCAACTAAACCCCCTAGGGACCTTAAAAAATGTCTTTCATGTCCCAAAATTGTCCACAAACTTGGTTTCTGTCCAAAAATTAGACAAAGATTTGTCTTGCAATGTGGTTTTTTACAATGATTGGACGTGCTAGGGAGCAGGATGGTCTCTACCACCTTGAAGCACCTTGTCAACTAAACAAGACCAAGGGCAGATTTGGACACCCATATTCCTTTATCTCAGAATTTCTTTCCGCTAATAAAGACAAAATTTGACTTGTTTACCGAAGATTGAGTCATCCATCATTTTTTATTGTTAAGAGTCTTTTTCCTTCTTTGATTACAAATTTTGATGTTGAACAATTTCATTGTGATGTGTGTGAAATGGCCAAACATTAACGTGTCAATTTTCCAATTAATAATACAAGGAGTTCTGTTCCTTTTTCCCTTATTCACAATGATGTTTGGAGTCCTTCTTCCATTCCTACTGTCTTTGGAGTAAGATGGTTTGTGTCTCTTATTGATGACTGTACACGTGTTACCTGAATTCTTCTGCTTAAACATAAGTCTAATATTAGTACTGTTCTTCCAAATTTTTGGTCCATGATTAAAAATAAATTTGGGGTGGGTATTAAACGATTCAGGATTCGATAATGCTAAGGACTACATTAATCAGACTCGTGCTTTTTTTTTCCAGAAAGAAGGAATAATCCATGAATCATCTTGTATCCATACCCCACAACAAAATGGGTTAAAAGAACGAAAAAACGTTTATCTTCTTGAAAAAACCCGAGCCCTATTGTTTCAACGAAATGTCCCTAAGTCATTTTTGGGGGAAGCTGTTCTGATAGCTACTCATTTTATAAATTGCTTGCCCACTAAAGTTTTGGGGTTCAACAGTCCTATGGATGTGCTCTCCACTTTTTATCCTGATCTACACATTTCCAATAATCTTGTCCCTGAACTTTTTGGATGTGTATCTTTTTTCCATGTTCACTGTCCAAACAGGGGGAAACTTGATCCGATAGCTCTAAAATGTATCTTTGTGGGCTGTTCTTTGACCCAAAAAGGGTACAATTGTTATCATCCTCCAACCAGAAAATTCTATGTCTCCAGGGATGTTACATTCAACGAAGAAGATTCTTATTTTTCTCATCCTTATCTTCAGGGGGAGAAGTCAATGAAGGAAGAAAAGGAAGATTTCCTACTTGACTTGTCCTTATTTCCTGTGTCTAATAGTCCTTCTCATGACCTTCCTGTTGTCCCTATTGTCCCTAATCCTCCTCCTGAAGTCACTGTTGAACCTGTGTCTAAAACCATTCCTGACCCAGTGGCTGAGTCTGCTCTTGAGAATGTAAGGTATGACAAAGGCAAGGTGTTCACAAGAAGGAAGATGCCTGTTCCTGAACCTATGCAGGCCCAAGAGTTTAACTCGGAGCCTTCGAATGAGGTAATAGTATCAAACCCTTTATTGCAAGATGAAATTGAATTTCATTTGGATAGTAGTGACCAAATTCTTCCTATTTCCATCAGAAAAGGAACCAGAGAGTGCACAAAAAGGCCATTATACCCTCTTTCACACTTCTTGTCCTTTGAGAAATTTTCACCATCTCATAAAGCCTTCCTTATAAGCCTAGATATCATTGCCACCCCTACCACCCTACCTGAGGCCTTGTCCAATGGAAAATGGAAACAAGCCATGAATGAGGAGATGGAGGCATTGGAAAAGAATGAAACCTGGGAGTTAGTGCAGTTACTGGCAGGAAAGAAAAGTGTGGGTTGTAAATGGGTGTATACTGTGAAATATAGAGCAGATGGATCCATAGAGAAGTATAAGGCACAATTTGTTGCCAAAGGGTAATCCAAACTTATGGAATTGATTACTAGTAGACTTTTGCACCAGTTGCAAAGATGAACACAGTTCGGGTATTGTTGACTTTGGCTGCTAATTATGATTGGGATTTGTAGCAGTTTGATGTCAAGAATGCTTTCTTACATGGAGATCTCGAAGAAGAAGTCTACATGGAGGTCCCACCAAGATATAGGAGGAATTTGCATGTCAATATTGTGTGTAAGTTGAAAAATGCCTTATATGGCCTCAAACAATCACCGCGAGCGTGGTTTGGAAGGTTTGCTAGAATTATGTTGGCTATGGGTACAAACAAAGCCAATGGGATCACACACTGTTTGTTAAACACTCTCCATCAGGGGGAGTCACGGCTCTCTTGGTGTATGTTGATGACATAATAGTAACAGGAGATGATGCTAAGGAGAAACACATTTTGAGTAAGTGCTTAGCCAAGGAACTGGAAATTAAAGCATTAGGAAGGTTAAAATACTTTCTTGGAATTGAGGTTGCTCATTCTAGAAAAGGAATATTCATCTCCCAACAAAAGTATGTTATGGATCTCTTAAAAGAAAGAGGTCATACAACATGCAAACCGGCAAGTACTCCTATAGATCCCAATATGAAACTTGGTTAGGCAGAAGAAGATGTTGCAGTTGACAGAGCATTGTATCGGTGTTTGGTGGGAAGACTTATTTATCTATCCCACACACGGTCGGATATTGCATATGCAGTTAGTGTGATTAGTCAATTCATGCACAGTGCAAAAGAATCTCATTTGCGAGCAACATATCGAGTATTACAGTACCTTAAGGGAATACCAGGAAAAGACATTCTATTTAAGAGAAATGGAGGTGTGGTACTTGAGGCATACACTGGTGCGGATTATGCTGGATCACCAGTGGACAGAAGATTAACTACAGGATATTGCACTTTTCTTGGTGGAAATGTGGTGATTTGGAGAAGTAAAAAACAAAATGTGGTAGCACGATCCAGTGCGGAGGCAGAATTCGGAGCTATGGCTCAAGGGGTGTGAGCTACTATGGTTAAAGATTATTCTTGAAGATCTGAAGATCAAGTGGGATGGTCCGATGAGACTTTACTGTGATAACAAGTCTGCAATCAATATTGCTCATAATCCGGTACAACATGATCGAACAAAGCATATTGCGGTTGATAGACATTTTATCAAAGAAAAGTTAGAGAGTGGTTTAATTTGTACACTCTATGTATCTACACAAGGTCAACTTGTTGATGTACTTACAAAAGGTTTGAATAGTCCAACATTTCAGATGATTGTATCCAAGCTGGGAATGAAGAATGCATATTCACCAGCTTGAGGGGGAGTGTTGGACGGTGGTGTTGGACGATGGCCTCTGTGGACGGTGTTCCCACGATTTTTAGTGTAGATATTATTTTTAGTGTTCAATTAATTTGTTGCTTATTTTTTAGGAACTAGTTTTTAATGTATAGCAGCTGCCTCTATATAATATTCATTGTAAACATTTTGTTAGTGATGAGCAATAATATACAGTGTTCATATTCTTCAAATTCTGAGATGTTCAACACCAGCGCAATCATTATCGGTAATAGCAATGTCATCCACATAGACAACAAGGTAGATGCATTGATCAGGAGAACGACGTCGATAGAAAACAAAATGATCGACTTTACTTCTAGTCATGGCAAAGGCTTGTACAACAGTACTAAAACATCCAAACCAAACCTGGGGTGATTGCTTTAAACCATAGAGATTTACAGAGTTTACATACTAGTCTAGAATGCCCTTGAGTAACAAAATCAGGTGGTTGCTCCATGTAGACTTCCTCCTGTAAATCTCCATGAAGAAAAGCTTTCTTCATATCGAGCTGATAAAGAGGCCAATGACGAATTGCAACCAAGGCAAGAAATAAACGAACAAAAGCAATCTTGGTCGTTGGAGAAAAAGTGTCACTATAATCAAGACCATAAATCTGGGTGTGGCCTTTAGCCACCAAACGAGCTTTCAACCGATCGATATAGCCATTGGGGCCAACCTTCACTGTAAACACCCAACAACAGCCAACAATAGACTTACTAGGTGGTCGAGAAACTAGATCCCATGCCTCATTAGAATGCAGGGCAAACATCTCATCAATCATAGCTTGTCGCCAACCGAGATGAGATAATGCTTCACCTATGGTTTTGGGAATAGAAACAGAGGACAAACTCGAAACAAAAATGTAATATTGAGGAGAAAGGCGATCATAACTCAGGAAGACATAAAGAGGATGAGGATTGCGAGTAAAACATATACCTTTTCAAAGAGCAATGAGAGGACTATCTAGTGTAGGATCCAAATCAGGAGAAACAACTAGCGAAGGTGGTGAGTTATTAGGGACATCTTCCACAGTAGGCACGACACTAGTGGATGGACGAGTGCGGCGATGATAGACTATAGGAGAACATGGAAGACCAGCAAAGGGACTAGGATTTGATGAACTTTCGGGACTAGGTGATATGATAACAGGAGAAGGATCATGGACAGGAACAAGAAGTGTAGTGTTCACGAGAGATATTTGCAGACGAAGTGAAGAAAGGTTGTTGCTCGAAAAGATGACATTAGCAGAAACAATATAACGACCCAGATTAGGTGAATAACAGCGATACCCTTTTTGAAGACGAGAATAACCAAGAAAGAGACATTTGAAAGCTATAGCAGTGAGTCTGTCTTTTCCTGGAGTAAGATCATGAACAAAACAGGTACAACCAAAGACATGTAGAGAAACAAGGTAAGCAGGAGTATCAGGAAACAATACAGTGTGAGGAATTTTATCATGCAACACAGAGGAGGGCATGCGATTAATTAAATAATAAGTCGTAAGAACAACATCTCCCCAAAAATGAAGAGGAACATTCATATGAATGAGTTAAATTCTAGCTGTTTCAATCAAATGACGATTTTTACATTCAGCCACTCCGTTCTGTTGTGGAGTATGAGGACAGGTTGTTTGATGTAAAATACCCTGTTTTGTCAAGAAATCTTGAAATTGATTAGACAAATACTCACGTGTATTATCACTACATAAGACATGAATGGTTTGACCAAAATGAGTTATTATCTTAGCACAAAGTTTTTGACAAAATGGAAAACAACTCAGCACGATTTTTCATTAAAAAGACTCAAGCACAACGCAAGTAATCATCAATAAACGTAACAAAATACTGTAAGCCAAGACTAGAACTAACACAACTTGGTCCCTAAATATTTGAATGGATAAGAGAAAAAGGAGACTCACATTTTTTATTGAAACTACAAGAAAAGGAGTTACAAATATGTTTCCCTTTTTGACAAGATTCACACTCTAAGGACTTTAAATTAGAGAGATGTGGAACCATCTTTTGGAGTTTGGAAAGACTAGGATGTCCAAGACGACTATGAATGACAGCTAAAGAGTCTCTGTTAAGGTACATGCTACTGGGGAATTTGGCACAACAAGATGGTAAAGCCCTTTAAACTCACAATCGACTCCAATTGTCCTCCTCATATTCGGATCTTGCGCAAGAACAAAGTTTTTAGTAAAGGTAATAGAACAATTAAGAGATCGAATTAATTGGCTGACAGATATTAAATTAAAAGGACAACCAGGGGCATAAAGAAGTTAAAGGTAAGAGAGGACATGGTTGGGCTTGACCAATGCCAAGGACAGGAGCTTTGGTCCCATTGGCAAGTGTGATAGAAGGTAAGGAATTGGAAAAAGAAAGAGAGGTAAGATCTTTATTACCACAAAGATGATCTGAAGCACCAGAATCAATTACCCAGGGTCCAAGAGATGTCTGAGAGATACAAGCAATGAGATTACCAGTTTGTTCAACCAATGTAGTAGATGTCGAAGGCTGTGAGGTGGCCTTAAAGCGAAGGAAGGCCTCATAGTCTGCTGGGATGAGGGTCACAACAAGAGGTGTTGAAACTGGCTCAGTTTGAGCAAAGTTAGCAGAAGCAAGTTTACCATACTTTGCCCAACAACATTCTTCCAAGTGTCCCATCCTATTGCAAAAGGTACATCGAGGCTTATTACCACCACGTCCTCTTCCACGACCACGACCACGACCATAACCACAATCACCAAAATTATCAGCATGAGAGACAATAGATGAACATTTTGATGAGATAATCGGGGAAGCAGAAACAGGAGATGATGCCATATCAGAAATATTCACTAATCAGCGAAAGGTCTGTGATAATGTAGGAGTATCAGCACTAGTCAGAATCTGTTTCCGGACATTCTCTAGGTTGGTTGGAAGAAAAGACAAAGCAAGAACCATAAAGAACGTTTCTTGTTGCTTCTTGTGCGCTGCCTGATCTTTAACATAGGGCATCATTACTAAAAATTTCTGCATCAAAGAATGAGCTTTACCAAGAAAATTTTCCATCTTGGTAAATTGTTGTCGCAAAGTTATCATGTTAGAAACAATGGAATAAAGGCACTGGATATCATTGGCATAACAATTAGAAGCTTCTTGCCACACTTCGTAACAGGTTTCAAATGGTTGGAAGAGGTTCACAATTGATGGGTCAATGGAAAGGACACTGAGCAGTTGTGAGTCAATTTGTTTCCATTTAGCTGACTGATTTGAGGGGACATCCTCTTAGTTGTAAGGTGTTTTGACCTGCCCAGGCTAGCAAACCAAATTTTCACAAAAGACGTCATTACTTGTAAGTGGCAGAACTCGTCAATCTCTTACTTGTGGTGGATGGAACAGACAAGTTGGAGAAAGTAAACTGCTCCTTTGGATCATATGTGACCTCAGAATTAGAAGAACTCATCGTTAGATAGCAACACAAAAGACCTGAAACACCTTAGGAAGAGACTCGCAGTATAAAGAGACTACGATGTGAGAAATAAGAACAAAACTAGACCGAAAATGTCAAGGTGAACCAAATGGGATCAATGGTGGCTGGAGCTGAGGCCGGACGCGCCCTCACACACTGGTGATGGCGAGCTGTGCTGTCGGATTGTGGCGGTGCGGCTTCGGGGTTGGGTCGATCTGGAGATGCGGGACCTGATTTTGGTGGTTGTAACACCAATTGAGGTGTGGAACAGTTGTCAGAAGTTGAATAGTCGCCGGAAAAGGTGTCGGTAGGATGCGCGATAGAGATTGGGACAGCTGGTAAGACGCGTGGCTGAGAAATTTTATCACTGGACAGTGATTTAGGACAGTTGAACAAAGTTGGGTTGAAGCTTGCTCTGATGCCAACTTGAATTTAGAGAATGACTTAGAGAAATTTAGAAGAAAGGTTTCTGAATCTGTTTGAATGAATGACACTCAGCACACATGATATTTATATGTATCGAGAATAAATACATCACCTATTTATAAGACAATAATAATGAATTTAAGTTATTTCCTATAACGTTATGTCCTATGACACTATCTTGGCTATTGGTAAATGAACCTAATTAATTCTTATTGCTTATTTCTAACGTTCTAACAGTTTTTAATGCTGGCTTTTAGCTAGGGTATATGGAACAGCAACTGGAGTTACTTCTTGATGCTGTAATGTCAAAGTGCAGGTATGTCGTGATACTTTTAAGTGGATATAAGAAGAATGGCTGATTGTTGCTTGCTGTATTGTTCTGCCTAGTTTGTTATATTGGTTGAGGTCGGTTGACACTGATGTGATAAAACAATAACGCTTATACCATTGATGATCTTTTTATGGCATATCTCTCCCACAAAATCCACTGTTTGCTTGAAATCTCCAATTATGTAGATCATGCTCATAAAACTTCATATTGATCCCAAATGTAATAGTCACTGAATTTGGATGAATGGTCAATATTACAAAGATTAAGGAATTTGTGAAATGCTTGAGTGATTTGCACTCAGCTGATCTTCTATTTATATACACTCTTAGGAATAAATATAATTTACATTTACAAGAAGATTAATAATAAAGCTAGTTCCTAGGTGCATGTATGATATTCCCTAGATACATGACTAACTGGGTACATGAATATGAATATAATTGCTATAACTCCCAATACTAATTGCTACTAATTCCAACACTCCCCCTCAAGTTGGAGCATATAAGTCAAATGCTCCAAGCTTGGAACAGATATATTGAATTCTTGGTCCCCTTAAGGATTTGGTGAAGACATCTGCCAGTTGATCATTAGAAGTAACAGATTCGGTGATAACTTCTTTAGAAAGAACTTTCTCATGGACAAAATGACAATCAATCTCAATATGTTTAGTTCTCTCATGAAATACTGGATTGGAAGCTATATGCAAAGCTGCCTGATTATCACAACATAGTTTCATTTGTTGAGAATCCCCAAACTTCAGCTCTTGAAGAAGTTGTTTAATCTAAATAAGCTCGCAAGTAGCTGTAGCCATAGCTCTATATTCAGCCTCTGCACTGGACCTTGCAACAACATTTTGCTTTTTACTCTTCCAAGAGACAAGATTTCCACCAATAGAAACACAATACCCTGAAGTGGAACGCCTATCAATAGGTGAACCTGCCCAATCCGCATCACAAAAACCAACTATTTGAGTGTCTCCTTTGTCTTCATATAGTAGTCCTTGTCCCGGTGCCTTTTTAATATACCTCAGAATTCGAATCGCCGCATCCCAATGATCATTATGAGGAGATTGCATGAATTGGCTTACTACCCTAACTGCAAAAGAGATATCTGGCCTTGTAATAGTGAGATAGATGAGTTTTCCAACCAATCTCCGATATCTTTCTGGATCAAAATAAGGCTCCCCCTGACTAGGAAGTAATTTTAGATTCGGATCCATGGGACTATCAACTGGTTTACAGTCCATCATACCAGTTTCTTTAAGTATGTCTAATGCATACTTCCTCTGTGAGATGATAATTCCATCCTTTGACTGAGTAACTTCAATTCCAAGAAAATATTTCAACTTCCCCAAGTCCTTGGTCTGAAAATGGCTACATAAATGCTCCTTCAGTTGAGAAATTTTCTCTTGGTCACTTCCCGTGATGACTATATGATCTACATAAACCACCAAGTAAACACATTTATTTGGAGAAGTGACAATAGAAGACTGAATGATCTGCTTCACAACGTTTCATTCCAAAAGCCTGAATAACTAAGCTAAATTTTCCAAACCAAACTCGTGGGGACTGTTTAAGCCCATAGAGTGAACGTCGTAGCCTGCAAACCAAGCCAGATTCCCCCTGAGCAACAAATCCAGGTGGTTGTTCCATATAAATTTCCTCTTCTAATTCTCCATGAAGAAAGGCATTTTTAATATCCAACTGATATAATGGCCAATGACGGATGGCTGCCGTGGCAAGAAATAATCGAACAGAAGTGATTTTGGCCACAGGGGAGAAAGTATTTTCATAATCAAGACCATAAATTTGAGAATAACCTTTGGCTACAAGCCAGGCTTTGAGACGATCAATCTGTCCATTGGGCCCAACTTTAATAGCGTATACCCATCGACAGCCAACGAGTTTCTTGTTGGAAGGAAGGGGAACCAACTCCCAAGTACAATTGTGCTCAAGTGCTTGCATTTCGTCAATCGTGGCTTGTCGCCATCCTGGATGATCAAGTGCCTCATGAACATGTTTAGGAATAGAAACAGAAGATAAGGATGACACAAAAGAATAGTAAGAGGGAGAAAGATGATGATAACTTAAAAAATTATAAATAGGATGAGGATTCCGGGTTGATCGAGTACCTTTCCTCAGAGAAATGGGCAAGTCAAGGTTTCCTTCAGGTAGGTCCATAGTAGGGTCATCCGCTGGAGTAGGACATGATTCAGCTAGTCTTTCAGTGCCTTCCATTTCTGTATTAGCAACACGTGGACGACGACGGTATATGATGGGTGATCTTTGAGATTGCTCGAGTGGGGAATTGTCAGGAATATCTGTAGTCAAAATTGATTCCGACAAAGGAGAAGGTGATGGACCAAGATAAGGAATCAGAAAGACTTCTTGAATAGTACGAGACTCAACTATGGATGGTGAGAAGTAAAATTTTTCTTCGAAGAACGTTACATCTGCAGAAATGTAATAACGATTCTGCACAGGGGAATAACACTTGTAACTCTTCTGTAACCTGGATTATCCCAAAAAGACACATTTGATGGCTCGGGCGGCAAGCTTATCAAGACCTGGAGACAAGTCATGAATAAAACAAGTGCATCTAAATATCCGTGGAGCAACATAAAATAGTGGTTCTTTAGGAAATAAAATGGAATGTGGTATTTTATGATCAAGAAAGGACGAAGGCATCTGATTAATTAAAAAACAGGCTATCAAAACTGCATCACCTCAATGTTGGACAGGTACATTCGCATGAAGTAACAAGGTTCGAGCAGTTTCAACAAGATGTCTATTCTTCCTTTCAGCTATGCCATTCTGTTGAGGGGTATGAGGACAACTGGATTGATGGAGAATGCCATGTGATGACAAAAAAGAAGAAAGAGCAGAAGAAAAGTATTCTTTTGCATTATCACTTCTAAGGATTTTGATTGTCTTACCAAATTGGGTTTTAACCTCATTAACAAAAGTGGTGAGAATAGGCAAAAGTTCAGATCGTTCTTTCATTAAGAAAACCCAAGTGCATCTTGAGAATTCATCAATAAAGGTAACGAAATATCAGTAGCCATTAGAAGACACGCGACTTGGTCCCTATATATCTGAATGGATAACTGAAAAGGGAGAATCAACTCGGCTTTCAACTTTACTGGGAAAGGAAGAGCGAACATGCTTGCCTAGTTGACACGACTCACAGTTCAATGATGACATTTTTGCAAGATTCGGAATCATTTGCTTCAATTTTGACAAACTTGGATGGCCCAGTCATTCATGAAGAAGATTTGGAGACTCGACTGCAGTACAACTTACAGAGGGAGCTGATTGGAGGTAATAAAGACCATGTGATTCATGTCCTATGCCAATCATCCGACCCGTACCACATTCCTGTATAGTAAAAGAACCAGCATCAAAAGTTACTGAGCAGTTTAGAGAGCGAGTAAGTTGACTAAGGGAGATCAAATTAAAAGGACAATCAGGTATAAACAAAACAGATTTTAAAGTTATAGAAGGAGTGACTGAAACATGACCGATTCCTTTGGCGGTGACCTTAGAACCATCTGCAAGAGTGTGAAGTGAGGAAATTTAGTAGAAGATATAAAGGAGAATAAAGAATGATTACCGGCAATATCAGAGGCACTTGAATCAATTATCCAAAGATTTTGATTGTTACCAGATTGAGATATGAAGGCTGCAGAGTGATGAACACTAGTGGCAGAGACCCATGAGACTGATGGGCACCTTCCAATTGAAGATACCCTTGGTAATTAGCTTCTGAAAATTTTCCTTTGGACATTTCAGCCTTGGAGATATTTACTAATTTTCCAGGAAACCCATGAAGAGAGTAACAGGTCTTTTGAGTGTGACCCATTCTCTTACAATACGTGCATTGAGGACGACCTATTCTCTTGGATGAAGATGCCAACTATCTAAACAGCAGAAAAAGATGGTTCTGGCCCGTAAGACAAACTAAGGAGAGGCAGGCGACTAGATCTGGGTGGTGGTGCGATTTTATGGTGCAGGGACAGGAACCAGAAAAGAACACTGGCGGCTAAGAGAATGAGACCCACTATCCAAACAATAAAAAAAAGCTGATTTTTATCACTTAGACGAATAGAGGAGAGAATTCCGACTGGTTCTGGGAGATCGCGGTGGTCTTCCAGTGACGGGAAGGTGGCGCGTGAAGTACACGTGTCGTCAAGAGGAGGCGCGTGGGGCGGCGCGTCGGGAGGTTTCCGGTGACGAAACTTCTGGTTCTGGACGGTTGGCGACTTCTGATGGATTTTTCGGCGATGATGGATAGTGGGTGGCCGGCGACAGTGACTTTGAACTTGGACAGTGGCTGTTTGGGTAAAAACAGAGGACAAAACTAGGGATTTTAAGGGTTCTGCTGGACCAGAAGCAAACGCCCTCAAAGTACAAAAGAACCTGCTCTGATACCATATTACAAAGATTAAGGAATTTGTGGAATGCTTGAGTGATTTGCACTCAGCTGATCTTCTATTTATATACACTCTTAGGAATAAATATAATTTACATTTACAAGAAGATTAATAATAAAGCTAGTTCCTAGGTGCATGTATGATATTCCCTAGATACATGACTAACTGGGTACATGAATATGAATATAATTGCTATAACTCCCAATACTAATTGCTACTAATTCCAACAGTCAACATACTGTGCTCTAGAGCTCGACTTGTTGCTTTCCATGGGGGAGTGTCTTGTGCTCTAATGTTCTCAAATCTGCACATTAAGCTTTACAATTTGTTGTCTTTGAGAGAGCATGCTCATTTGTCTTATGGTTGACATGGCAGGCCTGTACTGGCTTTAGTATCTAAGAAGAATAGACGACACACATTAGGCAGCGACCAACACATATATATTATCATATTATTGCAATGGATTTAAACATTTAATATAATGAATAAGAAAAATAGTAATATAATAAATAATTATAATATGAATAAATAATAGTTTTGTTTGTAAAAATATTAGGGTTATTAGTCTTAGTTGTCTTCAGTTTGTACTAGACTAGTCGTATTAGTACTTGACCTAATTATTAGTGTTGAAAGAGAGAAAAGAAAGACATATGAAGAAAACCGTGTCTAAGTTACACAACGGAGACTGAATTATATAGAATTATTGTAATAAATACAAAGATTACAAAATATCTTAATTACCATAATTACATGATTTGGTTATGATTTAGTTAGCCTATACAACGAATCTAGACACTATTTACATAGTTTTCAACACTCCCTCTGAAGTTGGAGCATATAGGTCATATGCACCAAGTTTGTTACAAATATAACTTATCCGAGGACCTCTCAAAGACTTAGTGAAAACATCTGCCAGTTGATCACTTGAATTGACGAAGCTGGTGGTGATATCTCCGGATAGGATCTTTTCTCTAATAATATGACAATCTATCTCTATGTGTATGGTCCTCTCATGAAACACTGGATTAGAGGAGATATGCAATGCAACTTGGTTATTACAAATGAGTTTCATTTGCATAATATCCCCAAATTGAAGCTCCTTAAGCAGTTGTTTTAACCAAATGAGTTCACAAGTAGTTAAAGCCATTGTTCGATATTCTGCTTCGGCACTTGATCTTGTGACCACATTTTGTTTCTTTCTCTTCCACGATGTCAGATTACCCCCGATGAATACACAATACCTAAAAGTGGATCTTCTAACAGTAGGAGAGTCTACTCAGTCGGCATCTGAATATCTAATAATTTGAGTATGACCTTTATCTTCATAGATAAGGCCTTTTCCTGGAGCTCTTTTAATATACTTTAGGATACGAATGACTACATCCCAATGTTCTTCACAAGGTGAGTTTAGAAATTGACTTACCGCACTCACTGCAAAAGAGATATCTGGACGGGTAATAGTGAGGTAGTTTAATTTTCCGACCAATTCCAGCCTGAAAAGGAGTAGCTATGATCACACGGTCTTCTACAAAAAGTTCGAGAGAGGATGCATCCTCATGGTTTTGTATGTTGATGATATAGTGATAACAAGCAGTGACTTCTTTGACATCTCAAAACTCAATAGCTTCCTTCAAACTAAATTTCAGACAAAGGATCTTGGTCCTCTAAAATATTTCTTGGGAATTGAGGTAAGTAGAAGCAGAAAGGGCATTTTCCTCTCACAACGGAAATATGTCCTTGACTTATTATCTGATGTTGGCATGTTCGGAACCAAGCCTTGTGATACTTCGATAGTTCCAAATGTGAAACTCAATGCTGATGATGGAGAACTACTATTTGATCCCGAGAGTTATAGGAAATTGGTGGGCAAACTTAACTACCTTACTGTGACACGTCCAAATATCTCTTTCCAAGTGTAGCTAATCAATTCATGTCATCTCCTCAACAATTTCATTGGGATGCGGTATTACATATCTTGAGATACTTGAAAGGAGCCCCAGGTCGTGAGATTCTTTATAAAGATAATGGACATTGCAGGTTAGAAGGCTATTCCGATGCAGACTGGGCTAGGTGTCTTATAGATCGGAGATCAACTTCTGGGTATTGTGTGTTCCTTGGAGGAAATCTAATCTCTTGGAAGAGTGAGAAACAAAATGTAGTAGCAAGCTCAAGTGCTGAGTCCGAATATCGAGTAATGGCTCAAACCTCTTGTGAATTACTATGGGTCTGTCATTTATTTGATGAGATCGGATTCTAGGTTTCTCTACCTATGAGACTATGGCGTGACAACCAAGCTGCCCTTCACATTGCCGCGAACCCAGTTTTTCATGAATGGACAAAGTACATAGAAGCTGATTGTCATTTCATTCGAGAGAAGATCTAGCAAGGACTTATATCTACAGGGCATGTCAGGACTGGTGAACAGATAGCAGACATCCTCACAAAGGCTCTTAATGGGAATCGGGTCAATTATCTTTGTAACAAGTTGGACATAATTAACATCTATGATCCAACTTGAGGGGGAGTGTTAAGAATAGATATTATGCTTTTGTTTTTATTTTGTACTGTTGTGTACTATTCGTACTAGGTTGTACTGCTAGCCTATCTACTGCTAGCCCATCTTACATATATAAATACATAACCTGCACCCATAGTGGGTACGTTTTTCCATTCTTCTTTACTCATTACAGGACTCTACTACTTTGAGGATGACTGAGAATAAAATAGCTCAAGGTCTTAGTGGTATAAGTTCTCAACTTGTACGGGCCTAGATAATGCTATGGCATAATAGACTAGGACATCCTAGCTTTCAGTATCTTAAACATTTGTTTTTAAATTTATTTAGAAATGTTAATTGTTCCTCTTTTGAATGTGAAAGTTGTGTTCTTGCAAAAGGTCATCGTATCTCTTGTCTTTCACATCACAATCTTATCATGCATCCAAACCCTTTCATCTAATTCACAGTGATGTATGGGGTCCTTTGAAAATCACAACACAGTTTGGAAAACGGTGGGTTGTAAGTTTTATTGATGATCACACACGGTTATGTTGGATTTATCTAATGCATGAAAAATTTGAGGTTCCCAATGTGTTTAAAATTTTTTCAAACATGGTTGAAACCCAATGACACAAAGATCAATATTTTAAAAACTAATAATGGCACTGGATATTTTAATAAAACCCTGAATGCTTTTTTTCTAACCAAAGGCATTTAATATCAATCTACATGTCCAAGCACCCCTCTACAAAATGGTGTTGCTGAAAGGAAAAATAAACATCTACTTGAAGTAAATCGAGTCATTATGTTCGCAGGAAATATCCCCAAATACTTGTGGGGGGCCGCTGTCTTGAAAGCAGCATACCTCATAAATAGGATGCCCATACGTGTGTTATTTTATCACACTCTTTTGGAAAGCTTTAAGATGATTTTTCCAACTTGTAGATTGCATGCTAATCTGCCTTTAAAAGTTTTTGGCTGTACGACTTTTGTGCATATACCCTCTATATCTCGGTCTAAACTTGACCCCAAGGCTGAAAAATGCATTTTCATTGGATATGCTCCTTACCAAAGATGGTACAAATGTTTTAATCCTAGCACAAAAAAACTACATGTCAACATGGATGTTACCTTCTTGAAACATCAAACTTTTTTTAAAAAAAAAATTCTCTTCAGGGGCAGATCAATAGTAAAGGTATTTTTCTGCATAACAATGTTTTTTTTCATGAACCTCTACCTAAACCTATTTTACATACTGAAGAAGGTGAACCAGAAAATAAAACTGGTAAAGAAGAACAAGTGTCAGACTTAGGTCGTGCCTAAGCAGGAAAAAAAATACCAGTTAAATAAGGAGTTTAATGTTTATACTCAGAAAAATCTAAAACGGAGCAAAGATCAACTTATCATTTCTGCACAGGACTAACCGGATCTCCCAGAAGGCGGCCCAACAAATGAATCACTTGATCTTGCAAGTAACACTGAACTCCCTGTTTTAAATTCTGACTTGCCTGTACCTCTTAGGAGAAGTACAAGAAACTACACTAAGAAAAAACCCAAAAATAGTACAAGTCATCCCATTTCCAAGTATGTCTCCTATAAAATTTTTTCCCAAAACCATCAAGCCTTCACCTCTAAAATTACAAATCTGTTTGTGCCTAGAAACATTGAGGAAGCACTAGATGACCCAAACTGGAAACTAGCAATTTTAGAAGAGATGAATGCTTTTAAGAAAAATGGAACTTGGGAAATTGTTGACCTGCCACATGATAAAAGAAGAATAGGATGTAAGTGGGTCTTTACCAGTAAATGCAAAGCAGATGGGAGAGTAGAAAATGTATAAAGCTAGGTTGGTAGTTGTTGGAAACTGTTGGAAACATATGTAATTAGGTGTAATTAGTAGTACAACTGTTAATCCCATATAATGTAAATTATGTAATTATTCATTACTTATTGAGTATATATTCAACCTCTGTTGTGTAGTTGAAACACAGTTTCTTCATATGTCTCTCTATTTTCTCTTTCAACATGGTATCTAGAGCCCAAAGAGAGGCAATCCTAAAAACCGTGCACTCCTGGTGAGCCCACTGCTCTCCGGTGAAATTTTTTTCGGCTAACCGTGTTTCCATTCAGGTTTGCTGGCCTGTCACCTTCTGCTGTGTCCTCTTTCCAGTGGATCCACCGCTGCTTGTCGTTGTCCACCGTCGTCCGCCGCTGTTCATCACCGTCCAACTTTTCCAGTGACTTTTCCCGACTACGACCCCACCACTGGAATTGGCTCTCTCTGCTCAACCAGAACTCGAAAGCCCAACTGGAAAACTCCTCTAACACTCTCACATGCGCCAATCTACACCTTTGTACGCAGCTCCACCGACCATTCTCTCTTCGGCGCATGGCGCCCCCTTTCCGACAGCTGTTTGCTGCGTAGTGATCGACTCTCTCTCCTCTTTTTGGATCTGCTCTCGCCTTTTGTGTTCGTGACCGTTTGTGGAGACCCCTTTTGCATTGGTGCATTCAGGCACTGTTTGGTTGTTGTTTTCTGATTCATGGCTAGTTTTACCTCCTCAAATAGCTGTACGGACACCTCGAAGGCTGAGTATGCAGATTTTTTATAGTGGTTTGCACAACGTAAGTCCTCTGGTTCCTTTGCTCCAACAACTTCCTATGCCGACTTTCTGAAGTGGTTTGAGCAATGTCAGACCTCTAGTTCCACTGCCTCTGTTGCACATATTGGTTACTTCATTTTCTTGTCTCTCTCGTTCCCCATTGCTTGGGTTCTTGATTCTGGTGCAACTGACCACATTTTTGGTAATAAAACTCTTTTCTCCAACCTTTCTCACAATGGTTATTTGCTTGCTATCACTTTAGCAAATGGTTCCAAGTCTCAATCCCAAGGGATCGGCACTACCCATCCCCTCCCTTCCCTTTCAGTAGACTCTGTCCTTTATGTTCCTGAGTCTCATTTTAATTTACTTTCCATTAGTCGTTAGACTCGATCTCTTGATTGTATGATTACCTTTACTAAAGACTCTGTCATTCTGCAAGATTGGAGTTCGAGTCGAATACTTGGCACCAGATGTGAGTCCTATGGCCTCTACCAGCTCTCCAACCTCTCTCGTGTTTGCGCTGTCAAGGATTCCCCTCTCACCATCCATGCACAGTTGGGTCATCCTAGCCTTCCTAAATTACACAAATTGGTACCCAACCTTACCAAGTTGAAAAGAGACTTCAGTGACTAGAGAATTTAGAAGGAAAGATTTCTGAATTGCTTAGGTGATTAGCACTAAGCAAGAATGATATATATATATATACTGTGAAATAAATACGACTTTACATTTTCAAGAACATTATTCCCTATGTACATGAATCACTTATTCCCTATGTACATGAATCACTTTTCCTATGTACATGAATCTAGTGAATCATTATTAACTACTTCTATTTCCTATGATGTTATTTCCAACACTCGCCCTCAAGCTGGAGCATATGAGTTAAATGCTCCAAGCTTGAAACAAATATAATGGCTTTGAGGTCCTCTAATGGGTTTTGTAAAGATATCTGTTAGTTGATCATTTGAACTAACAGATTCAGTAATAATTTCCTTAGAAAGGGCTTTCTCTCCAACAAAGTGACAATCAATTTCGATATGTTTAATTCTTTCATGAAACACAGGATTAGAGGCTATGTGAAGAGCTGTTTGATTATCACAACATAGTTTCATTTGTTGAACATCTCCAAACTTCAATTCCTGAAGAAGTTGTTTGATCCAAATAAGCTCTCAAGTGGCCGTAGCCATAGCTCGGTATTCAGCTTCTGCACTAGACCATGCAACAACATTTTGCTTTTTACTTTTCCATGAAACGAGATTTTCACCAACAAGGACACAATATCCTTATGTGGAACGTCTATCAATAGGAGAACCTGCCCAATCAGCATCACAATAGCCAATTATTTGAGTATTCCCTTTATCTTCATTGAGTAATCCTTGTCCAGGAGCCTTCTTGATGTATCTCAGAATTTTCTTATCACTGCATCCCAATGATCTGTGTGTGGAGTTTGCATGAATTGACTCATTACCCCAACTGCAAAAGAGATGTCTGGTCTTGTTATAGTGAGATAGATAAGTTTTCCAACCAATCTCCGATACCTTTCAGGATCAGAATAGAGCTCCCCCTGATTTGGTAACAATTTATAATTTGGATCCATGGGATTGTCAATAGGTCTACAATCCAACATGCCAGTTTCCATGAGAATATCCAATGCATACTTCCTTTGTGAGATAGCTATGCCATTCCTTGATTGGGCAACTTCAATACCCAGGAAATATTTTAATTTTCCTAAATCCTTAGTTTGAAAATGATTGAACAGATGTTTCTTCAGCTGAGAAATTTTCTCGTGATCATTTCCTGTGATGACTATATCATCTACATACACCACCAAGTAAACACAAGTGTCTGGAGAAGTATGGCAATAGAAGGCTGAATGGTCTGCTTCACTGCGTTTCATTCCAAATTCTTGAATAACAAAACTAAATTTTCCAAACTATGCTCGTGGAAACTGTTTGAGTCCATAAAGAGAATGTTGTAGTTTACAAACTAATCCAGACTCCCCCTGAGCAACAAAACCTTGCTCCATATAAATTTTCTCTTCTAGCTCTCCATGAAGAAATGCATTTTTAATGTCCAACTGATATAGTGACCAATGACGAATGGTTGCCATAGCAAGAAAGAGACGAATTGAAGTGATTTTTGCTACCGGAGAAAAGGTATCCCCATAGTCAAGGCCATAAATTTGTGTATAACCTTTGGCCACTAAATGAGCTTTAAGACGATCAATCTGGCTACCTAGACCAACTTTGATAGTATACACCCGCCTACATCTAACAGTTGTTTTGCCTAGAGGAAGGGAAACTAACTCCCAGGTACCATTTTGTTCAAGAGCTTGCATTTCATCAATCATGACTTGTCGCCATCTTGGATGATCAAGTGCCTCACAAATATTTTTGGGAATTGAGACAAAGGACAAAGATGATACAAAAGAAGAATAGGAAGGAGATAAACGATGATAGCTTAAGAAATTATAAATGGGATGAGGATTTCGAGTGAATCGAGTACCTTTTTTAAGGGCGATTGGAGAGTCAGCATTGGGTTCAAAAAGGTCCGTAGTAGAGGTGGCTGGTGGAGTAGGACATGATTCTTCTGGGTCTTCAACTCCCTATAATGTTGGATCAAGAATACGTGGGTTACGCTGATACGTGATAAGAGGAGGTGAAGATGACTCAATGGTTGCATGAGGAACTTCTTGTTCATTGGGGGCTTCAGGAAAAACTTGTTCCTGCAAAGGAGAAAGAGATGGACCAAAATAGGGAACAGGTAAAACATCAAGGATAATGTTAGACTCAGAAGAAGAAAAGTATGGAGTTTCTTCAAAGATGGTGACGGGCTTGTTTGGAAAAGCTGAAAATTATAGATTATGCTGATAATCGATTATTGTTATAATCGATTATAATCGATTATTGTTATATTCGATTATAATCGATTATTGTTATAATCGATTCATTTTTATGTTTGGATGCATTAGCTATAAAACGATTTTAAGTTAATATGATTTGTTTGGATGATATAAAAAAGAATCGCTTTTATGTATTAAATTCTTAAAATAGGTATAGAATGATTAAAAAAATTATTTGATTGAGGGCAGAATAGTATTTACATATCAAAATGTAAGAAATAATCTATAAGCTAAAATTATAAGCTCCAATCTTTAGCTTATGATTATTAGCTGAAAAAAGTTTTTATTTTGCATTGAATTTCGTGTAAAAGCTTTTTTAAAAAATAATCTTTTTACCCAAACATAATAATTATTTCACAAAACAGCTTAATCCTCCAAAAACAGCTGTTTGGGAAAGATTTAATCTTTCCCAAATATGCTCGACATCTGCAAACATGTAATAATGATTATTGGATGGAGAATAACAACGGTATCCTTTTTGCAGTCTGGAATACCCAAGAAAAACACATTTAATTGCTCGAGCATAGAGTATATCTAAACCTGGAGAGAGATCATGAACAAAACAAGTACAACCAAAAACACGAAGAGCAACACGAAACAATGGTTCTTTGGGAAACAAAATGGAATGTGGAACTTTATTACTAAGAGAAGAAAGCATCCGATTTATTAAAAAACATGTAGTTAGAACTGCATCACCCCAATAACAAACGGACATTTTTGCATGAAGTAACAATGTCCGAGCAGTTTCAACTAAATGACTATTTTTCCTTTCTTTTATTCCATTTTGTTGGGGTGTATAAGGACAAGTTGACTGGCGTAAAATCCCTTTTGAAGTCAGCAAAGAAGAGAAAGCAACAGAAAAATATTGTCTTGCATTGTCACTTCGAAGAACTTTAATTTTCTTACCAAATTGGGTTTCAACCTTTGTATAAAACGAGGTAAAAATAGAAAATATTTCAGAACGTTCTTTCATTAAAAATACCCAAGTACATCTTGAAAATTCGTCAATGAAAGTAACAAAAGTATTTAAAACCCAAAGATGTAGTTACACGACTTGGACCCCATATGTCTGAATGAATAATAGAAAAAGGAGAATTTATTTGACTTTCAACCAGACTTGGAAAAGAAGATCGAGCGTGTTTTTCGAGTTGACATGACTCACAGTTAAGAGTTTTTATTTTCTCAAGAGAACCAATTTTTGCATTTTTGACAAACTTGGATGACTTAGACGTTCATGAAGAAGATTGACAAATGCAGCTGCAACACAAGTTTTAGAAGGAGCTGATTGGAGGTAGTATAGACCCCGAGATTCATGTCCTACGCCAATCATCCGACTCGTACCACGTTCCTGTATGACAAAAGAATCAGCATCAAATGTTACAGAACAATTAAGAGAGCGAGTAAGTTGGCTAAGAGAGATCAAATTAAAAGGATAGTCGGGTATGCATAAAACAGATTTTAAAGACAAAAGGAGTAGGTGAAGCATGACCTATTCCTTTAGAAACAACTTTGGAACCATCTGCTAGAGTAATGAAATGTGGAAATTTAGGTGGAGATATGGTGGAGAACAAAGAATTATTACTAGCAATGTGATCAGAGGCACCTGAATCAATAATCCATGGACTTTGAGAATTACCAGATTGAGAAATGCAAATTGTAGAATGATGGGCACTTGTGGCAGTGGAGGACTGAGATTGGTTGGCAGCCTTCAATTGAAGATATTCTTGATATTCATCCTGTGTGAACTTCCTTCAGTCTTAGAAACATTCACAGATTTTTCTGGAAATCCACGAAGTGAGTAGCATGTATCCTGGGTATGACCCATTCTTTTGCAATATGAACATTGAGGACGACCACCTCGTCTTCCTCGTCCTCCACGATTAGATACCATTGCAGAAGTTTCAATTGAATCAATAGAATTACCTCCCACTTTCGATGAAGGGACTCGAAGAAGTCTAGTAATTAGATTCTCTATTGAAGGAACCTCTTGACCAGTTAAAATTTGGTCATGTACATGATCAAAATCTGAATTCATCCCACGGAGGATCAACACCATATATAGATTGTCAAGTTTTGTCTTTATACCTGTAAGGGTGTCAGCTTCCAAGAACGTTTTTAACTTCTCGACTGCAGATTGAGCTTTTGAAACATAAGAAATCATGTCATATGTTTGAGAGTGACCAACTTTTGAATTGAATCATATAGCCTCTGTGTATCATTAGCAAAAACACTGAGCCTTCTTCCAGAAAGTATGACAAGTTTTAAAGGTTCTGAAGTTTGCCAAAATGGTTGGTTCGACAGATTGCCACAAGGAGGCACAAAGTTGATAATCAAGTTTCTCCCATAGACTACGATTTTCTTCTGGAATATCATCAAAGGACTTTTCCAAATGATCATAGACTCCTTGACCAAGAAACCAAAGCTCAACAAGTGCTGAGCAAGCCAAATAATTTCTTCCATTTAGCTTTTCTGAAGTTATTGTTGGGGTTCCAGAAATAGAGAAGGAAGAGTTGTATGTAGGTATCTGACTTGGTTGAGATTTTGTGGGTATCTCAGAAGTTGCTCCGGATTCCATCTTGGTTTTGAGAGGTTTTCATAAATAAAAGGTGAATGGGTAGCGAATTGGTAGCAAATGCACAAGGTTCGGTTGGGGAAGGTGATGACAGGAATGGAAAGAGGAGGAGACAGTAGTTCAGATGGCACTAGTGCGACAATGATTGGACTCCGGGAAGGTGGTGCGTGAATCTCACGCGCTGACAGGTAGTGGCGCATGGGAGCGCGTGAGGACTCCGCTGGTGATGGGTCTTGGTGGGCTAGCCGGTCAGAACCTTCTAAGTTGTCCGTTGGTGCACGTGCAGTATTCCTCCGGTGGTGAACAGTGGTTAAGTGCAGGGCTGCTACTATTTGTGACTATTGAGTGCGGGATAGTGATAGTGTTATGGGTCTTTGTTGACTGGAGACTGTTTGTGACTATAATTTGTGATAGAAACAAGACACGGGTCACAAATGATTTGTTAAGGAATTGTCTAGTCTCCCTTGTGAGTCATGTCAACTAGGAAAACATACCCATAGTCCGTTTCCTGGTAAAGTCAGCAGTCGAGCGTCTTCTTCTTTTGCTTTAGTACATTTTGATGTTTGGGGTCCCATTCGTATTGTTTCTACTCTAGGATCCAGATATTGTCACTTTCATTGATGATTACTCTCGCTGCACTTGGTTATTTTTTATGCAAAATCGGTCTGAGCTGTTTTACTTATTTTAAAACTTTTATCATGAAATTAAAACTCAATTTGGTGTTCCTATACATAGTTTGCGTAGTGATAATGCCCGTGAGTATTTGTCTTAACTATTTCAATCCTTTATGGCTTCTCATGGCATTCTTCACCAAACCTCTTGTGCCCATATCCCTCAACAAAATGGGGTCGCTGAACCTAAAAACAGACATCTCGTAGAAACAACTCGGACCCTTTTACTTTATGGTAATGTTCCTTTCCTCTTCTGGGGCGATGCAGTTCTTACTACATGTTATTTGATTAACCGCATACCCTCCTCTGTGCTTGATCATCAGGTCCCTTGCTCTATTTTATATCCCCATCAACCTCTACATTCCCTACCACCTCGTATATGTGGGTCTACCTATTTTGTTCATAATCTCACTCCTAGTCTTAATAAACTTTCTACCGGATCTATTGTGTTTTTCTTGGTTACACTCGGTCCCAAAAAAGTTATCGTTGTTTTTCCCCTGATCTTTGACTTTACTTCGTCTCGACCGATATTACATTCTTTGAGTTTGTTCCCTTCTTTCAGTCTCCTTCATCGACTTTTTAGCTTATCTATGAGGTCTTACCCGTCCTTCTTCCTCTTATCACTGTTGAGTCAGATACACCTCCGATCCCGCATGTCGAGCAAACCACCACTACTATTTGTCCATTCCAAGTCTATCATTGTCGGTCGTAGCAACCTCCACTAGAAGTTGCAGAGGTCAATGTGTACTCTCCTTTAGTACCAATTCCTTTACTAGCTCCGGCACTGCCTCCTGAACCTGACCTTCCCATTGCTCTCTGAAAAGGTATACGATCCACTCGTAACCCTTCTCCTCATTATGTTATTTTGAGTTATCATCGCCTATCTTCTTCGCATTATGCTTGTCTTTCTTCCTTGTCTTTTGTGTCTATTCCTAACTCTCCAGGTGATGTTACCAAGTGGCCTCAATACTCAAGAGGGGGGTGAATTGAGTTTGTAAAATATTTTTGCAAATCTTTCGCAAAACGTTTGATTATCAATTTTCGTTGAAGCTATTGATTGATAAAGATGAATGGATAGATAAGATTGAAAGCTTTTAATCACAAATAAAACACCCAAGCAAGATAGTATTCAAGCAAGCCAATAAAATAATGCACAAAAGTAAATGAGTAGAGTTTAGAAGATCAAACACAAGGTTTATCTTGGTTCAGCTACCAATCCACTTGTGGCCTACGTCCAGTCCTCAAGTAATCATCCGAGATTTTCTACTATATCTTCAAGCTTCAATAGGTGCTTGCAACATTTACAAATTAGAGCACTCAACACACTTTGGGATACCTCACCCTTTGTGCTTGAGCTTTAACAATAAAGGATACCTCACCCTTACAAATTCTTTGAGGGATTTCTCACCCTCTTTACAGATAAATCGAAGGATAGATGGAATGAAACTCTCCCAAGAGTGGATAATACAAATTGAAGTTCTATGAGTATTAAGGATTCACACACTCAAAGCTCAAAACAGGGGTTTTGGAAAAATGATAGTAAAACACGAATTTAATGCTCGAGTGATTTTCATATTGTTTTCAAACTAGTCTTTAATGCTCAAACACTTTCATTTATAGCCAAAAGCAATTAAGATTCGTTGGTGGTTGTTGGGGGCATTAAATGCTCCAATAGAGCCGTTGGAAAGTGTTTTCTGTTAACTCAGATAATCGGTTATTGATTTCCAATAACTGGTTATTTGGTTTAGCATAACCGGTTATTGGAAAAGGCATAACTGGTTATGAGCCTTTTAAAAAAGATGGTGCACCTCTGACTTTCATAATAATCGATTATGGGAATTTCATAATTGGTTAGGAGCTTTTGAAAAACATAAGAAAGACATAGTGAATAACCGGTTATGGGAATTCCATAATCGGTTATTCCCTTTAAAAACATTTTGGCGCGTTTCTGACTTTGGAAAATAACCAGTTATTGAACAGTGATAATTAGTTATTGGGTTTCAGATAATTAGTTATGGAACAGTGATTACTAATTATTGAACAATGATAACCAGTTATTTGTTTGTCAAGAAAACAATATTTCTAAAGGAATTTGTAACCAAAGATTCTCAAAACCTTTTAAATCTTTCTAAAAACATTTTGCTCAAACTTAAACAAAATTTTCATAAGTATAAAACATGATTTTGCAAAGCCATTTAAGTTGAGTAAAAACCAAGAAATGAGCTTAGCATGATTCCTAAATACCTTTACACAAAATCTAAGTCCTATATGCTAAACTTGAATATTCATAGGACTTGATCTTTGCACTATTGTTCTTTTCTTGTTTGTTGTCATCAAAACCATTGCTTTAGTCAATGCCAATGACTTGATCTTTGCACTATCATTCGTTTCTTGTTTGTTATCATCAAAACCATTGCTTTAGTCAATGTCAATTACAAGTGAAGCTTTATCTCATCTTGGGTGGAGACAAGCTATGACCGATGAAATGTGTGCCTTTCAGAGTAGTGGTACTTGGAAACTTGTTCTTCTTCCTCCTGGGAAGTCTGTTGTAGGTTGTCGGTAGATTTATAAGGTCAAGGTTGACCTTGACGGCAAGATTGATCACCTCAAGGCTCGTTTGGTGATAAAAGGGTATACCCAAATTTTTGGCTTGGATTAAGGCGACACTTTCTCGCCCGTGGCGAAGATGGCTTCGGTTCGACTTTTTCTGTCAATGGCTGTTATTAACCATCGGCCCCTTCATCAGTTGGACATCAAGAATGCTTTTCTCCATGGTGATGAAGAGGTTTACATGGACCAACCACCAGGGTTTGTTGCTCGAGGGGAGTCTTCTGGACTAGTTTGTCGTCTTCACAAATCTCTGTATGGCCTTAAACAGTCTCCTAGGGCTTGGTTTGGCCGATTTAGTTCTGTAGTTCGGCAATTCGCTATGACACGCAGTGAGGCTGACCACTCTGTCTTCTATCATCATTCAGCTCAAGGGTGTATTTATTTGATTGTGTATGTCGACGACATTGTTATCACTGAAAGTTATCACCATGGCATAATTCAGGTAAAACAATATCTTGATCATCACTTTCAGACCAAAGATCTTGACAGACTTCGATATTTCTTGGGAATAGAGGTGGCTCAATCCAATGATGGTATAGTGGTATATCAAAGAAAGTATGCTATGGATATCCTTGAAGAAACACGATTGTTGAATGCCAAGCCGGTTGATACTCCCATTGATCCAAATGCCAAACTCCTATCAGACCAGGGGGAACCTCTATCGGACCCGGGAAAGTATAGGAGATTGGTTGGGAAGTTAAACTACCTCATTGTTACTCGGCCAGACATCTCTTTTGCAGTCAGTGTGGTTAGTCAATTCCTAAACTCTCCTTGTGAGGGCCATTGGGATGCAGTGATATGAATCCTCAAATACATTAAGGGAGTTCCTGGAAGAGGCCTCATCTATGAAGATAAGGGATATACTCAGGTCGTTGGATACTCAGATGCTGACTGGACAGGTTCTCCTACTAACAGACGATCCACTTCTGGGTATTGTGTACTCATTGGAGGCAACCTAGTTTCCTCGAAAAGTAAGAAGCAAAATGTAGTTGCAAGATCTAGTGCCGAAGCAGAATACCGAGTTATGGCCTCAGTCACTTGAGAACTTATTTAGTTGAAACAACTCCTCAAAGAACTTCAATTTGCTAAGGTTATGAAAATGACACTCATGTGACAATCAAGCTGCTTTGCATATAGCTTTCAATCCAGTGTTCCATGAAAGGACCACACATATTGAGGTCGATTGTCAGGGAAAAGATTCTATCTGAAGACATCACCACAAACTTTGTCTACTCAAATGATCAGTTAG
Source organism: Ormosia semicastrata (assembly GCA_029884595.1). Classification (NCBI taxonomy): domain Eukaryota; kingdom Viridiplantae; phylum Streptophyta; class Magnoliopsida; order Fabales; family Fabaceae; genus Ormosia; species Ormosia semicastrata. Next base: position 6,108,786 of record JAQQTO010000036.1, on the reverse strand, counting down.
CAAATGTCTTCACCAAGTCCTTGAGAGGTCCACGAATAGGTTATTTGTGTAACAAGCTTGGTGCATATGATCTATATGCTCCAGCTTAAGGGAGAGTGTTGGAAACATATGTAATTAGGTGTAATTAGTAGTACAACTATTAGTCCCACATCATGTAAATTGTGTAATTATTCATTACTTATTGAGTATATATTCAGCCTTCATTGTGTAGTTGAAACACATTGTTTCTTCACGTCTCTCTATTTTCTCTCTTTCAATAGTAACAAAACGATTCACTCAAACTTATGGGATAGATTATCAAGAGACTTTTGCTCTAGTAGCTAAACTTAACTCCATTCGGATCCTGCTATCTCTTGATGTCAATTCCAATTGGCCCCTACACCAATTGGATGTAAAAAATGCCTTTCTAAATGGAGATTTAAAGGAAGAAGTGTTTATTAGTCTTCCTCCAAGATTTGAAGGAGATCTTGGAAGAAAAAAAGTATGTAGAATAAAGAAATCCATGTATGGCCTAAAACAATCTCTAAGAGCATGGTTTGAATGTTTTGGAACAATAGTAAAACACCTTGGCTATACTCAAAGCCAAGTTGATCACACATTATTCTACAGACACTCAGTAGATGGAAAAATAGCAATTCTGACTGTGTATGTAGATGATATTATTTTGATAGGTGATGATGATGTTGAGCTCAAAAACTTAAAGGAGAGACTTGCTAAAGTGTTCAAAATCAAGGAACATGGTCCATTGAAATACTTTCTTGGAATTGAGTTCGCCAGGTCCAAAGAAGGTGTATTTGTTAATCAGCGGAAGTATACTCTGGATCTCTTAAAAGAAATAGGTTTGTTGGGATGTAAAGCTGCTGAAACACCCATTGAGCCCAACATCAAATTGCAACCAGCCAAACCCGAGGATGTGGTAGACAAGGGAAGGTATCAGCGACTGATTGGGAGGTTAATCTATTTATCCCATACCTGTTCGGACATAGCATTTGCTGTGAGCATGGTAAGTCAGTTTATGCATTCACCAGGACTTGAACACTTTGAGGCAGTAAATAGGATCCTAAAGTATTTGAAGGGATCACCTAGAAGCGTGGACAACTACAAGTGGAAGCCTCCACTAATGCAGATTGGGCTGGGAGTGTAACGGACCGAAGATCAACATCAGGTTATTGCACCTTTGTTGGAGGAAATTTGGTTAGTTGGAGAAGTAAGAAGCAAAATATTGGGGCAAGAAGTTGTGACAAGAAGTCAGCAATCTCCATCGCTCACAATCTAGTCTTACATGATAGAACAAAACATGTGGAAGTTGATAAACACTTCATCAGGGAGAAGACAGTAAGTGGACAGATCTGCATCTCATATGTCCCCACAGCAGAACAGTCCGCAGACATTCTAACTAAGGGACTACCTAAGAAGTTGTTTGATAGTATAACAAGCAAACTGTTTATGGAGGACATTTTCAAGCCAGCTTGAGGGGAGTATCGACAAGGCATTGAAAGGCATTAAATCAGTATTAATACAGGCATTTAGTGAGGCATTAGATCAGTATTAATGCGGCATTGAAAGGCATTAAATAAGTATTAATGCCTTGTTATTAAAGTTGAGAATTAATAGCATTAAACCGGTAGTCAACCGTGTTTAATGTTGTGTTAATGCTATAAATAGAGTTTATGATGTAAATATTTAGTTTCCTTAGAGTTTATGGTGTAAATATTTAGTTTCCTTCTTTGTTTAGCTTGTTATGGTAGTTTTCTATTTGTTTCCTAAATTTTAGTCGGTTTGTCTTCTACACTCCTATAAAAAGAGTCCCTTGTACCAATTGATTATGTATCAATAAAATAAAGAAAACACAGTTTTCAAGTTGGATGCTGCCAGAAACTCCACTGTCCTTCACAGAAAGCACAAGTCAGTCGTTACAGGACAAGTGTGCTCAAATGCATGAGCCCTTTAGCAGAAATCCAACAAAAGCAAAAGAACATCACCCAAACAGATCACAAAGAAGAAAGGAAGGCAAACCAGAATCAGAATTTCCCCCTAATCAATTAGCAGCCAACCCAACCAAGAGTGACTGAAAACCATGTAGAAACCAACTTATATGGCAGTCTGTAGTTTATGCAGATCTCTACTGTAAATTGTGTTTTCAGCTCTCTTTGTTGCTCTAGTCAAGGTTTTAAAAACTGGTTTGATTGGACTAATCAAATTGGTTGGACTGCCAACCATACATCGTCCTGGTTGAGGTCTAACCACAAAACTGTTTAGATGCTCTAACTGGTCAAATCTGTAAACCATTGAGTTCTCTAACTGACTATTGAGGAAGACTCGTTACATTCTCCTTCCTCTGGAATCTGGTGCTCCTTGTTTCCTTCTTTCTGTCATTTCTCCTTCATCTAAAATTTGGATCTCTGTTCATTTGTTTCTGCAGCATACCGCTTAGAACTTCGTTTTTCCAGCAATGTACCACTCATCTGTGCAACTGTGCCTTAATGTTTTCGTTGGCATGTATGTGTGTGTGTGTGTGTGAATATATTATTTTAAATATTATTTATTACGTTATCTGATTTGACCACTAGTTGAACCATGAACCACTCTCCTCTCCAGTTCTCTAGTTGAACTGGTTTTTAAACTATTGGATCTAGTCATGGTTGCTTGGGAATTTCTCTTAACTGCGAACTTGTTGCACTTTTTAGCTACTTTGGCTCAATGTTCAGTTTTTTTTTTCTTTTTTTTTAGGAGGCTTTCTCATCCTCTCCCCATATGTACTTGAAATAATTGACACGGGTGTAGGACTTAAAACTCTCAACTTTTTATCTTAAGTGATTTTGATCAATGCAACTGTTGCATGTGAAATTTTAGAAAATTTAAATATGAATGTAGGCCATATGGTTGATGTTTTCGTTTATTCGGAAATCTATATTATACGTTGAGAAAATTACCTTTACCTCCTTATTGCGGGGGAAAGAAAAATAGAAAAGCCTTAAAGCTCCTTTCCCCAAATTTAAACCTCACTTCTAGTCCTTCTATTTTCAAAATCTACAAACACCTTCCCTATGTTAATCGAAGTACAAAGAGTGTTAATTTTATTGTTCACAGACTATAATACCCTTAGTAGTTTCAGTTTTTTTGTTGTCTTTGTTAAGAACTTTTTTAGTAGTATGATAAACTTAGTTGACTTTTACTTGTTAAATAAAGTAAATATAGTCTTATATTTAGACAGAATATAAAGTTGACCTATATTTGGTGTAAATAATAATTACAATTAACTTATATTTGTTAATCAGAATAAAAACAATTGACTTATATTTGTTTGTCAGAATAAACATAAATAGGTAAGTTATTCAGCATATGTGCACCAGTTAGTAAACCTTATTGGTGTCAAATGGGCAGCCTGCATTGGGCTACTCAATGATTTTGGGCCTGGCTGATTTTAATTGGGATTGTAAAAATTTGGACCAGCTTGGGTGCTTTCCAGTCTACGAGGACCGGGCAAAGGTTGACAACCCTAAACCACAAGGGAAATTTTGGCATTATGTCTCCGATATTTGTGTTGATGTAAACATAGGGTTAAATTTTTTAACAGGAGGCTATTTGTTATGTAAAAGTTAAAACCTTGCCATTGTTTGTAGGTTTTGAAAATAGAGACCATACATGTAGGTTTAAGCTTGTGGAGGGAAGGTGAGTTATTTACTCTATATGTTAATTTTTAGACTACTGATCAATAGTGTGAAAAGAGTTTTATAATATAAAATTTTATTAACATGATATGTATGATTCAATTTTTATGACTATGAACGTAAAAGTGTGCTTCTTTAGTGCCTCTAGCCCAACCAAATGCATGTTCGTTTTTGCACCTAGTCTTTGTCTAGTTAAAGGCTTGAAGCATCTTGTTGAAGGCCAAAAATGAGCTTCTAGCCTACTTTGTTAAGCAGTTGTACCATCAATCTTTTTCTCCTTTGATATCGTGGGTTTAATATGGACCAGGGTTTTTCTTACAACAGTCTAAAATCCTGACACGTATTTACAGGCCCATGACCCTTGGTGAGAAACAACAGCTTCAGAGATTAATTCAGAAGTTACCAACAAGAAATCTTGACCGTGTTGTGGAGATAATTTGTCAAAGTAGGCCGGTGGATGAACAAAGTTGTGATAAAATATTTGTTGATCTGGAAAAAGAGGTAGTACCGTAATTGGGAATATGATATATGAAGTTCATTAGCATTATTATATGCGTACTCTAATTGGGGATATGGTGTGTGAACCTCATTAGCATTATAAGATGCTTACGATGTTGACTTTCTGCAGGATAATGCTACACTCTGGAGACTCTATTACTATGTTGAAGCTGTTGAGAAAGCCAAAATACTCTCTTGTAGTCAAGAGGCCCAGTTTCCTTAATGCTTTTGAAAGCCTGAGCAATTCTAGTTCATTAGAACTCGTTAATAGATTTTTGTTAGCTTTCTAATGGTAGAGGGAGCAGATTCTCGAAGTGCTGACCTCTATATCTTGTGATAGCAGGGGCTACTAATACAAATGTAAGTATTCAGTCTATCGACTAAGACTTAAATGACTCACACTGGAAGAATATAACATTTAGTTTGTCTTTGTTCTCTTTTGAATTGAATATTTTGAGAAATTAATCACCAAAAGTGTATTGTCCCAGATTATTATATGATGTATGTTATTTTTACACGTTTAAATCGAAATTGCATCATGTATTGATAGCAAAAATTGACGTATCTTTCTAGACAAGTTTGATTTGTGTACATTTTCCAACCACTGGGTTGTTTTCTCTTTTTATTCTTATGTGGTGTCTATAATGCTTAGTTTAAACATTTCTCTGTTGTGATAAACTTCACGGTTGAAGTTTCTTCTGATTATTGTGATTTATGAAGTAGATATTTCTGACAATAACGAGCAAGGCTAATAATTAGCCGCGAAGCCCATTCATGGATTAGTAATGGAAAAATATCATCTTATATCACTTTTTTAACACCATTTTTAACACTTGGTTAATGATGAACACATTCATGGTTAATCACATGTATTGGTTAGTTAATGAGTAAATTTATAGTTTAAGAGTTGAAGCTTGAATTTACTCATTAATTAATTAATATATATGATTAATTACGAATTTGTACATCATTAACTAGGTGTTAAAAGTGGTGTTGAAAAAATGGTGTAAGAATATAGGGGTTGATTAATAATAGATGATGATGATAGGAAAGCCCAGTAAATGCTTATTAAATTATTTGGTTGCATGCAAGGCTGAGCATCTGAACACCTGAATGCACATCACTGTTGGAGTTGCCAGTCCTTACTCGTTGACTTGATGTCGTTGCTTGGGGAAGAGGCTGAAAGGGATGCCGAAGTTTAGCACTTGACTGTAATTGAAAGATAACTGCTAAGTGGGCTTTTTTTAAGCACGTGACAGTAATTTAAGGATAACTACTAAGTGGGTTTTCTTTTTAGTTAATTTAAAAACTGTTAAATTGCTCAAAATTATGATTATTGGTTTGAGGTAGAGTTTCTTACGGACTTTCTCCCCCCAGGTGTTGGATTGATGTCTGTACGATATAATGATAAATAAGTCTTGCTTACTTAATGGTCCTAATTCTTCTTGTATGTGTTTGCCTGATGAAATTGTGCATTTGTTGAATTCTCTTATGCGTGCATTTGACGTATATCACAATAACATTTCACATTTTAGGATACGTTACGATTGTTTTTGTTTTCTTGATGTCAAATGTTTATGCATATACATTTTTTTATTATTTCTTGTGACTCCCGCCACGCCTCAAGCAGATCTAGGCTTTGTATCATGCTAGGATAGATTTATTGCTTGTCCATGCACTACCACATACTCAAGCATTTATACACACATGCTCCTTTTCACACACCTAGAATGTTTTCATGCATATAACACATTCTCGCTTGATCCTAGTTTATGTACTGTGGTTGCAGTGGTGGATTCCGTATCTCCTGGGGCAGGGTTTGATACCTTAAGAAACCTTTTAGGTCCGGTTTGGTGCGGTTGATGGTATTAGATAATAAGATAAAGCCTCATAATATAAAGAACCTAATAAATTGTTATACTATTAAGCATTTGGTCTATAATAGTTTAACTAACTTGATAGTATAACTATTATTTATCATAATGATATTATCCTTTAACATACAAAATTTCAAAAATACAATAAAATAAAATACAACATCTCTGTTTGAAAAAAGTTGTACAATAAGAGTCAAACATCTTGCTTGGCTCTATTGGTGGTGCCATCTCACTAGGAGTCAAACATCTTGCTTGGCTCTATTGGTGGCTCCGTCTCACTAGACTGTGTCGATGATGGGTACTTGAGCCTATAAGTGGTAGGAATTATTCATTCATTCAAGAGTCAAAAAGCATACCAACCTATTCTATCAAAGTTATTTGCAAAAAAATTCCAACCATGTATTTTTCTATAAGTTTTTATGTCATAAAAAAAGTCACTTAACATGTCAAGATTAATTTATTTTGTAATTGAAAAAAGTTTGAGTTAAAAGTTCTATTTAAAATATTTTGATTATAAGATTTTCTAAAAGAAAAACAAGCTACCCTAAAACGTTGAGAGTTAATTAGTTCCTCTAAATGTACTGGTTTATTTGGATTCACTGCTTAGACTCGAAAATTGACTAAAAGAAAAGCAAAAAATAAACTAATTCAAAGTTTCAAACACATACTAGATATTTGACTTTTAAATTAAAAAACACGCATGAGTATTATTTAATTGTGTGGTTCTCAATTTATAACAAAAATTTAGTCTCTCTCTCTCTCCTATTAATTTGTCCAATGTATGATAAATATGAGCATGTAATGTAGGAACAAATTTTCACTTTGGTTTTAATTTATATTGAGTAGCTTCACCTCTTCCCCTTTGTACTTATTGAATGCGGGAATACGGACTAGCATAGAATGAGAAGTTATACTTCTCTTATTTTGCTTATTTAATGTGGGAATAACATAGGTTAGAGAAATATACTAGTACAATATTTTTAGTTTAATACTTACTGTATGTTTGTTTAGTTCGTAAGTGCACGAGTTGAGCAAGTAATATGAGAGTGATAAAAAGTGTCGTGTCTCAAGGGATCCACGCCTTCAGTCATGCCTAGGCGTGACACTCTTCTGCCTCTATCAGGGTTCGGGACAGAGACCTTCACGCCTAGGCATGTTGCCCCTGCACCTAGGCGTGGAGACCTAGTCTTCATTCCTTGCTTCCTTGCTTATTTTACTTCTTTTCTAGGTTCCTTCGTTCTTTCCTAACACTATCCAAGCCTCATTGGACCCTGCAAAACAACATCAGTAGATTGGAATAAGAGGCTAGGAGTTAATAAAAATCATTTGTGGAATCAATTTTAAGAAAGAGGAGAAGTTTAGCACTTGATTCATATGATTTTTTGAAAACTTTACAGAAATGTAGGAAAAACTTGATCTAGCACCTCATTAAATACTCAATTTAGGACTGAAATAACTCCAATTCATGGAGTTATTAATGTTCTAAATCAATATAATTATGTTAGAAATATATTTTAATTTTTTTCATGATTTTATTTATTCAATTAACAAATATATATTATATTTTGTTACGTATTGACATATATTTACATAATATATATGTATGTACAAAAATCTTGTTCGACCTCATTTCGATCTTAAAACCTTAAATCTCTTTCTAAATGAGTTTAATGACTAGTCTTGTTTTGAGAAATTCTTAATTAGGCTCTCCCCACCACATCATCTCTTAGGCATTTCATTTAGTAGTTGACATGTGTAAAAGCATTATTTAGAAATTGGTGTATTCTTAATATAGACCTTATAACTTTACACATGTTTAATATTAAATGAAGTGCCTATGGTAGGTCGTGCTTAACCAAGAATTCCTCTCGTTTTGAAAATATTGGTTTTTAACTTAGTGCTTGGACTTATTATATAGTTAGACATGTGTTCATTTTTCTTATTATCTTTGAAGAATTTAAGATGATGACTCTAAACCTTCAAATATTCACTTGTGGAGGTTCATTTTTATTGGATTGAAACTAAAATTTACCAACTAACACACATGGAAAATACATTGCATGTGAAGGCATATGTTGGGGTATCCGCAAGTGTACGGGCAGCACAATTAAAAAAGAATGAGTAAAGAGTGTCATGTCCCAAGGGAATTTGGTTGAGTGAATGTATTAGTGATTAGTTATTATGTTATTCATGCTAAAGCAACATAAAAAATCTAGAACAAATAGAAGAAATGCAAGAATTAAAGAAATCCACACTAAAACATACCAAGCTTAGAGAGATAACAATGATTAAACACCTAGGAGGTCTACTTCACTTGGATTAAGCAAATGACACAAATAAATGTTAATGATCCCAAATTGTTAGCTGAAACAACAAGTATGCAAAATGCCTATGTCTAGGTCACTTGAATTAGCATTCATAACCTAAATCACTATGTTTCCATGTGAGATAGAATAATTGTGTGCTCTTTAAGCATTTGTTTCAAACATAAGCTATGCATGACCAATGAGTATGTGTTCATCCCATTAGCTAATCAACGCGCTCAGCCCATGCAAATGAGAAGGTTGCCAAATGAACCTTCTCACTAACTAAGGTTTAAAGAAGATGTGTGTTGACTTATCAAGAAAGGACAAGAACAACGGTAACTTGCCACAAAATGGACAATTACCATTTAGAAGGTCTAACAGTTATATTTTTTAAGTCTATATAGGCATCCAAATTGAAAGATTTGAAAGTCATGAACTTTGAAGCCAATCAAATAGTGTGAAATTTAAACTAAACTCTCTCATATGTACTTACTTTGTTCTTTAATCTAGTCAATCTACTGTAGGTGTGTTATAAGCTTAGTGAACCAGTGTTAATCCATTCTTGGAGTGTTTTCGTGATCTAACCAATTATTATAAATGTGACGCCCCCTTCCTTATATAGTCCTCCTTATGTTCAACAAGTTGAACCAGATAGGATAAAGTTCACAATAATTTCTTTTTCTTAAGTTCCTTTATTATTTTACTTACGATTCTCACTTATTTTAACCATCTTTTATGTAACATCCTCCCTAATCAATTAGTCTTAATCATGGTTATAGGAATTCAGTAACACATGTATGAGTTATCTGTTAATTTTAGAGAATTAATTGAGTTAGTTTGGAATTTTTAATAACACCAAGTGAGTGTTTAAAGACCAAATTAAATAGGCAGATATCTATGAGCCTATTAGCTTAGGTTGCGTTTGGTACACATGATAGTACAAAACCTGATAGTATAAGAGAGTAGGATAAAGACTGATAGTATAAAGGATCTGATTAGTTCTCATACAATCAGCTGTTTGATGTATGGTTGTATAAGAAACTTGATAGTGTAATGTTATCCTATCAGGTGTTTGTTGTTAAATATGATATAATCTGATAGTATAAAAGTGCTTATTTAGAAAAAAATACCCTTTATATAAAAAAAGTAAAAAAAAAAATGACTGATAAGTCATATACTCAACTTTTTAAAATGTTACTATTAATAAAAAATCTAAAAAATGAAAGAAATTAAAATGCCTTAATATATATATATATATAGACACACACACACTTAACATAATTTATATACTTGACAAAAATTCCTTCACCTTATATACTTGACGTAGTTTATATATATATCAGAGAGCAGGTGGAAGATCACGGGAAAGGCAGAAGAGACAGGATGAAAGAAAGTAGGAGAGCAGACAGACTGCTTTACATAGTGTATGAATGCAATGCAGGAAAATATTAAAGCATTAGAACCAGAGACTGAGCTCGGTGTTAAACAGAAATAAAAATGAAGTTAAAACCTAAGAAGGAAAAGAGAGGAAAACTGATTATTATTAAAACATAAGAAAGATTACAAGATTGGAAGAGGGGAAATGGGGAGAGTTTCTCTCACTAACCTCTCTAAAGGGATCTAAAAATATGCATGCCTAACATCATGGGCAGACATCCATTTAAAGACTAAAATTTTACTATTACAATAGTAACGCTACAATGTCCCGCTATAGTGAACAGTAAAATAGTATTCAATCGCACCGCTACAGTGAATAATGTTCAATAGTAGTCTTCCACAGCTTGCTATAGGGTTTGACGAAAATTAGTTTTCGACAATGAATATTCTTTGACAATGAACAGTGTTTGACAATGAATAGGTTTGGTCTATTCATCATCCTTCAGGTTGATTGCGTAGCAGTCGTCTTCATTCTGATTTGCAGAATCTTCGGACAAGGTGATTGAAGGGCAGAGAGAACCAGATTTCTTAAGGGCTGATTCTCTGCTAATAGCAACGTCCATGTCCTTGTAAAGTTTGAGGACATCTTCCATGTTTTGGAATAGATTGGCTTTGTCGGAGGAGGCAGCAATAGCAGCCAGGATTTTTGCTTTTTGATTTAAGAATTGACAATCAGCTTCATCAGCAGATTTAAGATATTTTGGGTTCTGTCAGAACCATAGTTTGATGTTGTCGGGAGATGCTCTGGAGGCGTCGAACTCAGCCCACTATTTAGCAAAAGCTTGTTTTTGCAGTGCAGGGAGAAGATTGGGGAGACCATCATGAGTCTGATATTTGTACTGCCAAGAAAATATCTAGGCAAGAGAAAGTTTGGAGAAGAAGTGAAGATCGACAGGAAATAAGTCATCACTTGAATCAAACTTCTTCAAGAAATATTGAAATCCTTCCATAACATTTGTCGGAAGCATCTGATGGATTGGGCCAAAGAAGTTCCACCATTGCAAGAACCAGTGAGGGAACTTATATTAGACGTTTTGTTTGAAGTAGATAAGCTAGGAGTGTCGGTTGGACTTGTTCTGGAGCCAAAACATGTTACTCCAAGCTTGCAAATAATCCCAGTAGTTAAACCCAATTGGGTCAAAATGCTGAGAAAACTTCTTCAGGGTGTTTGGATTCATACCAAATTCTGTTGGTGTCATGACCTTCAAAATCTGGACCGTCGAATGGGTTATGAAAGATTCGTCTTTAGGGTCCCTGTAATGCTTAAGAGAGACCGAGTCAGTATCGACAAGAATATATTCATAAAATTGTCGGGTTTTGTTTGTCGAGACTGGTTTAAAGTGAAAATTATTTGGAATGATTTTTTGAGGAACTTTGATTGGGTTGGAATCCCAGAATTCTAGTTCCATTTGGATTATAAGCCAAAAACTTTCTTTTGGAATGTAATGAGGTTTGGAGGAGATAGGTTGGGATTGGACAATTAGATCCTTCTTCGGTTGGTTGACAACAATGGCTTTTCCTTTAAGTGTTTGAATCATGGTTCGAATGTCGGTTCCTTCGACAAATTCTTCAGTGAAGATTTGTTTCCATGATTTATCTGGGAGATGGGTTAGGCCTTGATCTTGTAGGGCTAACAGGATTGTGATTGGCATGGCATAGTCTTCTTTTGATTATTTTCTCTGAGTCGATGACTCAGCTTTAGCTTGGGTTGATGACCCAGATGGAAGAGTCGAGGACCCCAGTTGATAAGATGATTTGGCTGGCTGTGCCAGGGGTGGATTACCAGTACCTCTTCCTCTAGAGGAAGAAGATCTCGTCGATCTCGGCATGGGGCTATTTTCCCTGTAAATATTCACGGGTAAGATAGTCAGGTAATGTGTTTGAGGTGCCTTTGATATATTCTATGTCGAAATCAAAAACACTCAAGATTGCTTGCCATCTAGCAAAAATTTGTTTTGAAGCAAGATTTTTAACATCCTTTTGTAAAATGTCTTTTGCAGATTTGCAATCGACACAGACTAAAAAATTTTGGTTTAATAAATCAGATTGAAATTTTGATATGCAAAGAACAATTGCTAAAATTTCTTTTTTGATTGTCGAATAATTCTGCTGTGCATGATTCCAATGTTTTGATGCATATGCAATGACATGTTCATTGTCTGCGATATGCTGTTTGAGAATGCCACCGTAACCTATGTCAGAGGCATCAGTTTCGACAACTTTAAATAGTTAAGGATTTGGAAGATAGAGGCATGGAAGATCCTTTACCTGATATTTCACCTGTTTGACAATGTTTGTATGAATATCCGACCAAGGAGGAGGACTCTTTTTCAGTCGATCATGCAAAGGTTTGATAAGATTACTTAGCTGAGGGAAAAAGTCAGCGACATAATTTAAACAGCCAAGAAATCTTTGTAATTGATTTTTGTCAATAATACCCGATTACTAGGATTGATAGTTCCCTGATGAATGTTATGACCAAGAAATCTGATTTTAGTTTGGAAAAGATTAACTTTTGACTTGGAGACCGCAAGACCATTTCTTTTAATAACTCCAAGGAAAATATTAATGTGTTTGAAATGTTGATCTATGGATTGAGAAAAAACAAGAACATCATCAATATAGACGATGGTGAAGTTTGAGTAAGGATTGAAGATTTCGTTCATGATCCTTTCAAATTCAGAAAGAGCATTCTTTAGACCAAAAAGCATTACGTTCCATTCGTATTGCCTAAAAGGTACAGTGAAGGCTGTCTTATAGCGATCACTTTCTTTGATTTAGATTTGCCAAAATCCAGATTTCATATCAAATTTTGAAAAGATTTTTGCTGAATACAGTTTTTTAAGAAGTTCTTTTTTGTTTTGGAATCGGATACTGAATCCATTGGAGTGCTTGATTCAGTGGTTTATAATTAATGACCAATCGAGGAGTACCTTTTTCGATCTCAGATTGTTTGTTGACATAGAAGGCTGAGCAGGACCATGGACTCTTACTTTTCCTAATGAGTCCTTTCGACAGAAGGTCTTTAATCTCCTGCTGACAATACTGAACGAGTTCTTGACTCATTTGGATTGGTCTAGCCTTTGTGGGAATTTGTCTTTCATTGAAATTTTTTTCGTAGGGAAGATCCACCATATGTTTCTTCCTTTCCCAGAAAGCGTTTGGAAGATCTAAACAAATTGATCCTTGAATCTGTTCAAGAAGAGATTGAATCTTTTTCTGGATTTGTGGTCGACTAAGGTTGGAATCAATGTTTTTAAAGAAAATTTCTTCTTTTAAATAATTGATTTGGTTCTGTTTATATTGGATTAAGTTAAGATTCTTAAGGATCAGTTTCCTAAGGAATTTGAACATGATTGTTTGACCAAGATGTTGGGTAGTAATCCATTCATTTGTGATTTGTAGAGGGAAGAGTGATCTGATGAACGGTGTTCCTAGGATTACTTCATTTTTGAGATTCTTGACTAATAAAAAAGAAGTTTCAACTTGAAAACCTTGGTTTTCGATGATTGCAGATGAGAGTTTGAATTTGATTTTTAGTTTTGAACCGTTAGCTGTGCTAAGCTGTTCAGATGTTTTTTCAAAATACTTTGTCGGGATTAATCCCTCCAGAATGCAATTTGAATATGCCCCTGTGTCGAACAATGCAGTGTTAAGGACAAAATCATCAATTTTGATGTTTATGTTAATAAAGAATTTTTGAATTTTCATTTGATTAATTATTTGTGCAAAAAATTCTTCATCTTCCTGATTTTCAGTCTTTTAACTTTTTTGACTCTTGTTTTCGAGAATTATTTCCTTATCAGAGTCAGTTTGAATATCCTGAAGTTGGGATATTATAATCTGATGTAAGCTTTGCTATTCTTTAAGTTGTTTCACTTCAATTTTCAGACTATTGATTTCATATTGAAGATCTTGGATTGTTATAGTTTTCTTAGAAGTTTTCTTCTCAAGTTTTTTAAGTGTTTCTGTCAGATTGTATTTGTTTTGAACGATTGGTTCTTTAAAGTTTTTAGAAGAACTTGCTTCCATTAGAGATTTTATCTTTTCTAAACAGATTTTCCTATATTGAGGATCATCAATTAAATTAAGGACTTCGAACAGGAGATCTTGCTCCTTTGTTAAGACATTGATTTCGGGAGAATCTGATGCTCCGTCAGAGGAAATGTCATCATTTTGGATTTGGTTTAAGTCTTCAGAAGATTCTTTATCAGACTCTTTTTCAGATGATTCGACTAACAAATTATTAATTTGTTCTTTGACTTTCGGTTCAAGATTTAAAGATTTTATCTTTCTTTTTAACCTACAATATTTACTAATGTGACCAGGTTTACCATAGTTATAGCAAATTATAGGTTTCTTGGGGACTTTGACATTGTCTATTGGAGGTTTGGACTTAAATTCTTGTTTAAGTCTTCTGGGTTTGGTGCTTACTTTATGTCTGTAATATTTAGTTTTTTCGACATAATTAGATTTAGGTTTTGGTTTCGACTTCCTCCTAGCACAAGGAAGACCAAATTGTTCGCAGAACGTTCCTAAGTCCCGCTTGGTTTGGGCCTTTTCTCTGGCGAGTTGGGCTTGAATCTTGTCATCTTAGCAGATTTTCAGGGCTACCTTTTGGATAAAAGCAATGAGTTGTCTGTAACTCAACTACTCGTAAGGGATTTCTCCATTTGGGGATTGACTTCTGATCTTGTCGCGAACCTTGTCGCCTAAGGATTTTGGAAGACCAGCAAGAAATTTTTCTTTCCAGAAAGGCTGTTGACTATCCTCTCTAGTGTAAACCCTAGTCAGGAAGGTGTCTCTATACCACCTAAAGTCGGCTAGAGTTTTTCATTTTAAGTTTGAAAGAAGTTCGGCAGACCTATCTTTCCATAAAGACGGATCTCCTATGAAATGTTGAGCGGTTGTGAACATTAAATTATTGACAGCATCGGGAATTGGCTTCCCATCACTGAGGATTATATTACCGTCGACGTCAGTCTTGACTGCTTCGCCAATTTTGACCTTTTGTTCAGCGGAGATATAATTATCCCACCAACCTTTGAGTTGACTAGAAAATCCTGATACAAGGATTCCAACAATAACTTCTTCTGGACAATCGTATGAGGTTTGATAAGCAGTCGATACCATGGTCATATGCTAAAGAGTGTTCATGATGGCATATTCAGTCATCCCATCAATGTTCCACTCGTAGATGTTGTTTGCGCTGAAGCTTCTAAAGTTTGGATTTCTTTCCTCAAGCAACAGATCAGGAGCTGTCGCTCTTTGATAGTAGAGTTTCGACGAATTTTTTCAGTTAAGAGTTTGGCTGATTATAGGATTTACCTTGATAATGAAATTTGTGTCGGTTTCAGTTTCAGGGCAATCAGATCCCGATTGTGAACTAGATTATCGAATTGTATTAACAATTAGATTTTTATCTTTAGATTTACTCGTCTTTGACTCTTGGGTTTGTGGTGTATCTGGGGCGACTAAGTTTAGTCTATCCATGAATTCATTAATGAGATTCTGGTTTGATATTTTAGGATTATTTAAAAGTTTTATACTTTATTTGAGCTGTCTGCTAACTTTGAATGGTTTGAAAAGAGGCTTTTCGACTAACTTGGGAGGTTTAGTTTTGTCGGTTTTGGTTCCCGAAGTTGAAGGTTTATCTACGGATTGTTTGACTAATTTTTCACCTAAAACTTGAAGGTACTTGTTTGTATAATTATTTTGTTCCATAAGACTTTTAATGTCTTTCGAATTTATTGGCTCATCTTCTACTTTAGTCTTGAAAGGAGAAGCTAAGACAGGATTGTTATCTTTGTCTTTTACGTTTGGGATGAGATACTGGCTGGAGGGAGGTAATTCAGATTTGATTAACTCACCATCTTTGCGAAGCTAGACAGTAAGAACATTAGCTGATTTATCTTCAATTAGACCAATGCTCCAAGGATATTCAATTTCATTCCTAATCATGTAGGCATGAAACCAATTGAAGAATGGGATATGTTGTTTGACTTTTGTTCGCCCTTTTTGCTACCGCAAGTGCACGGGTCGCACTTGTAGTTTAGCCAGGAGTCAGATATCGTTCCCACGAGGAAACAACGTTAAATTAAGTGCTAAGTATAAACCAATAATTCAAATACTTCTATTCAAGGACATATAAATTGGAGTATTCATGTATTTGTTAATTTTAATAACTTAAAACTATGAGAGTAATGTGAGAGTTAATAAATCAAGAATAGGGATTCCTTTTTCACTTCCTATTTTAATTGATAACAAGTAATCCTTAAGAGCAATATAAACGAAATGGCTAGGTTAGCTTGGGAATCATAATTAGTTAAAAGCCTATGTCTAGGTCAATTAACCCCGCTTCCATTACCTAGTTCACTATGTTTCCATGAGAACTAGAGTAAATCCACTCATTAAGATCTATTCCCAACTATTTACTATGCATGGTCAATAGGTATATTTCTATCCTATTAACGAATCATTGCATCCAACCCAATTGAATGAAATAGAACATGTATCAATCATACACTTGATCTTAAACCCAATTTCCTATGTCTAGGTTCATTAGATTTAAACAAATCAATTGAAAGCTGATCAGACTAACAAAGCATGAAGCACTATATAACTGAACAGAGATCAAATCATATATATAACTCAAGGAATTACAAGTTTAATCAACATCCATAGGAAGATCCAAAGAAAAACCCTATAACAGCCTAGCCAGCCATGACAAATGAGAATACAACAAGATTAATCAGAGTCATGGAGATGGAGATAAGAGAGGAGAAGAAAAAGGAAGAACAAAGCTTAGGGAGATGATCCTTCAAGCTTCAATCCTCCACCAAGGTGAAGAAGGCCTCCAATCTTGGTTATTTCTGCTTCTTTTCTATCCAAAAATCGTAACCCTAGCAACTGAAATCTATTTCTAAGTCATCTCCTCAAGAAAAACTAATGAAACAGTATTTATAGACGAAAATAGCTTCTGCGCGCCGCGGCTTCTCATCTTTAGCGTGCCGCGCGGCACTCCTCGATTAGGTTCACGGGGCCGCGGCCCTCACTACATGTGCGCCGCTGACCCGAAGCCTCGGGTTGAAATCTTGAATTGTCTTCGATACACCAAGCGCCGCGCGCCCTCATGTGTGTGCGCCGTGGCCCTCCATGCTGAGATGCTTCATAGGCTTTTCCACCCTATGCTGGGTCTTTACTTGCATCAAATTATCCATTTTGAGCCCATCTACATTTAAGAATTCACCCAGTTAAGCATATGTACACAATCTACTTAATTCAACAATGAATTGGAAAGATTTTCTCAAAAGCAGAACGGAAAACTTCATTCATGGAATTGAGTAAAAATCAAACCAAAGTCTTCCATTCAAGCCTCAAAACAAGGACTAAGCAATCAAAACACACACATATAGGGGCCGAAATAACTACATTTCAAGGAGTTATCACACCCCCAAACCTAGATTTTTGCTAGTCCTCGAGCAAAACAAATTATTATAAGCATTCATCCAGCATCTAATCATGAATTTCATTTTCACTTAACCTAATCTAGTGTTCAATGATTGTATAGGCCTCAAAGATTGCTCATGCATTATAATCAGCTTCACACATGCACATCTTTAGCATGATAACATTCAAGGTCTCTTATCCAACAAATGACATCTCCCACAAGCATGCAAGCTAAACTTCTACTCTCCAGTTTATACACATCCGGATAAGTTTATAAGCATACAGGCATATGATTCACAAAATCCACAAGATTGCCATAAAAATCTCTCTCCACTAATGTAAATCATACACAAATGAGGATCAAAATGGTCTTTTATAGCTTGTAATGTAAGGCCAGGAATTATGGGATGAAGAACAAAGGGGAATGGATTTAACACAAATATTGAGAATCATATTCATACAATTTCAAGACATGAGCTCAATTCAAACTCTCAGGGTATTCAAAATCAGAACTCCTTAGAACCATTCAATGCTTTTTGTAGTTAACTTTTCTTTATCTTTTCTTTTGCTTTGCTTGTCTCTCTTCTTCTTCTTCTTTTTTTTTTTTTAACTTGAACACAAGCAAAGCAATGTTTTTCTTTTTGTAGATGGTTCATCCAGGTTCATTATTGAACTTAATTTATACAATACCCCTAATTACCGAACTCACAACAAGAAGTCATATGGTATGAACTCAACCAACAATGATGGTAAGATAATAAATGCGATGTTTTCACATGCATCAAGAATGGTTACATGGTATGGTATATGTAGGTGATAAAAGAAAGAAGGCCACCATACATATAGCTTCAAAAGGGGACCTATGGATATGATCATGTCAAGGTAAGCTTTTTAAGGCTCAATCGGTCCAAACAATGCCCTTATCATTTCCTCAATTATACATAATCTAGGATTTCGCTTCAAAAGAGTTTCAGAACAATATTACAGAAAAATGAAATCAATACAAGTACCTCCCATAAACATTTTCTAAATATGCATACAACTCATTTTCAAGCTACACAAGCATACAAGTGGGAAACAAAACCATGCATATGAAGAGACAAACAATGATTCTCATACTTCAAAATCGCGCAAGGTTTCACTAAAAGTGGCAAATTGCAAACATTCATATCATCGGACAATCATTACCACACTAGTCATTTGCGCAAAGCATTAATTTCATCTAAACAATCAACAAAATCTATGTTGTGCACAATGTATCAAAAAAATTATCATGTGCACTTCATATATACCAACAAAAATTATCTGCTCTATGATTAGCATGTATGAATAAGCAGATATAATCAGTTATATAATTAAAATTCAAAAGCAGTTATAGACACCCCCCCAGACCTGAGGGAAACAGTGTCCTCACTGTACATAGTATGAGCAGGTTTTAACAAAAAATAAAAGGAAAGATGCCCTGTGTGCATCAGATAAGATCCTCATCAGAAGAAGTCGTGTCCTCAGCATCCTCATCATGATCTGAATCCTGCAGCGGACGAGATGGGCCAGCCACTGCCACAGGTGGGAACTGGGGCACAGGGTAGTGATCCATGGGGAAGCCGGACTGCTGAGCCATCCACCTCTGAGTCTGAATAATATAAGCAAGCTGGGCATCAACAGAGGCGCGCCATGCAAGATCAGGGACAAGAGCTGAAGTAGACGCCTCCTGAGTCTGTTGCTGTCGCCTAGGTCGAGGAGGCACAGGAGTAGCAGCTGGAGCAAGAGCAGGAGGTCCGCCCAACCGCTCAATGATGGAGTCGGTGATGGGCTGTTTCACCTCAGACAACTCCTCATGAGTCTCCCATATAACATGTGCCACCTGGAAAAGCTCCTGGATGAGGGAGGGGAAGTACAAAGTCCGGGCCTCCTCGACCGCGCGCCGAATCTGGGAATGGATGAGCTGGGCCACATCAATGTGGTGGCGCTCAAGGATAGCATATAGAAGGATCGCCCGGTCCCGAGTAACCTGGGACATGTTCCCAGATGGAGTGAGGCGGTGAGAGATAAAATGATACCACACCTTGGCCTCAGGAGTCAAGCAGCGCCAAGGAAAGAACCGAGGGCGCTGAGTATCCACTGTCAAAGTCCATGGTACCGGGAGAGACTTAGGACTACAAATACGAGCGGTGACAACTGTGAGGTCAATCCCCTCCTCCGGCTCCCATCGCATAAATTGCTCATAATCACAAATCTCAGGTGCCGGGTCCAACCCAAGAATGCGCCTGATATCATCCGGGGAGTACGAAACAGTGCGAGTGCGCACCCTCGCAGTAGTGTTGCTAGCGGAGAAGGCAGCGTTCGCATAGAATTCGTGAACAACTGGTAGAACGGCAGCCTCTGGATGAACAGTGAACCTCTGCCAGTGATGGTGAGTGATGAGGTCCTGGATATCACGGTGGATACCCTGAGTGAAATCGAAACCGCGCTCAGGAATTACTGGTTTTTTAACCAGGATGCTATAGCGCTCAGCCGCCTCAGCTGAAATAAACCTTCGCCGATCAAACACAGGAGGCGAAGGTTCCCTTTGTGTGCGACTGGTGGAAGCTCTGCATCTGGAAGTCATGGTGGAGCTTACAGAGTACCTAACCATGCAAAAAGAATGCTCAAAATTAGAAAATAGAAAAGATAAAGGAAGGGAAAACACAGAACAAGGTAACAACATATGAATAAGGCAGTAAGGAAGCTAAGAGGGTCACCTAACACAACCAAAAAGTGGAAAGAACCATTTCTGGGCAATCTGAGTGAGAGGGTCGTGGCCCTCAAAGGTCATGGCCGCGGCGCGCAAACCCAGAAGCGCAGAAATGGCTTCCCTGTTCCATGGCTACCCCAAACAGCGTAAATAGCAATATACAGCAAATAACACTAGGCAAACAGATGACATTATAATAGATTACATACCTATTAACTAAAATCTAGTCCCTACAACTAAGGAATATACAGAAATGGAAGAAAATTCAGAAAAACAAACGGTAAAAAGGGTTAAAGCATGTTACTTCGTGGAGAAAATGAGAAATGGGAGGCAATGGAGCCTAAAATCCACCGGGAGAGGAAGAGAAATGGAAAGGGAGAAGAGAGAAACCGAGAGAGGGAAGGGAAAGTGACAGAAATGGGAGGGAAGGCTATTTTAACACTGTTCGCCGCTGAGCGCCGCGGCCCCCAAGGTGTCACGGCCGCGGCCCGCAACAGAGTGAAACGAGCGTTTCACTCTAGGGTTTTTTTTTTTGAATTGAGGGCCGCGACGGTCATAAGTCAGGGCCGCGGCCGTCATGTGGGGCCGCGGCCTCCAAGTTAACAGGGTCGCGGCCTTGAGGCCCCTAGTTTTTGGCCTGGTATAACAGAGGGCCGCGGTGCACCCTTGTGGGGGCCGCGGCGCATGAAGTCTGACTGCAAAATTTTGCAGCAGACTTCATTTCTGGCCAATTGTTGCCTCATTTAAGCCTTCCACACTTATAAAACTTGTCCAAAGTATTTATTTACAAATTGGATCACAAAAACATGCTGAAAAGTTAAATCTACTTATTAAGCTATTTAAAAACTTAAAGGTAAAGAAACAAACCCTTGGGTTCCCTCCCAAGAAGGGCCTAATTTAGAGTCCCGGCAGGACTTGTCTGCTATTCCAAATGCTTGTCTATAAGAGAGGAAGATCTTCCTCCTGATTTACAAAATTGGTTTGATGCATTTGGAATGGGAAGACTCTTAGCTCCAAGTTTGGAGCTTAACTCAATAGGTGTATCAATTAAATTTACCACCATAGCAGCTTTTAACTGGCCCATTTCACCTTTGGTAATGACTTGACCTTCTCCCTTGGCACAGGCTTCACTTACACTCCCTTCCTTGAATGTCATCCCATCAAGTATGCTTACCATTGCACAATCTTCTTGATCTTGAGGGCCTTGTTGTGTATTGAAAATATTGAATTTTACCTCTTAATCTTGAACCCTCATGGTGAGTTCACCTTTCTGTACATCAATGAGTGCTCTCCCTGTAGCTAAAAACGGCCTGCCTATGATCAATGGGACCCTTTGATCTTCTTCCATATCCAAGATCACAAAGTCCGCAGGGAATATGAATTTGTCCACTTTAACTAGGACATCTTCCACAATTCCCTTTGGATACGTGTAAGAACGATCGGCTAGCTAGAGGGTCACTGATGTGGGCTTGCATTCCCCCAAACCTAACCTCTGGAATATGGACAGGGGCATAAGATTAATGCTTGCCCCCATATCACATAATGCTTGGCCCAGGAAATTCTCTCCTATGGCACAAGGGATAGTAAAGCTTCCCGGATCTTTCAGCTTTGGGGGAAGCTTCTGTTGTAAAACGGCACTGCATTCCTCAGATAGTGCCACCGTTTCAAACTCACCCAGCCTACGTTTCTTTGACAAAATATCCTTCATGAATTTAACGTAGCTGGGCATCTGTTCCAAGGCTTCAGCAAAAGGGATGTTGATATGTAATTTCTTGAAGACTTCAAGAATTTCTTAAACTGCTCATCCATCTTATGCTTGATTTGCCTACTAGGAAAAGGTAGAGGATGTACATAAGGTCTATTCTCCACTTTCTTGCCCTCGGGCTTCCTTTGGACTATACCTTCATCCTTTTCATTTTCCTCAGCTTTATTGTCCACCACCTCCTTGTGGTCTATATCGCCTTGGTCTTACTTCTCGGTTACTTCATCTTCCAACAGTTTAGTCTTTGGATTACCCTCTATGTCTTTGCCACTCCTCAGTGATATGACCTTACAGTCCTCGTTCGAGGCACCCTTTGGATTATTCACCGTGTTGCTTGGGAAGGTGCCTGGGGGTCTGTTGTTGATGGCATTGGCCAACTGTCCCACTTGTGTTTCGACTGCTCGCATTGAAACCGTTAGGCTTTGAATAATGGAATCATTCTTTGCTAAGTGAGCATCTGTCCTTGCCATGTGGGAGTCAGTCTTAGTGATGAAAGCATCATTCTTGGCCATCAGCTGCATGAATATATCCTCCAAGGCAGGCTTCCTTTCTGGCACTGGCTGTCTCTGTTGAGCTGGGAACCCAAGAGGGTTATACTGACGTTCATTTCTAGGAGTATTGGAGGAAGAAGAAGGTCCTTGATTGTCTCTCCAGGAGAAATTGGGATGGTTCCTCCATCTTAGATTGTACTGATTTGCATAAGGGTTGTTCTGGGGTGGCCGATAGTTGTTTACATATTGAGCAGATTCCGAAACAAAAGTGCATCTATCGGTTGCATGATTGTCCCCGCATCGGTCACATAGAACAAAAGGACTTTGATGTGGACTTTGATGCTGGTTTGCCCCCAAACTATCCAGTTTATTCGCAATTCCACCTGAGCGGAAAGTGATGTTATGGCATCAACATCATGCACTCCTGCTGCTCTTCTTGGCGTACTTCTTGGAGACTGCCATTGATAGCTGTTGGTGGTCAATTCCTCCAGAAGCTCATAGGCATCATCAAAAGACTTAACAAAGAACCGCCGGCTGCAGCATCTACAATTGGACGGTGATGATGTAATAAACCCTTGTGGAAAGAATAAATTTGATGCCAATGAGGTATCTCATGATGTAGGCACCTTCTCAGAAGATCTTTGTATCTCTCCCAAGCTTCATGCAAAGATTCAGATTCAGATTGGCTGAATGAGGTGATATCATTCACCATTTCAGGAACTTGGTACACACCTCCGCCCAAGTTGTAATGGATCCTGCTGGAAGAGAATGTAACTAACTTTTGGCTCTATCTCTTAGTGAGAAAGGGAAGAGCCGTAAGCGAATGGCATCGTCAGAAATGCCATTATGCTTGAACGTGTCACAAATCTCCAGAAAGTTTGAGAGATGCGCATTTGGGTCTTCTTTGGATAAGCCGCCAAACTGTACAGATGTTTGAATCATTTGGATTATGGCCGGCTTGATCTCAAAAGTATTAGCCCAGATGGCAGGACGTCTGATGCTTGATTGTAAATTATCCATTTGAGGAGTAGCAAACTCCCTCAATGGTCTGGAGCGACTATCATCCTCCAACTGAAGTGTAGCATTATCATCTGCCATCCTACAAAGAATTACCTGAAACAATTAAATTTAGAAAAATTAAATCAATATGGACAAAAGAAACATGAACTAGAGATACTTAAATTCGTTGTTTATATTAGCTAAACTAAATTTAAACCGTTTGAATCCCCGGCAACGGCGCCAAAAACTTGTTCGCCCTTTTTGCTACCGCAAGTGCACGGGTCGCACTTGTAGTTTAGCCAGGAGTCAGATATCGTTCCCACGAGGAAACAACGTTAAATTAAGTGCTAAGTATAAACCAATAATTCAAATACTTCTATTCAAGGACATATAAATTGGAGTGTTCATGTATTTGTTAATTTTAATAACTTAAAACTATGAGAGTAATGTGAGAGTTAATAATTCAAGAATAGGGATTCCTTTTTCACTTCCTCTTTTAATTGATAACAAGTAATCCTTAAGAGCAATATAAACGAAATGGCTAGGTTAGCTTGGGAATCATAATTAGTTAAAAGCCTATGTCTAGGTCAATTAACCCCGCTTCCATTACCTAGTTCACTATGTTTCCATGAGAACTAGAGTAAATCCACTCATTAAGATCTATTCCTAACTATTTACTATGCATGGTCAATAGGTATATTTCTATCCTATTAACGAATCATTGCATCCAACCCAATTGAATGAAATAGAACATGTATCAATCATACACTTGATCTTAAACCCAATTTCCTATGTCTAGGTTCATTAGATTTAAACAAATCAATTGAAAGCTGATCAGACTAACAAAGCATGAAGCACTATATAACTGAACAGAGATCAAATCATATATATAACTCAAGGGATTACAAGTTTAATCAACATCCATAGGAAGATCCAAAGAAAAACCCTATAACAGCCTAGCCAACCATGACAAATGAGAATACAACAAGATTAATCAGAGTCATGGAGATAGAGATAAGAGAGGAGAAGAAAAAGGAAGAACAAAGCTTAGGGAGATGATCCTTCAAGCTTCAATCCTCCACCAAGGTGAAGAAGGCCTCCAATCTTGGTTATTTCTGCTTCTTTTCTATCCAAAAGTCGTAACCCCAGCAGCTGAAATCTATTTCTAAGTCATCTCCTCAAGAAAAACTAATGAAACAGTATTTATAGACGAAAATAGCTTCTGCGCGCCGCGGCCCTCATCTTTGCGCACCGCGGCCCTCCTCAGTTAGGTTACTGGGGCCGCGGCCCTCACTACATGTGCGCTGCGGCCCTGAAGCCTCGGGTTGAAGTACTGATTTGCTGCTGATACACCAAGCGCCGCGGCCCTCATGTGTTTGCGCCGCGACCCTCCATGTTGAGATGCTTCATAGGTTTTTCCACTTTATGCTGGGTCTTTACTTGCATCAAACTATCCATTTTGAGCCCATCTACATTTAAGAATTCACCCAGTTAAGCATATGTACACAATCTACTTAATTCAACAATGAATTGGAAAGATTTTCTCAAAAGCAGAACGAAAAACTTCATTCATGGAATTGAGTGAAAATCAAACCAAAGTCTTCCATTCAAGCCTCAAAACAAGGACTAAGCAATCAAAACACACACATATAGGGGCCGAAATAACTACATTTCAATGAGTTATCAACTTTGTTGAGAAATTCGTAGAACTTCTCTTGGATTTCAGTTCTGTTTGATCCCTTAAAATTTTTGAAAAACCACTTCCTTTGCGGTGTCCATTCTGCAGAATAGAAGTCTTTCCTAAGGGTTTCCTTATCTATAATGAAGTCAGATAACATGGACATCATCATTAAGAGA
This sequence comes from Ormosia semicastrata, assembly GCA_029884595.1. Lineage (NCBI taxonomy): Eukaryota > Viridiplantae > Streptophyta > Magnoliopsida > Fabales > Fabaceae > Ormosia > Ormosia semicastrata. The sequence continues at coordinate 6,083,705 of JAQQTO010000036.1, read as the reverse complement.
GGAATATGTTGGAGATTAAATAGATCTCTGTTCATCATCGCCTTCGCATTAGTACGTTGGCCTTGGGATGCTTGATGAAGTATCCAGTCCTCGAAGATTGATTGTTGAAGGAGTAGATTGGATTGTGGAAAAAGATTTTCTAGAGACAACAGATCTGTAGTCTTCAGATCTGGAGGACGAAGATTTAAAAGATTTAGAAGAGCTGAACGAATTTCTCCTACTGAAGGCTAATTCAACTCTACCTGATTGGTGTTGGGTGATTTCCTGAATTTCAGGTGTTTCTCTGGGCAAAGCTGGAGTTGCTTTATCCATAATTCATTTCTCAGGGAGGATTACATCTTCCCATCGGATTTGTTTAGAGACAACTACGTTGGCCTTTGTGATGTCTGTTAGGAATAACATTGTTACTCCCTTGTCTTTTGGTTTTAACACTTTTGAGTAAAAAGAATTCATTACTTTGTATTGAATCCTATAGATTAAGGTTAAAGGGATTGATCTGGGCTTCATGTCCAGGCCACAGACTTTGATATTTAAAAACAACGTGTCTTGAATATTTTTGTCTTTCAGACTTGCAGTCCTATTAGGATAACAATTAAAATAGATTGAACCATGACCAAGACTAGTTTCAACAGTTCCTAGGAGTGAATCATGGAATTGATTGTGTCTTATGTCTCTTAGACAAAGCAGAACAGATGCGTTTAGTCCTTCTCTAATTAGAGGTTTGACAGCTACCTGCACATATCCGATATGCAGATAATTGTATTTTTTGGCTTGACCTTTTAAGGTCTCTTGAAAAAGAAGATGAAATTCTTCATCATCTCCTTCAATGGTGATTTGTTTCTCTACGGTCCTGATAATGTAATCAGAACTTCTGAAGAATCGTCCTTCAGTTTTGTAGAGTTCATTGTTTGGGATTCTGGGGATTTCCCAGCCATCCATGTCTTGATTTATGTTTTCAAAACAAATTTCTTCATTAAAGATGTTTGTTGTGGATGGATTAATTTGTTGCTCAGTGAGCGATGAAGAAGAAGATTGAGAAGATTTAAAGGAAAGCTTAGAAGACAAAGATCGCAACATGACAAAAGATTTAAATAGAAAATATAGAAGACAGAAATAAAGACAGAATATAAGGATTAAACACAGGAGATAGCAAGAAAAGAAAATAACAAGTAAATAAACAGCAGATAAAAGATATGGACGTATCCCCTGATATCATTACCCTCATTTGGTTTCATAGATTTGTAACTGAAAAATTTAAGTCAAATATTATCCTTTGAACTTGATCTTTAAGATTACCATGCTTCATTCCTTGATCTATGTCTGGTTTAAGTATTATCTTCTGAACAATTCGTTAAAATTTTATAGATCATACCCGGATCGTTAGCCACCGCGATAATTTATCAGTTCTTAACTATGGTCACCACCGTGCCTTATCCTTCACTACCTGTGGCGACATCGTCGAATTAGTCTTACCGCCTCCCCAGGTCTTACTGCTATAGTCCCACAGAATAGATCCAACACCAGGCATTATGTACCGTCCAGTTAAGAAAGGATAACATATAGATGCGTACTATCCAGATCCAGATATAATACTTCCATTATTATTTAGTTCAGTTAAGATAATAAATAAAGCAGATAAATATCAAAGCAGATTAACAATTAATCGATATAATAACATTAATATCTAGTTCAATAAGATAATAAGTAACTTAAATCCACCATTTACATTCTTACTTCCCCATCAGGCCCTGAAAATCTGCCAAGATGACAAGATTCAAGCCCAACTTGCCAGAGAAAAGGCCCAAACCAAGCGGGACTTAGGAACATTCTGCGAACAATTTGGTCTTCCTTGTGCTAGGAGGAAGTCGAAACCAAAACCTAAATCTAATTATGTCGAAAAAACTAAATATTACAGACATAAAGTAAGCACCAAACCCAAAAGACTTAAACAAGAATTTAAGTCCAAACCTCCAATAGACAATGTCAAAGTCCCAAAGAAACCTATAATTTGCTATAACTGTGGTAAACCTGGTCACATTAGTAAATATTGTAGGTTAAAAAGAAAGATAAATTCTTTAAATCTTGAACCAACAGTCGAAGAACAAATTAATAATTTGTTAGTTGAATCATCTGAAGAAGAGTCTGATAAAGAATCCTCTGAAGACTTAAACCAAATCCAAAATAATGATATTTCCTCTGACGGAGAATCAAATTCTCCCAAAATCAATGTCTTAACAGAGGAGTAAGATCTATTATTCGAAGTCCTTAATACAATTGATGATCCTCAAGATAGGAAAAACTATTTAGAAAAGATAAAATCTTTAATGGAAGCAAGTTCTTCTAAAAACTTTAAAGAACCAATCATTCAAAACAGATACAATCTGACAGAAACACTTAAAAAACTTGAGAAAAAAACTTCTAAGAAAACTATAACAATCCAAGATCTTCAATATGAAATCAATAGTCTGAAAATCGAAGTGAAACAACTTAAAGAACAGCAAAGCTTACATCAGATTATAATATCCCAACTTCAGGATATTCAAACTGACTCTGATAAGGAAATAATTCCCGAAAACAAGAGTAAAAAAAGTCAAAAGACTGAAAATCAGGAAGATGAAGAATTTTTTGCACAAATAATTAATCAAATGAAAATTCAAATATTCTTTATTAACATAAACATCAAAATTGATGATTTTATCCTTAACACTGTCACATTGTTCGACACAGGGACAAATTCAAATTGCATTCTGGAGGGATTAATCCCGACAAAGTATTTTGAAAAAACATCTGAACTGCTTAGCACAGCTAACGATTCAAAACTAAAAATCAAATTCAAACTCTCATCTGCAATCATCGAAAACCAAGGTTTTCAAGTTGAAACTTCTTTCTTATTAGTCAAGAATCCCAAAAATGAAGTGATCCTAGGAACACCGTTCATCAGATCACTCTTCCCTCTACAAATCACAAATGAAGGGATTACTACCCAACATCTTGGTCAAACAATCATGTTCAAATTCCTTAGGAAACCGATCCTTAGGAATCTTAACTTAATCCAATATAAACAGAACCAAATCAATTATTTAAAAGAGGAAATTTCCTTTAAAAACATTGATTCCAACCTTAGTCGACCACAAATCTAGAAAAGGATTCAATCTCTTCTTGAACAGATTCAAGGATCAATTTGTTTAGATCTTTCAAATGCTTTCTAGGAAAGGAAGAAACATATGGTGGATCTTCCCTACGAAAAAGATTTTAATGAAAGACAAATTCCCACAAAGGCTAGACCAATCCAAATGAGTCAAGAACTCGTTCAGTATTGTCAGCAGGAGATTAAAGACCTTCTGTCGAAAGGACTCATTAGGAAAAGTAAGAGTCCATGGTCCTGCTCAGCCTTCTATGTCAACAAACAATCTGAGATCGAAAGAGGTACTCCTCGATTGGTCATTAATTATAAACCACTGAATCAAGCACTCCAATGGATTCGGTATCTGATTCCAAACAAAAAAGATCTTCTTAAAAAACTGTATTCAGCAAAAATCTTTTCAAAATTTGATATGAAATCTAGATTTTGGCAAATCCAAATCAAAGAAAGTGATCGCTACAAGACAGCCTTCACTGTACTTTTTGGGCAATATGAATGGAACATAATGCCTTTTGGTCTAAAGAACGCTCCTTCTGAATTTCAAAGGATCATGAACGAAATCTTCAATCCTTACTCAAACTTCACCATCGTCTATATTGATGATCTTGTTTTTTTATCAATCCATAGATCAACATTTCAAACACATTAATATTTTCCTTGGAGTTATTAAAAGAAATGGTCTTGCGGTCTCCAAGTCAAAAGTTAATCTTTTCCAAACTAAAATCAGATTTCTTGGTCATAACATTCATCAGGGAACTATCAATCCTATTAATCGGCTAATTGAGTTTGCCGACAAGTTTTCCAATCAACTTATTGACAAAAATCAATTACAAAGATTTCTTAGCTATTTAAATTATGTCGCTGACTTTTTTCCTCAGCTAAGTAATCTTATCAAACCTTTGCATGATCGACTGAAAAAGAGTCCTCTTACTTGGTCGGATATTCATACAAACATTGTCAAACAGGTGAAATCTCAGGTAAAGGATCTTCTATGCCTTTATCTTCTAAATCCTCAACTATTTAAAGTTGTTGAAAATGATGCCTCTGACATAGGTTATGGTGGCATTCTCAAACAACGTATCGCAGACAATGAACATGTCATTGCATATGTGATGCGTGAGGATATAGTGATTAAAATTCAGATAAAAATCAGTTGTCAGGCCCACCAGAAAATAAAAACCTTACAACTAGTTGTAGTTAGTAAGGGTCAATCCACAGAGAACCAATTCAATTAACACTATCAAGTAATTCCTAATTTAAACTCTGATTGACAATAAATAGTAAATAAGGGGTTTTTTGGAGTTTTGATGAACAATGACCAGCTTCAAAGACAATAACAACAAATAAACTGGAATCAATAATATAAGAAAATTAGTTAAGAGATTGAATCCACCACTAGATTTATATGATGATGTAAATCCACATATCCTTTTATTCCAACATGCTCAATTATGTTTTTATGCAATTGTGAGAGTAAATCTCTGTTTTCCTTACGTGTTGGCCAATTTAGCAACTGCTCAAATCAACTCCTAATTACTAATTAGTCATAAAGCAACTGCTCTTACAACTATCCAATAATTGCATTAAGATTTAGAAAACCAATCACACTAAGATCTAATCACACACCGGGATTAAATTACTTAGAACATATATTTCTCTAAATCTATTACCGCAACCGCGCATAATAAACCCAGATCTACCACTTTTATAACTGGTAAATAGCACAAAGATAATTATACCCACATGAACATCATATATTCCACTAGATCTACTACCGCAACCGTGCATAATAAACCCAGATCTACCACTTTGAAAGTGGGAACAAGTACAAAAACCTTTATACCAACAATAGATTCAGAAATATATGAATAAAGACATAACTGTATTGAAATAATCAAATATGCAAGATTCACAACATCAATACTAGTGGTTTCATCACCTCCTTAACCAAGGGAGGTTTAGTTACACATAGCTAGAAGGAAATCACAAGAAAAACTGAGAAAGAACAACATGAAAAACAAAGTGCAGAAGAAAAACTAAAGCAAACGAGTTTCTGAGGATTGAGGAAGATGAATCTCCGATTGCTCGAACCCGAGACTCCAATCTTTGATCCAAGATTCCCCTCTCCTTCTCCAAGGAGTTGTAGCTGCTCTCCTAGGTCCAAACTCCCTTTAAAACGTGCCAAGAGTGTCAATATATAGGCCTCCAACATAAACTTCGCGTAGAAGTCTCAATAATTGAGTTTCTAGCATGAATACACGGCCGTGTATGACACTGAGTTTAGGGGCAAAATTTCACTATTTCAATTCCAAAGTCAGAGGCGTACACGGCCTAGGCCGTGTATTCTCACACAGCCGTGTATTTTTACGCAACCTAGGCCCTGTATTCTGATGCAGGCCCTGTATTCTGACTCTGGCCCTGTAATCTGACTTCCAAGTTTAATATGACCTATTAAACCTCCAAATCTGGAAAAGTGTTGAACATGAAAGTTGTATATTTGGATCTTAACTATCAACCATCAAAATTTCATCCCATTTGAAAATTTGTAGCTTGAGATATGTTATGCATAGTACACAAAGGTCAAGCTATCAGGATCAGCACCCTAGTTCTTGCTTCAACTCCAATTTGAGTTATCCAAACGTGTGATTGGGCCTTTGAGGTCTTCATGAAAGTAGTAGAGAATTGTCTTAGCTTTCCTACAAGACCAAAATCACATCAATCAGATATTTAAAACTCAAATTATAGCTAGTTTACTGAACATTGTCAAAGAGATAAATTAGGGCTAATTCATGCAATAATTCCTTCAATGATCCAATTAGGCTCAATATCATAAAATGTGTCAAAACCAACTTAATTAAACCTAATTGAACCTTAAGAAGCCCAGTGACTGAAAAACATAATTCAATTATGAGTGCAAATGAACACATTTAAGCAAAGTTTCACAATAATGTTCCAATTAGGGTTTGATATCAGAAACTAAGCTAAATGATGACAATTAAGCACAAATGGAGTTCAATGAATCAATTACAAGGCAATTAAAATATAGGAATAATCAACAGATCAATTACCCCCACACTTAGCCTTTTGCACTGCTAGACAAAAATATACAATTCAACACAATTTCACAATAGGCCAAACAAATGCAGAATAATGAGCAAAGACCTTTGTGTATTTAGTTTTCAAAGCATTTAAACAATTCAAAATTTCCCTTTCTTAGCAATCCAAGTTTACAAGCAAAAACAATCAAATTTCAGGGTTCAATCAACATGATAAATCCTTACTGATATGCTCTCTCACTCAAGTGTTTCAGGCTTGTGTTTTCACTCAACTAACTCATGAGAATATGCTTTACCATAGGCTTGTCAAGCCTCTACTTTTTCACTACTCAGACTACATGCAAACAGAGATCAAAAGGATTTTATTCAGGTTGTAATGGGGTCAGGGTTAAGGTAGGATACATCAAAGATAGACAAAGCTAGACCATAGGAACTAGAAGAGCAAAATGGAAAGATATTCAATCATTACACAGAATTTTCCAATAATCTTCAAATTCAAATTCCTATTCTGTACCTTTTCCTTTTTCTGACTTCTTTTTTTTTTTTTTTTCTTTTTTCTTCTTCTTCTTTTTTTAACTTTAATTACATATATATATACACACCTTACATCCTATTCACAATGATATTTTGCCAGCATGAGACTTTTATATACAAACATAGCTAGGCAAATACATCATTAATTCAAATACCCCCACACTTATTCAAGAACCAATTTCTATCATAATCATAAAGCTCTTCTACTCCCTAAGGTAGGGTAGTAAAATAGTTTTTCACTTTTAGGTTTAAATTGAGCTTAGATAGAAGGAAATTTAGTCAATTAGGCTCAAAGGGGTTAATCAATGGAAAAAAATGCAAGGATGGCTATTTGGCCAGTAGTTATTTAAAAGAAAATGCCTTTATCATTTCAAATGCATGCAGTGGTCATTAGCAGCTTAAAAGAGAACCAAGACAAGTTCTGAAAAACACAATAACCATGAGTGGAATCACACAATCAAGGATCCAAAATGGCCTAAAGTTAGCCATTTACAACAAAGCCCAAAAACTCACTAGGTTTCGATTCATCATTTTCAATTAAACCCTTTAATTTTTTAAAATCTCACCCGACAAAATTGATAACCAGAAAGTTCATTCGATCAAGCTCAAAGGTTTATTATTATATATATTTATTTTTTTCAAAAATTTGGGTCAATTGCTCAATAATCACAACACTTGAAAGCTTATCAGAAACTTAAAGCCCAATAGAAAGTATCCACAAGAAAAATTACATAATTAAGATCACATACACTCATTCCAAGAACGATAATTTAGTTCAATCAGTCATTCAAACCCCAAGAGAACAATTCAGAATATCAACAGTATTCATAATAGAGCATCAAAGTATCCATAAATTATTCAGAATAGAACATCAAATCCACACCCCCACACTTAAACTAAGCATTGTCCTCAATGCTACACACATTCAAAAAAGGAAAATAAAAGAAATGCTACACACATCTAGAAAAGAAAAAATAATGACAAAGAGAATGCTACACACATCCGAAAAGGAAAACAAGCAAAAACAGCTATACCACAACCGAAAGCAAAAACAAATCTACTATGAATGAAACAAGCAAATCAATAGTGCAAATCAATTCCCAAATGTACACAATATAAGAGAACGAAAATACAATGGAAACTAAGGGGGTACATTTACTCATCATCCTTGAAGGAATGTAAAAAATCTACAAAGTTCATAAGGCACAAGTTCATATGAATGCGTCTCAAGAGTATAACTCTTTACTCAGTCCATTCATCACGAATTTAAAATTTAACTTCTCAATTGAATGAAATCATTCCCAAAGAACATGGTTTAGCAATCAGAAGAACAAAACAACAATTTACAAACGAACTGATTCTTATAGTTTCGCTTGGTTTCCACTGTACTTAATCCACATAAATATCAAACAAACAACCCATTCAAACACACAATTAATCAAACAAAACACAAGATTCTTTCAAAGATTCAAATGCTTACAACCATCAAACAGATAAAAACATAATCTAAGAAACTAATAAAAACATAAAATAAAAAGGATAAAGAAAGCAAATTTGGTTGGGTTACCTCCCAATGAGCGCTTAGTTTATTGTCCTCAGCCCGACGTTGTGACATCTTCAATGCTCCTCATATTGTGGAAGGATGAGGGTCATCACTTCCATCTCTGCACTGTCAGGAGGTTCATGATAAGGTTTGAGACGATGACCATTTACCTTAAATGCTTTGCTAGAAATTTCACTCCTGATCTCGACTGCACCAAAAGGAAAAACATTAGTTACCACAAACGGTCCAATCCACTTAGAACGCAGTTTACCTGGAAACAATTTGAGTCTTGATTAGAATAGCAGAACTTTTTGTCCTCTGTGAAATTTCTTTCCGGAAATCAATTGGTTGTGGAATGCCTTAGCTTTAGTCTTATAAATTAGGGCATTCTCGAAGGTCTCATTTCTTAGTTCTTCCAGTTCCTGTAACTGGAACTTCCTTTGCTTTTCAGCACCTTCCAATTCCATATTAACTTGTTTAATGGCCCAGTAAGAGCGATGTTGCAGCTCAACGGGCAAATGACAGGGCTTTCCATACACCAACCGAAATGGTGACATGCCAATGGGAGTCTTATAGGCAGTCCTATAAGCCCATAAAGCATCTTCAAGTCGAGTGCTCCAATCCTTTCTTGAAGGATTCACTGTCTTTTCAAGGATTGATTTAATCTCCTGGTTGGACACTTCAGTTTGCCCATTTGTCTGTGGATGGTAAGGAGTGGAAATTCTGTGCATTACTCAATATTTCTTCAATAGAGTATCAAAGGTTCTGTTACAAAAATGGGTCCCTTGGTCACTAATGATAGCCCTTGGGGTCCCGAACCTGGAGAAAATATATGTTTAAACAAAATCTACAACAGTTTTAGAATCATCAGATCGGGTGGCTTTTGCTTCCACCCATTTAGACACATAATCAACAGATAAAAGAATGTATGTGAAACCAAATGAGGGAGGGAATGGTCCCATGAAATCAATACCCCACGCATCAAAGACTTCCATAAAAATGATCGGAGTTTGAGGCATTTGATTACGAGGACCAATGTTACCTGTTCTCTGACAGCGGTCACAAGACTTACAGAAGTTGTAAGCGTCTTTGAAAATTGAAGGCCAATATAAACCACTGTCAAGCACTTTGTTGGCTATCCTTTTACTACCAAAGTGTCCTCCGCATGCATAGGTGTGGCAAAAGGAGAGGATGAAGTGTGTCTCAGAATCAGGTATGCACCTCCTAATGACTTGATTTGCACAATGCTTCCATAGGTACGAGTTATCCCAGATATAGTATTTACAGTCACTCTTTAATTTATCTCTTTGGGCCTTGTTCAAACCCTCCGGAAAGTCCTTAGTAACTAGGTAGTTAACAATGTCAGCATACCAAGGAATTATGGCGTTGACAACCATCAAATATTCATCCGAAAAAGTCTCCATGATAGGTATTTCTTCCTCTTCAGTTACCAACCTACTCAAGTGCTCGGCCACCAAGTTCTCGCTCCTTTTCTTGTCTTTAATCTCTAAGTCAAATTCCTGGAGCAATAAAATCCATCGGAGCAATCTAGGCTTTGCTTCTTTCTTTGTTAGTAGATACTTCAAAGCTGCATGATCTGAAAACACAATTACTTTAGAACCAATTAGATATGATCTAAATTTTTCCAAAGCAAATACAACAGCTAGAAGTTCTTTTTCTGTGGTTGAGTAATTAAGCTGAGCATCATTTAGAGTCCTTGATGCATAGTAAATGGCATAAGGAACCCTATCAACTCGCTGTCCTAAGACAGCTCCTACTGCAAAGTCACTGGCATCACACATTAGTTCAAACGGTAACTCCCAGTTGGGTGGCCTGATGATAGGCGCAACAGTTAACAACTTCTTGAGTTTATTGAAAGCTTCCATACATTTCTCATCAAAGTTAAAATTGACATCTTTTTGAAGAAGTCTGCAAAGGGGCAATGAGACTTTAGAGAAGTCTTTAATGAATCTCCGGTAGAAATCTGCATGACTAATAAAAGAAAGAATCCCCTGCACACTAGTGGGTGGGGGCAAAGAATGCATGAGTTCTACCTTAGCTTTATCTACTTCAATTCCCCTAGTAGAAATTACATGACCTAACACAATACCTTCCTTCACCATGAAATGACATTTTTCCCAATTCAGTACCAGGTTAGTGTCAATGCATCTTTTAAGCACCAAAGTTAAATGTTCCAGACAATTTTCAAAACCATTTCCAAAGACACTAAAGTCATCCATAAAAACCTCAATGATGTTTTCAATGTAATCAGAAAATAAACTCATCATGCATCTCTGGAAAGTTCCTGGTGCATTGCAGAGTTCAAAAGGCATTCGCCTATATGCAAAGGTAGCAAATGGACAAGTGAATGTAGTTTTGTCTTGGTCTTCTGGAGCTATAGCAATCTGATTGTAACCTGAAAAACCATCCAGAAAATAATAATGAGAATGATCAGCTAATCTCTCTAACATTTGATCAATGAAAGGTAAAGGAAAGTGGTCTTTTCTCGTGGCAGCATTCAACTTCCTGTAATCAATACAAACACGCCACCCTGTCTGCAACCTAGTGGGAATAAGCTCATTTTCAGCATTTCTTACCACAGTAATTCTAGATTTCTTTAGTACTACCTGGACTGGGCTTACCCACTTGCTATCAGAAATGGGGTAGATCACCCCCACACTTAGGAGCTTCAGTATCTCCTTTTTCACTACCTCCATCATGGGAGGATTCAACCTCCACTGGGGGTCTCTCACAGGTTTAGTATCCTCCTCCATTAATATCCTGTGCATACAAATGGAGGGAATAATACCCTTGATATCAGCTATTGACCAACCAATGGCTGTCTTATGTTCCTGCAAAATAGCTACTAATTTCTCTTCATGCTCTTGGGTGAGTGATTTTGCAATTATTTCTGGAAGGGTGTCCTTCTCCCCCAAGAAGATGTATTTAAGATGATCAGGAAGTGCTTTAAGTTCCAATTCAGGTGCCTGCACAACGGAAGGTTGAGGTATATCAGTAGTAACAGGTAAATCAACAAAAGTCACCTCATGCTCTTCTGGAGTGGAAGAGAGCTCTTGTAAGGCGGCAATAATTTCATCAATGTCTTCACTCCATGGCTCTTCTTCACTCTTCTTCTTTTCCTCCTGTACATCTAAGCTATAAGTTAGAATTGTATCAAGAGCATCAAAATGGTCAGTATCAAAAGCTGCAGAAATTAAAGAATCAAAAGGATCAAAAGAATCAATTAAACAAGCAGAGTGCACATCACTTGGGTATCTCATAGCTTCAAAAATATTGAATCTAATTAATTCCCCATCAAATTCCATTGTTAGAGTTCCTGAGTGCACATCAATTTTTGTCCGCGCAGTCTTCAAAAATGGTCTCCCTAACAAGATAGGAGCAGATTTGGGAGACTATTCCTCTTCCATGTCCAAAACATAGAAGTCTGCCGAAAATACTAATTCATTCACCTGCATCAAAACATCTTCAACCACACCCTTAGGGTATGCATTAGATCTATCAGCCAATTGAATAATAACACCAGTAGGTTCCAAAGGACCCAAGTATAAATATGCATAAATAGAATATGGCATGACATTTATAGATGCACCTAAATCAAGCATTGCCCTTTCAAACCTTGTGTTACCTATAGTGCATGGAATGATGAATGTGCCAGGGTCCTTACATTTGGTTGGGAGTTTCTTTTTAATTACAGCTGAAACATTTTCTCCCATTTGGACCTTTTCATTTCCTTTTAGTTTCCTCTTGTTAGTGCATAATTCTTTCAGAAATTTTGCATACCTAGGTACCTGCTTAATGGCATCTAACAAAGGGATATTAACTTCTACCTTCCTAAAAGTTTCAAGTATTTCTTTTTCTGCTTCTTCTTTCTTGGTTTTAACTAACCTACTAGGAAAATGAGCTTTAATGACATATTTAGGAAGGGGTTCAGAATTACTTACCTTAGGGACTTTGGAATTTTGCCCCTTATCATTTGCTTCTTTGGGTGGTTCATCTTTCTCTCGAGTGATTAGTGGAAGAGATATAGGCTCATCCATCGTCTTTCCGCTTCTCAATGTGACAAAGACTAGCATTTTCCTCGATTCACTTCAGTTGTGAGGGTAGTTTCCCGAAGATTGGCTTTGAAACTTGTTGAATTCTCATGGACAAATGCCCTATCCGATTCTCGCAAGTTATTGATTGCAGTCCTTATTTCTTGTTTGAACTACAAATTATCAGTGGCTATTTGTTTCACTAGCTCCTCTAGTGAAGGTTCAGATTACTTAGGAGCTTGAACTTGCTGTTGTCTCTGAGGGAAAGGTGCTTGCCTTTGTTGGAATCCTAGAGGTCCATAAGTTGGAGGTTGATTCTGAGGTTGCTTTGCAAAACTGAAATTAGGATGATCCCTCGAACCCGGATTATATGTGTTTGAGTAGGGGTTGTAATTTTTTGAAAGTCCAAAGATATCCCCCATCGCTCTTACCTCCTCATTAGTGTCCTCTTGGAGAGTGGGACACATATCAGTGGGATGTCCAGATGAACAATAGATCCTACAAGCATGAACTAGTGCTTTGCCTGTATCCATTAACCGCTGAACCATAGCAGTCAATTGAGTCATTTGTTGCTGTAGACTGGTTGTCTCTACTTCTTTCACTGCTCTTACTCCAGTGTCATTTCTAGAGTAAAATTATTGAGTATTGGCAGCCATTCATGAGATCAAGTTTCTAGCTTCTTGAGGAGTTTTATCAACCAATGCTCCTCCACTAGCAGCATCAATCATGTTGCGATCCATCACTTGTAAGCCTTCATAGAAATACTTTTGAATTAAGAGTTGCTCACTTATTTGATGATGAGGGCAACTAAAACATAGCTTCTTAAATCTCTCCCAGTAGTCATGGAGCGATTCCCCATGCCTTTGTTGAATACCACATATTTCTTTTCTGATTGTTGCAGCTTTTGAGGCAGGGAAGTATCTGTCTAGGAAAGTTCGGGCCATGTCCTGCCATGATTGGATGGATCCGGGTGGCAAGTAGTAAAGCCACTCCTTTGCTGAGTCTTTCAATGAGAATGGAAAAGCTCTCAACTTGACTTGCTCTACATGAATTCCTGCAGGCTTCATGTTAGAACATACCACATGAATTTCCTTCAAGTGTTTATTGGGGTCCTCTCCGGGTAATCCATTGAAAGATGGCAATAGATGGATTAAGCCGGATTTCAATTCAAATGCCTCTTCATTTTCAAAAATGTCTATGCATAGAGGCTGTTGATCTAGATCTGGAGCACCCAATGCCCTTAAAGTGTTTTTTGCCATTGTCACTTCTTCAGATATTTCAGATGGCTCAAATGTCTCTGAACTTGATAGATCAATGTAACGGGCAGCTTCAATGTCAGCAGGTGTGAGTTGAAAATTAGCCGGATGGAAAGGAAATTGAGGATGTGAAGTGAGTTGATCAATATAGTTCCTTAAATTTAACAATCCTTCGTCTACCCCTTCAATGGACATCAACACCTATAAAACACTCAGAAAGAAAGATTCAAAACTAAAAATAAAATAAAAACAAAAATAAAAATAGAATAAAAATAGGAAATAAATTAATAGTGTAATTGAAAAATTGGTTCCCGACAGAATCGCGCCAAAACTCGATGCGTGAGGATATAGTGATTAAAATTCAGATAAAAATTAGTTGTCAGGCCCACCAGAAAATAAAAACCTTACAACTAGTTGTAGTTAATAAGGGTCGATCCACAGAGAACCAATTCAATTAACACTATCAAGTAATTCCCAATTTAAACTCTGATTAACAATAAATAGTAAATAAGGGGGTTTTGGAGTTTTGATGAACAATGAACAGCTTCAAAGACAATAACAATAAATAAACTGAAATCAACAATATAAGAAAATTGGTTAAGAGATTGAATCCACCACTAGATTTATATGATGATGTAAATCCACATATCCTTTTATTCCAACATGCTCAATTATGTTTTTATGCAATTATGAGAGTAAATCTCTGTTTTCCTTACGTGTTGGCCAATTTAGCAACCGCTCAAATCAACTCCTAATCACTGATTAGTCATAAAGCAACCACTCTTACAACCAACAATTGCATTAAGATTTAGAAAACCAATCACACTAAGATCTAATCACACACCGGGATTAAATTACTTAGAACATATATTTCTCTAAATCTATTACCGTAACCACGCATAATAAACCCAGATCTACCACTTTTATAACTGGCAAATAGCACAAAGATAATTATACCCACATGAACATCATATATTCCACTAGATCTACTACCGCAACGGCGCATAATAAATCCAGATCTACCACTTTGAAAGTGGGAACAAGTACAAAAACCTTCATACCAACAATAGATTCAAAAATATATGAATAAAGACATAACTGTGTTGAAATAATCAAATATGCAAGATTCACAACATCAATACTAGTGGTTTCATCACCTCCTTAACCAAGGGAGGTTTAGTTACACATAGCTAGAAGGAAATCACAAGAAAAACTGAGAAAGAACAACATGAAAAACAAAGTGCAGAAGAAAAACTAAAGCAAACGAGTTTCTGAGGATTGAGGAAGATGGATCTCCGATTGCTCGAAACCGAGACTCCAATCTTTGATCCAAGACTCCCCTCTCCTTCTCCAAGGAGTTGTAGCTGCTCTCCTAGGTCCAAACTCCCTTCAAAACGTGCCAAGAGTGTCAATATATAGGCCTCCAACATAAACTTCGCGTAGAAGTCTCAATAATTGAGTTTTTGGCATGAATACACGACCGTGTATGACACTGAGTTTGGGGGCAAAATTTCACTATTTCAATTGCAAAGTCAGAGGCATACACGGCCTAGGCCGTGTATTCTCACACGGCCGTGTATTTTTACGCAACCTAGGCCCTGTATTCTGACTCTGGCCCTATAATCTGACTTCCAAGCTTAATATGACCCATTAGACCTCCAAATCTGGAAAAATGTTCAACATGAAAGTTATAGATTTGGATCTTAACTATCAACCATCAAAAGTTTAGCCCATTTGACAATTTGTAGCTTAAGATATGTTATGAACAGTACACAAAGGTCAAGTTATCAGGATCAGCACCCTAGTTCTTGCTTCAACTCCAATTTGAGTTATCCAAACGTGTGATTGGGCCTTTGAGGTCTTCATGAAAGTAGTATTGAATTGTCTTAGCTTTCCTACAAGACCAAAATCACATCAATCAGATATTTGAAACTCAAATTATAGCTAGTTTACTGAACACTGTCGAAGAGATAAATTAGGGCTAATTCATGCAATAATTCCTTCAATGATCCAATTAGGCTCAATATCATAAAATGTGTCAAAACTAACTTAATTAAACCTAATTGAACCTTAAGAAGCCCAGTGACTGAAAAGCAGAATTCAATTATGAGTGCAAATGAACACATTTAAGTAAAGTTTCACAATAATGTTCCAATTAGGGTTTGATATCAGAAACTAAGCTAAATGATGACAATTAAGCACAAATGGAGTTCAATGAATCAATTACAAGGCGATTAAAATATAGGAATAATCAACAGATCAATATGCATCAAAACATTGGAATCCTGCACAGCAGAATTATTCGACAGTCAAAAAAGAAATTTTAGTAATTGTTCTTTGCATATCAAAATTTCAATCTGATTTATTAAACCAAAAATTTTTAGTCTGTGTCGATTGCAAATCTGCAAAAGACATTTTACAAAAGGATGTTAAAAATCTTGCTTCAAAACAAATTTTTGCTAGATGGCAAGCAATCTTGAGTGTTTTTTATTTCGACATAAAATATATCCAAGGCACCTCAAACACATTACCTGACTATCTTACTCGTGAATATTTACAAGGAAAATAGCCCCATGCTGAGATCGATGAGATCTTCTTCCTCTACGGGAAGAGGTACTGGTAATCCACCCCTGGCACAGCCAGCCAAATCATCTTATCAACCGGGGTCCTCAACTCTTCCATCTGGGTCATTAACCCAAGCTAAAGCTGAGTCATCGACTCAGAGAAAACAATCAAAAGAAGACTATGCCATGCCAATCACAACCCTGTTAGCCCTGCAAGATCAAGGCCTAACCCATCTCCCAGACAAATCATAGAAATAAATATTCACTGAAGAATTTGTCGAAGGAACCGACATTCAAACCATGATTCAAACACTTAAAGGAAAAGCCATTGTTGTCAACCAACCGAAGAAGGATCTAATTATCCAATCCCAACCTATCTCCTCCAAACCTCATTACATTCCAAAAGAAAGTTTTTGGCCTGTAATCCAAATGGAACCAGAATTCTGGGATTCCAACTCAATCAAAGTTCCTCAAAAAATCTTTCCAAATGGTTTTCACTTTAAACCAATCTCGACAAACAAAACCCGACAATTTTATGAATATATTCTTGTCGATACTGACTCGGTCTCTCTTAAGCATTACAGGGACCCTAAAGATGAATCTTTCGTAACCCATTCGACGGTCCAGATTTTGAAGGTCATGACACCAACAGAATTCGGTATGAATCCAAACACCCTGAAGAAGTTTTCTCAGCATTTCGACCTAATTGGGTTTAACTACTGGGATTATTTGCAAGCTTGGAGTAACATGTTTTAGCTCCAAAATAAGTCCAACCGACACTCCTGGCTTATCTACTTCAAACAAAACGTCCAATATAAGTTCCCTCACTAGTTCTTGCAATGGTGGAACTTCTTTGGCCCAATCCAGCAGATTCTTCCGACAAATGTTATGGAAGGATTTCAATATTTCTTGAAGAATTTTGATTCAGGTGATGACTTATTTCCTGTCGATCTTCACTTCTTCTCCAAACTTTCTCTTGCTTGGATATTTTCTTGACAGTACAAATATCAGACTCATGATGGTCTCCCCAATCTTCTCCCTGCACTGCAAAGACAAGCTTTTGCTAAATGATGGGCTGATTTTGACGCCTCCAGAGTATCTCCCGACAACATCAATGTGTTTGGATGCTTACCTTTGAAGACTTGTTTTGATGATAACAAACGGGAAGAATAAATGAAGATGATATATAGACCAAGTCCGAGTTTATATTTGTTTAGCATTAGGACTTAGGATCTATTGTACGGAGCTCACATTGATATCTCTTTGTTTTTGAAAGAAAAGAGAAATTTTTTTTTTAAACTCAGTATCCTTGAAAACATCTTTTTGAAACTCTTTTTGAACTGAGTTATTCGAATAAAGCTTTGCTTATTCGAATAACCATCTTCACGTGGTTTGTTTTCTAAAAGATGTTATTCGAATAACTACCCCGTTATTCGAATAACTAAAGTTTTCAGAAATCTGTTTTGTAAGAGGCTATTCGAATAAAGCTTCCCTTATTCGAATAAATGAAGTTTTTCAGAACTAAGCTTTGAGTGAGTTATTCGAATAAGTCATACGTTATTCGAATAAAACCTTTCTTTTTGAGCTTCTTTTAAATACGTTATTCGAATAGATAAGTCTTTATTCGAATAAACGTTCGTTTTCACAACTCTGGTTTTAATAGAGTTATTCGAATAACAGTTGGTTATTCAATAACCCATCTCAAATGAGTTTTTCGAAAAGTGTTATTCGAATAAGCCTTTGCTCTATTCGAATAAACACGGAACTTGTGTTTACGTAAATGGAAACAGACAAGAATTTTAATTAGTATTAAATGTTATTAATTATACCCAACGGCTAATTAACCTAGTTTTCCCTATAAATAGCAAGCCCGGGTCACGTTTTTCATTGCCCATAATTCTCAACTATTTTCTCGATTACTCTTTTTGTGAAAACTATTTTCTACGCTCTTCTTGTTTAAAAACTTTGAGATATTTTCTCGTGAGAGCTCTATTAGCACTTCAATTTGTATTACTTACTCGAGTGAGAGTTTCTCTTCATCTTTATTTTTGATATTCTCAGATCGAGGGTGAGGTATCCTCAAGGTTTGTATAAGGGTGAGGTATCCTCAAGTTGTGAGACTTTAGCACAAGGGTAGAGTGTCCCTGTGTGTGAAAAGTGCTCTATTTTGTAACGGTAGTAAGCACCTATTGAAGCTTGTATACTTAGTGAAAAATCTCGGCTTTCGAGGACTGGACGTAAACCACAAGTGGGTTAGTGGTCGAACTAGGATAAATACTGTGTCTGCTTCTCTTTTCCCTAATCTCTTTATTTTATGCAATTTATTTTATTGCACATTTATTTTTTGCTGTTCTTTATTATTTCTTTTCTTCTTCTCATTCCTTCTGTGCATTTATTTATTAAGCTTTTGATATTCGTGTTAATTAAAAAGAGATTTTGCGAAAAAGTTTTAATACTCAATTCACCCCCCCTCTTGAGTACTGGAAGCCACTTGGTAACAAGTGGTATCAGAGCTAGACTCTTGTATAAAGAGCTTAGCAGCTTCAAGAGTATATGGCTTCTTCAAATGTTTTTTCAGAAGGATCCTCCATAAACCGACCACCCTTTTTCAATGGGGATGGTTACGCATATTGGAAGGAAAGAATGAAAATCTTCATCGAAGCTATTGATCTAGATGTTTGGGATGCTGTCGAAAATGGCGCTTTTATACCCACACATGAGGTCGATGGTGTAAGGACCGAAACACTACGAAATAAATGGTCTGATGAAGACAAAAGAAAAGTTTAATTTAATTTAAAAGCCAAAAATATTATTACTACTGCTTTGGGATATGATGAGTTTTTTAGAATTTCAAATTGTAAAACTGCTAAAGAAATGTAGGATACTTTGCAAGTTACCCATGAAGGTACTAGTGAAGTTAAGAGATCGAGAATAAATTCTCTAACTCGTGAATATGAATTATTCAAAATGAACCAAGGAGAAAACATTCAGGAAATGCAAAAGAGGTTCACCCACATAGTTAATCATCTTGCATCATTAGGCAAAAGCTTTTCTAATGAAGATTTGATTAACAAAGTTTTGAGATGTCTTAGCAGGATTTGGCAACTCAAAGTGACAAAGAATATCGAGAATCGAGGATCTCGTCCACAATGACTTTAGCTACCCTCTTTGGAAAACTTCATGAGCACGAGTTGGAGTTAAGCAGATTAAGCCAAAGCAAAGAAAACGATAAAACGAAAAAGGGGATAGCACTCAAAGCCACTTCATCAACATTCGACAATGATGATGAAGAAAATGAAGATAGTTCAGAGAACATAGAGGTAAGTGAAGAAAATCTGAGTTTATTGGTTAAAAGATTTGGTAAATTTCTCAGGAAAAAGGGAACGCAAAGAAGACCTCCATTCCCTCCGAAAAAGACTCACTTCAAATGCGAAGGAACTTCATCGACCCCAACTTGCTATGAATGTGGCAAACCTGGTCACATGAAAATGGAGTGTCCTGTTTATCAAAAGAAGAAGGAGAAGTTTGAAAAGAAACCCTTGAAAGAAAGAAAAGGAAGAAAAGCCTACATAGCGTGGGATGAAAACGACATAGACTCAACTGACAGCTCAGATAGCGAAGAGGCTCAACTATATCTTATGGCAAAAGGAGATGAAGAAGAAAGCGAAAACGAGGTATGCTTGAAAGCCAGGAGTTCAAATTGGTATCTTGATAGCGGCTGCTCCAAGCACATGACCGGGGACGACTCTAAATTCACCATGCTCATTCCCAAAAATCATGGACATGTCACTTATGGCGATAACAACAAGGGTAAAATTCTTGGAATCGGCAAAGTCGGTAAGAACCCAAACTCCTCTATTGAAAATGTGCTGCTTGTTGAGGGTTTGAAACATAACTTGCTTAGTATTAGCCAATTATGTGATAAAGGAAATAAAGTCATATTTGATTCAAACTGTTGCATAATTGAAGATAAAAATGAAAAGTATGTTAAATTCATTGGTCATAGAGTAAACAACATCTATATGATTAGTCTTGATGATATATCTTCAAATGATGCGAAATACCTTTTAAGTAAGAATGATGATTCATGGCTATGGCATAGGAGAATCGCACACATTCACATGGATCACTTAAAGAAGTTGGTCTCTAAAGAGCTAAAAATTGAACTACCCAAGCTTAATTTTATAAAAGATAAATTATGTGATGCATGTCAAAAGGGTAAACAAATAAAGGTCTATTTTAAAGCAAAAAATATAGTTTCAACTTTTAGACCTTTACAACTTTTGCACATGGATCTGTTTGGACCTTCTAGAACAAAGCATATAAAGATAAGACATCACTTTATCAGAGATCATGTACAAAAAGGGAACTGCATTCTTGAGTTTGTTGAAACATCTAAGCAACTTGCAGATATCTTTACTAAACCCTTAGCAAAAGAAGCTTTCTTTTATATTCGAGGAGAATTGGGCATAATTGATCAATCAAATATTTGAATTGCTTATTTGCTTATTTATTGCTGATCATTATCATGTTTATATGCCTTTAATTTCATATACGTACATGCTTCTGCGTTAGTTTTATTCGAATAGGCAAGGCCTTATTCGAATAAACTCTTTCACTGATAGTTAAATTGTGTGTTGAACATCAGCCTTATTCGAATAGAATTCAGTTTATTCGAATAAACTGATACTTTTGCTTAACCTTGTGTGTTTTTCATCTCTGCTTATTCGAATAACATATTTCCTATTTGAATAACCAGAAGCCTTCGTTTATCAGTGTTTCTTTCTGCCCTCTGCTTATTCGAATAAGCACTTTTTTATTCGAATAACCAGCGACCTTCTTTATTAGGTTTTGGTCTTAATCTCTGTCTATTCGAATAGACCTCAAGTTATTCGAATAACTCCGAACTGTTTCTCTCAAGGTGTTAATCGATTGGCCTCGATCTATTCGAATAACGCTCATAGTTATTTGAATAAACCTTTTTCGCCTAAGCCAAAACACTTGGCTTTCCCGCTTGTTTTATTCGAATAGAACCCTTCTTATTCGAATAAACCCTAGCTGCCTCACCTCTTCGGTTTCACGCCCTTCTGTTCAAATTTTTCTGCGCAGGTTTATTCGAATAAACCTCGCTTTATTCGAATAAACACGGGTTCTTTAAATAACCCCTGCGCGCCCAAATCTTTTCACCCTCCATCTTCTCTACTCTTCTCTGCTCCTCACTCCTTCCTCTCAAACCTTTCACTCTCTGCGTCTTTTCCTCTCTCTCTCACCTTACCTCCATGGCTTCCTCCTCCAGCAAACGTCCTTGCACGAAGAATGCTCCAGGCACCAACCCTCTTGATCTGAGAAGGCTCTCCTCCAATGAAGAGCATCGTGCACGCTTCATCTCGCACTTCTGGGAGTGAAACTTGGTTCAACCCAAGTACCTAGATCTCTCTTTCTTCTAGCAGCACCATGGCTTCGACTTCCTGATTCTACTACAAAACCAGGGAGTTCTTCAGCTCTGCTCTCACCGGGCCACTATCTATCCAGCCTTGGTGAAGATGTTCTTCTGTAATCTGGCTTTCGACGGCCAGAATCTGTTTTCTGAGGTATGTGATCAGAACATCGTGATCACACCACTGGACTGGTCAACTTTGTTCGGGCTACAGTTCTCTAGCGCCCTTGTTGAAGATGGTGATACGCCCTTCCTTGAAGACTTTAACAAACTTCAAGCAGTTGAGGACCTGCTGAAACCCGGTACTGCCCTGCCTGATAAGGGTCTCAAGGGTGGAATGCTGAAGAGCCAATATAGGCTTCTACATTACGCCTATGCTCACATCCTGGCTCCTCACGGTGGAAACTACGCCTACCTTAGCGAGGAAGATGTCTTCATGTTGTGGTTCCTGAAGAATGGCCATCAGGTCAACTGGCCTGTGTTCATCATGAGGCACATGATGAGAGCCAAGGGCAAGGAGAAATCTGACTTGCCTTATGGCATTCTTGTCACAACCTTGCTGAGCAAGTATCCTCAAGTCTTGGAGATTGAGCGAGCTATTGCTATGACGCACCACAATATCTTTGGAGCTCACACCTTACGGAAGATGAAGATGATCCAAACCGATGAAGGCTGGGTGTATCCAGATGAAGTTGTTGAGGACGAGCTTGACCCTGCTGATGCCCCTGCTGCTCCTGCTGACGTACTTGCTGCTGCTCCTGCTCTTGTCACTCTGGAACAGATCATGGCCACCTTGCAAGACAACAGAGCGTACATGGAACATACCTTCTCTATTCTTTTTGACAGAATAGAAGGCGTTGAACGTGAGGTTGCAGCACTTCGATCTACTTCACCTGCTCCTGCACCAGCTTCTTCACCACCACCTCCGGATGCTTACTTTTAGTTTTCTTTTGTTCTTAGACTGTTTGTCTTTGGCTTTATGTTGTTTTATTTTCTAGCTTGTGTATTTGACTTTTTATATTAATGAATAAATAATGTTTCCTGTTGATCCTTTGATATGAGTATGTCTCCTGTTATGCACTTTGATATCTGATGAGACTTACCCCACCTTTTTGCTCATGACAAAAGGGGGAGAAATATTTGATCATTTTATTTGACTTTAATTGAGAAAAGACAGGTATTTTTAAATAGGATTGGATTCAAATTGAAAGGGGGAGCTGCGCACATATCTAATATACATTACCTCTTATAATTAAAGAGGGGGAGTAAGCTTTTTTTACCTTTTGTGAATTTCAATTATATGCACTAACGTTTTTCTCATTGATAGTCTTATTGATAGTTTGTCATCATCAAAAAGGGGGAGAATGTGTTTGGATGCTTACCTTTGAAGACTTGTTTTGATGATAACAAACGGGAAGAATAAATGAAGATGATATATAGACCAAGTCCGAGTTTATATTTGTTTAGCATTAGGACTTAGGATCTATTGTACAGAGCTCACATTGATATCTCTTTGTTTTTGAAAGAAAAGAGAAAATTGTTTTTAAACTCAGTATCCTTGAAAACATCTTTTGAAACTCTTTTTGAATCGAGTTATTCGAATAAAGCTTTGCTTATTCGAATAACCATCCTCACGTGGTTTGTTTTCTAAAAGATGTTATTCAAATAACTACCACGTTATTCGAATAACTAAAGTTTTCAGAAATCTGTTTTGTAAGAGGCTATTCGAATAAAGCTTCCCTTATTCGAATAAATGAAGTTTTTCAGAACTAAGCTTTGAGTGAGTTATTCGAATAAGTCATACGTTATTCGAATAAAACCTTTCTTTTTGAGCTTCTTTTAAATACGTTATTCGAATAGATAAGTCTTTATTCGAATAAACGTTCGTTTTCATAACTCTGGTTTTAACAGAGTTATTCGAATAACAGGTTGGTTATTCGAATAACCCATCTCAAATGAGTTTTTCAGAAACAGTGTTATTCGAATAAGCCTTTGCTCTATTCGAATAAACACGGAACTTGTGTTTACGTAAATGGAAACAGACAAGATATTTAATTAGTATTAAATATTATTAATTATACCCAACGGCTAATTAACCTAGTTTTCCCTATAAATAGCAAGTCTGGGTCACATTTTTCATTGCTCATAATTCTGAACTATTTTCTGATTACTCTGTTTTTATGAAAACTATTTTCTACGCTCTTCTTGTTTAAAAACTTTGAGATATTTTCTGTGAGAGCTCTATTAGCACTTCAATTTGTATTACTTACTCTGAGTAAGAGTTTCTCTTCATCTTTATTTTCTGATATTCTCAGATCGAGGTGAGGTATCCCTCAAGGTTTGTATAAGGGTGAGGTATCCCTGCAGGCTGAGACTTTAGCACAAGGGTAGAGTGTCCCTGTGTGTGAAAAGCGCTCTATTTTGTAACGGTAGCAAGCACCTATTGAAGCTTGTATACTTAGTGAAAAATCTCGGCTTTCGAGGACTGGACGTAGACCACAAGTGGGTTAGTGGTCGAACCAAGATAAATACTATGCCTGCTTCTCTTTTCCCTAATCTCTTTATTTTATGCTATTTATTTTATTGCACATTTATTTTTTGCTGTTCTTTATTGTTTCTTTTCTTCTTCTCATTCCTTCTGTGCATTTATTTATTAAGCTTTTGATATTCGTGTTAATTAAAAAGAGGTTTTGCAAAAAAGTTTTAATACTCAATTCACCCCCTATTGAGTACTGGAAGCCACTTGGTAACAATCAAACTATGGTTCTGACAGAACCCAAAATATCTCAAATCTGCTGATGAAGCTGATTGTCAATTCTTAAATCAAAAAGCAAAAATCCTAGCTGCTATTGCTGCCTCCTCCGACAAAGCCCATCTATTCCAAAACATGGAAGTTATCCTCAAACTTTACAATGACATGGACATTGCTATTAGCAGAGAATCAGCCCCTAAGAAATCTGGTTCTCCCTGCCCTTCAATCACCTTGTCCGAAGATTCTGCAAATCAGAATGAAGACGACTGCTACGCAATCGACCTGAAGGATGATGAATAGACAAAACCTATTCATTGTCGAACACTGTTCATTGTCAAAGAATATTCATTGTCGAAAACTGATTTTCATCGAACCCTGTAGCAAGCTGTGGAAGACTACTGTTGAACACTGTTCACTATAGCGGTGCGACTGAATACTATTTTACTATTCACTATAGCGGGACACTATAGCATTACTGTTGTAATAGTAAAATTTTAGTCTTTAAATGGATGTCTGCCCATGATGTTAGGCATGCATATTTTTAGATCCCTTTAGAGAGGTTAGTGAGAGAAACTCTCCCCATTTCCCCTCTTCCAATCTTGTAATATTTCTTTCTTATGTTTTAATAATAATTAGTTTTCTTCCCTTTTCCTTCTTAGGTTTTAACTTCATTTTTATTTTTGTTTAACACCGAGCTTAGTCTCTGGTTCTAATGCTTTAATATTTTCTTGCATTGCATTCATACAGTATGTAAGGCAGTCCGTCTGCTCTCGTACTTTTTTTCATCTTGTCTCTTCTGCCTTTCCCGTGATCTTTCATCCTACTCTCGATATATATATATATATACAATTTATATATATATATATATATATATATATAGACAATTTATATACTTGACATAATTGAAGAATGAAGACATAAAAACTTGAGGTGACTGAAATAAAATAATTGCCCCTCTCTCTCTCTTTATATATATATGTATAATTCAAGCATGAAAAATTCAGAAACAATCATAACTTTATCATAAAACATGTAACAAAAGGTAAATACATAATAATATCAGTAATATGTTAGATAGACTTCACAACGATTCATCAAATAAGCATTATGCTTGTCTTAAAAACTAAGTACTACAACGAAGTCCAAAAATATTATACTCCAAAATATTGATTTGATAAGCACAAAATTAGTCCAAAAAAACCCATTTATGTAGAACCTAACTCTCAAGTAAGGCCTTAATCATTTCAAGATAATGTTCTTCATCAAATCCCCAAAATGAGTGCACTAGTTGGGGTTTTGCATAATTTTCTGAGCAGCCATCACACGGTCCCTAGGGGTAAGTTCTTTCATCTTCTGTAATTCACTAGGCACTTTCTTAGAATCTTCATAAAATTCCTTCACAACCTTCACACTCGCCCCAACCTCTCCCAACAAAGTTGAAGTTTCTTGCAAAGCACTAGCCATATCTTTTCCAAAGGAAGTGATGCTAGCAGCAAGTTGGTCAGTAGACCTAGACCTCTTCCTAGAACAAACATAAGAATCTCTAAGGCTCTTATTGTTGCTAGTGGGTGTTTAGTTAACAGACATTGAGTTAGTGATATCCACAATATCATCATCACTATTCTTCATTAGTTCAATTGTTTCCTCTTTTTTCTAAATCCTCCACTACATCAACCGATGCTTCAGCAACCTTTCCATTAGCACGATCTTTGCCAAATATATAGGCAAGTCTGTCATATAAGGGGAATGACTTATCTTTATATCCTGTTACCTCTGGAAATTGTTACAAGCATAAACAAACATAAAACACTATTATATAATGCATTAAACACTATAATCCATCTATTATAGACAATAATATTATGCATTATGGTGCACATAAACCTTAAAGTAAGTATTCCACACTTCATCACTATCCACATGAGTGCACTTCTTCTCATCATCCTAGCCAAACCCACTCTTGTTTATCATATTATACAGTATATGATAATCAGTCTTTAGCCTTCGTAATGCTGACTCGATATGTGGTTTCATCTTAATGTTAGCATTGGGAAATTTGCTAGGCAAAACTTATTCTATTTGTTTCAATGTTCCTGGCTTGAATGTGCCAGCATCACATCTTTTTTCTTTGGCTACAACTTCTTCTAAGCAGTTAATCAAGGCAAGTTCCTCTTCCTTAGCCCATGACTTACGCTCCCTTTTAGGCTTAACCTGTGTGCTTATAGGTTCCATACCTATAAAATATTTTAATGAGACATATAATAACTAATTTCAATTCAATTTGTAGATGAAACCCAAAATTAAATAGAGCACAAATTAGCAAAGAGTAATAGAATATCAAATAAAGAGCATCATAATAGACACACGTGATAAAAATATCAAGTACAAACCATCAACGGAATGTCAGACTAGTTTGTTCTTATACTAAACATGAATTAATTTGTCAAGTACATTTTTGTCTCAATACACAATATTTAACAAAATTATTACAAATAGACCCTAAGTTCTATGACCAACCCATTCATTATATCTCATTAGCTAATTCATCTCTCCAAGTAGACTAAGCATTACTAGCCTCAATTGTGTTTATGTAATTCGTGTTCTCATTATTTGGCATTGGTAAATTGTCCAACTCTTCTTCCATAGGATCTGTTGGCATCTCTCTCCTAATCAAATTATGTAGGAGACAACAAGCTATAATTATTCTGACTTGAGTTTTAATGGGATAAAAAGAAGGACTTCTAAGAATTGCCCATCGGATCTTCAACAAGCCAAATGTCCTTTCAATCACATTTCTTGCTGCTGAATGCCTCCAATTGAACACTTCTTGAGGGGTTGCTGCGGTACTACCATGTCTCCATTCATTCAACTGATAATGGGTTCCTCTATAAGGTGCAAGAAAACCTTCCCTATTCTTGTAACTAGCATCCATAAGATAATAACAACCTATTGCACCAAAACATACCATTCAATCTTAGTTTATGTCATACATTGCATAACTAAACAAGTTAACCATAAAATTTTACCCGTTGAAACTTTTAAGCCATTTTTCCTAGAAATAGCATCACGTAGTACCCTAGAGTCTAAAGTAGAACCTTCCTATCCTGGAAATACATACACGAATTTCATGTCTCTTGAACATACCCCTAACACATTAGTGGCTAATTCTCCCTTCCTAGTTCGATAACTTGATTTATCAACTTCGGGAACATTCACCTTAATGTATGTCTCATCTAATGCTCCAAGACAATTTTATCAATAATAAAGACAAGAATGAAATTCATAGAACAAAACAACCGACAAAACCACTATAGATGCAAAATAGTCATAATAATACCTTGAACCATTTCCACCTATCATCAGTGCAATCCTCAGTAATAGGAGTTGGAGTCTCAAGTAAATATTTGTGTAGTCTTCAAACAGAATTTAACACTAGATTAAAATATCTACTCACAGTCTCTCCAGAACACTGAAATTTAAACTTAATAACTCGATTCTTAGCATGATGGGCCGAGATGTGAAGAAACATTACAATTTGTTCTTCTATTGATACCAACCCATCTTCTTTCAACCTGCCTTCATTACGACAAAGCTCACAAAGCATATGAAATGTTTGCTTATTCATCCTTAATTGCTCAATACATGCAACATCATCATTTAACAACATTCTTAAGAACTTCTCCCTAATATTAGCCCTTATCCTGAATTGTGGTATAAATCTACACCTATTATATAGCCTACGACTAGCACCACACACAAACAAATAGGACATCATGCAAGCTGCAAACATCTCCAAGAAAGCTTGTTCCAAAATTAAATACCGGATAACTTCCTCAATAAACTCATTTGGATCACTAAACCACCTAGTTGGATCCATCATCACCTAAAACATCAAACACAAATTAAAAAATGTTACAATGTGTTACACAATAATAGTTAGGCTTTCATATCATATCATAATAAGTTCTTGCTATGGCTATTCATATTCAGTCAGTCAATTAGAATAATCTAAACTTCAACTCGAGTTTTTCTGCACCTCGGATGTCATGTGAGAAATGTTATCTATGTAAACTTTTCTAGTTTGCTGCTGATGCTTACACCAAGGTTTCATGGTTAATATTATGCTCTTGGGAGGGCCCTACGTTTTGAAACAAATGCTCAACTAGAGATTGGGGCATACAACCATGTCTCACATCTGTACAAATGTGCAAAACTTTGCAATTGCAAAACTATTAGTTTAGTAGGATTTATATTCTTATCACGATATTTTTTTCGTACATATGTTTAAGACCAGGGGAAAGAGAACTTTCATATCTTGTGGATTAAAACTAAAAAAATGGAAATTTTGATTTAGCCATTACTTATTCAACATTGTCTTCTATTATTGTGAATAGGAAGAGTAACAAGTTCTGCTCTTGTTCTTCCTCTCTCCCTCAAAAAATGTCTCCTATCTTGGGGAAGAAAATTGGAATAAAAATAAAAATAAAAATAAGAAATTTGGGGAAAATAAAAATAAATAAATTTTCAAAATAAGAAAATTGGGGAAGCCGGGAAGTAAAAGAAGATCCCCATCTTGGTAGTATTTTTGTTTCTGACTTAATGTCACAGGAAAATAATCTTATGCAGAATTTTCCTTTCTCACAATCTTAAGTTTGCAGAAATTTGGGCTTTTAGGCATGTCCTAATGTGGAAATCAATGTATAAAGGGAGGCAGGACAGTTTTATTTTGCTGCAAAATTACCAGCTTTACTATTCATTTCCAGAAGAAAGCCAACAAAAGGCCAGAGCACAAATGGATTCTCCCAAATATTGCTTGATAGTGATAGCTTCCCTGTTTATGTTCTGGGTCTATAAATAGTTATTTTGATGGCAATCCAAAGTTATTTGTTAATATTTCAAATACAATGTAGAGTCAAAATTTAGGCTGATTGCTATTTTATTCAAAACAAGTGAAATGTGAAATGAAACATCAGCACACAGCCTTTGAAAAAAAATGGTAACTGCTTAATTATTTATCTACTTTATATAACATGATGAATAGAATCTTACGGGGGAAAAGGATCAATGTCTTATTATATATAATAAAGCTTAAAAAAAATTAGTTTATGATACAATATAAAGCATCTTTAAACAAGTAGTTAATAGTTTGATTATTATAGCTTTTATTTTTTAAATAAAAATTAAATTTCAATATATAATAAAGATAAGTTTATGTATTATCTATGTTTCAAACTGAAAAACATAGATAACATTTTCTTAATGCATTGCTTCTTCTCTCTTGCCATCAAGGGGAATTCTGTAAGTTATCTTACAGGTCATTACAACAACAAAGTGAAATAAGATAACATGCAACTAGATATTTGCTGTTTCGGATAAGAGAAAATATACTCTCACAGAAGAACAGAAATGTCAAATACCAAATTTTCAACTTTCTTTCACATAAACAGAGAAGTATAGGGAAAAAATAAATACTCCTATGACCATGAAATATCTCCAATTGTGTTATTTATGTGTTACTTGGGTCTGGGTAAGTCTAAGTAACACAACTGTTTGGATAAAGAGCAAGCTTTGAAAGCAGTGGAAGAAGAATTAGTAAATGGCATAGAGCGTCCATAGGGAGCACTTGGAAATGCACATGATAAATCATCCACTAAAAGTCTGCTGCTTGAACTTTTCTTAGTTTTATGTATTTTAGCACTAATACTAATGATTGAATCTTTTCTGGAAGAATCAAGTGGCAAGAGGGTAACTACAATTATTGGAGGAGGCGGATCTGTTTCTACAAAAGAGAGGATTTAGCATTCAGAATAAAAACCCATTTAACTCAATTGTTGTCACTTTCTCAACATGGCACTTGAACACAGTTTCCAAATCAGGAGGAGTAAAGAACTCCCTAACACCATTGAAGTTTTGTTATACACTTATGAAACCAAATATTTCTATATACTTATGAAAACCAAACCCGTGAGTTTGGATGGGATACGTGGCAATAATAATTCCATCCCCCATGGCCTCCTATTCCTAATTACCAAAACCTCTAAGCAAATTCCCAATTCCAAATTATCAATACCCAGTTTTTAGCAAATACCCAATTATTCAAAACAACACACAAGAAACATAAGAAGTAAGATGAACAAACAAAATCATGAAATCCAGAAAAACTAAAAAGTACAAGAGGACGATTTGCAAGTGTGCTTACCTTTGGCAAGATAAGACGACGACACTACAGGAAGATAAAGATAAAGATAGCAAGAGGAAGCAGCAGTGCATCAGTGATGGAGCAAATAGATATTATGATATTGGGGTTACAGAGGACAAGGTGAGAAAGGACAAAGTGGGAAGGGAAATGTTTGCTGATATCGGGTTGTTGCTTATCATGCCTAATTAGGGGGGTCGAGGAAGGATAGAGTTATCAAGTTAAAGTAGGATAAAAAAATTTAACCTAATTTAAATATACTATCAGGTTAAAGTACCAAATACCTGATAAGACCTGATAGTATTAATTAATACTATCAGGTCCTCTTTATCTTGTCCACCAAACACACCCTTAATTCCTTAGGTTTAACTTAAATTAAGGACGAGTTGTAGAACTAATATGACAATTAATAGTATTAAAAAATAATTAAAAAATGAGTTTAAGGATTAAATGGAGTCGTAGAATTTTTTATAACACTTATGAAAGTTAGAAAACTTGATTTTTTTTAAGACTAGAGTGTCCCTAAGAGATATAACACTTTCACTTGTGCATGAAAGTCCAGCGTCCTTATCTCTCCAGCTTTTCTGTAACACCTTCCTTAGGGCATTACATTTCCTACCAACTCCTTTTAATTCTTTACCCAAGTTATAAAATATTTGATATTATAAAATACAAGTTTCAGAATTTCTTTTTTGCAGATAACTTAAACTTACCAAATTAGAGAAACACAAGATATAGGAACTGAATAATATACATCTCATGTACATAACATAGATTAGTAACATCTTAAATACATAAGACTTACGTACTCCAAATAATGCGTATAACTACTATATAAAACTGAACCTAGCCCAAGTCCAAAAGCTTGAAGAGTAGGGTCCTGCACCCTATCTTCCTCTAGATCCACTTCGGGATCCCTAACGGACAAACTTTCCCATCGGGGCATGTCACTATGAACGGGAGTCCAAGCGGTCGACACCTCGGAATCTTCACTAGATGTATCATGAAGATCCCCCCATAAATCTCTAATAGGCATAGAGAACTCCAAATGCACAACAACATTCACAGAAAATGTCACAACCCTATGTCAGGTCCTACTCCAAAGTAAAGTAACATCTCCAACATACTGAATGCGCCTCGTGTCCCAATGGACGTGCCACGCTTCGTTGCCCCCATGAAACTGTAAACTAAAAAAATTCTGAAGATTCTGCCTTGCCACCATTACAGTCTTCTCAAAACATAAAGATAGAACAGAACAAACAGAACAATACAATAAAGAGGTGAGATCCCCTACATCAATACCATCATGGCAGCAAAAAATAATAACAACAATCATACTATTCATGTACAACATTAATAAACATATTCATGGCATCGTATAATTATTGCATCAAATAACAGATAATACCACAAACATATATATACATTGCTACAGTATGATGACTGACTATGCATATGCACAATGACCAATTTTCTTACTCTATGGAGCTAAACACAAATTCGGAGAAAATGATCCAGAAGATATGTCTGTATATCGACCGCCACAAACCAAGTGCTATAATTTATCAATGTGCACATCAAGGCATTATACAAGACATTCTATGCCAGATCGTGAATAGGAATAGTGTCTCGTCGAGATCGTCGGTACGTTTGCATCGGTTGCCACGACACAGTAGCGCTATTCAACTAGCCATATGTGGAATTTCGCGCCCCAACGCCTCTAAGATCATTCATAGATCTCCACTACACAATTCGCACCCGCATTAAGGTGTAATTCATCTCCTAGGCAGCAATAGCCTTTCCAGACACCCATTTGTAAAATTTTTAATGCATGATTCATGACCCAATGCATAACATAAGCCACTACCGACTACAATCATACAGTGATATATTCGGGTCCAATATATTGGTCCGACAGTAAAACTTGCTGTTACTCTCAATCGCGTAGCGTTTTTATTGTGTTTTCACAATCGTGTAAAACTTCTGTTATGTTTTCAAATCGCGTAACATTTTTCAACATTTTCTCAATCGTGTAAAGATTTTAAAATATTTTCTCAATTGCGTAGCTAAAAATCACCATTTTTAAATCGCGTAAGAGTTTTTCTACGTATTTTCAATCGCGTAGAATATTTCCTTAATATTCTAAGCTCAAATTAAAACTTTTTTCATTTAATATAAAAATTAGACTTTAATTCCAATATTTCTTTATTAAATCACCTTTAAATAATATTTCTAATATTTTTCTCAAAATTCATATTATTTTAATTTTAAATAAAATCATTTTCCGTTTAACTTATTTATATCATCATAAATAAAATACTTTAAATCTCCAAATTACTTCTTAGTCCTAATTTCACTATATTGGCCGAAAATCACCTTTTTAATTAGTGATAAAAATATATTCATTTCCATTTTCAATTTGTAATTCCCTAATTAAATTTCTTATAACTAATCCTCTAGGTTAATATTTAATAAAACATTTTGCATAGGTTTTCCTCTTTGGAAGGCTTGGAGGCCGTGAGCCACATGGTCATTAGAACCAAAAATTATTTTTCTTTCTAACACAATTATAGCATACAACATACTTCAAACATCACAAATCTACTATATCAAGTTCATGCAAATATCAAAGCAATAAAAATCACATAGAGCAATTAAATACAAACCATACAAATACACACATATGGTGAATAAATCCTCACATGAATTCATCACCTAAATTTCGTGTCCCTCACCACCATAAGTGGTTGATGAGGTTAATCTCCCTCTTACCTTAGATGTAGCTTCCTAAGCTCCTAGTATGGCTCTTTGTATCAACTTTCTCCACCAAGTAGTCTCTTGACATCAAAGTAAATACATAAAAATTAACATCTAAAGCTTGATTTAGGTAACTATAGATCCAATATGGTCTTAGAATTTCAAGAATCAAATGAAAAATCTAGTTTCAAGAACTTTACCTTAGAACCCTAGAACTTGAATTCGAACATCAAGCTTGAAAATGGTTGAACTAGCTCTTGATCACAACACTAAAGTTGCTTAGAATGATGTTTAGAATCAAGTAGTGTGGTTGGTTTGAATTATGAAAGGTTGGAAGTGAATCTAAGGTGCTTGGCCGTGAGGCTTTCCAAGAGAGAAAGTAAGAGAGTTTTGTATTTTGGCTTCTTGGTTCTTGATAGAAAGATGGAAATGAACTAAGTGATAGCAAAACCAAATCTTTGGTCCTCCAAAAGACCTATGGCCGTGAGCTTTGGGAGAGAAAAATGGAAGAGAGAGTTTTGGTTCTTAGCTTTTCATGAAAGATGATAGCTTATATAAATGTGATAGAAAATTGTGTTTTGGTCTCTTTTGAATGCTTCTTGGCTGTGAGATACAAGGAGAGAGAGAGAGTGATCAAGTTGATCATTTTCAACTCATCACAACCATTGGTTTGATCAAGGGTGGACATCCAAACTTCTTCTCCAAGCTTGTTTCCTATTGGTCCATCATATAGGTGTTATGGCCCCTTTCTTTGACTTCAAGCAAGCTAGTTTCTTATTGGCTCACCATAAAGGTGTCATAACCATCAACTTTGACTAGCCTAGATATTTTTCGGTAGCTATTACCCAATGGACAAAGGCTACTATTAGTTATTGTTCAATGAATAATAACATTACCCAATGGATAATAGTTTTACTCAATGGATAATAGCTTCATCCAATGGATAATAGAATTGAACAAAAACTCAAATAAAGAAAATTTTTGACAACTATTTCCAGTTTTGGGTTTAGTAAGTTCCCCCGGCCCCATATTAATAGTCCAAAACTTTCTGGTCTAGAAAATTTTTTATTTTTTTGAGCCCGCCTCAAACACACATACAGTCCAAAATAATATTAAAATAATTAAAATAAATTAAAAATTCTCAAAAATTCACAAATATTGTAAAGCTTGTAAATATCAAGAAAAATGAATAATCGGGATGTTACAACACTCCACCACTAAAAAGAATTTCATCCCCGAAATTATCTTACCCTAGAGCAAATGCAGATATTGCTCTTTTCATTTTGTCTTCTAGTTCCCATGTTGCATTTTCAGTCACATCAATCCAGATTGCCTTTACTAAGGCCATTTTTTTCCATTGAGTACCTTATGTTAATGGGCAAGAAGTGCGTTAACTTCGTAAGCCGATCAACAACTACCCATATAGAATCATAACCTTTTTGAGTCTTTGGCAATCTAACAACAAAATCCATAGCAATGCTATCCTATTTCCATTCAGGAATAGCCAAAGGTTGTAACATTTCAGATGATCTTTGATGTTCAACCTTTGCTTTATGAAAAACTAAACAAGATGATACATACTCGGCTACGTTTCTCTTCGTCCCTTGCCACCAATACAACCGTCTCAGATCATGATACACTTTGGTCGTTCTTGGGTGCATACTCAACTTACTCCTATGGGCTTCATCAAGAATTAATCTTCTAAGTTCCAGATCACTGGGTACAAAAATCCTATCCCTAAATCTTAGAATTCCATCAAGTCCTTCTTTAAACGTTGTCTCAGCACCTTACTTTACTAGCTCCCTCTCGTTCTACAAATACTGATCACTTTTCTGCTTCTCCCGAATTTCTTCCATCAAACTATTCGAAATAGTAATCATGTTCAAGCCAATTCTCCTCGGTGTCAAATCCAAAGACAACCGCATATCCCTAAATTGTTCTATCAATTCATTCTCCTTGATCATCATAGTAGACACACTAAGTACTTTTCTACTTAAGGCATCTGCTACGACATTCGCCTTTCTAGGATAATACTGAAGTTAAAAATTGTAGTCTTTAAAAAATTCTAACCATCGTCTCTACCTCATATTCAACTCCTTCTGATTGAACAGGTACTTCAAACTCTTATGATCACTGTAGACATTGAAGGTTGCTCTATAAAGAAAATGTCTCCAAATCTTCAACCCAAAAATGACTGCCGCCGATTCCAAATCATGAGTAGGATAATTCTTCTTATGCACTTTTAACTGCCTCGAAGCATAAGTCATAACCTTTCTATTCTGAATCAGCACACAACCCAAACCTAAATGTGAAGCATCACAATATACTTCAAATGGTTCTTTGGGATCAGGAAGAATCAATACTGATGCAGTAGTCAAACGTCCCTTCAATTCTTGGAAACTTTCCTCATATGCATCCGTCCATGTAAAACCTTGACTCTTTCGTATGAGTTGATAATCACATATTTGATACATTAATAAGTCCTCATTTTTAGTCATTTACACTCTCCATGTACTTAATTGATTGAGTTTGGTTATGTTTTGTAAGTTTGGAATCAAATTGGACTTAATTGATTTTTTTAGCATGATTTATGTCTTATGTTGTTTATGTATTTGGGCCATATCTTGGGCTGTAGGAGGCCGTTTGAGGTGCTTTTGGTGGCATTTGAAAGATAAGAGAGAGTTCTACAACTTTCATGAAGATCTCTAGGTTAAAGTCAGACATCTAGTAGAACTAATTGGCCTTGGAAATCAGAATATGAGTTTTATGATTGGAACTTGAGTAATGTGCAGTAATTAGAGTATAATTTGGGCTGTAGGATCTGAAATTGGATAAAATTTTGATATCTACTAGTTAAGACCCATATCTACAACTTTCATGAAGAACACAAAATCCAGATCAGACTCCTTGGAGGTTATATTGGGCTTGCAAGTCAGAACAGAGGAGTTGGAACTGGGCTTGAGTAGTATGCAGTAATCAGACTATATCTTGAGTTATAGGAATGATTTTGGGCTCAAACCAACGAATTTGAAAGCTAAGATCCAAGCCTACAACTTTGATGAAAACCACTTAGTTCACAAATGACGAATGGAATGACTTCAAAGCTGAATAATTTTGGAGACAAAGAATCTCCATAGTTTTTCACTCATCAAAAGTCATTTGGCATTTTCTACTCTTTCACTCACTCATGACTTAGCCCCCTTGTCATTTTGTATCCCTAATCCTCTATAAAAGGGAGTCTTGGCTGATCATTAAAGGGTGTTAGGTGTTAGATATCAAAATGATGTTATTTTGTTACTAGTTTTTCTTGTAGTAGTTTTCTTTTGTTCTAAATTGAAGTTATGTTCTTCTTCTTCTTCTTCTTCTTCTTCTTCTTCTTCTTCTTTTGCTATGAGTAACTAAGTTTCATTTTACTTAGGTGAAATGGTGAAGCTCTTGATAATGAAATAAGGTTAGATTCATTTCTTTCTTATGCTTAAATGATATATTTTCAAGTGGTCAATGTATGTGTTGTATTTTATTTTCAATCAATTTAGAAACCCTCCTTTTAAAGTGGAGATCTTAATTCATTGTAGATAAGAGGTTGGCACAATGAATGCTTAATCGCATTTATGAGTGGTGGTATTAATAGATTATTAAAGGAATCATAATATAATTACGTATATAATTTTTAATGAACTTTGAACGTTGTATTTTTCGATTGGAACCTCCATTATGTGTGGATTCTAATTAAGTTATAAAAAGAATTAATCTTGTCCTTATTTTATTTACCAAAAGTGGATCTCCTAACCCCAAATAAATCTTTTTTACTTGTGACCAAGTTTTATCACTTTTATTGTTGTGACAAAATTTTTACTTTACGTCAAAAAAATTTTCTTCATCAATTCCTTGTGGATCGACATCGGACTCCCGAGAATTTATTACTTGAAACAATCTGCACTTGAGTTTGTAACTTTTAATTCGCATAAAGTTTTTAGCGCTGTTGCCGGGGACTTAATTTGAAGAACAAATTTATGGAGTAAATATTTTATGTGTGTGTATATATATATATATATATATATATATATGTTTTTTTTCTCGTGGATCTTGTATATATATATATATATATATATATATATATATATATATATATACTCTTTTAATTCTTTTATATATATATATATATATTCTTTTTTAATTCTTTTTCTTTGTACTTATTAACATACTAACTTAGTGGAAGAAACTCTCCCTTTTATTTTTTGTACTTTAAATTCTGTAATTTACTTTCTGTACTTTATTTCTAACTTTCTAACTTACTAACCTACTAACCTTTTAATTTTCTTGCTTACTAACTTTCTAACTATCTAACTTTTTACTTTATCAGTTATCTAACTTTTTACTTTACCTGCTTCTAATATTTTAATTTACTTGTTACTAACTTTTTAATTTATCAGCTTACTAACTTATTTGGTGGTTGGTTTATACCACACCTTTGTTAATATATTAAAGGGCAGGTTTATACTGCCTATTTGTACATTTTCTTTTCTATTTTAAGTTACTTGTTTATGCTTAATTAGTATCGTGATTTAAATTCTGGTTGTTTGGTTAAAGTTAACCCTAGTACTTTATATATTAATTTGTTTGAATCACAATCACACACATTAAACACAATGGCTGAAAATGAAAGTGTGCATTATGAACATGAAAATCAACCGTTGTGAACCATGCGTGAGTATTTGCAACTATCTCAAAATTCTAGTCCATCATGTTTTATCTTTCCACTCAATGCCAACAATTTTAGATTTAAGTCGGGTATGATTTCATTACTTCCTAATTTTTGTGGTTTAGAATCTAAAAGCCCATATTTACATCTAAAAGAATTTGAAGAAGTATGTATCGCTTTTAATGATCAAACTTGCACTGAAGAGATTGTTAAGCTTAAATTGTTTCCTTTTTCTTTGAAAGATAAAGCAAAAACTTGGCTTAACATTTTGAAACAAAGATCAATTGGCACATGGCAAGAAATACAAGGTGAGTATTTAAAGAAATTTTTTCCAACACATAAAACCAATGTTTTGAAAAGACAAATCCAAATTTTTTTCCAACATTCAAATGAAACATATTTTCAAAGTTGGGAACGTTTCAAAGATTTGTTGAACTCTTGCCCACATCATGGTTTTGAAAAATGGCACACTATAAGCTTCTTTTATGAAGGGTTAACACCTGAAACCAAATAATTTGTGGAAACAATGTGCAATGGTGAGTTTCTTGATAAAGAACTTGAAGAAGCTTTAGACTATTTAAACCATTTGACTGAAAATTCTCAATCTTGGCATAGTACTAATTTTCTATCTGAAAATTCAATTAGATATAACTTTGCAAATGCTAGTAAAGAAAAATATCAACTTAGTCAAGAAGAAGATCTAAATGCTAGGTTTGCTAGTTTGGCTAGAAAGGTTGAAGCAATGGAATCCAGGAAAGTAAAAAAAATTAAATATGTAATGAATAAATTTGTGGCATTTGTGATGAATTAGGACACTCAACAAATGAATGTCCAAAAATTTCTGTTTTTAAAAAAGTTGTGCATGAGCAAGTAAATGCAATGAACAATTTTAAAAAGTCTTTCACTTCTTCTTTTTCAGATACATACAATCTGAGATGAAAAAATCACCCGAACTTCAGTTGGAGGACTAACAATCAGGCATAATTCATGCAACCACCACCTCCTCAGGCACAGCAAGACTCTTAAAACCCTCAATGATATGTACCTTATTTCCCACCATATAGGAAAAACTTTGAAGGAACATTGCATGCATTCATGAAAAAATAAGAGGCCATTAATAACCAAAACACCAAAGCCATGATTGACATAAAAGACACTCTTGCTAAACTTTTTTCTGCACTTGCCATTCATGAGAAAGGAAAAATTTCTTCTCAACCTCAACCAAATCCCAAGGTTCAGTACAGCCTAAATGAGGGTAGTTCAGAAAGCCAACAAATAGATCAAGTCAAGTCAGTGATAACTCTTAGGAGTGGAAAGGTTATTGAAAAACAAATTCCTGAACCTTGTGAGAAAGATGATGAATCAAGTCCCAAAGATGAGGAAGGAGTTGATAAGCCACCTGACCAAAAGTAGACCAAACCTTCGCCTTCACCCCCATATCCTCAAGCATTAAACAATTCAAGTAAAGTGAACCATAACAGTGATATTTTTGAGATCTTTAAACAAGTGAAGGTCAATATTTCTTTGTTAGATGCTATCAAACAGATTCCTTGTTATGCCAAAATTTTGAAAGACTTGTGCACTGTTAAAAGAAAATATAATGTAAAAAAGAATGCCTTTTTGACTGAACAAGTAAGCTTTATTCTTCAAAATAGTAATGAGTTGAAATATAAAGACCCTGGTTGTCCTACAGTTTCATGCATTATTGGAGTACATAAAATTGAACGAGCTTTACTTGATCTTGGTACTAGTGTTAATTTACTTCCATATTCAGTTTATCAGCAACTCAACTTAGGTGAGTTAAAACCGACTTCTGTAACTCTTCTACTTGCTGGTAGATCAATTAAAATCCCAAAAGGAATAGTGGAAGATGTATTTGTACAAGTTGATAAATTCATATATCCTATGGATTTTATTGTCTTGGAAACTGAACCTATGATTGATAGTTCTAAATCAGTTCTTGTTATTTTAGGTCGCTCATTTTTAGCAACATCTAATGCTTTGATAAATTACAGAAATTGAGCAGTGAAGCTAACATTTGGAAATATGACACTGGAACTTAATGTTTTCAACATGTGCAAGTAACCACATGAAGTTTATGATGACAAGGAAGAAATTAAAGGGATTAAGGTCATTATAGATGATCATCTTCAAATCAGGAGTTTTTCTGACCCATTAGAAATTTATTTAATTAATTCATTTGATTCAGGTTCACAATTAGATGATGATATTTCTGAAGTATGTTCTTTGCTTGATTATTCATAGGTAATGTAATACAAAAGATGGAAACCGAGATTTGAAGAGCTAAAACCCATGAATGAAAATACTCATGAAGAAGTACCCACACTAGAACTAAAGCCATTAACTAATGGGTTGAAGTACACATTTTTGGGAGAAGAACAAAGCTTTCCGGTGGTAATTTCCTTATCCCTGACCAAAGAACAAGAAGGTATGTTGATAGAAGTACTTAGAATACATAAAAGTGTAATTGGATAGACATTAAAGGACATAAAAGGTATTAATTCATTAATTTGTACATATAGAATACATTTAGAGGATAATGCTAAAACATCTCAATAACCTCAAAGAAGATTAAATTCACACATGAAAGAGGTAGTTAGATCTGAAGTTCTTAAATTACTTGATGTTGGAATTATCTATCCTATCTCTAATAGTCAGTGGGTAAGTCCTACACAAGTTGTGCCTAAGAAATCAGAAATAACAGTGGTTAAAAATGAAAAAAGATA
Organism: Ormosia semicastrata; assembly: GCA_029884595.1. Classification (NCBI taxonomy): domain Eukaryota; kingdom Viridiplantae; phylum Streptophyta; class Magnoliopsida; order Fabales; family Fabaceae; genus Ormosia; species Ormosia semicastrata. Next base: position 6,042,967 of record JAQQTO010000036.1, on the reverse strand, counting down.
ATTAATACCTACCCGAGTCTCATTCAGTTGGCGTATGTGTATTGATTTTAGAAAATTGAATGCAGCCACTAGGAAAGATCATTTCTCTTTACCATTTCTTGATCAGATTCTGGAAAGAGTAGCAGGAAATCCCTACTATTGTTTTCTTAATGGTTATTCAGGGTATAATCAAATACCAATTGCATTAGAAGATCAAGAAAAAACCACATTTACTTGTCCTTTTGGCACTTTTGTATATAGAAGAATGCATTTTGGTCTTTGTAATGCTCTGACAACTTTTCAAAGATGCATGCTAATTATTTTCGATGACATGATTGAGCATTATTTAGAAGTTTACATGGATGACCTAACAGTTTTTGGAAATTCTTTTAAAAGTTATCTTGATAATTTGGAAAGAGTTATTAAAAGATGCAAAGAAAAATGATTTGTGTTAAATTAGAAAAAATTTCATTACATGGTTACATTAGGAATAGTGTTAGGTCATATGATATCTTCTAAGGGAATTGAAAATGACAAGGCTAAAGTTGAATTAATTACTCATTTGTTTTCCCTAAAAATAATCAGAGAAGTTCGTTCCTTTTTAGGACATGCAGGATTTTACAGAAGATTCGTGAAGGACTTTAATGCCATATCTAGACCATTATATAATCTTCTGACAAAAGATGCACCATTTGATTGGACCCAAGATTGTCAAAAATCTTTTAAAAACTTAATCAATCTTCTGACATCTGCTCCTATTATGCAATCCCATGATTGGTTTTTGTCTTTTGAGTTAATGTGTGATGTTAGTGATTTTTCTGTTGGTGCTGTTTTAGGCCAGAGAAAGGAAGGTAAGCCTCATATAATTTATTACTCAAGTCAAACTTTAAATAGTGCACAAATAAATTACACCACTACTGAAAAAGAACTACTTACTGTAATTTTTGCATTGGACAAATTTTGAGCTTATTTAATTAGTTCTTCCACTGTTATTTTCACTAATCATGTTGCTGTTAGATATTTAATGTCGAAGCAGGATGCTAAATTTAGGTTGATACGGTGGATCTTGTTGCTTCTAAGAATTCAACATCACAATAAAAAATAAGAAAAGAGCTAAAAATGTTATTGCAAATCATTTGTCTAGACTTATAACAGGCTCATCATTTGATAGCACACCTATCAATTATTCTTTTCTAGATGAATTTTTATTTTCTATCAATTCCATGCCTTGGTTTGCTAACATTGTCAATTTTCTTGTAACAGGTAAGATGCCGCCTCAGTGGACACACCAAGACAGAAAAAAGTTTTTGATTTGAGGTGAAAAATTTCTATTGGGATGACCTATATTTGTTCAAATATTGTCCTAATCAAATCTTTCAGAGATATGTACCCGACAATGAGGTAGGTAATGTCATTAAATTTTGTCATTCAGAAGCATGTGGGGGTTATTTTTCTTCAAAGAAAATAGCTGTGAAAATCTTGTAGTGTAGATTTTATTAGCCCTTTTTATTTAAGGATAGTTATACTTTTTTCAAAAGTTCTGAAAAATGTCAAAAATTGGAAATATGATGCCTCTATTTGTCATTGAAATTTTTGAAATTGATTTCATAGGTCCATTTTCATCATCATTTAGTTCATTTTGGTTGTATTTGATTATGTCTCAAAATGGATTGAGGGGTTCCATGTCGGCACAATGATCATAAAACTGTTCTAAAATTTTTAAAAGAAAATGTTTTGATTCGATCTAGAATTCCTCGAGCTATCATCAGTGATGAGGGAACACATTTTTGCAACAAACCATTTGAATCCTTAATGAAGAAATATGACATTACCCACAAAATTGCAACCCCTTATCATCCTCAGACAAGTGGACAAGTTGAATTAGCAAATAGGGAGATTAAACAAATTTTGGAAAAAATGGTTAACCCAAATCATAAAGATTGGTCTTTAAGACTAAACGATGCACTTTGGGCTTACCGTACTTCTTTCAAAACATCTTTAGGCATGTCTCCCTATCGATTAGTTTATGAAAAATCTTGTCACTTGCTTGTATAATTGGAGCATAAAGTATTTTGGGCCATTTAAGCTTTCAACTTAAGTCTTGATGATGCTTCCAAGTTACGCAAATTACAACTAAATGAACTTGAGGAATTAAGAAATGATGCATATGAAAACTCAAAGATTTATAAGGCTAGAACAAAAGTTTTTCATGACAAATCAATTTTGAGAAAATCTTTTGAAATTGGTCAAAAAGTTCTGCTTTATAATTCTCGTCTTCACCTATTCCCTAGAAAATTGAAATCTAGATGGACTGATCCTTTTTATTGTCAAACATGTGTATCCTCATGAGGCTATAGACATTGAGAACCTTAGGAATGGTAATGTTTTTAAGGTCAATGGACAAAGACTCAAACTATTTTTGGAACATCAAGTTATTGAGGTAGAATCCATATCCCTTTCTAATCCATGTTATGAGTAGAATTTATTTTAATTTTGTTACTTTCTTTTTGTAGTTCTTTGTGTTCCCAGTTGAATGGCGGATAACGCTACTCCGTGACTCTCAACTCGGTTTATTTTTTAATTTTCTATAATAATTAATTTCTTCTCATTTAAAATGGATATCATTCTCTCAAATCTAGGAAAACATTTCCCTTCTCTACCTTAAAATGCTTTAACAAAAATCTACAAAGCCAGGCATGAAAGAGTGACATTGTTAATGCATATGGGCATCCCTGAAGATATACGCTGGATAATCGAAGGAAAGGTTCGTTTAGCTGGTGAATCTTCAGATTCATTTGTCCCATACATGCAGGGTCTCGGTAAAAGTTCTTATTCTAAAAGGAGAAGAGCAAAAAGAATGAAAGTTTGTTACAAGTGCTCGTGATGGAATTGTAACACGCAATGTCATTCTTTGGAAATGGTTTCCGCAAATAGAGAAGATAAAATATTTTTTATTAAGAATGGACTGAGTAAGGAGTCATTAGATAATATCTTATTAACTCTTGAGACGCATTCTTATGGATATGTGCAACGTGAACTTCTTAGTTTGTGGAATCTCTTCAAGAACGAGTAAGAGCGTTACAGTCTTAAGAATCTAACTCAAAAAGACCCTGTTTACCAATTTATAAGAAAATTGGATGGGAAGCTTGTCCTCGACTCATAAAAGGCGTTTAAGTCGTTACTGGACGTAAAACTAGAGGAAGATATAAGCCACAATCATAATGTATATATTACCTTGTACATTTTTCAAAAAAAAAAAAAAAAAAAAAAATAAAATAAAAAGGAAGAAAAAAAAGAAAAGAAAAGAAAAAGAAGAAGAAGAAGAAAAGAATAGAAATAAAAAAAGAAATAAAAAAGGGTGAAACTTCGGTTATACTTGATCTTTAATTAGATTAGGAGCCTCGAGTAGATGCTCATCTTGTCATTGACTCTGGTATACCTTTGCACGCCGGTCGGTAAATAAGGTTCATGTGTCATACTCTGTAGAGAGCCACGTAAGCATTCCTAGATTTTAACCGTAGGCTCTGCTTGCTGATGGACAGATAGAAGCGTCTCGTATTTGCATTCTCGCATGACAGTGCCTCTGAGCTGGATCCTGTGATTTAATGTCATGGGCTCTCCAGTGACTTCTCACTGGTTGTGGTCGTTGGTGGTAGTTGTTAGATTTACGTATTTTAATTAGTTGCCTTGTAGCTCAATCCAAAATATCCCACAAGCGGGAGGGAGAAGAATTCCCAGATTGGCTGAGCCATCTTGGTATAACTACACTCATGACGCACAGTATAAAGATACACCATGAAACTTGTACATAAAGGTATGTCATTATTTGTTATTATAATTTTATCTTTGTATGTTTTTGTTGTATTTTGGTTTTGGACAAACGATCCTTTGGGTGGAATCCTTCAGGGGTTTCTAGACTTCTTTACCTTGATGATTTTCTTGAAGTCTTAAAAAAAATAAAAAAATAAAAAATAAAAAAAAAAAAAAAGTTTCTTAGTTTCAAACGTTTTTGACACTAGCCAACCTACCCATATAGGTGCTATCATTACCTTTTTCTACTTTCTGCCCTATTTAAACACTTCACTTTCTTCACTTTCCTCCAACTCAAAATCATTCAAAGGGAGTGTGAGTGTAGAAATGGAGGGAGCTTCTTCTTCTTCTGTTCATAGATTTACTAGTGTCTATGTATTTTGTGGATCAACTTATGGGAATGGTTTAGAGTTTGTAAACACAGCAAGTACTGTTGGTAGAACACTTGTTGTGAGGAATATTCGTGTTGTATATAGGGGAGGTAGCATTGGGTTAATGGGGGCTGTGTCACTTTCTATACATATAGCAGGTGATCTAGTTTTAGGTATCATTCCTGAACCTTTCACTCGAAGGAACATCATTGGAAAGACAATTGGGTTGAAACTTTAAGTATTATTTATGCATGGACGAATGAGAACATTCCTTGAAAACTCTGATGCATTCATTGCTTTACCGGGTGGTTTTGGTACTTTGGAAGAAGTTTTTCAAATCATCTCTTGGGCCCAACTGAACATCCACCGTAAACCCATAGGTTTGTTGAATGTTAATAATTTCTTTGATATTTTGTTATTTTTTCTTGACCATGCTGTGGAATAGAAATTTATCACACTTTTAGCAAGACAACTCCTTATCTCTGCTTCCACTATTGATGAGTTGATTGATAAATTAGAAGCTTTTGTTTATGAATCTGATCCAGTAATAGCTCAGATAGATTGGTCAAAAGGAAACGGTGAGGGAAACAGTATGCAAAGCAAGCCAGATCGGACACTCCAACTATTTAAATAATTACAAGCTTTGATTTTATTTATTTTACTTTGTTTCTGTTTAAGTTTGTGTCAGGTCTCTCTTTTCAGTAATTATAGTAACAGGTAATATCTTCTATCCTTTACCTATCTATGTTTTGACATTAAGGACAATGTTGTGATCTGGTTGGAGGGAAAAATAGTTGTGTGAAAAAAAAAACAAATAAACAAAAAGATAAAAAAATTACATTAGGAAGTGTGTTTATTAATATGTTTGTTGTGTTTATATATTTGTCAGCAACTTACTAACGGCAAAACTAATTAAAGATGGCACAGTAAAGAGTAAATTATGCTCTAGCGGTAAATTTGCTCTTGAGATGCATCAAAATTAGTGGCAGAGTAAGGAGTAATTAGGTAGACAACTAGTTTGTGTGGAAGTAGCAATTCAAATTCAGGGAAATTTCATGATTGAGTAAATTATCTTCTTTATTAAAAATCACATGCTTGGTTATGGATGTTGAATTGGTGGACTGAGAATGATAGAAATATGTCTTGTGAGATTTTGAGCTTATTGATGAATGGATTGAACATTTGTACCATTTTCTTCTTTCTTGTGTGATTTTCACTCATAGAATTGTTACTCTAGAACTTGTTTTAATTCTTTTTGAGACTACATTTTCACATGCATACATAAACATGATTGAGACATTTTTCTTGCAATAGATACTTTAGCCAAATAGCAAACCTTGTATATTTTCCCTTACTTAACCCCTTTGAACTTATTTGATCATGTTCTTACCTGACCTTAAGGAATAAAAGAACATTAGCTTTGTCATTGGATGAATTCTTGAACAAGTGTGGAGGTGTGTGTGCAAAATTCTTAAAAATATATATATATAAAAATGTATATATTATGTTCATCGTCTTCTAAATAAAATAAAATAATAATAATAAAAAATAAAAAAATAATAAGGAAGGGCCAATAAGGCAATAAAGGAAAGGAAAAGAATATGTAAAGGGAATTTGTATTAGGTGTAGTTGGGATGAACTTTCATGCTTGTTAATTGAACTCAACTCATGCTCTTTTATTCTCTTTGGTATTTAACTTGTCATACCTATATTACCTCCTCCTATACCTTGACCCCATTACAATTTTGAATAAAGTCCTCATGATTTATGTATGTATGTATGTGTTTTGAGTAATGGAGAAGTAGAACATAAGCAAGCTTATGGTAGTGTAATTTCTCATGGGTTGAATTGAGTGAAATACCTATATTTTAAACACTTGAGGGATTGAGAGAGAATCCTGTGAAGATCTATCATTCTTGACTCATGCTTTTCAATTGAAATATCCTTACTCGTTGGTTTGAGATGTGAAGAAACGTTACCTCATAAATGTTTTAATTACTTGAATGATTGGTTGCTCTTCATTCTTAAATATTATTAGAAATTGAGTCTTTTAGAGTGTTTAGCTTTTGAGATTGTTTTGATTTTTTTAGTTTTGGTTTTGTGTGTTTTGCCCAAGAGTGCAAAAAACTAAGTGTGGGACAATTTGATAATCACATATTTGATATATTAATAAGTCCTCATTTTTAGTCATTTGCACTCTCCATATACTTAATTGATTGAGTTTGATTATGTTTTGCAAGTTTGGACTCAAATTGGACTTAATTGATTTTTTCAGCATGATTTATATTTTACGTTATTTATGTATTTGGGTCATATCTTGGGCTATAGATAGCCGTTTGAGGTGATTGTAGTGGCATTTGAAAGATAAGAGAGAGCTCTACAACTTTCACTGAAATCTCTAGGTCAAAGTCGGACATCTAGTGGAGCTAATTAGCCTTAGAAGTCAAAACATGAGTTTTGTGATTGGAACTTGAGCAGTGTGTAGTAATCTGAGTATAATTCAGGATGCAAGATCTGAAATAGGATGAAATTTTGATATCTGCTAGTAAAGACCCATCTTTATAACTTTCATGAAGAACACAAAACCCAGATCGGACTCCTTGGAGGTCATATTAGGCTTGCAAGTCAAAACAGAAGAGCTAGAACTGGGCCTGAGTAGTATGCAGTAATCAGACCATATCTTGAGTTATAGGAATGATTTTGGGTTCAAACTAACGGCATTTGAAAGCTAAGATCTAGGACTACAATTTTCATGAATACCACTCGGTTCACAAATGACGAATGTAATGACTTCAAAGCTAAATGATTTTGGAGACAAAGAATCTCCATAATTTTTCACTCATCAAAAGTCATTTGGCATTTTCCACTCATCCACTCACTCATGACTTAGCCTCATTGTCATTTTGTATCCCTAATACTCTATAAAAGGGAGCCTTGTTTGATCATTAAAGGGTGTTAGGTGTTAGATATCAAAATGATGTTATTTTGTTACTAGTTTTTTTTGTAGTAATTTTTTTTTGTTCTAAATTGAAGTTATGTTCTTCTTCTTCTTCTTCTTCTTCTTCTTCTTCTTCTTCTTCTTCTTTCTTCTTTTCTATGAGTAACTAAGTTTCATTTTACTTGGGTGAAAGGGTGAAGCTCTTGGTAATAAAATAAGGTTAGATTCATTTCTTTCTTGTGCTTAAATAATATATTTTCAAGTGGTCATTATACGTGTTGTATTTTGTTTTTAATCAATTTAGAAACCCTCCTTGTAAAGTGGAGATCTTGATTCATTATAGACAAGAGGTTGGAACAATGAATGCTTTATCCCATTTATGAGTGGTGGTGTTAATAGATGATTAAAGGAATCATAATATAACTACATATATAATTTTTAATGAACTTTGAATGTTGTATTTTTCAATTGGAACCTCTATTATGTGTGGATTCTAATTGAGTCATAAAAAAAATTAATCTAATCCTTAGTTTATTTACCAAGAGTGAATCTCCTAAACCAAGTAAGTCTTTTTTACTTGTGACTAAGTTTTGTCACTTTTATTGTTGTGACAAATTTTTTACTTTACGTCAAAGATTTTTTCTTCATCAATTCCCTGTGGTTCGACCTCGGACTCCCGATAATTTATTACTTGAAACAACCTGCACTTGGGTTTACAACTTTTAATTCGCATCATGAGTCGAGTGAGAGGTCTTGCTATCTTAGAAAATCTCTCAATAAATTTTCGATAGTAACCGGCTAATCCAATAAAACTACGGATCTCTGTCACTGTCTTCGGCCTTTCCCACTGAAGAACTGTCTCCACCTTCACTGGATCCACCGCAATCCCTTCCTTTGAGATTACGTGACCCAAAAGTTGAACTTCATTTTACCAAAATTCACACTTGGACAGCTTCACGTATAACTTCTTCTCCTTAAGAATCTGAAGAACCATACTGAGATGTTCAACATATTCCTCCAAACTTCGAGATAGATCAGAATATTGTCAATAAAGACAACAACAAATCTGCCTAAATAGGGATGAAAGATCCTATTCATGTAATTCATGAATATCGCAGGAGCATTCGTTACCCTAAACGACATTACTAAATACTCGTAGTGCCCATAACGCGTCCGAAAAGCTGTCTTGGGAACATCTTCAACTTTCACACGAATCTGATGATAACCAGAACGCAAATCAATCTTGGAAAAAACAATGACTCCCTTAAGTTGATCCATCAAATCATCTATCCTCGGAAGTGGATACTTATTCTTGATCGTGATCTTATTCAACAGAAGATAATCTATGCATAAACGAGAAGTTTCATCATTCTTCTTTACCAACAAGACTAGAGCTCCCCACGGTGACACACTGAGTCTCACAACTGTTTTCCCAATAATTCCTCCAACTGCTTCTTGAGTTCTGATAACTCTGAACACGACATTCGGTATGGTACCATTGAAATAGGACTAGCTCCTAGTACAAGATCAATAGAGAATTCTATTTCTCTCTCCGGTGGTAATCCAGGAATATCCTCAGGAAAAACCTCAGAAAACTCGTTGACTACAAGAATAGCATTCACATACTCCTCACTCTTGACTTCTAAGGAAGATAACAACATGTATCCTCGAGCTCATTCCCTCAAGAAAACTTTTGCTTGATTAGCAGTTAAGAATCCAGAATTCTCAGGTTCGGGAAAGACTAAGGTCTTATTGGAATAATCTAACAGGATATGGTTGGAAGATAACTAATCTAATCTTAAAATAACGTTTATTTGGGACAGAGGCAAACAAATCAAATTAACAGGAAGGTTCCAATTTCTAAAGGTAATAGGATAATTTAAGCAAACTTGTGAAATAATAACAAGTTTAGCAAAGGGAAATAGTAATATTCAAGCCAAAAGGAAATGAAAAACACAGATAACCCAAATTGGTTCACACAATCATAGGCAATAAAAGAGTGGATCGCCCTAGTGTCCAACAGTAAAGTTAAAGGCCCACCTCCTATGATACAATCTCACTTAGTTAGATCTTCAGATTGAGAGGCTTTTGCTCCACTCATAGTGTAGACTCTTCCTCCTGCTTGAGATTTGGTCGTACGTTCATTATTCACAGAAGGTTCCTTCTTTGATTTAGTACAATCTCTAAGAAAATGTCCAGGTTTCCCACACTTGAAACAAATTACTTCCTTACTCGTACACTCCCTTGTCAAATGGCCATTTCCACATTTCTTACAATATGGTAAAAATTTTATGATCTGATAGAAACTACTGGAACTAGTATGTCCTTCATTTGTTCATTGTTGTTGTTGATTCTCTAATGATGGTAAATACGATTTCTACTGGTATCCCAAGACTGATTCAACTCTAACAGATTCTGAGCCTCGGCTATCACTTCTTGCTATTGAACAGTCCTCTGATTCTATTGTATTGTTACATCAGCCATTCCCTGTATTGCTTCTGCAGCCGCAGCAATATCATCATTGTCATGTCCTGTATCCACATCCGTACGTTACCATGAGCCATTTCTTTTCTTCGATGTTAGACTAATCAGAACATGATAAAAACTATGTACAATCATTTCAGACAAGGTTGTCTCCTTTTAGAAACCAAATACAGAGAAACACACAGCACAAATAAGACAGACCTAACCACAAACCCTAAAAGACTCGAACTTGGGTTCTGATACCAACTAATGTAACACCCTCCTTAGGGCATTACATTTTCGACCAACTCCTTTTAATTCTCTACCCAAGTTATAAAATATTTGATATTATAAAATACAAGTTTCAAAATTTTTTTTTCGCAGATAACTTAAACTTACCAAATTAGAGAAACACAAGATATAGGAACTGAATAATATACATCTCATGTACATAACATAGATTAGTAACATCTTAAATACATAAAACTTACGTACTCCAAATAATACGTATAACTACCATATAAAAACTAAACCTAGCCCAAGTCCAAAAACTTGAAGAGTAGGGTCCAACACCCTATCTTCCTCCAAATCCACTTCGGGATCCCTAACAGACAAACTCCCTCGTTAGGGCATGTCACTTTGAATGGGAGTCCGAGATGTCGACCCCTCGGAATCTTCACTAGATGTATCATGAAGATCCCCCCATAAATCTCTAATAGGCATAGAGAACTCCAAATGCACAACAACATTCACAGAAAATGTTGCAACCCTATGTCGGGTCCTACTCCAAAGTAAAGTAACATCTCCAACATACTGAATGCGCCCCGTGTCCAAATGGACGTGCCAGCTTTGTTGCCCTCATGAAATTGTAAACTAACAAAATTCTGAAGATTTTGCCTCGCCGCCATCACAATCTTCTCAAAACATAAAGATAGAACAGAACAAACAGAACAATACAATAAAGAGGTGAGATCCTCTACATCAATACCATCATGGCAGCAAAGAATAATAACAACAATCATACTATTCATATACAGCATTAACAAACATATCCATGGCATCGTATAATTATTGCATCAAATAACAGATAATACCACAAATATATATATATACATTGCTACAGTATGATAACTGACTATGCATATGCACAATGACCAATTTTCCTACTCCATGAAGATAAACACAAATCCAAATAGAATGATCCAAAAGATACGTCTGTATATCGGCCGCCACAAACTAAGTGCTATAATTTATCAATGTGCACATCAAGGCATTATACAAGACATTTTACGCTAGATAGTGAATAGGAATAGTGTCTCATCGAGATCGTCGGTGTAACACCCTAATTTTTTTTTATTTTTCTTGATATAAATAAGTTTTATAATATTTGTGAATTTTTGTGAATTTTTCAGAACTTTTAATTATTTTAATATTTTTTGCTATTGCTTAAAGTTCATTTTTTCTCGAATATATATGAGTTTTATAATTTTTATAATTTTTGTAATTTTTGTAGATTTCTTTAAAAATTTGTTTATTTTAATATTATTTTGAATTGTATGTGTGTTTGAGGCGGGCACGGAAAAATAAAAAAATTTCCCGGACCGAAAAGTTTCGGATTGTTGATGCTGGGCTGGGGGATCTTACTAAACCCGAAACTGGGAACAGTTGACAAAATTTTTTTTATCTAAGTTTTCTATTATTCATTATGTAATGTTATTATCCATTGGATAATAACTAGTAGTAGCTATTATCCATTGGGTAATAGTTTCTGAAAATATCTAGAAAATATCTATCTTTTGAAAAATATCTTTTGAAAAAATATCTTGAGAAGTCAACAAAGAAGGCTTGACTTTGGTTTGAACCATTGGATGACAAGCTTGAAGAAGGCAAAATGGTTACTCAAGTTGAAGGAGGAGAAGTTCAAAATGACTACTCAAGCTAAGAAGACAAAGTCAAATTGGCTACTTAATCTCTTAAGCTTATTTTATCATTCTTTTTCAAGAAGCTTGTAGAATAAGCTTAGATGATCAAAATGGTATTTGTTATCTCATTTTTGAGTTAATCTCATTATCTTTTCTAGAACTTTCTTTCTTTTGTGACTCACCTTGTGACTAGGTAGGTGACTCACCTAGTGAGTCATTGCATGACAACTTGATGACTCCTTTGTGACACAATGGTGGGTGACTCACTTGACCACCTTGCAAGTCTAGAACCTTCTTCTTATGACTCACCTAGATGACTCACACCATAACACTTTTGTGATGCAATTATGACACAATGGTGGGTGACTCATTGTGATGCACTAATGAGAAGCAAGCTTGGAGGAGAAGTCTTGATCTCTACCCTTGATGAAGTTCACGGCCAAGATCTCTTAGGAGGAGCTTGAGTGATCAATTTGGTTACTTCTTCCTCTATATCTATCTTTTTTAGCTTTTTATGAAGCAAATATCAAGAGATATCACTGATACACAAATTTTCAACCAAGTCCAAAAACTTGATGCAGGATTAATTGTTACGAACCTAAGTGCAGGTTGTCTCAAGTAATAAATTTCTCAAGAGTCCAAGGTTGATCCACAAGGAATTGATGAAGATTAATTAAGGTAAGATAAATATTTTGTTAATTTACTTAGGTTAGGAGATCCACTCTTGGTAAATAAAATAATGGTAAGATTAATTCTTTTTATAACTCAATTAGAATCCTCACAACATGGAGGTTCCAATCGAAAAATACAACATTCAAAGTTTATTAAAAATTATATACGTAATTATATTATAATTCCTTTAATTATTACCACTACTTATAAATGGGATCAAGCATTCATTGTGCCAATATATTGTCTACAACAAATCAAGAACTCCACTTTACAAGGAGGGTTTCTAAATTATCAGAAACAAAATATAACACGTATAATGATCACTTAAAAATATAACATTTAAGCACAAGAAATAAATGAATCTAACCTTATTTTATTACCAAGAGCTTCACTCTTTCACCCAAGTAAAATGAAACTTAGTTCCTCATAAACAAGAAGAAAGAGAGAAGAAGAAGAAGAAGAAGAAGAAGAAGAAGAAGAAGAAGAAGAAGAAGAAGAAGAAGAAGAAGAAGAAGAAGAAGAAGATGATGATGACTTCAATTTAGAACAAAGAAAAATTACTATAAGAAAACCTAGTAACAAAATGACATCATTTTAGTAACTAACACCTTAGTCTCTCAATGATCTGCCATGACTCCTTTTTATAAAGGATTACGGATACAAAATGATAAGGGGGCTGAGTCATGAGTGAATGGATGAGTGGAAAACGAGTGGAAAATGCCAAATGACTTTTGGTGAGTGAAAAATTATGGAGATTCTTTGTCTCTGAAATCATTTAGCTCTGAAGTCATTGCATTCATCATTTCTAAGCAAAGTGGTCTTCATGAAAGTTGTAGGCCTGGATCTTAGCTTTCAAATTCCATTAGTTTAGGTCAAAAACCATTTCTACAACTCAAGATATGGTCTGATTACTGCATACTACTCAGGCCTAATGACAGCTCCTCTGTTCTGACTTCCAAGCCCAATATCACCTCCAAGGAGTCCGATTCTGGAAAAATGTTTAACATGAAAGTTGTAGATTTGGGTATTAATATCAACCACAAAAATTTTAGCCCATTTGACAACTTGTAGCCCGAGCTATGTCACGAACAGTACCCATAGGTCAAGTTGTCAGGATCAGCACCCTAGCTCTTGCTTCAATGCTAATTTAAGTTATCCAAACGTATGATTGAACCTTTGAGGTCTTATGAAAGTTGTAGAGCTCTCTCTTATCTTTCAAATGACACTAGAATCACCTTAAACAGTCACCTATAACCCAAGATATGGCCCAAATACAGAAATAGTGTAAGACGTAAATCATGCTGAAAAATTCAATTAAGTCTAATTTGAGTCCAAACGTACAAAACATAACCAAAATCAATCAATTAAGTACATAGAGAGTGCAAATGACTAAAAATAAGGGTTTATTAATGTATTAAATATGTGATTATCAAATTCTCCCACACTCAGCTTTTTGCACTCCTGGGCAAAACACACAAGACCAAAACTAAAAAAAACAAAACTGACTCAAAAGCTAAACACTCTAAAAGACTCAATTTCTGATAATATTTAAGAATGAAGAGCAACCAATCATTCAAGTGATGAAAACATTTATGAGGTAATGTTTCTTCACAATCTCAAACCAACAAGTAAGGAAACTTCAATTGAAAAGCATGAGTCAAGAATGATAGATCTTTACAAGATTCACTCTCAATCCCTCAAGTGTTTAAAAGGTAGGTATTTCACTCAATTCAACCCATGAAAATTGCACTACCATAAGCTTGTTTATCTTTTACTTCTTCACTACTCAGAACACATGCACACACAAATCATGAGGACTTTATTCAAGGTTGTAATGGGGTCAAGGTAAAGGAGAAGGTAATATGAATATGACAAGTTAAATATTAAAGAGAATAAAAGAGCATGAAAGTTGAGTTCAATTAACAAGCATGAAAGTTCATCCCAACTCCACCTAATACAAATTCCCTTTACATATTCTTTTCCTTTCCTTTATTGCTTTGTTGACCCTTTTTTACTTTACTTTTTTTTTACATTTTTTTATTTTTGAATTTTTTTTATACAAAAAGAACATCATATATATATGTTTTAACCATTCTGCATACACAGCCCCACACTTGTTCAAGAACTTATCCAATGATAAAAGCTAATGTTCTCTTATTCCCTAAGGCTGGATAAGAACATGATTTTTCATTTAAGGCACATAATGAGTTCAAAACAAAAAATAATCAAATAGGCTCAAAGGGGTTAAACAAAGGAAAATAGGTCATTTCAAATGCTTTACGTTAACAGGAATCAGAAAATTTTCAAGAAGCCATAAGAGTGCTGAATATTATATTAGACAATATGCTGCTGAGCAAGGCTGCTTATTTGTACACCAGTCATTCTTGGCTATTTGGTTAAAGTAGTTATTTCAAGAAAAAAATGTCTCAATCATATTTATGTATGCATATGAAAATGTAGTCTTAAAATGAATCAAAGCAAGTTCTAGAGTAACAATTTCATGAGTGAAATTCACTCAAGAAAGAAGAGAATAGTACAAATATTCAATCCATTCATCAATAAGCTCAAAATCTCACAAGGCATAATTCCATCATTCTCAGTCCATCAATTCAACATCGATAACCAAGCATGTGATTTTTAAGAAAGAAGACAATTAACTCAATCATGCAAATTTTCCTATATTTGAATTACTACTTCCACATAAACTAGTTGTCTACACAGTTACTCCTTACTTTGCCATCAATTTTGATGCGTCTTAAGAGTAAATAATTTACTCATTGCTCTACTATTCCTAATTACTTTTGTTGTTAATAAATTGATGACAAACACAACAAACATATTAATAAACACACTTCCTAATATATAATTTTTTTTGGATTTTTTTTTTGTTTTTTTTACAACCATCCTTCCCCCCAACCAGATTTCAACATTGTCCTTAATGTCAAAATATAGACAAGTAAATGATAGAAGATATTACATGTTGCTACAATTACTGAAAAGAAAAACCTCACACAAATATAAACAGAAACAAAGTACGATAAATAAAATCAAATATAAAGAAAGTTATAGATGAAGTGTCAGATCACACTCTTGTTCCTTGCTGCCTCCCTTACTGCTTTCTTTTGACTAATCTATCTGAGCTATTACTGGTTCAGGTTCATAAACAAAAGTTTATAATTTATCAATTAATTCATCAACAGTTGAAGTAGATATAAGGAGTCGTCTTGCCGAAGGTGTGATAAATTTCTATTCCACAGCATGGTCAACAAAAGATAACAAATTATCAAAGAAATTATTAGCATTCAACAAACCTATGGGTTTATGGTGAATGTTTAGCTGGGCCTAAGAGATAATTTGAAAAAGTTCTTCCAAAGTACCAAAATCATCTGGTAAGGTAATGAATGCATTAGAGTTTTCAAGCATTGTCCTCATTCGTCCATGCATAGATGATACTTGAAGTTCTAGCCCAATTGTCTTTCCAATGATGTTCCTTCGAGTTAAAGGTTCAGGAATGACACCCAAAACTTGACCACCTTTTAGATGTGTAGCAAGTGATATAGCCCCCATTAACCCAATGCTACCCCCATATACTACACGGATGTTCCTCGCAGCAAGTGTTCTACCAACAGTGCTTGCTGCGTTTACAAACTCCAAACTCTTCCCATAATTTGTCCCACAAAATACACAGATACTAGTAAATCTATGAACTGAAGAAGAAGCTCCCTCTATTTCTACATTCACACTCTTTTTAAATGATTATAAGTTATAGGAAAGTGAAGAAAATAGAGTGTTTAAATAGGAAAGAGAATAGAAAAAGTAATAATAGCTCATATACGGGTAGGTTGGCTGTTTTCAGAAAAGTTTAAAAAATAATTATTATTATTTTGTTTTTTTGTTTTTTTTTTGTTTTACTTCAAGAAAACCATCAGGGTAAAGAAGTCTAAAAACCCTGAAAGACCCCACCCAAAGGATCGTCTGTCCAAAACCAAAATACACAAAATCATACAAAGATAAAATTATAACAATAAATCATGACATACCTTTATGTACAGTTTTCATGGCATATCTTTATACTGCACGTCATGAGAGCAGTAATACCAAGACGGCTCAGTCAATCTAGGAATTCTTCTCCCTCCCGCTTGTGGGATATTTTGGATTGAGCTACGATGCCACTAATTAAAGTGTGTAAATCTAACAGCTACCACCAACGACCACAGCCAGTGAGAGGTCGCTGAAGAGCCCATGACATTAAATCACAAGATCCAGTTCAGAGGCATTGTTACGCGAGAATGCAAACACAGGATGCTTTTTTCTGTCCATCAGCAAGCAGAGCCTACGGTTAAAACCTGGGAATGCTTGCGCAGCTCTCTACAGAGCATGACACACAAAACTTATTTACCGACTGGCGTGCGAAGGTCCACTCAAGTTAATGACGGGTCTGCTACTGGCAGGGGCTCCTAATCTAATTAAAGACCAAGTATAACCGAAGTTTCACCATCCTTTTATTTTTTTATTTTTTTTTCTCTTTTTTTCATTTTTTTCTCTTTTTTTCCATTTTTTATTTTTCTTCTTTTTTTTTTTTTTTTTTTTTCATTTTTTTTTGAAAATGTACAAAATAATAGATACATTGTGATTGTGGTTCACATCTTCCTCGGGTTTTACGTTCAGTAACGGTTTAAACGCCTTCTATGAGTTGAGGATAAGCTTCCCATCCAATTTTCTTATAAATTGACAAATAGAGTCTTTTTGAGTCAGATTCCCAAGACTGTAACACTCTTGCTCATCCTTGAAGAAATTTCATAAACTAAGAAGCTCGCGTTGCACATATCCACAAGAATGCGTCTCAAGAGTCAATAAGATATTATCTAATGACTCCTTACTCAGTCCATTCTTAATGAAGAAAATTTTATCTTCTTTGTTTACAGAAACCATCCCCAAAGAATGACATCGCGTGTTACAATTCCATCGCACACACTTTTAACAAATTTTCATTCTTTTTGCTCTTCTCTTTTTAGAATAAGAACTTTTACCGAGACCTGGCATGTATGAGACAAATGAATCGGAAGATTCCCCAACTAAACAAACATTTGCTTCGATTAACTAGCGAATATCTTCTGGGATGCCCTTGTGCATTAACAGTCTCAGTCTTTCACATTTAGCTTTGTAGATTTTTGTTAGAGCATTTTGAGGAAAAGAAGGGAAATGTTTTCTTAGATTTGAGAGAATGACATCCATTTTGAAGGAGAAGGAATCAGATATTCTGGGAAACTGAAAGACAAACCGACTTAAGAGTCACAAAGTACTGTTATCCATCATTTAACTGGGAACACAAAGAACTGCAAAAAGAAAGAAACAAAATTAAAATAAATTCTACTCATAACAAGTATTAGAAAGAGAGATGGATTCTACCTCAACAACTTGATGTTCCAAAAATGATTTGAGTCTTTATCCATTGACCTTAAATACAATACCATTCCTGGGGTTCTCAATGTCTATGACCCCATGAGAATACACATGTTTAATAATAAAAGGACTAATCCACCTAGATATCAATTTTCTAGGGAATAGGTGAAGACGAGAATTATAAAGCAGAACTTTTTGACCAATTTTAATTTTTTTCCTCAAAATTGATTTGTCATGAAAAGTTTTCGTTCTAGCCTTATAAATCTTTGAGTTTTCATATGCATCATTTCTTAATTCCTCAAGTTCATTCAATTACAATTTGTGTAACTTGGAAGCATCATCAAGACTTAAGTTGGAAGCTTTAATGGCCCAAAATGCTTTATGTTCCAATTCTACAGACAAATGATAAGGTTTTCTATAAACTAACCGATAGGGAGACATGCTTAAAGATGTTTTAAAAGCAGTACGGTAAGCCCAAAGTGCATCGTTTAGTCTTAAAGATCAATCTTTACGATTTGGGTTAACCATTTTTTCCAAAATTTGTTTAATCTCCCTATTTGCTAATTTCACTTGTCCACTCGTTTGAGGGTGATAAAGGGTGCAATTTTGTGAGTAATGCCATATTTCTTCATTAAAGATTCAAATGGTTTATTACAAAAATGTTTTCCCCATCATTGATGATAGCTCGAGGGATTCCAAATCGACTCAAAACATTTTCTTTAAAAAATTTAAGAACAGTTTTGTGATCATTGTGTCGACAAGGAATCGCCTCAATCCATTTTGAGACATAATCAACTGCAACCAAAATATACACAAATCCAAATGATGATAGAAATAGACCCATGAAATCAATTCTCCAACAATAAAAAATTTCAATGATAAGGATAGGGTTCAAAGGCATCATATTTCTTCTAGAAATGGACTCCAATTTTTGATAATTTTTGCAACTTTTACAAAAAGTATAGCTATAATATGGGCCAATAAAATCCACACTGCAAGATTTTCACAGTTATTTTCTTTGAAGAAAAATGACCTCCACATGCTTCTGAATGACAAAATTTAATAACACTACTTACCTCACTGTTGGGTATACATCTCCAAAAGATTTAATTAAGACAATATTTGAACAAATATGGGTCATCCTAATAGAAAATTTTCACCTCAATCAAAAATTTCTTTTTATCTTGGTGTGCCCACTGAGGCAGCATGTTACCTATTACAAGAAAATTGACAATATTAGCAAACCAAGGCATAGAATTGACAAAAAATAAAAATTTATCAGGAAAAGAATCATTAATAGGTGTGCTATCAAAAGATGAACTTGTTGTCAGTCTTGACAAATGATATGTAACAATATTTTTGGCTTCTTTCTTGTCTTTTATTGTGATGTTGAATTCTTGAAGCAACAAGATCCACCGTATTAACCTAAGTTTGGCATCCTACTTAGACATTAAATATCTATCAGCAGCATGATCAGTGAAAACAACTGTGGAAGAACCAATTAAATAAGCTCAAAATTTATCCAATGCAAAAATTACAGTAAATAGTTTTTTTTGTAGTAGTGGTGTAATTCATTTGTGCACCATTCAAAGTTCAACTTGCGTAATAAATTACATGAGGCTTACCTTCCTTTCTTTGTCCTAAAACAGCATCAACAGCAAAATCACTAGCATCACACATTAACTCACAAAGCAAAGACCAGTCAGGGGATTGCATAACAAGAGTAGAAGTCAAAAGATCGATTAATTTTTCAAAAGATTTCTAATAATCTTGGGTCCAATCAAATTGTGCATCTTTTGTTAGAAGATTACATAAAGGTCTACATATGGCACTAAAGTCCTTAACAAATCTTCTGTAAAATCCTGCATGTCCTAAAAAGGAATGAACTTCTCTGACTATTTTTGGGGAAAGCAAATGAGCAATTAATTCAACTTTAGCCTTATCAACTTCAATTTCCTTAGAAGATATCATATGACCTAACACTAATCTTGATGTAACCATGTAATGACATTTTTTCTAATTTAACACAAATTCTTTTTCTTTGCATCTTTTAAGAACTTTTTCTAAGTTATCAAGACAATTTTCAAAAGAATTTCCAAAAACTGTCAAGTCATCCATGAAAATCTCTAAATAATGCTCAATCATGTCACTGAAAATACTTAGCATGCATATTTGAAAAGCTACCGGAGCATTACAAATACCAAAAGGCATTCTTCTATATGCAAAAGTGCCAAAGAGGCAAGTAAAAGTGGTCTTTTCTTGGTCCTCTAATGCAATTGGTATTTGATTATATCCTGAATAACCATCAAGAAAATAATAGTAGGGATGTCCTGCTACTCTTTCCAAAATTTGATCAAGAAATGGCAAAGAAAAATGATCTTTCCTAGTGACTGCATTCAATTTTTTGAAATCAATACACATATGCTAACTAGATGAGACTCAGGTAGGTATTAATTCACCTTTTTCATTTTCAACCACTATTATTCCATATTTCTTAGGCAAAACTTGTGTAGGGCTTACCCACTAGTTATCAGAGATAGGATAGATAATTCCAACATCAAGCAATTTAAGAACTTCAGCTCTAACTACCTCTTTCATGTGTGGATTTAATCTTCTTTGAGGTTGTTGAGATGTTTTAGCATTATCCTCTAAATGAATTCTATGCGTACAAATTAATAGATTAATGCTTTTTATGTCCTTTAATGTCCATCCAATTACACTTTTATACATTTTAAGTACTTCTATCAACATACATTCTTGTTCTTTGGTTAGGGATGAGGAAATTACCATTGGAAAGCTTTGTTCTTCTCCCAAAAATGTGTACTTCAACCTATCAGGTAATGGCTTTAGTTCCAGTTTGGGTACTTCTTCATGGGTATCATTATCCATGGGTTTTAGCTCTTCAAATCTCGGCTTCCATCCTTTATATTCCATTTCCTGTGTACAGTCAAGCAAATAGCATACTTCAGAAACATCATCATCTAATTATGTAGCCGAATCAAATGAATTAATTAAACAAATTTTTAATGGGTCAGAAGAACTCTTGGTTTGAATATGATCATCTATAATGGCCTCAATCCCTTCAATTTCTTCATTTCCATCATAAACTTCATATAGTTGCTTGCACATGTTAAAAACATTAAGCTCCAGTGTCATATTTCTAAATGTCAGCTTCACTAATCCATTTCTGCAATTTATCAAAGTATTGGATGTTGCTAAAAATGCACGACCTAAAATAATAGGAATTGACTTGCTACTATTTTTCATAGGTTTAGTTTTCAAGACAATAAAATCTACAGGATATATGAATTTATCAACTTGTACCAACACATCTTTCACTATTCCTTTTGGAATCTTAATTAATCTATCGACAAGTAGAAGAGTTACAGAAGTTGGTTTTAACTCACCTGGGTTGAGTTGTTGATAAACTGAATATGGAAGCAAATTAATACTAGCACCAAGATCAAGTAAAGATCGTTTAATTTTATGTTCTCCAATAATGCATGAAACTATAGGACAACTAGGGTTTTTATATTTCAACTCATTATTGTTTTGAATAATGGAGCTTACCTGTTCGGTCAAAAAGACATTCTTTTTAACAATATATTTCCTTTTAACAGTGCACATGTCTTCAAAAATTTGACATAACAAGGAATCTGTTTGATAGCATCTAACAAAGGAATATTGACTTTCACTTGTTTAAGGATTTCAAAAATGTCACTGTTATGGTTCACTTTACTTGAATTGTTTAATGCTTGAGGATATGGGGCTGAAGGCAAGGGTTTGGTCTCCTTTTGACTAGGTGGCTTATCAACTTCTTTCTTATCTTTGAGACTTGACTCGTCATTTTTCTCACAAGGTTTAGAAATTTATTTTTCAACAACCTTTCTACTCCTAAGAGTTATCACTGAGTTGACTTGATCTATTTGTTGACTTTCTGAACTACCCTCATTTAGGCTGTACTGACCCTTGGGATTTGGTTGAGGTTGAGAGAGAAACTTTCCTTTCTCGTGAATGGCGAGTGCAGAAGAAAGTTTAGCAATAGTGTCTTTTATGTCAATCATGGCTTGAGTGTTTTGGTTATTAATGGCCTCTTATTTTTTCATGAATGCATGCGATGTTCCTTCGAGATTTTTCCTATATGGTGGGACATAAGGTGCATATCCTTGAGAATTTTGAGAGTCCTGCTGTGCCTGAGGAAGTGGTAGTTGCATAAATTGTGCCTGATTGTTGGTCCTCCAATTGAAGTTCGGGTGATTTCTCCATCCTGGATTGTATGTATCTAAAAAAGAAGAAGTGAATAGCTTTTTAAAATTGTTCATTGCATTTACTTGTTCATGCAAAACTTCTTTAAAAATAGAAAATTTTGGACATTCATTTGTTGAGTGTCCCAATTCATCACAAATGCTACAAATTTCTTCATTTTGCACAGATTTAATTTCTTTTACTTTCCCTGATTCCATGGCTTCAACCTTTCTAGCAAAACTAGCAAAGCTAATATTTAAATCTTATTCTTGACTAAGATGATATTTTCCTTTACTAGCATTTGCAAGGTTATATCTAATTGAATTTTCAGAAGGATTAGTACTATGCCAAGATTGAGAATTTTTAGCCAAATGGTCTAAATAGTCTAAAGCTTCTTCAGGTTCTTTATCAAGAAACTCACCATTGCACATTGTTTCCACAAATTGTTTGGTTTCGGGTGTTAACCCTTCATAAAAGAAGCTTATAGTGTGCCATTTTTCAAAATCATGATGTGGGCAAGAATTCAACAAATCTTTAAAATGTTCCCAACTTTGAAAATATGTTTAATTGAAATTTTGGAAAAAAATTGGATTTGTTATTTCAAAGTATTGATTTTATGTGTTAGAAAAAATTTCTTCAAAAACTCACCTTAAATTTCTTGCCATGTGCCAATTGATCTTGATTTCAAAGTGTTAAGCCAAGTTTTTGCTTTATCTTTCAAAGAAAAAGGAAATAATTTAAGCTTAACAATCTCTTCAGTGCAAGTTTGATCATTAAAAGCAGTACATACTTCCTCAAATTCTTTTAGATGTGAATATGAGCTTTCAGATTCTAAACCATGGAAATTAGGAAGTAAAAAAATCATACCTGACTTGAATCTAAAATTGTTTGCATTTAGTGGAAAGATAAAATACGATGGACTGGAATTTTAAGATAGTTACAAATACTCACGCATGGTTCGCAAAAGTTGATTTTCATGTTCATCATGCACACTTTCATTTTCAGCCATTATGTCTAATGTGTGTGATTGTGATTCAAACAAATCAATATGTAAAGTACTTGAATTAGCTCTAACCAAACGACCAGAATTTAAATCATGATACCCATTAAGCATAAACAAGTAACTATAACTTAAAATAGAAAAGAAATGTATAAATAGGCGGTATAAACCTGCCCTTTAATATATTAATAAGGATGTGGTATAAACCAGCCACCAAATATATATATATATATATATATATATATATATATATATATATATATATATTAACAAGGGTGTGGTATAAACCAATCACCAAATAAAGAAAATAAAAAATACAAAAATACAAAAAGTAAATTACAGAAAAGTAAAAGGGAGAGTTTCCCCACTAAGTTAGTACGTACACAAAATTAAAAAGGGAGAGTTTCCCCCACTTAAGTTAGTATATACAAAAAAAAAAAGGGAGAGGTTTCCCCACTAATTAGTATGTTAGTATATATACAAAATTTTTACACTAGAAATTTGGTCTTCAAATCAAGTTCCCAACAACGGCGCCAAAAACTTAATGCACAAATTTTCAACCAAGTCCAAAAACTTGATGCAGGATTAATTGTTGTGAACCCAAGTGCAGGTTGTCTCAAGTAATAAATTTCTAGAGAGTCCGAGGTCGATCCACAGGGAATTGATGAAGATTAATTAAGGTAAAATAAATATTTTGTTAATTTACTTGGGTTAGGAGATCCACTCTTGGTAAATAAAATAATGACAAGATTAATTCTTTTTATAATTCAATTAGAATCCTCACAACATGGAGGTTCCAATCGAAAAATACAACATTCAAAGTTTATTAAAAATTATATACGTAATTATATTATGATTCCTTTAATTATTACCACTACTTATAAATAGGATCAAGCATTCATTGTGCCAATATATTATTTACAATAAATCAAGAACTCCATTTTACAAGGAGGGTTTCTAAATTATCAGAAACAAAATACAAAACGTATAATGATCACTTAAAAATATAACATTTAAGCACAAGAAAGAAATGAATCTAATCTTATTTTATTACTAAGAGCTTCACCCTTTCACCAAGTAAAATGAAACTTAGTTCCTCATAGACAAGAAGAAAGAAAGAGAGAAGAAGAAGAAGAAAAACATGACTTCAATTTAGAACAAAGGAAAATTACTACAAGAAAACCAAGTAACAAAATGGCATCATTTTAGTAACTAACACCTTAGCCTCTTAATGATCTGCCATCGATCCTTTTTATAGAGGATTAGGGATACAAAATTATAAGGGGGCTGAGTCATGAGTGAGTGGATGAGTGAAAAATGAGTGGAAAATGTCAAATGACTTTTGGTGAGTGGAAAATTATGAAGATTCTTTGTCTCTGAAATCATTTAGCTCTGAAGTCATTGCATTCGTCATTTTTTTAGCAAAGTGGTCTCATGAAAGTTGTAGGTCTGGATCTTAGCTTTCAAATGCCATTAGTTTAGGTCAAAAACCATTTTTACAACTTAAGATATGGTTTGATTACTACATACTACTCAGGCCTAATGATAGCTCCTCTGTTTTGACTTCCAAACCCAATATCACCTCCAAGGAGTCTAATTCTAGAAAAGTGTTCAACATGAAAGTTTTAGATTTGAGTCTCAACTATCAACCACAAAAATTTCAGCCAATTTGACAACTTGTAGCCTGAGCTATGTCATGAACAATACCCATAGGTCAAGCTATCAGGATCAGCACCCTAGTTCTTGTTTCAATGCTAATTTGAGTTATCCAAACGTATGGTTAAGCCTTTGAAGACTCATGAAAATTGTAGATCTCTCTCTTATCTTTCAAATGACACTATAATCACCTCAAACAGCCACCTACAGCCCAAGATATGGCCCAAATATAGAAATAGTGTAAGATATAAATCATGCTAAAAATTCAATTAAGTCTAATTTGAGTCCAAAAGTACAAAACATAATCAAAATCAATCAATTAAGTACATGGAGAGTGTAAATGACTAAAAATGAGAGTTTATTAATGTATCAAATATGTGATTATCAATCACAAAACACTCTCTCATTCTCTCTCCCTTTGAATCCCACGGCCATAGTCATTTGGAGAGCCAAGAAAATTGGTCTTTTTTGCTTATTCATTACTCACCTATCATCTTTTCATGAAATAAGAACACAAAACCTTCTTTCATTTTCTCTGCTAAAGCTCACGGCCATAAGGCTTTTGGAGGATCAATGGTTTGGTTTTGCTATCACTTAGTCCATTTCCAGTTTTCTATCAAGAACCAAGAAGCCAAAATACAAAACTCTCTCACTTTTCTCTCTTGGAAGCCTCATGGCCAAACACCTTATATACACTTCTAATCTTCTAAAATTCAAACCTACCTTATATCTTGAATCTCTATACAATCCTAAGACACTTTGGTGTTGTGATCAAGATCTACTTCTTCCACCTTCAAGCTTATTTTTCAAGCTTAAATTCTAGGGTTCTAAGACTACTTGGTGGTGAAAGTTTGATACAAAGAGAGTTCTACAAGGAGTTAGGAGGCATCAACCAAGGTAAGAGGGAGATTAACCTCATCGGCCAATTATGGTGGTGAGAAACGAAATAGTTGAGTTTGTGAGTGGAAAATCCATGTGAGGATTTTTTCACTCGATTGTGTAGTTATTGGTTTATACTTATTTGATTGTGTATAATTATATAATGTTGATTGTATGCATGAAATTGCCATGGTTGCTTTTTGTTTATACGTGATTTTTATTGCTTTGATAGTTATGCATGATTTTTATTAAGTGATTACTATGTGAGATGATATGATTTTGATTGAATTGTGATTAGATGCTTAATATAATTTTATTGCCTTAATAGTAAACATGAATATGTATTAGTAAAAATATCATGAGTGATATGTTGTATATGATAAGAATCATGTGGAAAGGAAAACTATTTTGGTTTCAAAGAACCAAGAAACTCATGGCCTCCATGAGTATTTTGGAGAAAATCACTTAAAATATTTTACTAAGTGTGGATTTTAGATGATTATGTAACAAGTAATTGGATTAAAGATTTTTACAAAGAAAAATGAGATAGGAAATGAATAAATATTTGGTTATGGAATATAAATTGATTTTCGGCCAACATGCCAAGAATTGGTATTTTAGACCAAAAATATTTTCTCAAGTGTAATCTTAAAGGATTAATTAACAAGAACTCAATTTAGTGAATTTTGAGATGTAAAAAGAAAGTAAACTAATTTTTGGAATTAATTAAATTAATGAATTGAGGTCATGATGGAAAATAAATTTATAAGTTAAAGTTTACTGACGTATAGCTCACCCCTTAGGTTTTGAAGCACGTTAGAAAACTTTGAGCTACAATATTTGATTAAATCTTGAAAATGTGAAATTTTGTGAAGAAAATATTAGAAAGTATTATTTAGAGGAGTTTTAGCAAGGAAATAATTTTAAGGATGGTTTGAAGTTTAAAATATTTTATTTTAAAAGTTTTATTAAGAGTAAAGAATAAAGATTTTAAGGTATCTTGAATTAATTTAAATATTATAAGTTTTTGTGAAAAATGTTAGGAAATATTATTTGGAGGAGGTTTAATGAGAAAATGTTAGAAATATTATTTAAAGGTGGTTTATTAAGAAAATATTAGAATTAAAGTCCAATTTGGATATTAAGTGAGAAAAGTTTTAATTTGAGATTAGAATATTAAGGAAATATTTTATGCAATTGAAAATACACAGAAAAACTCTTACGCGATTTAAAAACTGTGATTTTTAACTACGCGATTGAGAAAATGTTGAGAAATCATTACGGGATTTGAAAATGTAATAAAAGTGTTACACAATTGTGAAAATGCGATAATATCGCTATGCGATTGAGAGGAACAGTAAGTTTTGCTGTAGGACCGACATATAGGACCCAAGTGGATCAGTGATATTATGTAATTGTATGAGCAGTTATATAATATCATTGACACTAATTGGATTAGACAATTGTATGGGCGCTTACTTGAATATCATTGGGAACAGTCCAATGGTGGTTTGATTTCATTGATCATGCATTTGAGAATTATACAGTTAGTGGATGTTGTGCCTTTTGTGCTTAGGAGTGAACGAGAATTTACAGGATAGTGTGATCTATGATGGATCTCAGGGGGTGTCAGGGCGAGGTGATTCACTTAGTGATATGTTATCACATTATATACCTCTGGCTGTGAAGAACTGTTGCAATGCACTGACGAGGACCCGACAAATACTATTCTTTTTGTGGTCCGGTGTAGACTGTCATTGAGGGTGGCAGATCTTCTGGAACATTCATCTCTGAGTTTGTGTTTAGCTCTATGGAGTAGGAAATAGGTGCATTGTACATAAGAATGGTCAATATACTCATTGGGCATGTGCATAGTTAGTATACATATTGTTGTGGTATAGTCAGTATACTTATCTTATGGTATGATTAGTTTTCATATATTGTGAAATATATATTGATAAATTATCTATTAGTTGATAACATGATTATACCTGTTATTCTGTGATATTGCTGTATGTGAATGACATTATTGTCATTATTATTTCTATGCTGCCATAATGATATTGATGTAGGGGATCTCACCTCTTCGTATTATTGTTTTGTCTATTTTGTGTTATGCTATTATTCTATAAAGACTACGATGGTAGCGAGGCAAGATCCACATGGTTTTGTTAGTGTGTTATTTTCATGGGAGCACCGGAGCATGGGACGTCTAATGGGATACGAGATGCATTCAATATAGTGGAGATGCTACTTTGTTGTGGAGTAGGACCCAGCATGAGGTTGCTACGTTTACTTTAGACATTGTTGTTTACTTAGAGTTTTATATGCCTATTTTGGAGTTATGGGGTAATTGTAGAATTACTTCTAGGGAGGATTCTGTAGAGTCAACTGCTCGGACTCCTGTCTATAGTGACATACCCCGACTAGGAAGTTTGTCTGTTAGGGATCCCGAAGAGGGTCTGGAGGAAGACCGGGTGAAGGACCCTACTCTTCAAGTGTTTGAACTTGGGCTAGGTTCAGTTTTTATATGGTAAATATACATATTACTTAAAGTACGTAAGTTTTTATGTATTTAAAATCTATTAATTTATGTTATGTACGTGAGATGTATATTATTCAGTTTTATATCTTGTGTTTCTAAAATTTGGTAAGTATATGTTATCTACGAAAAAGAAATTTTGAAATCCGTATTGCAATAATATTAAATATTTTATAACTTGGATAAAGAATTATGAAGGAGTTGGTCTGAAATGTGATACCCTAAGGAGGGTGTTACAGTCGGTACGTTTGCATCTGTTGCCACGGCAAAGTAGCACTATTCAACTGGCCATATGTGGAATTCCACGCCCCAATGCCTCCAAGATCATTCATAGATCTTCACTACACAATTCGCACTCGCACTAAGGTGTAATTCATCTCCTATGCAACAATAGCCCTTCTAGACACCTGTCTATAAAATGTTTAATGCATGATTCATGACCCAATGCATAATATAAGCCACTACCGGCTACAATCATACAGTGATATATCTGGGTCCAGTATATTGGCCTGACGGTAAAACTTGTTGTTACTCTCAATCACGTAGCATTTTATCACTTTTTCACAATCACGTAAAACTTCTGTTACGTTTTTAAATTGCGTAACATTTTGCCAATGTTTTCTCAATTACGTAAAGATTTTAAAATGTTTTCTCAATCGCGTAGCTAAAAATCACCATTTTTAAATCGCGTAAGAGTTTTTCTACGTATTTTCAATTGCGTAGAATATTTCCTTAATATTTTAAGCTCAAATTAAAACTTTTCTCATTTAATATAAAAATTAGACTTTAATTCCAATATTTCTTTATTAAATCACCTTAAATAATATTTCTAACATTTTTCTTAAAATCCATATTATTTTAATTTTAAATAAAATCCTTTTCCATTTAACTTATTTATATCATCATAAATAAAATACTTTAAGTCTTCAAATTACTTCGTAGTCCTAATTTCACTATATTGGCCAAAAATCACCTTTTTAATTAGTGATAAAAATATATTCATTTCCATTTTTATTTTGTAATTTCTTAATTAAATTTCTTACCACTAATCCTCTAGGTTAACATTTAATAAAACATTTTGCATAACTTTTCCTCTTTGGAAGGCTTGGAGGTCGTGAGCTTCATGGTCATTGGAACAAAAAATTGTTTTCCTTTCTAACATAATTATAGCATACAACATACTTCAAACATCATAAATCTATTATATCAAGTTCATGCAAATATCAAAGCAATAAAATTTACATAGAACAATTAAATACAAACCATACAAATACACACATATGGTGAATAAATCCTCACATGGATTTTTCACCTAAATTTCGTGTCCCTCACCACCATAAGTGGTTGATGAGGTTAATCTCCCTCTTACCTTAGATATAGCTTCCTAAGCTCCTTGTATGGCTCTTTATATCAACTTTCTCCACCAAGTAGTCTCTTGGGATCAAAGTAAACACATAAAAATTAACATCTAAAGCTTAATTTAGGTAACCATAGATCAAATATGGTCTTAGAATTTCAAGAATCAAATAAGAAATCAAGTTTCAAGAGCTTTACCTTAGAACCCTTGAACTTTAATTCGAAAATCAAGTTTGAAAATGGTTGAACTAGCTCTTGATCACAACACTAAAGTTGCTTAGAATGATGTTTAGAATCAAGTAGTATGGTTGGTTTGAATTATGAAAGGTTGGAAGTGAATCTAAGGTGCTTGGCCGTGAGGCTTTCCAAGAGATAGAGTAAAAGAATTTTGTATTTTGGCTTCTTGGTTCTTGATAGAAAGATGAAAATAAACTAAGTGATAGCAAAACCAAATCTTTGGTCCTTCAAAAGACCTATGGCCGTGAGCTTTGGGAGAGAAAAATGGAAGAGAGAGTTTTGTTTCTTAGCTTTTCATGAAAGATGATAGCTTATGAAAATGTGATAGAAAATTGTGTTTTGGTCTCCTTTGAATGCTTCTTGGCCGTGAGATACAAGGAGAGAGTGATCAATTTGATCATTTTCAACTCATCACAACCATTGGTTTGATCAAGGGTGGACATTCAAACTTATTCTCCAAGTTTGTTTCCTATTGGTCCATCATAAAGGTGTCATGGCCCCTTTCTTTGACTTCAAACAAGCTTCTCAAGCAAGCTAGTTTCTTATTGGTTCATCATAAAGGTGTCATAACCATCAACTTTGACTAGCCTAGATATTTTTCGATAGCTATTACCTAATGAACAAAGGCTAGTGCTAGTTATTGTCCAATGGATAATAGCTTTACCCAATGGATAATAGAATTGAACAAAAACTTAGATAAAAAAAAATTTTGACAACTGTTTTCGATTTTGGGTTTAGTAAGTTCTCCTGACCCCGCATTAACAGTTCAAAATAATGTTAAAATAATCAAAATAAATTAAAAATGCTCAAAAATTCACAAATATTGTAAAACTTGTAAATATCAAGAAAAATGAAAAATTGGAGTGTTACATTTTTCACCATTCTTATCTTCTATACTTTTGACTTTTCTCATTCTCACCCTTTCGCTCCCATGGTCAGCAACCAAAAAGAAAGGATATGATAAGAAAGAGAGAAAGGAAAATAGAGAGAGAGAGAAAGAAAGAAAGAGAAAGAGAGAGCAATAGAACATAAAAGAGAAAGAAATAAGAAGGAAAAGAAAGAAGAGGAAGAAGAAGAAGGAAGAAGAAGAGTAATAAAGAAAGAACAAGGAAAGAAATAGAATACTATCAACAAAGGAATTGAGGTAGAGGGTTTTGTGATATTCCATTACTTCATTCTTTTCCTTTTGTAACCAAGAGATTGTGTTGATGAACTTAGTGTGAATTTGTGATAGATGAAGTATTAATGATATATGAATGTTTATGTTTATAAATGTTAAGCTTAGAAATAGCTTTAAAATTTTATCAATAAGGAATTATGAATATGAGTTTCATGATTTGATCATTGTTGACAAACCCTTCTTGTTGTTAGTTGAGAATATACGATGAGTAGGGTTGAAGTTTTGGTTTAAAAGTGATTTGTTATGGTTGAGAAACCTATGTTTTCTGATAAATTACAAGTGGTAATCGATTACCATAGTTTGGTAATCAATCACCAAGCTTCTGGAATGTAATTTCATGGCCACTATTCGAATAGAATAAGTGAGCTATTTGAATAGCATAATTCGAGTGACATGTTTTTTATGCTATTTGAATGACATGTTTTCGATGCTAATCAAATAGACTAAGTGAGCTATTCAAATGGCATAATTCGAAAGACATGTTTTCAATTCTATTCGAAAGACATGTTTCCGATGTTAATCGAATAGACTAAGTGAGCTATTCAAATAACATAATTCGAATGACATGTTTTCGATGTTATTCGAGTGACATATTTTTTATGCTAATTGAATAGACTAAGTGAGCTGTTCGAATGATATAATTCAGAATGACATGTTTTCAATGTTATTAGAATAGATTTGGTGAGCTATTCGAATAGTTGATTTCAGATAATCAAACCTTTGTTTTGAGATTTTAGCTTTTGGTAATCGATTACTAGTCCCATATTTGGTGAAAATAGAATTTTATGCCTTGTAAGGCCATATGTAACACATATTTATACTATGTATTTGGGATTCATATTTTAATTGGAGTATTTTATGATGTTACTTTCCATCTAGCATATTTATGAAGAAAAATGACATGGTACAAACATTACGTTTGTGAAATATTAATTATATGTGCTAGTTCATTGGAGGATTGATGTACTTGTAGAACTATGTAATGATGTTTACAATGTACATTTGGTTCACTTGAGTAGTGATAGTCTTATGTATTTAGTCCACTTGTGTGATGTTTTTGTACTAAGTTCACTTGAGAAATGAAACATTATGCACTGGGTAAATACATAACAAGATGAATTTGACTTGAGTGCTTTTCATGTTCATAGAGTGTAGCAGAAACAAGAATTGGTCCTTTAATTGTTAAAGTTGAGCTAGAATAGAATTTTTATTATGAATTACTCCTTTACTTTACAAAAGTTGAGCTTATAATGAAAATGGATATGGTGTGTACTTAATATACATGACATGTGGACCTATTGATGGAGTGATCTATACTTGATATTCCTAAGTATTGTAACTTTGTATGATGTGCACAATCATTGGCCATTGATGGATAGTGGAAATGATCCTCGTACCTAGAAGTGATCTTAAATCCTAGATTTGATATTGGAAATGATCTTCGAACCTAGGGGTGATCCTAGATATTTAGTAGATTGAGGAGGTGATATACCCTTTCTACATATGATTCTAGATTGAAGAGGAGACACGCCCTCACTAGATTAGGCTAGGGTTACCGACAGTGTGAGGATGCCATTTTCCCTCTCTACCCAGATAATACAAAGAATCGGGTTCCTAGGAACATGCAAGAGGCATGATATTTCATAAGTATTATCATAGGGCATTTCATAGGCATGAGTATATGACATTAGATAAGTATTAGCATTGGAATTATAATTGTATGGGCAATTGTTTTATCATAGAGATGTTAACTAGGTATATAGATCATGAATGTGCAATATGAATGTTTACATAAGAAAGTAAGTGAATATTCTGATGATAGTAAGTTATGACTCTTATATGAATCATATACTTGAGATTGTCATGATCTATTAATTCTGTGATGATTTTATATGAATAGTTAATTATCATATAATTAAGCCATAGTAATAATTGAATTTTCTGCCTTGGGAAGAGAAAGGAATAATTTTTCACTTTTGCCACCTTTCTACATGTTATTAAAATACTTGTTTTTCCCCTAAGCATCTAGAGTTATCATGATGCCATTAAATGTGATTATACTACTGAGAATTTTTGAATTTTCACTCCATTAGTTTATTTCCATGATAAAATCTAGGTCAAGATTCCTCCAAGGAGAAGAAAAGAAGTTGATGCCCTAGAGTATATTTATTTACTCTTTTGTCCAATACTTTGTATGTATAACATTTGCATTGGAATGTATAAAGTGGCATGCTTTGTACGTATGCCCTTTGAGGCTTAGTTTGTACTTTCATATGTATGAAGTTCATGTAAATATTACATTTCCCCTTCAAGGCTCTTTATAATAACATGTGTGGTTATTATAAAAGTAGTATAGTGTTTATATGTTAGGAGTGACGTGTCTAATTCTATTTATTCATGTATATTCAGGATATATTA
Organism: Ormosia semicastrata; assembly: GCA_029884595.1. NCBI lineage: Eukaryota > Viridiplantae > Streptophyta > Magnoliopsida > Fabales > Fabaceae > Ormosia > Ormosia semicastrata. Next base: position 6,009,896 of record JAQQTO010000036.1, on the reverse strand, counting down.
TGGTAATAATATTGGAATGTTACATTATGGTATCAAAGCAGTTTATCCTGTTGAGTCGTGTTATTAACTAACTATGCTTGAGTATATTTAGTGAATTTTGTTTTGTGTTATGCATTTTCTTATCTCAATGTTATGGAAATAAGTTTGCCCCAATGGTTTAATATGTTAAGTTTTGATGATGACAAATACAAGACAAAAAGAATAATGCTTATGCTTGATAAATGTGCTTTTTAGATGATAAATGCATCACAAAAGAATATTAATCATGTTACATAAATGTGCTTAATGAGATATATTGTATCATGCATGATTATGTACTTTATCTAGTTATATTTTACTTAATAATCATGCAATGAGATATGTGTAATATTCTTCATATAATATATTCAATAATGTTTTATATGAGTTGTATTAAATTAATATTGATTTTGCTCTATCTAAATGAAAATGTGCAAAGTATTCTTTGTTGCATCCTATATAGGCATATCTATTTGTAATTAATAAATATCTTATTTGAATGTGTCTATGAAAGTCTTATATGCATGTTAGACTAACTAGAGTTATACATTTATGAATCATGCATATGAAGATATTGAATTATGAATTTGGACTAACTATGCTTGTTTTAAGTGAGTAATACTTTGTAGGATAGTCCAAGTACCAAGAGTGAGTATTGCAACAATAAAGCAAAAGATCACAATTATACTTAACTCAAGAAGAATGAGAATGATAAAGATGTTCCAAGCAATTTGTAAGATTTGAAGAGAAGAAATTTGTGGAAACTTGGATTACATCAAGAAGTCTAAGGACTAGAATTAATATATTTTTCTTTTAGGTTTTCTCCTATGTAAAGATAGAGGTTTTACAATAAAAAAGCTCAAATATGTTTTTAAGTCTTTAAAAATGGTTCTTATATGTTTAAATGCCCAACAAACTATTTTTTGGAAAGTTAGTCTTGGTGGTAGTTCAAACCTTTAAAAAATAGTCAAGTTTGTGTTTTGTAAAACTGACATTTGATTACTCTTTTAATCATAACTTTCAAACTACTTTGAGTTTTCTTGTGAAACTTATTACATATGAAAATATACTCAAAAATATTTCCAATGAGTGGTCATTTGCTTTAAACGGAAAAGAAATGAAGAAGTTATAACCATTTAAAGTCAGTTTTCAAAAATAGTCAAGTTTGTATTTTTTAAAACTGACCTTTAGTTACTAATTAGATCATATCTTTCAAAATACTTTGAGTTTTGTTTTGAAATTCTTTCATATGAAAATAGACTCAGATATCTTTCCAATGAGTGGTCATTCGCTTTAATTGGATAAGAAATGAAGAAGTTATGACTTTTTAAAGTCAGCTTTCAAAACTATAAATGCTATAATCGATTACACAAGTCCTGTGATCGATTACAACGTTGACAGAAGTCATGTAATAGATTACCAGAAGTGTGTAATCGATTACCAAGTTTCTAGAAACGTTCTCAATGGCTAGTTTTCATAAAAAAATTTATTTCTAAACACTACCAACGACTATTTTATTACTTGGGCTCTATATATAAGTGTTGTATGAAGCTTATACACCTATTTAACACTTGATTTGATCCTTGAATCACCAAAATCATATTTTGAGCTCTTTATTACAAAATCCTTCTATTCTTTTGTTCTTTTATTTGTATCATCCACTCTTGAGAGAGTTTTCTATCATCCATACTTTGTTCTTCAAGTTGTATATCTACTCTTGTGAGAGTTTCTATTCTTTCTATTCACCTTGAAATCATTGTAAGAGGGTGAGGTATCCCTCAAGAGAGAAAAAGGTGAGGTATCCCTTATAGTGAGACGCAAACATAAAGGGTGAGGTATTCCAAAGGTGTTGTGAGTGCTCTTGATTGTAAAGGTCATCAAGCACCTATAAAACTTGAAGAATTGGAGGCTCTAGCATAAGGGTGAGGTATCCCAAGGTGTGAGGAGTGCTCTTGTTTATACAAAGGTTTTCCTAGCACCCGTGAAGTCTAGGAGATAATGAAGAAAATCTCAAGTTAAGCTTGGGGACTGGATGTAGGCCACAAGTGGTTAGTGGCTGAATCAGGATAAATCCTTGTGTTTGCTTTTCTCAACTCTATCTCTTTACATTTGCGTTTTAATTATATATGCTTGAGTTGAACTTGATATTTAGCTTATTTGTTTGATTTATCCTATATCTCAAGTTGTAGTTGAGTAATCTATAATAGTTATACCTTTGTTGTGTATATTCTGCTGCATTTATTAATTGAATGATTTAAAATGCTTAATTTCTCAAAGTTGCATTAAAAATTATAACCACCCAATTCACCCCCCTCTTTGGTGATAGTTGCCATGGCTAACAAGTGGTATCAGAGTTTCGTGCTCTAGTAAAAGCTTAACCACTTGGAGTTAAAGATTCTTATATGTTGGCAACCATTAAAAGCTTTTCAAAATGAATGGCTTTGAAATTGATAGACCATCATTCTTTGATGGTGTGAATTTTGTTTATTGGAAAGCTAGAATCATACCAGTCTGGGACCTCGCTGGATTCGAATCAAGTCATCCTCAGCCAGTTCGCGACCTCGTGGAGTAGTGATTAGACCTTAACCTTCTTTTTCCTCTGGCCATGGAAATCTTGAGAATACCCAAAGAAGTCGGTAAGTAATTGTCAGAATCAATAACGTCATGGATTCAGACATAGAAAATATTCTACAGGAAAGGAGATAGTAGGGAATAATCTTTAGGAAAGGAGATAGTAGAGCATAATCTTCGAGAAGGGAGATAAGTATTCTAAGTAGGGAATAATCACCATGAAGGGTGAAAAGTATGAGTATAGAGTAAATTAGAACTGAACACTAGTTTGAATTCACCTATGACGCATATAATGTAATCCCAACTAAATACTCTAACTTTTGTCCACCATATGCTTCCGTACGTATGTTTGTTGACTTTTTTGCATGCTAATATTTTCATTTCAAATTTCTCATTTCCCGCTTCTTGGATTCACCAGAAACTGATATTGATTAACCACTTATTTTTAATGTATTAACTAGTTGATTACTCACTTCTCATTTCCCACTTATTGGATTCCCCAGAAACTAATATAGATTAACCACTTATTTCTAATGTATTAACCAATAAATTTCTTGCTTCTCATTTCTCGATTCTTGGATTCACCAGAAACTGATATAGATTAACCAGTTATTTCTAATGTATTAATCAGTTAATTTAGATTCACCTATTAATGAGATTCACTAGAAACTTATAGTGATTAACCACTTTTACGTAATGTATTAACCAGTTATTCATTATTGGGAACTCTTGCTTGGATTCACCAGAAACTGATATAGATTAACCACTTATTTCTAATGTATTAATCAGTTAATTTGGATTCACCAATTAATGAGATTCACCAGAAACCTGTAGTGATTAACCACTTTTACGTATTGTATTAACTAGTTATTCATTATTGAGAACTCTTTCTTGGATTCACCAGAAACTGATATATATCAAGCACTTATTTCTAATGTATTAACCAATTAATTTGGATTCATCAATTAATGAGATTCACTAGAAACCTATAGTGATTAACTACTTTTATATAATGTATTAACCAGTTATTCATTATTGAGAACTCTTTCTTAGATTCACCAACAACTAATATAGATTAACCACTTATTTCTAATGTATTAACCAGTTAATTTGACTTTCACTAATTAATGAAATTCACCACAAAACCCTGTATATTGACATATGGTGGACAGTAGTTGGAGTCTTTTGGATGGACAAATAGTGTGACCGTTTTAATTAAAGTATAGAATGAAAGAAAATCAGAATTTTAGTCCTTTCAATATTATAAAAAAAAATCAGAATTTGTGCTCCATTTTATTTGAAGCTTCGATGATCAAATAAGATGAGTATAACAACATACTAATGGTCTATCACAACTAAACAAAACCTGAACGTCAACTTCAGGTTTTAACAAATTAACATCCTACTTAATTAAGATCAAGTTAAGATACTTTTTTTTCTTATTTTTTAATGTCTTTAGCTTGATAATACCGTACAACATCCAATCCCACTACGTTCATTTCTATAGTTAAGTTGAATCAAAGAAATACCAACAAAAGGTTATTACAATACAAAATTCAGTTATCATGGTTAATAAGATAATAAAGTGTTCTGGATCGAGATTTTGGGTTATCAGTTAAGAGCAACCTGACCCCACTAGAATAATACCAGATATTATTACGCGCTATCTTGATAAGTATATCAGCTTATTTATTAGGCATAAATCTCTCAAGTATCCTTGATGGATATGAAAGCTAATTATATTCCACATAAATAGCAAAATTAGTTAAAAGGGTTCACAATCCCTAAAGGATTCTAATCCTAAATATCTGCATTTAATACAGATTGTACTCATCCTATGACGCTCCTATAAATATCATGCCAAGTCCCAAAGGTATGTAATCTCCTCTAATACACAAACTGCCTTCATTGAGCACAGTCTAACTTGAGTGTCGGAGTGCCTTTTGCAAGTACCCACCCCCTCGCACCATCGCTATCGCTACTGTTCAAGGAGAAGATCAACATTGCGTGCCTATCTCAGGTACCCTCGGAATCCACGTCAGAACATTGGCGCCGTCTGTGGGAATGATAAACTTTTATTCCCATTCAACCATGGTGAGCACAAGACATCGTTCAAGAAGAGAAAGTGTTGCACACGCTGCCCCTGGTCAAGGACAGGGCCCAGCGGTGCAATGCGATCCTCAACTTGTCACACCACCAGCGCATGCTGAAACCTCTACTGCTAGGAGGCGGGAAATTATCATTTAGACTCTTAACGAAAGGTGTGAGACTTTGCGTTCGACCAAGAGCACTCACCCCTTACGAAGAGTCCCCATTTGAGAGAGACTCGTGTTCCATGGTGAAGGAGCTAACAATGTTGTTCAAGGGCCCTCGAATAACGATGCAAATCATGAGTCCCACCATAAGGATGATGTCCAGTCTGAAATGACGAGAAAACGCCTTCAAGAACTAGTGCACCAACAAACAACGCTGATTAATGACTAACGACGTCAGTTGGACGACTAGCGCCTTTAGCTAGAAAATCTTGAGAGATTTGTGCAAGAAGAGAATGATAACAGAAGGTGGAATACGACCCATAACCAAAGAAGGCCGCAACATGACGAAGCCAGTAACGTTGTTGGAAATAACACCCCGGCCCCTGCTAGTTGACAACAGTCTCTCTCGGATGAATTAATGGCATACAGGATCTCTAGAGGCTTCAAGCCTCCCTCTAATCTTGAACAATATGATGGTATGATAGACTCACAGGAATACTTCGATGCCCACATCTAGTCCATGTTGTTCCACAGGAGGTCCCCAAAATTGCTTTGTCGGGCTTCCCCCTCTTCTTAAAGAAAGGTGCCCTCCGTTGGTTTTCCACCTTGCAACCAAGGTCTATCGTTGGATGGGATGACCTCACGCAGCGTTTCCTATCATATTATACCACTACTAAGGAGCAACCCAAGTCGGTCGACTCTCTTTCCGAGATTTATCAAGGGAGTAATGAGTCCCTTCGCGAATATATTAAGAGATTTAACACCGCCCTTGCTCGTGTGGCCATCTCGGATGACCATATCACCCTTCACTACCCGGAGTGGTCTCCGGACTGATTTCAATTTCTTTCGATCCTTAGCAAAGAAGAAGGCGGAGACTATGAATGAGTTCCATGCTCGCTCTGCAAAATACATTGAATTGGAGGAAACTATTAAGGATATAAAGACTTTGGAAAAAGGTGAACCCACTTACTAGAAAAATAATTGGAACTCTAACCAGCCTCAAAGCTCCTCTAGCCGCAGTCTAAGGCGAAGTCTAACTCCATGTTAGAGGGGAAGAAATCGCAGCTCCACTCGAAAATCCCAGACTCTGCCTAGCTGTGATATTGACAACCGACAGGATTGGAACTGGGATACTCAGAACAGGGCTAACAGGACAGATTGGCTGGTCAGTACTATCTCTGGCGGATTTGCACGATGAGGTTCATCCAGTAATTCCTGGAAGAAAGCACTACGGACTATGGTATTGAGCATTTTTTTCTCTATGCACAGACCTCGTGCTGATGATAGGTAATCTCTATGATGAGGTCCATCCAGTAATTCTCAGAAGAAAGCACTACGAACTGCGGTATTGAGCATTTTTGGCTCTACGCGCAGACCCCGTGTTGATGATAGGGAAGAACCACCGATATCTTTCACTGCTAAGGACTACAGTGATATTGTCTAGGATCACAATGATCCACTCGTCATCTCTGGCATAATATCTAATGCTTAAGTCTGACGTATTTTAGTAGACCAGGGTAGCTCAACAGACATAATGTTCAGCAGACAATACTGGCACTAGGACCCAGCCTAAAGAAGAGTTGCTTCCACTCTAGCTAGACCTATTTGCCTAGACGTCCTCCGACATGCCTGCGCTTGACCCCACTTTCATCTATCATCGTTTATCTATTAAACGAGATGTAAAGTCGATCTCCCATAAGAAAAGAAAAGTTAGCCCTGAGAGACAACATATCATCCCACACAACAAATACAGATAACCTTCTCACAAAGCCCATAATAAGTTCACTTATCCCATTTGAAGATCTTGAGTCAAAAAGTTTCATGGATGCAGGCTTAGTTTCTCCGGTTACTAAGAATACGTCACTTAAAGAAGATTTTTAGCATTACTAAAGCAAGAAGTGATGGCCATTAATACATATCATCACGCTTAATCACATTCAGCTCTTATTTAAGTGCTAAGCCAATATATATACTATGAAAAAGTGTTGTTTATCACTCCGGCCCGATATCATCTCAGCCAGTACTCTGCGGTGACCTCAAGTCCATAAGTACTTTGGCCTGACATAACCCACAAGGTTACTACACTTTAGCGAGATCAAAGGAGTACAAGGTCCGAAAAGGATCAATGCCACAAGACGACCAAATAGGAGAATCCACTTGACCACCCTCTAGAGGCAAGTAGTGCATTCAAGGGTCTTAGCCCGTGCCCATGTGAGTCACACCTTAGATGGTCAAATAGGGGAATCCACTTGACCACCCTCTGGGGGTGATCGACGATGTCGCACTCGCCTCAAAATAGACTAGGATTTACAATGGAATATAGCATAGTGTATAACCTAGGTCATCTCCCAGCGAGGATTCAATGTTAGGAGTAAAACAGAAGGTAAAATAAGTAAGAGGGTTTTGTTCATCAACGCCAAATTGTAGGAAAAATCAATTAAGAAAACACCAATCCAAGGTCTTCAATTCAAATGGCAAATTAATCATTGTTCAAAGAGAATATAATTCCATTCCCTGTTAATTCGAATTTAACTAGATAATCATCTAGGATTTATCAACAAAAACAGCAATCGCATTCATTAAGATTGATTTAGGAACAAATTCGGATCTTTATCAATCGATGATCCTCCATTAGAATCAGATTAATCAACCACTTCTAACTTCATGGTCAAATCTCAATCAAATCAATTGAAGGAGGAGAAGAGGAAAGAACACACCAGAATTCGAAAATTAAACAAGAGAACTCAAAACTCTAACCACAATCATTGAATTCCTTGGATTGATTTGGAGTTTTAGCCTTCCATAGCCATTATGAAAACGCAGCAAAGAAGCTAAGACGAAAAATAGAGAAGATGAAAAGAGAGAAAAGGTTTCACGATAAAAGCAACAATAACAAAGGTAAATTCGGAATACTGTCTTGACCTATTTGTAACTGAAAAATCTTATATAGTTCCTAATCTACCCCTGGCCCATACTGTAGCCCTCTGAAACAGCTTTTCATAGACATATCATTTGCCTTATTTGGGCTTAAATTGAGAGAATTAGGCCCAAATCATTGAGGAAAGGTCCAAGCTTTGTGAATTGTCTTTTGAGGCCCAGTGTTCCAGCTGAATTGGAAAAACTGCATTAGACGCAAAATTTTGTATCTTTGTCTCATTTCAGGCGAAAATCATCCAAATATAACATTTGTAGCCCAAGTTATGGCCTGCACAAGTCTCAAAATGAGTTAAAATCCGAAAATTAATCATGCACAATTAAGCTCAATGTAGACCAAACATCTAAAACTCATCTACAAACATAATATTGGGCACAATTATCATCAATTAGGCCAAATAAAAACCACCTAAAACTGATTGACCAAATTCAAGGTCTTAACCCGAAGGATCCCAAACGCCCAAATAGAAAAATCCTAAGTCTTGGGAAAATTCATGCACTAAACTGTAAACATTAAAAGACCCCGACCCAGAACCACCTAAAACTATACCAAAGTCCGAAGGATCCCAAACGCCCAAATAGTTGGTGACGGACCCCAGACACAGTTTCTTTTATGCCAACGTCCTAAGAAGGATCCTAAACACCCCAATGGTAGTGTGGACCCTAGACAAGTCTTTACTTATGCCAAGGTCAAGCAGGATCCTAAACACCCCAATGGCGGTGTAGACCCCAGACAAGGCTTTAATTATACCAAAGTCAAGAGGGATCTGAAACACCCCAATGGCGGTGTGGACCCCGGGCAAGGTTTCTATACCAAAGTCACGAGGGATCCTAAATACCAAAGTGAATGGTAATGGACCCCGGACGAGGTTTCATCTAAACCAGATTCATGTGGGATCCCAAACACCAAAGCGATTGGTGATAGACCCCAGACAAGGTTTCCCCACGATCAGAAATATTCCCAAGTCCATAATATGGTGGTGAAAAGCAACACAATGGAAGTTGGACCCAGTGCGGACCATTGAAAAAAAAGTAAACACGGCAACAATCCTGACCCATTCTACGGACTCTGGCTACTCCCCGACATGTCCACTTACGGCCAATTGACACATGGACCATGTCCGGATTATGTCGCATCCACAAGTGTCATGATTAAACACCTCCATATTAGAACTCATAACCTTATGGAGAAGGCTTCAACTAAAGTACAAATTCTATCATCCTGGGGCATTGAGGCTTGCTACTTCACTATATTGGCCAAGTGCCAAGCTGGGAGCAATAGTTTTGGATCGTAATTCGGGATCCTATCACTTTGGTCAACCTGGCACACATCTGACTTTAATCTGTCGTTGACAAACCGATAGGAATTCACTCATGACATACAACCGAGATCCCCCGAACTACATATGCGGGCAACGTATGGCTTACCTCAGAAGGTAAAATGACACATAAGCAGAGTGATCCAACTTGGACCCCGACCTTACACGTCAACCCCAGAGGAATACTACGACATATCATAGACCTCGGCCCTTTCGAAACATCGCGAGATCCGGCGTTAACTCTGACTTGGATCCCTTTATTCACTGCGTGCTGTGTGCTCCTACTAAACATAGGTACCTTGATACTTAGCTGTCCCATCTAAGCGCCAAGATATGGGCAACTGTTCTAGACTGGGATTTTGGGTTATCAGTTAGGAGTAACCCAGCCCCACCAGAATAATACTAGATATTATTATGCGCTATCTTGATAAGTATATTAGCTTATTTATTATGCATAAATCTCTCAAGTATCCTTGATGGATATGAAAGTTAATTATATTCCATATAAATATAAAAATTAGTTAAAAGTGATCATAATCCCTAAAGGATTCTAATCCTAAATATTTGTATTTAATACAGATTATACTCATCCTAAGATGCTCCTATAAATATCATGCCAAGTCCTAAAGGTATGTAATCTCCTCTAATACACAGACTGCCTTCATTGAGCATAGTCTAACTTGAGGGTTGGAGTGCCTTTTGCAGGTACCCACCCCTTCGCACCATCACTATCACTGCTGCTTAAGGAGGAGATCAACATTGCGTGCCTATCTCAGGTACCCTCTGAATCCACTTCAAATCATAAAGTAAACTGATTTATATCACAAAATTGAGGCTCTTCCTTAAAGCTCCTTCTTTCCCTTGTTTTATATAAAAAAACAAAATTTCTTTTTACTATAAACAACCAGAAAATTTAGGCCAAAAAATGTGAAAAAGAGATGGGAAAGAGAGTCCACAAGTCCAATAATTTATAGTCCCTGGTTGAAACCTTCAACCTCTTGAAATCTTTCTTCGGTTTCCTTAAAACAAAATTAGAGGAAAATATAGGAAGAAAGAGAGAAAAGTAGAGAAAATAAGGAAATACACCCCTACCTCATATAGATGCTTGCTTCCCATTTCTTTTCTTTCTTTTCCTTTTCTTCCTCTTCCTGTTGCTTCACGTCTTCATGTTTTCCTCTTCTCTGTATTCTTTTCTTTTTCTTTCACTTTTGTTGGCTTCATCCATGAAAAAAGTTGAGAGAGAAAGAGAGCTGTGTGTGAGAGCAAAGATGAGTAAAAAGTCAAATTAAAAGATGAAAGGAATGGCAGTGGTGAGGTGAAAAAAAGGTTAAAGATGAATTTTGTATTGAAACTTTTATTTCTCTTAAGAACACTTTATATTTCAAAGCTAGGTTTTTAAGTGTCCATAAGTGTTGTGAAAAAATTTAGATAAGGAAGAGAATTCAATTCATGTCTCTGAAAAACTAAATAGGTATTAACCAAACCCCAAATTCTGGGAAAACAACCAACATGACACATAAAAGAGCGAAAGAGGAATTAGCCACTAAATAAAACAAAATAAATTAGTTTTCAGTTTCTATAATTCTATTATGATTAATTTACCACTAACTTGTGTGTATATATGATGACAGATATCAGACCTCATTAACACTTTACAGAGGAATTTGCCCACACTGGCGAGCATGTTTAAGCAGTAATAGGACAAACATCATATATAAAAACCAGTTAAAATGATAGCAGCAGTTCAAAACCAAGGCACTAAATTAACCTCAAGAACTTAGCACTCATAGATGAAATCAACCAAAGCTAACTCACTAAAAGCTAACATGGCATAAGAGAGGCTTTGCATCAGATTTTAGACATTTCAACATTCTAACACAAACAACCAGTAAGCATAAAATCTGGGATTCATATATCAGCACAAAAGGAGAGTACACATACCATAAGTTCCATTTGGATAAAATCATAATTTAATTATGTATGTTACCAAGTGAAAAATAGTAATAACAGTATAATTCATCACTTTTTTTTTATCAAACAGGTGGTATACAAGAATGAAAAAAAATCAACGCTTAAGAACACCATAGATTTTATGTCACAACAACTTCTCAAAATGATCAAATCAATAATACATGTTAATATTCCATTACAAGCTTGAAAGAAAAAAAATGATGAATTGCCACAAAATCAACAAGAACATGTGAGAATTACAGAAGCAAAGAACGACAGCTACAACATAACAGTTTCACCAAGAAGAAGATTCAAAACGAAAATCAACAAAATCAAAAGATTCAAAGGTGATGAAAGTGTGATTTGTGTACCTAGTGTTCACACAAGATGGTGGGTTAGGTTTGAGATGAGTGGCGCGCAGTGGATCTGGGGGTGACAGTGGTGGCGTGCGGCGCGGATGGAAGCAGCGGTGGTCGCTGTGGATGGAATGGATGGAAGATTGAGCTTCGAATGAGATGGGAGAGAAGAGAGAGAACAGGGCGAAAGGAAAAGTGATGAAGAGGAAGGGATTTTAGAAATTCCACCTGTTTAGGTGGGAATTGAAATTCTTTAATTTTGGTTAACAAAGTTCTTACTTAAAATTCTCCAGAATTCTTAAAATTCTTCATTTAATTTCCAAACAATGTATTTTATAATGGAGAATTTTAAATCCCCTAAATAAATACATTACTCTCTTAAAATACTTCATCCAAACACACCTTTAATGATCAATGTTATTGTTAATTTCAATGCTTTGTTAATAATATTATAGAAAAAAATGTTGCTTACTTTAATATCAAACAACTATTTTGCTTATCAAATTTGAAATTTTGTTATGCTAATTATATTTCACTTTATCAAACTAATATTTTACCAAAAAAAAAATTTTTAACAATTTAATAGATTTCAAAATTTTAAAATAATAACTATATGATACACTAAATATTGTTGGGAAATTATGCAAAATTTTTCTATCATCAGATTTGTAGAAAGCGAAATAAATGCAAAATAATAGCACACGCATAATTGATAACGGAGTTCGAACAATTATGCCTACGTCTCCGAGTTGCTGCAGATATTTTACTAACAAAGGAAATATACAAGGTATTTACAAAACACTCACAACCTCTCACAACCCACAACCCAATTACATCCAGAAACTAAAGTTTTTCTCTCTAAGTTTTTTTTATTTCTCTCTCTATGATTTTTCTCTCTTGTTTGGAATGAATTTTCATCTAATGCTCACCTCTATTTATAGAAAAGGTGAAGCTGCATGAGCAGCTGTACCTCATTCTGCATCGAAAGATTTTGTATATTTTTGAAAAATTGGTGTAATTGATTATGCACCTTTCGGTGCATTGATTGGGGGGAGGGGCCACTAACAATCTCCCACTTGAAGACTGATTTCAATCTGTCTTCACACTTCGATCAATGTAGCAACCTTCTCTGGTCTGTTACTCTCGTAGGCTAACTGAAGTTGAGCACAACTTCAGTTTATCGATAATCACCACTTTTGTTAACATATCTGCTGGGTTCTTACTTCCTTGGATTTTTTTCAATGTTAGCACATCATCCTTAAGCAAAGTCTTGATGAAGTGATAACAAAAATCAATGTGCTTTGTTTTGGAATGGAATGCAGAATTCTTTGCCAGATGTATTGCACTCTGACTATCACTATACAAAACACTCTTTTTCTGGACGAATCCTAACTCATCAACAACTCTTAAAGCCATATTAATTCTTTGCTGGCTTCTGTTACAGCTACATACTCAGTTTCTGTAGGGGATAAAGCAACATTTTTTTGTATTTGCGACATCCAACTAACAGCTATTGTTCCAATGATGAATATGTAACCGATGGTACTTCTTTGGTGATCGACTTCACCTCCAAAGTCTGCATCTACATAGCCTTGCACTTTTAATTCTCCTTTACCAAAGTGCAAACACTTCTCTGTAGTGCCTCGTAGATACCTTAAAATCCACTTAACAGCTTCCCAATGAGCTTTACCTGGATTTGACATAAACCTGCTTACAACTCCCACTGCATGGCCAATGTCTGGCCTCGTACAGACCATTGTGTACATCAAACTCCCAATGGCTGAGGCGTAAGGAACCTTAGCCATGAAATCTCTCTCTTCCTCCGTTTAAGGGGACTGATCCTTGGATAAACGAAAATGACTGGCCAAAGGTGTGCTAACCAGTTTGGCATTACCCATGTTGAATCTTTGCAAAACACGGTTAATGTACTCTACTTGAGATAACTGCAAAATTCCTCTTTGCTTATCTCTTGTGATTTGCATTCCAAGGATCTTCCTTGCTGGACCTAAGTTTTTCATGTCAAATTCATTTGACAACTGCATCTTCAAGTTTCTGATCTCGTCCATATCTGAACCTACTACTAACATATCATCGACGTAAAATAGCAAAATGATATAACTGGACTTATATCTCTTGAAGAAGCAATAGTGGTCAGCATTGCACTTCTGGAAACCTTCCTTGTGCATGAAGCCATCAAGCTTCCTGTACCACTGTTTTGGAGCTTGTTTCAAGACATACAAGCTCTTCTTTAATCTGCACACCATATTCTCCTTCCTTTTTTCTGAGAAGCCTTCTGGTTGATGCATGTACATCTCCTCATCTAAGTCTCCGTGAATAAATGCAGTCTTCACATCTAACTGCTCAAGGTAGAGCTTTTCACTAGCAACAATACTTAACACAAACTTGATAGTATTGACCTTCACAACTGGAGCACAGATCTCAGTGTAGTCGACTCTTTCCTTTTGCTAGAATCCTTTAACAACTAGTCGGGCTTTGTATCTCTTGAAGCCATCATACTCCTCCTTCACCCGATACACCCATTTATTGTGAAGTGTCTTCTTCCCTGCGGGTAACTCAGCTAGTTCCTATGCCTGATTAGAGATCAGAGATTTCATCTCGTCTTTCATGGCAAGCTCCCACTTGCTAGCATCTCTAGTCTGACAAGCTTCATCATAGCATTCAAGCTCCCTTCCATTAGTCAGCAACAAATAGTTCATGTATCTCTTATTAGGCACAGGTCGATAAGACTTTCTCAATACAGAAGCTGGAGTAGAAGACTGTGGTGTGTCAGACTGCTGCACATTACTCTGTTCAGTTGAATCTTCTAACTGAGGACTCTCAACTATAGGAGCTTCTGGGACATCATCCACCTCTGCATACACTAGCCCACTCTGTTCTGAGTCACTGGTGTCTGTGTCATGCCTGTCCTTGTACATCACTCTTTCATTAAAGATCGCATCTCTACTGCGGATCATTTTTTTGTTTTCATCATCCCAAAAGCAGTAGCCAAACTCATCTTCACCATAACCGATGAACATGCACTTCTTCGATTTGGGATCAAGTTTATTCCTACCTTGATCACTGATGTGCATATATGCTACACAACCGAAAACTCTAAGATGTAAGAGTTTTGTCTCTTTTCCACTCCACACCTCTTCTGGTATTCTGTGCTCCAATGGTACCGATGGACCTCGGTTGATGAAATAAGCTGCTGTGTTGACTGCTTCTGCCAAGAACTGCTTCGGTAGGCCTAAATGCACACGCAAGCTTATGATTCTTTCAGTCAACATTCGGCTCATGTGCTCAGCTACTCCATTGTTTTAAGGTGTACCCGGCACGGTCCTCTCCATTTTGATCCTGTGCTCATAGCAAAACTTCTTGAATCTGGTGTCTTCATATTCACCACCATTGTCGGTTCTAAGCTTTTTGATCTTCAACCCTATCTCATTTTCAACCATGGCTTTCCATATCTTGAAAGCCTCAAACACTTCAGACTTAAGCTTTAGAAAGTAAATTTATACCTTCCAAGAATGATCATTGATGAAGGTCATGAAGTAGTGTTTCCCACCAATTGATGAAATAGTCGTTGGACCCCAAACATCAGAGTGAACAAGCTCGAGTCTTTCCTTCTTTAGGGTTCTTTCACTTGTCTGAAAGCTGACTCTTTTCTACTTTCCAAATAAGCAGTCTTCACACATGTAAATTTCCACTGACTGAAGACTTGGTAATTTGCCCTTCGAGTGCATAATCTTCATCCCTTTCACACTCATATGGCCAAGTCTCTGGTGCCACAGATTGAGATTTTCGTTTCCAACTGCAACTACAATTGAGCAGTGATAATCACATATTTGATACATTAATAAACCCTTATTTTTAGTTATTTACACTCTCTATGTACTTAATTGATTGATTTTAGTTATGTTTTGTAAGTTCGAACTCAAATTAGACTTAATTGAATTTTTCAGCATGATTTACGTCTTACACTATTTCTATATTTGGGCTATATCTTCAGCTGTAAATGGTTGTTTGAGGTGATTCTGGTGTCATTTGAAAGATAAGATAGAGCTCTACAACTTTCATGAAGACCTCAAAGGCTCAATCATATGTTTGGATAATTCAAATTGGCATTGAAGCAAGAACTAGGGTGCTGAACCTGACAACTTTCATGTTGAACACTTTTCCAGAGTCGGACTCCTTGAAGGTGATATTGGGCTTGGAAGTCAAAACAGAAGAGTTGTCATTGGGCCTGAGTAGTATGTAGTAATCAGATCATATCTTGAGTTTTAGAAATGATTTTTGACCCAAACTAATGACATTTGAAAGCTAAGATCCAGGCCTACAACTTTCATGAAGACCACTTTGCTCAGAAATGACAAATGCAATGACTTTAGAGCTAAATGATTTCAGAGACAAAGAATCTCCATAATTTTCCACTCACCAAAAGTCATTTGACATTTTTCACTCATTTTCCACTCATACACTCACTCATGACTCAGCCCCCTTATCATTTTGTATCCCTAATCCTCTATAAAAAGGAGCCATGACAGATCATTGAGAGGCCAAGGTGTTAGTTACCAAAATGATGCCATTTTGTTACTATATTTTCTTGAAGTAGTTTTCCTTTATTCTAAATTGAAGTCATGTTCTTCTTCTTCTTCTTCTTCTTCTTCTTTTCTTTCTTCTTATCTATGAGTAACTAAGTTTCATTTTACTTGGGTGAAAGGATGAAGCTCTTGGTAATAAAATAAGGTTAGATTCATTTCTTTCTTGTGCTTAAATGTTATATTTTTAAGTGATCATTATACATGTTGTATTTTGTTTCTAATAATTTAAAAACTCTCCTTGTAAAGTGGAGTTTTTGATTTGTTGTAGATGAGATATTGGCACACTGAATGCTTGATCCCATTTATAAGTAGTGGTAATAATTAAAGGAATCATAATATAATTACGTATATAATTTTTAATTGAATGCTGTATTTTTTTATTGGAACCTCCATGTTGTGAGGATTCTAATTGAGTTATAAAAAGAATTAATCTTGCCATTATTTTATTTACCAAGAGTGGATCTCTTAACCTAAGTAAATTAACAAAATATTTACCTTACCTTAATTAATCTTCATCAATTCCCTGTGGATCGACCTCGGACTCCCGAGAAATTTATTACTTGAGACAACATGCACTTGGGTTCGCAACAATTAATCCTGCATCAAGTTTTTGGACTTGGTTAAAAATTTGTGCATCAAGCAGCGTGCTCCTGTTGTCATGTAAAGAGTACCACTCTTTTTGCCCCGAGCAACCGTTATTGCACCTTTTGAAATCTTCCAATCATCACCGTGAAAGATCGTAGTGTAGCCTTCACTAGCCAGCTGTCCTATTGAGATTAAGTTCTTTCTCAGGTCAGGAATATTCCTGACGTCCTTCAGCTCCCAAACAGACCCGTTCAACTTAATCTTCACTACACATTTACCAATAATAGCACAAGGTTGATGATCACCAAGGTATACTTTTCCAAGGTTTCTAGGGACATACCTCTCGAAGAATTCTTTCTACGAAATAGCATGGAACGATGCTCCAGAGTCTAACACCCAAGACTCTTCCTTGCTCTCCAAAGAGCATATCAACGCATCATTTCCTTCTAAGGTGGAAGTAACATTTGTCTCGTCCTTCGCCTCCTGATTCTTCGGTGCACTCTTGCACTGATTTTTGTAGTGTCCCGTCTTTCCACAATTCCAACACTCGATGGTCTTTGAGCTATACGAATTATTGGGATTCCTAGATTTGGACCCCCTGTCCTTTGATCTACCTTGGTAGTTCGATTTGCCACGTTCATTCCTTTTGGTTGAACTTCTTCCTCTTGACTCTGTATGCAAAAATGAAGAGGTTAACGATTCACCCGACTCTCTCTGTCAGATCTCTTCACTGAGAACCAGGTCGCGAACATTGTCAAATTTTAACTTATTACTTCCTGATGAGTTACTCACAGTTATGACAGTAGCATTCTAACTTTCTGGTAAGGAAGACAATAGTATCAATGCTCATACTTCATCAAATTCAATTTCAACTGAACTCAACTGGGTTGTGACTATATTGAGTTCATTGAGATGTTGAGCTACGATGCACCTTCTGTCATCCACAAATTGAATAACCGCTTCATCAAATGAACTTTGTTAGAGGCTGACGACTTCTCATACATACTGGAGAGAGCCGCCATAAGACCCGTTGTGATCTTTTCCTTTGCTATATTGAAAGCAACATTGTGAGATAGTGTCAATCGGATAACTCCGAGGGCTTATCTGTCTAGAAGAGCTCAATCTTCATCCTTCATACCCTCTGGCTTCTTTTCTGAGAGAGGTTGATGAAGTTTTTTCTAGTACAGATAATCTTCTATTTGCATCTTCTAGAATCCAAAATCTGCACCATCAAACTTTTCAATTTTCACCTTCACTTCGTTTGAAGTCATCGCTCCCACTCGAATCTGACTTCCTCAGAATCGTTTCTAACAATTTCTACAAACTACCGTGCTGTAGGACACCTCCGTGGACAAATTGGTAACGCTGACTAATTTTTACTATTCATAAAATTTACTATTCATGAATTTACTGTTCATATGAATAGTACCTACTTCAAAATTAGCAGAAATAACTAACTAGCTCTGATGCCAGTTGTTGAGAAATTACACAAAATTTCTCTCTCATCAGATTTGTGGAAAGCGAGGTAAATTCAGAATAATAGCACACACAATTGATAACAGAATTCGGCCAATTATGCCTACGTCTACGAGTTGTTGCAGATATTTTACTGATAAAGAAAATATACAAGGTATTTACAAAATACTCACAACTTCTCACAACCCACAACCCAATTACACTCAGAAACTAAAACTTTTCTCTCTAAGCTTTTTTTGTTTCTTTCTTTAAGATTTTTCTCTCTTATTTGAAATGAATTTTCATCTGATGCTCACCTTTATTTATAGAAGAGGTGAAGCCACGTGAGCAACTGTACCTCATTCTGCACCGAAAGATTTTGCATCTTTTTGAAAAATTAGTGCAATTGATTATGCGCTTTTCGATGCATTGATTGGGGGAAGGGCCACTAACAAATATATGCATAGTAAGAGGGGCTAGGGGTGATCACAGGTCGGGTCGAGGGAAAAATTTTGAGTAACCTGAACCGAACCAACCCGATTAAAATCGGGTTAGTTCGGGTTGATTAATCAGGTTAATCAGGTTGGTCGGGTCACTGGATCGGATTGTAAGAAAAAATAAAAAAAAACTTGAATATAGGCAAAATGATGTCGTTTTATTGGGTCATCGGGTCGGGTCATCAGGTTGGTTCACTAAACTCGTTACCCGAACAGATATTCAACGGGTTTATCAAATTTGACCCGAACCGACCCGATTACCAGAACCAACCCGGATATATATGATTAAGTCGGGTCGGTCGGTCGGGTTGGCCAGTCGATGAGTCGGGTTGTGCACCCCTAAGAGGGGCGAAACCACATGTAATGATAAGGGGTGGAATCCTTTACATTACTCATGCAATTTTACTATTTTTCTTTTATAAAATACAATTGTAATATATTCATATGAAAATTATATTTAGCCCCCTCCCAAAATTTTTCTTTTGGTTCCACCCCTCTATAGTAATATGGTTAGCTGACAATTTAAAATGAATGCGTAAAAAATAATTTAACTTATATTTATAGATCATCAATAAAAGATTTTATGTTTACCGTACATCACAACGATAGAATTGTTAGTTAATTTTAAAGTGACGTAATCTAAAATATTCAAAACACAGTTTGTGTAATCAGTTGCATTATTATTTGTTGCAATCTTTTCCCATTCTTATTAATTTCCTTGCATTTGCATTAGACCCTAAAAGCCTCATATTCTCATATAATAAAAGTATTTTTTTTAGTTTTTTAAAGTATCCCCTTTCAATAAATAAAAGATTTATTTTTTAGGGTACAATGAAATGTATAAATAAATAAAAATTGTTAAGATTGAATTACATTTAAAAATATTCTAAAATCGGTGAGACTGAAATTCTGCATAAAAAAATGAGATACTAAAATAATACAATTACAATATTATTAAATAGATAAAATTATAATTAAGTGAAAAATGAAAAACAAAACGAAACTAACCTAAACATTACAAGTTGTTTCAGGCTTTCCTTGGATTTAGTGGAGCGGAGTCTGCAAAGCATTAGGCATTGTTATGCATAAGATGGATTGTTAATTAATTATAGATCAAAGCAATATATACATTTCAATAGGAGTATAAATTAGTTCAGATAATTCGATAATCCGATAAATCCGAACTGAACCAATTAAATTAGTTCGATTTGGTTTGAGTATATTAATTGGTTCGAGTAAAATCTGAACCAATTAAACTTTAATTGGTTCGGATATCGGATTTTAAATTTCTAACCCGAGACCCGACTTGAACCAATTACATGAATATTTTTTTTATATATAATATATGCTATTGCTATACTAGAAATTAGAAACTAGCAAACTACAAACCCAAAATGAGATTTTCAACGCACAATGAGAAATTAGAAAACCAGACACCAGAAACAAAAACCGCAGCTCACCATCACCGTAGGCTCATCACCATCACCGCAGCTCTGCCAAACATTCATGTTGTAAGGTCATCACCGTCATCGTAGCTCACCCTCACCGTAGGCTCCTCACTGCAGCTCACCGTAGGCTCCATCACAGCTCGGGCCGCGCCAGATCTGCTCCGCCAAGACCGCCATAGCTCACCATCCATGCTCGGTGCTTTAATCCCGGTGTCCCTGCCCTGCTCTCTCTTTCTTTCTCTTTCTGCGATTTTGGCCAAATCTGTTCTTTTAACTAGTATTGAGCTTGTTGAGTAGAGTGAGGAAAGAAGGTCTTCATTTCAAGCTTGGAAATGAGACAACCATGGTAGTTTTTTTTTTTTCTCCTTTCTTTATTTTGTGAAGCTCTGTGTGTCCCTTTATTCGGAGTCCCTTCTCTATTGATTTGGCCGAGCTCTGAACAAATGGAAATCCATTTGTTCAGTGAAGCCCTTCTTTATCAATTTGGAAGAGCTCTATGAGTCCCTTTGTTCTGTAAGTTCATTATAGTTCTTGCATTTTCAGATTGGAACACCTATGATTTCTAATATCTAGATTATGAGATGTGTTTTTATGTAGATTTGGTGGTTATTATTGTGCATTTTGATTTGAATACTGATGTGTGTAGTCTGTATTTTAGTTTTTGGTTTTGAAATTTTCAAGTTCATTTTTGAAAAAGACAATGGCGAACTCAAAAAAATTTCAGGTCCATTGTCTTCCCATTTCAAATAATCCTCTAATAGAACATGGGTTGGGATTATTATAGTATCTACTAGGTGTTTGATAAAATGTTTTTGTGAGTACACTGCTACCCTTTCATTCGTTAGCATATACTAAATTTCAAATGTTTTTGGCATTCTTCTTGTGTCTTAAGTTTTTTTTTTTGTTGATTGGATTTGCATTTGCAGGAGATAGTTAGATCTTCCACCATTGCCATAAGTTCCTACTACTTGGTCTCCACGATTTAATTTCAATTTTTTTTGTCACAACCATTTTTTATTATTATTATCAATTACGTGTTCTTCATTTGATTATCAATCCTTATTTTCATTGATTCTTTTGATTTCTATCGAGTTCCTTTCATTCTCCATTGTCATCCGAAAATCTTTTTTTTCTTGACAAAAGATTCTATTTTTAAAAATAATGATTTGCATGATTTTCCTATTACAATAATTATTATGAGACTTGTTGATTGTTATTTACTTCAGACTAGCGTATGGTAGCCTTTTCAAGGATTGATATTGGATAAAAGTCATGTACATGGCTAGTGGTTTTGCTCTATATCTGTATGCACACTCACGCATACTTTTCAAGGAAATTATAGTGGCCAGGGTGTAGTAGCCTAAATCCTTAATCCTTTACAATTTACTTGCATAGGAAACTGATGCATTTAGAGCCTCAGTTAGTAACTGTAACAATGAAATCAATTGCTAATTGAATGTCTTGAATGACTAGTGAAATGATGGGGGTCAATCTTATGTATTAGGAAC
Organism: Ormosia semicastrata; assembly: GCA_029884595.1. Lineage (NCBI taxonomy): Eukaryota > Viridiplantae > Streptophyta > Magnoliopsida > Fabales > Fabaceae > Ormosia > Ormosia semicastrata. Next base: position 5,988,396 of record JAQQTO010000036.1, on the reverse strand, counting down.
TATCCTCTCTTAATGGTTGCATGGAAAGTTGCTCCTGCTCTGGCTGCTGCTTGTACACTTGTATTGCAATATTGAAGCCATATGAATTGGCATCTGTGTATATTCTCATCAATTATTACAAACTTGATTCTTTGTTATGTTTGTTTCTCATGTTGTATTATTATTTATAATTTTAGGACCTGTTTGGAGTTGGCTGAAATATGCAAAGAAGTGGGCCTCCCTCCAAGTGTATTAAATATTGTCACTGGATTAGGCCATGAAGCTGGTGCTCCTTTGGCATCCCATCCTGATGTAGACAAGGTTCAATTGTTTTTAGTTATAAGTATAATCAAAATTATATGGATCTTGTTCTATATCTTGCAAGTATTGTTACTATGATGTCATTGAGTTTGCAAAGCTATTGTACCATTGTGGCTGATATTTATCTTTTCAACAGATTTCCTTTACTAGAAACTCTGCAACTGGGAGCAAGATTATGACAGCCGCAACTCAACTGATCAAGGTATTTTTAAGCAGTATTATGATATTATCTGCAACTTATGTACAGTTCATTCTATCCTTCTGTTTTAATAGCTAGAGGAGAATGAAGAACACACATACAGAAGAAGAAATAGGAATCTTTTTTTTCCTGCAATATTTTCTCTCTCTTTTCTTTGTGAGTTCATGTAATATCAAATTTGTGGTTTCTTAGCAGCCTGTTTCACTAGAGCTTAGTGGAAAAAGCCCAATCATTGTTTTTGAGGATGTTGATCTTGATAAAGGTCAATGCCTTCTCAAGTATCGCTATTTTGTTATGGACAACCTATGTTTTCTTGCATTATGGAATCACTTTTCCTGCAAAACTGATTGTGGATAAGTAAATTTTGGATATTTAAAACTTATTGCTTTATTCAAACAGATGCTCATATACAATTTAATATTTAGATCTATTCTCCATTATTTAAATAGCTATTGAATTTATATCTATATTCTAATATTATTTAAAATTTTAGATATATTATATACACTTTTCAGTATTACATGTATAATTGTATAGCTAATTTTTATGTTTAAAAAAATAATAGTCAACCCGATCATTCGAACGAAACCAATCCATAGATGTTTGGTTCGATTTGGTTCGGATTTTGCTATAAAAAAATAAAAGAATCGAACCAATTAATTTTGATTGGTTCAAATTTATTTTTTTAAAAAACTCAAACCAAACAACCCACTTACACCCCAACATTTCAACGTACACCAACAACTGGCATAGTTGACTACTACAGCATTTATAATAATAATGATAACAACAATATTTAAGAATCTTAGTATTTTTAATTATAGTCATATATTATTTGCGTCATTTTACATATATTTTTTAATTTACTGTTTTTAAATCAGCCAAAGATAAATTATCTATATTAAAACTAGAGAATTTACATAATCTCTTACTACATGACTATAAATTATTAGTATAAATAATCAATAATTTATGTGTCATATCTTTGTGTAAGATTTTTCACTTTTGGTGGAAGTTTTAATTGTTACTTTAAAAAAAAAGCCAATATCATGTATTATACTAATAACGTAATGCTTTTTACATTATTAACAGAGAAAAATTAAATATGTTTTTAACTCTTTTTTTAACTCCTAGCTTCATATAGTTTATTGACAATATAAAATTCCTTGTAGCATAAGTAGATCAAATCATTAAAATTATATAAAATAATATTAGAGTAAATTACTCTCCTCTTATATTCTAAAGGATTAGTTTAATAATGAATAAATATGTGATATATAAATAATAACCCGATCATAAATAGAGTCCCCTTGGCAAGCCTACAATGGTACCACACGTCATATTTTGATTGGTGCAAGCATGAAAAATTTGATAAGTGTTCGTTTAGTTCTTAGAATTGAGTATGAAATTTAAACTTGAAATTAGAGTTGGATATCTTAATTCTAATTTTTATGTTTAAAATGTCATTTAAAATTAGAATTGTAATTTCATAAACCAATTCTATGGAATTTAAAAAATAATTAAGTTAAACATTTCTCAATTCTTAACCTATACCATAAGAATTACCAATTTCATAATTTAAAAATTAAACTCTCTCTCTCTTTCTCTTTCTACATTTATTTATGAGCAATCATATTTATTGAAATTCTATATTTATATAAACAATTATTTTTATATTTATATTAAAATTATTATAATAATTATTTATTTTTTAAAAAAATTAGTAAAAATTTTCTTTATGAAAAAAATAGCTATTATATTATAAAAATATTATTGTATGAATATTTTTATTAATTTTAATTTTATAAATAATTTTTTAATGTTTTAGATTATACATTTAAACAAAAAATTTATAATTGAATTTAGAATTATATTTTTAATCTGAATTTTTTGACTCAAATATAAAATTTAAGATTCTGAACCATTTCTAATTTTGAAAGAATTATAATTGAAATTAAAATTCTATATTTTAATTTCAATTCCGCTATCCAAACAAATCCTAAAAAAAAATTAAATATGATTCCGCAAGAAATCTCCATACCATGCACTGGAAAAATGAAATTTAAATAAGGTCCCCGCCCCCAAAAGGAAGCTTGCTATGTATAGGCAGTCATTGGAATAGCATGTGACGAGTTACGAGTTGGCGGTGACGAAAATGAGGCTGTTAAGGCTTAGGAACAACTTGACTGCTGTTGTTCTGGACCATGATCCGGGATCTCGCTCCATGGGATCAACCCGACATGCACACTACCAGACTCTCCTAGCTGGCATAGAGGAAGACTCACGACGTATTTCGGACCACGGATTACGGTCCTAAAGTGGCATTGGGATACGACATCGCGGCTGGTAGATTCATACAGGATCAATCCCTAAATATCCGCAACTGTCGATCATCAACTTACGATATTATAGGATTTATAGATATCCTTGATGGCTAGATACTTTCCTTATATTAATCCCGGATTTATAGGGATGTATCCTATAATAATGGAAATGTGATCATCATCAGGATACTAATCTTAAATTACCTGCATTCAATAAGAATCTCATTAGGATTCTGTATACGCTCTATAAATACAAGGCTAAGTCATCTTAGTAAGGTAACTCTGAATCCAATCTCTTAAACCTTCTTGTGCACTGCCTAACTTGAGCGTTGGAGTCCCTTTGCAGGTACCCACCCCCCTGTGCTACACGCTCAGCTGCTGCTCAAAGGTTGAACCACCGTAACGTGCCTATCTCAAGTACTCCTCTGAATCCACTTCAGACATTGGCGCCGACTGTGGGGAATAACAAAATGAGGGCCCACGACGATGAGGGAATTCCCAATACAGGTGATAATAACCAGAATCACGGAACTATGGAACAACCAAAATTCCTCAAGGTCACGACCCCCAAAGGGTAGCCCTCCACGGAGAAATTATTCTGACTACACTCCTTTGAACACGCCTCAGGAAACAATCTTGAGGGAAGTAATGAATACGGAGTTTCAGAACGTCCGGAGACCGCCCCTATCAAGAAACACAAGCAGAAGGATCACTCCAAACATTACACATGGCATAAGGCCTACCGCCACGATACAGAAGATTGCTGTCAGTTGCGCGATGCCATTGAATTTTTGATCAAGGCCGGACGCTTGCAGCAGTATATCCTTCGTGTACAAAACAACGAAGGGGATAATAGACGCAGAGACAGCAGACGTCGAAGTTCGTCCCCTCCGCGCAGAAGAAGGACAAGAAGCCCTAGGAGAAGATCCCGGACTCCGCCTCGATGAGATAACAGCGATCGACAGGGTCGGGCCAGGAACACTCCCCCCGTCGATAACAACGACCACCGCGCCGAGCCCAACAGGACGATCCATACCATTGCCGGTGGCTTTGCCGGAGGGGGATCCTCCAATGGAGCTCGAAAGAAAGCCCTTAGAATGGCAGTTTTTAGCGTGGTCCACTTAGAACTAAGAACACAAGCGAAGAATAGAAAAGCGCCTCTCATCACCTTCTCAGACGAAGACTATGGCAGAATAATCCCAGATCACGATGACCCACTCGTCATCTCCGGGGTGATTTCCAATGTTGAAGTCTGCCGAATTTTCGTCAACCAAGGGAGTTCAGCCGACATTATGTTCCTAGATCTTTATTAGAAGTTGGAGCTCCCACAATCCGACTTGACTCCCTACGTAGGAGAGTTGACAGGTTTCACTGGTGAGAAGATCACCCCAGTCGGATATTACGAAACCCACTTGACCCTCGGATAGTCTACACTCTTCAGGACTGTCAAGGTAAAATTCCTGGTTGTGGACTGCCCCTCGGCTTATAACATTATCCTAGGCCGTCCTTATTTTAACGCCCTCGGAGCGGTGGTATCCACCACCCACCTCGTGATGAAGTTCCTTAATAAGAATAATGACGTCGTCACTGTAAAAGGTGACCAAATTGCAGCCAGAAAATGCTATAATGAGAGCTTGGAGATTTGTAAAGTGCCCCGGAGGTTGAGCCCCGTCGTATCCACCCCGACTATCGACCAGGTTAACATTCTAATGACAGAATTAGACGTCAGAGAAGAAATTCGGGGTACTCGCCCCCAGCCCGAAGGTGAACTAGAGTCTCTTCAGCTTGGGACCAACCCAGAATAGGTCACCAAGATCGGAGCTCGTCTGGACGAAAAAGAAAAACAACAACTATCGGAACTCTTGTTGAAAAACAAAGACCTTTTCGCTTGGACTTCCTCTGACATGCCCGGACTCGACCCAAGCTTCATTTGCCACCGATTATCGATTAAAGAAGGTATCAAGCTGGTGGCACAAAAAAAGAGGAAGGTCGGGCCCGAGAGGTAGCAAGTCGTCGAAGACCAAGTTAAAGAGCTACTAAATGGTAACTTCATCAGAGAAATCTCATATACCACGTGGCTTTCCAACGTGGTTCTAGTAAAGAAGTCCAACGGAAAATGGAGGATGTGCGTAGACTATACTGACCTGAATAAAGCCTGTCCCAAAGACCCATACCCACTCCCTAATATGGATAAGTTAGTGGATGGCTCCTCGGGGTTTAGATGGCTCTCGTTCATGGATGCATATTCCGGGTACAACCAGATTCCCATGTATGCTGGGGATGAGGATAAAACCACTTTCATTACTGACAGGGCGAGCTACTGCTACAAGGTCATGCCTTTCGGCCTAAAGAATGCAGGAGCCACCTACCAGAGGATGATGAACAAGGTTTTTGAAAACCAAGTGGGAAAGATGCTAGAAGTCTATATAGATGACATGATAGTAAAGACCCCACATAGCGGATCCCACATGACGGACCTCGAGGAAGTATTTGCACAACTCCGAAAGTACAACATGAGGTTGAACCCGGAGAAGTGCGCTTTCGGGGTCCAGGCCGGTAAATTTTTGGGGTTCATGCTAACTCATAGAGGAATCGAAGCCAATCTAGATAAATGTCAGGCCGTCCTCAACATGAGAAGTCCCCGGAACGTTAAAGAAGTACAACAGCTTACGGGGCGCATAGCGGCCCTCACAAGATTCTTAGCTAAAGCCGCTCACAAGTCTCTCCCCTTGTTCAAATTGCTCAAGAAGGGAAAAAGTTTTGAATGGACTCAAGAGTGCGAGGACGCCTTCACATCATTAAAGAACCTCTTGTCCTCCCCTCCTATCTTGACGAGGCCGGACACCGGAGAGACACTCTACTTGTATCTATCCGTCCACGATGAGGCCGTAAGCTCAGTCTTGATTCGGGAAACCAACGAAGGATAGAAGCCTGTCTACTTCATAAGCAAGGTCCTCCAGGGCCCCGAGCTTCGATACCAAAAGGTTGAGAAAGTTGCCTTTGCGCTCATTATCACCGCAAGAAGACTTCGATAATACTTCCAATGCGACCCAGTGGTGGTAAGAACAGACCAACCTATCCGACAGGTGCTACACAAACCAGATTTGGCCGGTCGAATGATTGCATGGTCGATTGAACTCTCAGAGTTTGGAATCATATACGAACCACGACTTGTAATAAAAGCCCAAGCGCTGTCCGACTTCCTAGCGGAACTCACAACAGACAACGGTGACCCCAAGAAAGCCTTCTGGACCATTTTTGTCGATGGATCGTCGAACCCCAAAGGAAGCGGGGCCGGAGTGATTGTCGAAAATTCTGAGGGTCTGACCTTGGAGCACTCCCTAAAGTTTGAATTCCCAACCTCAAACAATCAGGCCTAGTATGAGGCCTACATCGTCAGTTTGCTAATGGCAAAGGATCTGGAGGCAACGCGGATCACGCTTTGCAGTGATTCCCAGCTAGTAACCTCCCAAATCCGAGGTGACTATCAAGCTAAAGAACCCCTCCTATAGAAATACTTGAACAAGGTCCAGAAACTTTTGAAAGGTTTTGAAGAGGTCAAGATAGAGCACATCCCAAGAGAACAGAACTCTAGAGCAGACCTCCTGTCTAAACTGGCCAGCACGAAGAGCCTCGGCAACAACCGGTTGGTAATCCAAGAAACTCTCTCCCAACCCTCCATCACGGATCATAGTGTATCCCAAGTGGAGGACCATCAGCCATCTTGGATCACCCCTATACTGAGCTATTTGCGGTATGAAAACCTACCGTCGGACCCGAAAGTAGCTTCCAGGTTAATAAAGACCACGGTCAGATACACCATTTACAATGGCCGCCTTTACCGACCTGGTTTTTCCTCGCCCCTTCTAAAATGCTTAACCCCAAAGGAAGCAGAGTACGCCCTAGCTGAAGTTCATGAAGGAAGCTGTGGTCATCACCTAAGAGGCAAAGTCTTAGCCCAAAAAGTATTAAGGGCAGGATTCTATTGGCTGACAATGGAAGCCGACTCTCAAGCATATGTTCAAATTTGTGACAAGTGTCAGCGCCATGCAGATCACTTTCAAGCCCCTTCTGAAGAGCTACTCACGACGTCGGTCCCTTGGCCCTTTTACAGATGGGGTATGGACATTTTGGGGCTGTTCCCCCAGGCCCCAGGACAGTTTAAATACTTGGTGGTAACAGTAGACTATTTTACTAAGTGGATCAAAGTCGAACCCCTGATCACCATCACCTCGGCACAAATTCAGAAATTTACTTAGCGTCATATTATTACCAGGTTCGGCATACCAGAATCTGTCGTTACAGATAACGGTACCCAGTTCAAAGACAAAGCTTTTGAAGAGCTACTAGTCGGATTGAAAATAAAGCACCACTGCAGCTCCGTCGAGAACCCCAGGACAAATGGATAAGTCGAGGCCGCCAACAGAATCATCGTGCGAGGCTTAAAAAGGAGGTTAGATGAAGCCAAAGGGAACTGGGTCGAGCAACTTGACCATGTTCTCTGGGCATACCGGACCACTCCCCATTCCACAATGAGAGAGACCCCTTTCAAGTTGACCTATGGCTGCGAGGCCATGATCCCGGTGGAGATAGGGGAGCCCAGCTGGCACTACCAACAGTTCTCATCCGACAACAACCCTGGTCTAATCAGAGAGGACCTGGACTTGCTCGAAGAAAGAAGAAACGTAGCTCACATACAGGATGCCGCCCTCAAGCAGAAGACAGTGGCCAGGTACAACAAGAAAGTGGTCCCAAGAAAATTCCAGCCCGGCAATCTAGTGCTCAGGAGAGCCGACATAGGAGGGAAAAATGCCTCCCAAGGGAAACTAGCCCCTAATTGGGAAGGCCCCTACCGTGTCATCTCCAGTATGGGTAAGGGAGCCTACACCCTGGAAACGTTATCCGGAACCCCGGTCAAGAATTACTGGAATGCGGATAAACTAAGAAAATATTATAGCTAAATACCCGTAGTGGCTTAACCCTCTAGCAGAATTATCTTTGATCAGTTCTTGTTTTGAATAAATATGCTATGTACGGACTTTCCTCCTCTCAATATCATCAATAAAATAGTTATTCAGGTATCAAGGTTGGTCGAACGCGCTGCTCTAACTGCTAAAATGTCAAATTGATAGGAGACAGTACGGATCATATGTACACACTCCTTCTTTATACCTAAGCCAAAAAGGGGTCCCAAAATCTATATGATTATTGGGGTACCTACCCCGGGCAAGGTTAAACAATGTTGATGCCTTAGGTAAAAAGGTTTTTGAATAAAATGCCCTAAGCCAGGCATTACTCTTACCTATGTCTGCAATTCCAAACGCTTCCCATAGCAAGCACTGGAATATGGATTAAGGTTTTACTTTGCCTAAGTCTAAAATTTCTTGACGTTTGATTATTATAAGCATTAGATTATAGACTAAGGTGTTATTTCTACCTAAGTCAAGTGGAATGCCATTCACTCAACGGTATGGGTGAAGGATCCCGGACCATGGTTTTCTACGACGAACAGTTTTCTAAGTCCATTACAATGACTATGAAAATGGGCGATGGACCCAAGTCAGACCATGAAAAACAAGAATGAATGGTTAAACAAAGTAATTAATTATAAACCCCCAAACACGGGGCAATTGTCCATACAAGAAACAAAACCTCATGCAGGGGGCAGAAAACAGGAAAAAGCAAGAAGAGCTTAAACGTCGGCCTCTTCCCCTTCCGGGATTTGAATAACCTCCGGGTTGCCACCAGGAGCTTTCGCAGCTAACTCCACAACAGCTACAAGTTGGCCGTTATGAAAGATTTTATCCGGGGTAACACCCTCCAAGTTAAGGTCGACCCCGGGATTGAAATGCTGGATTTGCGCCACAGTATTTTGGAATTGCTCTCCCCCGACCTTTCCAACTACCCCGTCTAGCTCTTCCACATCTTTTTCGAGCTCTGTCACCTCGGCCCTCAGTGCGCCAATGCTTCTGTCGGCTTCAAGCTTCTCAGTTTTCCTGGCAGCCTCAGAGTCTGCCAACGCCTTCTCCAGTTCAATGACCCTCTTTTCCAGTTTGACGGCCCTCGCCCTACTATCCTCGTCGGCTTTTAAAGACGCGGTCTACTTCTGGTTGATTTCCTCCTTTTCTTTCTTCAAAGTCTTCAGCTCTTCCGACGCCTGCCGATCAGCATTCTCGATAGTCTCCTCAATGAAACGGATCTCGGCCGCTGCCCGGAGAGCTTGCCTCTGAAGTGCGGCTAAGGTTTGGGCCAGACCTTGCTCGGCAATATGCTGCCTCACCTCGCCACCCAAAAATTACCCAGATATGAAGGGCCTGGGATCAGAGTGCCCCGTGATGATTGGCAAGAAGTCCGCCCTTTCCCTTTCTTCGCCCTCCGACGACCTTCCATCATGCTCAGAAGGCTCTTCGACAGCCTACCTTTTTCTCCCTTTGAGATTGCGGGCAGGAGATCCTGGCTGATCTTGCTCTCCGATGACAACACCCCGGTCGAAGGAGTCCGAAATAGCTGTAGAGGAAGAAGCCGCAGTCTTCTTCCCCTTCCTCCGGTTCCTTGAAGATTACAGGGTAATCATGGAAGACCTAGAAGTCATGTTGCTAACTGAAAAGAAACAGAAACAAGTACAGTTAGCACATTACGAAATATTGATATATGAAGACAGAGCAAACACCTAGGGATACTAGGGGTAAAAATGCCCTAATTCCTACCTAATAAAGCGTAAAGAAGATCATCACCAGGGATATAAAGAACATCTCTAATATTGATGTTCCCATGCTTCTCAGCATATCGGGTTATGAACCTCGCGGTCCTAAGCTCCTCGGGATCGAGATCTTCCTCCTCTTTTTTAATCAAGTCGATGGGCACATCCTAGCACCTCTGTGTCCAGTAAAGAGGAAATTCTGGCTCCCCGTCCGGCTTGAGGAAGAATGGTTGACATCGCTCCTTGGCTTTTACTTTGAAAAATGTAGTCTTAAACCCTTTGAAGCTTTCTTCGAAAACATCGAAGGACTTATGACTAAGCCGGGATCGGATGACAAGCCAACTCGTTTGCCTTACCATCCCCTGGGTGTTTATTCTTGTGTAAAAATAAAAAAAGGTATTCGTCGAGCACTTAAGGCTCATCAACCGACAAAACCTCTTAAACCATATGATGTAGCCCCAACCGTTTGGATGGATCTGTGAATGGGCCACTTGGAGAGTACGGAGGACGGCCATTTGAAAGTCAGAAAACGGCATCTTAAGCCCCAACTTTAGGAAAAGTGGGTCATACAGGAACATGAAATGTGAACCCTCTTCTCGACAGGAGCACACTCTTTCACTCCAGTTTAGGCAGACAACTTCGAATTCATCGTCTCGAGCTTTGTTCACAGTTAACTCCAAGGCAAATAAAGATTCTTGGAGTACGGATTCGCTCAAGAACTTGGACTGACGATCCCATACGTCGTCCACTACCCAGGGGCATACCAGCCCGGGACCCCATCGAACTTGAACAAGCTCGTCCTCTGCCGGGTCACGGACATCGTGGAGTGGGGGCTGGACTCTAGCCTTTTTTCCTTTGGCCATGAAAATCCTGAGAACATCCAAAGAAGTCGGTAAGCAACTGTCAGAATCAATAGTTTCATAGATTCAGACACAGGGAGAGCGAAGTAATCCAAACCTCCCCTACCGACCTCCTGTCCCACCAGAAACGAAGCATTCAGGGAAACTCCTCCACCGCGCATGGTGCGACGAAGATGGTGTTTCAGGGAGGTGATAAAATTTACCTAACTCACTAAGCTCTATTTGAAGGAAAGCAAAACCAAAAATGCGAAATGTTGAAAGAAAGCTACTTACTATATAAAGGCAGAATACTTGAACAGTGGAGAAGATGTGCCAGAACAGTGGAGAAACCGCGAGTGGCTGAAAAGCTCCCAAAAGAAGCCAAAGCTTTCGACGCATGGTATTTTCAGTGAAGGAAACCAAAAATGGTAAAGTGAGGAAGACGAACCTTTGACTCTTATTTATAAAGGGTTGAACGATTAAGGGACTTTTCTGTCCCCTCCGACGCAAGTTCGAAAGGTGCTCATCATAGCTTGCGGAGCTCTAGGCACGTCTTTCTGATGAAATTGTAACACGTGGCCCACACAGTTGTAATAGCAGTTGAAAGGACGGTTACGCAGTGATCCAAAGCGTCGTACGAATGTTGGATGAGAACCCGGGTTTGTACCGCGGATTCCAGCTCCAACTAACTATTAACATCACGGACTACGTGCTAACATTGAGGTGCAATTGTGGCGATTATACCAGGTTGGCATTGGACCTATCCCGGCAATGTCTTTACATGATTATACCAGGATAAGCGTTGGACTCATCCCGACAGTGTTATCTCGGTGGAAAAACATATATATAATGAAAGTACAGGACAAATACAGAGAGGGTAAAGTCTATTGAATCATCTTCATTCCATACATCGTCATACAACTGAAAAAGAGGAAAAAAAATATTGAGACATGGAATGTATAAAGATATCCTGGGAAAGGGGGCAAACATCTCCGGCTGCTGATGTTCACATATTTGATGCATTAATAAGCCTTCATTTTTAGTCATTTACACTCTCCGTGCACTTAATAAATTAAGTTTGGTTATGTTTTGTATGTTTTGAACTCAAAATAGATTTAATTAAATTTTTTAGCATGATTTACGTCTTACACTAATTCTGTATTTGGGTCATATCTTGAGCTGTAGGTGGATGTTTAAGGTGAAACTTATGTCATTATAAAGATAAGAGAGAGCTCTACAATCTTCATGAAGACATAAAAGACTCAATCACACGTTTGGATGGCTCAAATTGGCATTGAATCAAGAACTAAAGTGTTGCTCCTGGCAGAATGACCTATGTGTACTTTTCATTACACTGCTCGTAGTGAAAGTTGTAGAATAGGCTGAAATTTTGATGGTTGATAGTTAAGACTCAAATCTACAACTTTCATGTTGAATACTTTTCCCGATTCAGACTCCTTGGAGGTGATATTGGGCTTGGAAGTCTGAATAGAGGAGCTGCGACTGGGCCTGAATAGTGTGCAGTAATTTGAACATAACTAGAGCTATAGAAATGATATTGGGCTCAAACTAAAGCTATTTGAAAGCTAAGATCTAGACCTACAATCTTCATGAAGACCATTTGGCTCAAAAATGACGAATGCAATGACTTCAGAGCTGCATGATTTCGGAGACAAAGAATCTCCATAATTTTTCACTCACCAAAAGTCATTCAACATACTCCACTCATCCACCTACTCCACTCAACCACCATGACTCAGCCCCTTTTGACATTTTGTACCTCTAAACCCTCTATAAAAGGGAGGCTATGCAGATCATTGTAATATGTAGAGCTTTTATGTAGAAGTGCTGTTATAATTAAAGTTTTAGTGTTTCATTTTGGAGAATTCTCTTCTTCTCTTTCTCTTCTTCTCTCTCTTTGTTATTTTTATATGGTTGTTGAAAGTTCTCCAATGGTGATGGCTATGGAGAGCTAAACTTCTTTAATCAATCCAAGAGATTGACAGTCTTGATGATTAATCTTGAGATTTTGTTTTAATTGTTATATATTCATCTATTAATCAAGTTTCTCTTTCTCTTCTTCTCTTGTTTAAATTCTGATTTAATGCTTAATTTGATTGGAATTTGCATATGTTAATTGCGTAATTGTCATATGTCAAGAGATGAATTCAGAGGTTAAATAATTTATTAAAGGTGTTTGATGAAATATTTAGCTTGGTTGGATCTTGATTTTTAAGTTAATTTGGGTTTTGGATGGATGCTTAATTTGTCTAACCTTAATTAATTGAATTCTAGAAGCGTTTCTAGTAGAAGATCCATGGATCATTGAGAGGCGTCTTGATATGATCTAAGACCAAGGATTTGGTTGATAGTTGAATCGATCTATAAAGATCAAGGATGGATTAAAATCAAGATTTGTTAATTCTCTTGAATTGGTTGTTTTCTCAATCTTGTTTACTCATTTTAATTGTTCTTTGTTGTTTAATCTTGCAAAACTTTTCCCCCCTGTTTATTAACCTCTTAATCTGACTTCATAATTAGAGTGATCTATGGGCTCGACCCGGTGTTACCTTATGCTACAAGTAGTTTTGGTAAATCGGTTATAAATTGATTTAAATTTGGTAATCTCGACAGAGTTGTCAAATTTTTGGCGCCGTTCTTAGGATCATTCTGATTTTGTTCAAATCTTATTAAGAGTATATTTAACTACTAATCTCTCACTAACCTTTGTGTTGCTTTGTGTTTTGGTGATTTTTAGGAGAAAACGGGTGATTACGGTCATTTTGCGAAATTTCGTATTGACGAAAAATGTGCCCAGAATGAGTGAAACTTGGTCAATTGAAGGAAAACGGCCTAATAAACAAGACTCACAGTGAATCAGTGAGGTCACCTCTGGTTTTTCCAAAATCCATCGGTTAGACCAGTTTTTCAATTTTTTAATATTTTTATTGCATTTTTTAGTTTCATTTTTGTGTAGTTTTCATGTCTTTGTACAAGTCCTATAATTTTTAAAAATCATTTCATTAGTTAATTAGATTTATTTTTGTATATTTTTAGAGTTGTCTAGTGTATTTTACTTGTTTACTTATTTTATTTTTTTTTTTATTTTTGTGTTTTGATTAGTGCATGACTAGGTCTAATCCTGATATCTTGCTTGAATTGGATCCTGAGATTGATAGAACATTGCATAGGTTGATTAGAACTCATAGGCTAAGTGAAAGAATTGAGTCTGAATTTAGTTGTGACATTGAATCTGAAAGTGCACTTGAGATCTTAAGTGATTCTAAAATCATGGGTGATAACATGCAAAATAGGACCCTTAAAGAACTTGCTTTGCTCCGATGTAACTTACCGGTCTTTGTGCATTCAATATCCTAATCTTGATGCTTGACTTGAGTTAAAATCGGATTGATACACTTGTTGCCCAAGTTTCATGGTCTTACGGTGAAGATCCCCATAAGCACTTAAAGGAGTTCCATGTGGTCTGTTCAACCATGAAGCCACATGGAATCTCTGAGGAGCATATCAAGTTGAGGGCATTCCCTTTCTCTCTTGCTGATGTAGCCAAAGATTGGTTGTTCTACCTTTCACCAAGTTCTGTCACGAGTTGGGATGATATGAAGAAATTATTCTTGGAGAGGTTCTTCCCTGCATCCAGGCAGGCATTTGCCATTAGAAAAGACATTTGTGGTATAAGGCAAATGGTATGGTGAGACCTTGCATGAGTATTGGGAGAGATTCAAAAAGCGTGTTCGAGTTGTCCCCACCATCAAATTAGTGATCGACTCTTGATTCAATATTTCTATGAGGGCTTGTCGTCGATGGATAGAAGTATGGTGGATGCCGCATCGGAGGTGCATTGGTGGATAAAACCCCTACTGCAAAGAAGAGATTTGATAGCAAATATGGCGACCAATGCTCAACAATTTGGCACAAGAGTCCTTACCTCAACCAGAGGAGTTAATGAAGTTCAATCGTCTCATGTAGATCAACAGAGAATGGAACATAGACTTGATGAATTGACTTCTTTGGTGAGGCAATTAGCATGGGACAACATGTACCAGGTTACGTACAAGAACACCGCAAGGGTGTGTGGCATTTGCTCTTGCTCATCTCATCCCTCGATACAAGCCCCACACTTCAAGATGGTGGTTCCGCGTTTCCGAACGATCGATTCTGCGGCGGTGGCATTTTTCCTAGTAGACCTCAATATCAAGCGGTCCCAAAGCAGCCAAGATATGATCCATTTTCTAATACTTATAACCCTGGTTGGAGGGACCATCCTAACTTGAGATATGGGAATTCTAGTCAAGACAAACAACCCCAACAAGAAGAATTTAGATACCAAGTCAGTAGGTCCTAGCAACAAATACCAACCACTGCATTCGAGACAACAACAAACGTACGACCACGTGCGGCGTGACCCCTTATGTTGCCAAGTCCTACAACCATCCATCGAGCCATCATTGGAAGATTTGATGAAACAAATGGCCACAAATAATATTCAATTCCAGTGAGATGTCAATGCCACCATTCGAACCCGCAAACTCAGATTGGGCAATTGGCCACCACCGTGAGTGAATTGAAAAGTCAAGGTTCGAGTCAATTGCCTTCACAAACGATCGGTAACCCAAGAGGCAATGTAAGTGCTATTACCTTGAGAAGTGGCAAAGAAATTGATGGTCCTAGTCTCCACAACCGAGCTCCCATTGCGGCGACCGGAGAGATTGATCGGACACAACACAATTCGCATGAACTAGATGCCCCGGTCCGGAAGAAATGTGCGAGAGAATTCGGACTTGAACATTCCACTACCCTTCCCAAACAGAGTGACACGGTCAAGCGAGATAGCGCAAGGAAAAACGAGAGAAGGAAGTCATGGAGACATTCGGAAGGTAGAAATCAATATTCCCTCCTAGATGCAATCAAACAAATTCCCAAGTATGCCAAATTTCTCAAGGAGTTGTGTACTCACAAGAGAAGACTTAAGGGTACCGAGAAAGTCAGTATGGGCGAGAAATGTTTCTGCGATGATTCACCAAGCATGCCAAAGAAATGTAAAGATCCTGGAACTTTCACAATCCCTTGCACTATAGGTAATTCCAGGTTTGACCATGCAATGCTAGATTTGGGTGCTTCTATTAATGTCATGCCTACGTCGGTGTATAAGTCTTTGAACATTGGCACCTTACACCCCACCGGTATAGTGATTCACCGGCAAACAGGGACTCTTGCTCACCTGCAGAGTCTTTGGAAGATGTGTTGGTGCGAGTAAATGAGCTAATTTTTCCAGCGGACTTCTACATTCGGACATGGAAGATGAGTCTTCAACAAATCATGCTCCATTGATTCTAGGAAGACCATTCCTCAAAACAGCCAAAACCAAGATAGACGTGCATGCTTGGCACCCCTTCTATGGAATTTGGTGGAGATGTGGTACTGATTTAACATTTTTGATGCCATGAGACATCCCTTGAGGAGCATTCGAGTTTTTCATGTTGATGTGATTGAAATCTTGGTTGATGATACTTATCTTTGATATGAGTGTTGAATTCCCCGATATTGCTAACTTTCTCGGATTAAATCACACTTGTGATATATGTGTTAACGTGATATCTTGAACCATGTCTTTGCATGTCTTTGAGATTTATGCGATTGTGAGTGATGATGCAGGTGCTTGTTTGACTGATGCAGCATATGAAAATATGAGTCAAAATTATGTCGAATTTAATGCTGCTGAGTTACTTGTTTCAAATAGCTTCTTTGCCTTCTATTGTGCATCCCCCATCCTTAGAGCTAAAGACTTTGTCAGACCACCTTAAATATGCATATTTGGAAGATGGTGAGAAGCTGCCAGTGATTGTCGCTCGGAATCTACAACCTGAACAAGAAGAAAAATTGCTGCAGGTTTTGAAGCGGATAAGCGGGCCATCGGATGGACACTTGCGACATTCCTGGTATTAGTCCCTCCACATGTATGCATAGGATTTTATTGGAGGAAGGTACCAAGCTAGTGAGGCAGCCCCAAAGGAGACTAAATCCCGATTCGGATGTGGTGAAGAAGGAAGTGACCAAGCTTTCTGGTGGCATTATTTATCCCATATCCGACAAGTAAATGGGTGAGCCTAGTGCAAGTGGTTCCAAAGAAATGCGAGTCACGAATTGCAAATCGAACAATGAGCTCCTACCCACAAGAATCCGCAACGGTTGGCGGGTGTGCATTGATTATAGGCGGCTTAACCAGGCCACTAGGAAAGATCATTTTCCATTGCCTTTCATTGATCGGATGTTGGAGAGATCGGTGGCAAGTCGCATTACTGTTTCTTGGATGGATATTTGGGCTATTTTCAGATTCATATAGCCCCGAAGACCAAGAGAAGACCACTTTCACCTGTCCATTTGGAACATTTGTATACGGAGAATGCCCTTTGGTCCGTAAGCTCCGGGGAACCTTTCAAAGGTGTAAGGTCGATGATCTTCTCTGAATTTTTAGAGAGTTGCATGGATGTGTTTATGGATGATTTTACTTGTCTATGGCTCTTCCTTTGATGCATGTTTAGATAGTCTGAATAGAGTCTTGCATCGATGCATTGAGACTAATCTTGTTCTTAATTATGAGAAGTGTCATTTTATGGTAGAACAGGGCATAGTCTTAGGCCATATCATCTCTCAGAAGGGTATAGAAGTAGATCCTGCTAAAATTGATGTTATTTCCCAATTGCCTTACCCCTCTTGCGTGCGAGAGGTTCGTTCTTTTCTTGGCCATGCAGGTTTCTACAGGCGGTTCATTCAGGATTTCAGCAAAAAGGCCCTTCCCCTGTCTAACTTGTTACAGAAAGATGTTGCTTTTGATTTTGATGGCAATTGTAGAGAGGCTTTTGATTGCCTTAAAGGAGCTTTGACCACCACTCCTATCATCCAACCACCAGATTGGACACTCCCATTTGAACTCATGTGTGATGCCTCTAATTATGCATTGGGAGCTGTCCTTGCACAGAGAGTCGGCAAAGTACCTCATGTCATTTCCTATGCTTCGAGGACTTTAGATGCTGCACAAGCCAACTACACTACAACCGAAAAGGAACTTTTAGCAATTATTTTTGCTTTAGATAAATTTCGATCATATTTACTTGGTTCTAGAGTGGTTGTATTTTCAGATCATGCAGCTTTGAAGTTTCTCCTGAAAAAGCCCGATGCAAAGCCAAGGTTGATTAGGTGGATGTTGCTCTTACAGGAGTTTGATATTAATGTCAGAGATAAGAGTGGAGCGAGAGAACACGTGGCGGATCACTTGAGTCGGATTGAAAGAGAGGGATTCTTCTCCTATCCATGATGCCTTCCCTGATGAATAACTTTTCAAGATGCAAGGTAACATCCCTTGGTTTGCAGATTTGGTTAATTTCTTGGTTGCTAGAGCACTACTTGCACATTTTACTAAGGCACAGATTGATAAACTGAAAAGTGAGTCAAAATATTATGTGTGGGATGACCCTTATTTGTGGAGATTTTGTAGTGACCAAGTCATTAGGAGATGTATTCTGATCATGAGTTTGATTCTGTTCTTAGTTTTTGTCATGCACTTGCCTGTGGGGACATTTTGGACCTACTCGTGCATGCTAGGAAAGTTTTGGACTCGGATTATATTGGCCCACTCTATTTCGTGATGCATATTTGTTTTGTAAATCTTGTGAACAATGCCGAGAACAGGGAATATTTCTCGTAGGAATGAGATGCCCCAACAACCTTTGTTGTTCGTGAAATATTTGATGTTTGGGGTATTGATTTTATGGGTCTTTTTCTGTGTCATTTGGTTTTGTTTACATTTTGATTCTTTGTGGATTATGTATCTAAATGGGTGGAGGCAAAAGCCACTCGGACTGATGATTCCAAGGTTGTTGTGGATTTTGTTAGATCACATATTTTCTGCAAGTTTGGAGTCCCAAAAGCCATCATTAGTGATCAGGGTTCACATTTACATGTCGAAGCATGGAAGCCTTGATGAAAAAGTATGGAGTCTTGCATAGAGTTTCTATACCTTATCATCCCCAGACTAATGGGCAAGCCGAGGTTTCCAACAGAGAGATCAAACAGATACTTGACAGTTCAACCTAACAGAAAGGACTTGGAGCAAAAGGCTTGAGGATGCTTTATGGGCTTACAGGACCGCCTATAAGACTCCAATTGGGATGTCTCCTTATCGGATTGTTTTTGGCAAAGCATGCCACTTGCCAGTGGAAATTGAGCATCGTGCATTTTGGGCAGTAAAAAGGTGTAACTTGGACCTAAATCAAGCAGGCATGGAGCGGAAGCTACAGTTGCAGGAATTGGAGGAGATCCGCATGGAGGCTTATGAGAATTCCAAACTTTATAAAGAGAAGACTAAAGCCTTCCATGATAAGAAGATCATGAGAAAAACATTTAAGATTGGTCAAAAGTTCTCCTTTATAACTCCGCCTCAAACTCATGCCCGGAAAGCTCAGATCTAAGTGGCTTGGTCCATTTGTTGTTACTAAGATTTTTCCTTATGATGCTGTGCAGGTTACAAGTGAGACTACTACAAAAGCTTTCACAGTCAATGGACATCGCCTCAAACCATTTTATGAGGGAGCTCAAGAGGATATTTTGGAGGAGGTCCACTTGCAAGAAGTCGTCTACCCCACTTGATAAGTAAGATGCCACCTCAATGGACAAAAAAAAAATTGATTGAGTTAAAAAAAAAAATTTCTATTGTGCTGACCCATATTTGTTCAATTATTGTCCTGATCAAATCTTTTGGAGATTTGTACCCGACAATGAGGTAAGTAGTGTCATTGAATTTTGTCATTCAGAAGCATGTGGAGGTCATTTTTCTTCAAAGAAAACAAATTTGCAAAAAATCTTGCGGATATGAATTTTATTGGCCATATTATTCAAGGGCAGTTATACTTTTTACAAAAGTTGCGAACATTGTCAAAAATTGGGGTCCATTTCTGAAAGAAAAATGATGCTTCCAAGTTACGCAAATTGCACTTGCATGAATTGCGGAATCAATAAATGATGCATAAAAAAAATAATAATAATAATAATAAAAAAAAAAAAAAAAAAAAATTATAAAGCAAAAAGACTCAAACCATTTCTCGGAACATCAAGTTTGTTGAGGTAGAATCCATCTCCTTTCTAATCCTTGTTATGAGTAGAATTTATTTTAATTTGTTTCTTCTTTTTGCGCTTCTTTCAGTTCCCGGTTAAACGGCGGATAACGGTACTCGTGACTCTCGAGTCGGTTTGTCTTTCGATTTCCCATAATAATGATTTCTTCTCTTTCAAAATGGATGTCATTCTTTCAAATCTAAAAAGGTATTTCCCTTCTTCATAAAAATGTTCTAACCAAAATTTACAAAGCTAGGTGTGAGAGATTGAGACTGTTAATGTACAAGGGCATCCCGAGAAGATATACGCTTGGATAATCAAAGCAAAGGTTCGTTTAGTCGGTGAATCTTCCGATTCATTTGTCCGATACATGCCTGGTCTCGGTAAAAGTTCATTTTTGAAAAAGAAGAGCAAAAAGAATGCACGTTTGTTACAAGTGTGCACGATGGAATTGCAACACGCAATGTCGTTCTTTGGGAATGGTTTACGTAAACAGAGAAGATAAAATATTCTTCATCAAGAATGGATCGAGTAAGGAGTCATTAGATAATATCTTATTGACTCTTGAGACGCATTCTTGTGGAATTGTGCAGCGTGAACTTCTTCGTTTGTGGAATCTCTTCAAGGACGAGCAAGAGCGTTATAGTCTTGATATCGACTCAAAAAAGACCGTGTTTGTCAATTTATAAGAAAATTGGATGGGAAGCCTATCCCCGACTCATAGAAGGCGTTTAAGCCATTTCTGGACGTAAAACCAGAGGAAGATGTGAGCCACAATCACAACAATTTGTATATATTATCTTATGCATTTATTATTTAAAAAAAAAACAAAAACAAAAACAAAACATAAAAAAAACAAAAAAACAAAAAAAATTTCAAAAGTTTTCTGACAACAGCCAACCTACTCATATAGGAGCTATTATTTTTTCTATTCTCTTCCCTATTTAAACACTCCATTTTCTTCACTTTCCTGCAACTCTTAATCATTCACAGAGAGAGTGTGAGTGTAGAGATGGAGGGAGCTTCTTCTTCTTCTGTTCGTAGACTTGTTAGTATCTGTGTATTTTGTGGGACACATTATGGGAAGAGTTTAGAGTTTGTCAACGCAGCAACCACTCTTGGTAGAACACTTACTGCGAGGAACATTCGTGTAGTATATGGGGGAGGTTGCCTTGGGTTAATGGGGGCTGTATCACTTGCATGCATTTCTAAGAGGTGGTCAAGTTTTAGGTGTCATTCTGAACCTTTAACTCGAAGGAATTTTGTTGGAAAGACAATTGGACAGGAAATTCAAGTATCATCTATGCATGCACGAATGACGGCAATGCTTGAAAACTCTGATGCCTTCATAGCCTTACCTGGTGATTTTGGTACTTTGGAAGAAGTCTTTCAAATTGTTTCTTGGCCCAACCGAACATCCACCATAAACCCATAGGTTTGTTGAATGTTAATAATTTCTTTGATAATTTGTTATCTTTTGTTGACCATGTTTGTGGAACGTAAATTTGTCACACCTTCCGAAAGACAACTCCTTATCTCGGCTTCCACTTGTTGATGAGTTAATTGATAAATTGGAAGCCTTTGTTTATGAACTGATCCAAGTGATGTACCCGATAGATTGGTCGGGAGACAAAGAAGAAGCGAGACAACAACAAGGGAGGCAAAGCGAAACAACAACGGTGTGACTGACACTTCATCTATGACTTTCCTTTCTCTTTAGTTTTATTCATCGTACTTTATTTACATTTTATATTTGTGTAAGGTTTCTCTTTTCCGTAATTGCGGTGGTACTATCCTCTATCTTTTTCCTTTCTATTTTTTTTAACATTGAGGACAATGTTATGATCTAGTTGGGGGGAAGGATAGTTGTGTGACTAAAAAAAAAAAATTTTTTTGTAAGTGTGTTTATGTTTGTCGTGTGTAGAGTTGTGAAAAAAAAATGTGTGTATATATTAATATGTTTATTGTGTTTATATGTTTGTCAGTAATTTTCTAACCAGTTAAGGATGGCAGAGTAAGGAGTAATTCTACTCTTGAGACGCATCTTAATTGGTGGCAGAGGTCTGATGTGGCACTGACAGTGTGCTTCTTTTCCTGCTTGGCGTTGATTCACTTCTTATCAGGTTGTGTTGCTCTTTTCTATCTCTCTTTCACATTAAGGACAATGTTATATTAAGTGTGGGGAAGAGATTTTAGTATTTTTTGTTTTGTTTTGTTGTTAAAAAAATAAAAAAAAAACAAAAAAACACACAAAAAAAGGGGTTCATTGCATGATTGAATAACTTTTCTTCCTTCTTGAACTGATATGCTTGGTTATGGATGATTGAATTGATGAATTGAGTTTGATAGATGCATACCTTGTGAGATTTTGAGCCTAATGGATGGATTCAACATTTATGCCATTCTCTTCTTTCTTGTGTGATTTTCACTCATGTTAATGATCACTCTAGAACTTGCTTTGACTCTTTTTGAGGCTACATTTCACTTGCATGCATGAACATGATTGAGGCCCTCTTTCTTAATTAGCTAGTTTAACCAAACAGCCAACCTTGCATATTTCCTCTTGCTTAACCCCTTTGAGCTTATTTGATTATTCTTTGTCTCGAACTCATTATGTTTCTTAAATGAAAAAAAAAACCATGTTCTTACTTAGTCTTAGGGAATAAGAGAACATTAGCTTTGCCATTGGATGAGTTCATGAACAAGTGTGGGGTGTGTATGCGAGAATGGTTGAAAAATGTATATATGATGTTATTTTTAAAAAAAAATGAAAAAAAAAAAAAAAATATATACATATAAAAAAATTCAAAAAAAAATATATATATATATGTAAAAAAAAGGGTCAACAAGGCAATAAAGGAATGGAAAATAATATGTAAAGGGAATTTGTATTAGATGAAGTTGGGATGAACTTTCATGATCGATAATTGAACTCAGCTTTCATGTTCTTTTATTCTCTTTGGTGTTTAACTTGTCATATCCATATTACCTTCTCCTTTACCTTGACCCCATTACAACCTTGAATAAAATCCTCATGATTTGTGTGTGCATGTGTTCTGAGTAGTGGAGAAGTAGAAGATAAGCAAGCTTATGGTAGTGCAATTTTCATGAGTTGAATTGAGTGTAATACCTACCTTTTAAACACTTGAGAGATTGAGAGTGAATTTTGTGAGGATCTGTCATTCTTTACTCATGCTTTTCAATTGAAGTATCCTTGCTTGTTGATTTAAGATGTGAAGATGTGTTACCTCATAAATGTTTTGATCACTTGAATTATCAATTGCTCTTCATTCTTAAATATTATTAGAAATTGAGTCTTTTAGAATGTTTAACTTTTGAGTCTGTTTTATTTTGTTTTTGTGTGTTTTGCCCAGGAGTGCAAAAAGCTAAGTGTGGGGGAATTTGATGTTCACATATTTGATGCATTAATAAGCTTTCATTTTTAGTCATTTACACTCTCCGTGCACTTAATAAATTAAGTTTGGTTATGTTTTGTATGTTTTGAACTCAAAATAGATTTAATTGAATTTTTTAGCATGATTTACGTCTTACACTAATTCTGTATTTAGGTCATATCTTGGGCTGTAGGTGGATGTTTAAGGTGAAACTTATGTCATTATAAAGATAAGAGAGAGCTCTACAATCTTCATGAAGACATCAAAGACTCAATCACACGTTTGGATGGCTCAAATTGGCATTGAATCAAGAACTAAAGTGTTGCTCCTGGCAGAATGACCTATGTGTACTGTTCATTACACTGCTCGTAGTGAAAGTTGTAGAATAGGCTGAAATTTTGATGGTTGATAGTTAAGACTCAAATCTACAACTTTCATGTTGAATACTTTTCCCGATTCAGACTCCTTGGAGGTGATATTGGGCTTGGAAGTCTGAACAAAGGAGCTACGACTAGGCCTGAATAGTGTGCAGTAATTTGAACATAACTGGAGCTATAGAAATGATATTGGGCTCAAACTAAAGCCATTTGAAAGCTAAGATCCAGACCTACAATCTTCATGAAGACCACTTGGCTCAAGAATGACGAATGCAATGACTTCAGAGCTGCATGATTTCGGAGACAAAAAATCTCCATAATTTTTCACTCACCAAAAGTCATTCAACATACTCCACTCATCCACCTACTCCACTCAACCACCATGACTCAGCCCCTTTTGACATTTTGTACCTCTAAACCCTCTATAAAAGGGAGGCTATGCAGATCATTGTAATATGTAGAGCTTTTATGTAGAAGTGCTGTTATAATTAAAGTTTTAGTGTTTCATTTTGGAGAATTCTCTTCTTCTCTTTCTCTCCTTCTCTCTCTTTGTTATTTTTATATGGTTGTTGAAGGTTCTCCAATGGTGATGGCTATGGAGAGCTAAACTTCTTTAATCAATCCAAGAGATTGACAGTCTTGATGATTAATCTTGAGATTTTGTTTTAATTGTTATATATTCATCTATTAATCAAGTTTCTCTTTCTCTTCTTCTCTTGTTTAAATTCTGATTTAATGCTTAATTTGATTGGAATTTGCATATGTTAATTGCGTAATTGTCATATGTCAAGAGATGAATTCAGAGGTTAAATAATTTATTAAAGGTGTTTGATGAAATATTTAGCTTGGTTGGATCTTGATTTTTAAGTTAATTTGGATTTTGGATGGATGCTTAATTTGTCTAACCTTAATTAATTGAATTCTAGAAGCGTTTCTAGTAGAAGATCCATGGATCATTGAGAGGCGTCTTGATATGATCTAAGACCAAGGATTTGGTTGATAGTTGAATCGATCTATAAAGATCAAGGATGGATTAAAATCAAGATTTGTTAATTCTCTTGGATTGGTTGTTTTCTCAATCTTGTTTACTCATTTTAATTGTTCTTTGTTGTTTAATCTTGCAAAACTTTTCCCCCCTGTTTATTAACCTCTTAATCTGACTTCATAATTAGAGTGATCTATGGGCTCGACCCGATGTTACCTTATGCTACAAGTAGTTTTGGTAAATCGGTTATAAATTGATTTAAATTTGGTAATCTCGACAGTTGTCAGCTGGCTGGATCATACCCCATCCACATCTCCAAACCTTGGTCTCTTAAAAAAGTGGGTTGGCTTTGCAGAACATTGGCAAACCGGGATCATAATCCCGGAGAAAATGCCAAAGTCCCTTGCACTACTTCTCTGCGATGCAGCTAAAGACCGAGATCTTCTTTCGCTTGTTGGAAGGGGTATGACCTCTCTAGCTGAAGAATCCTCCGCCGGTATCAGCCATTCCAAGTTGCCTCAAGTCACGGAGCAGTTACAGCGGCCTTTCCACCCCAAAACAGAGTGAAGCCACTCCGGAGTAGAAATTCTCTGCCCACTCGTTCTTCTCCCACCTTCTCGATGGATAACGGCAGAAGCGGATACCCGCTGCTTCCTTGAAAGCAAGTTAAAGAAAGCAGACCACCCCAGGTTGCTCCAAGAGGGTCCTCGCTTCTTTTGTCCCGGCATCCTTGCATATTCAGCTGTTACTACGAAGAAGATCGGCCAGGTGCTTTCAAGTAGCCCGCCAAGAAGATGGAGAGAGGAATAGTGTGCTCCGTCGGGTCCCCATGCAATAGTAGACGAAGGCATTGTCTCATCCTGGCAACACGTTGGATCAGACACCGCCGTGTACGCCAGGAGAGAAAGGCTCCCGCCTCCCTAAATGCATAGCAACCCAGTTTTACGCCAAGAAAGAAAGGCCCCTGTCGAAAAGAAAAAACGCTCGGGGAAGATAAAACCTCTTCAAGAACTTTGGAAAAAATAAAAGTTTAATCTCTGCAGATGATGAAGCTCTCTTCATAAAATAGGGAAATGAAGAAAGAACTACACTCATTCCCCTAGGAGAAATCATTTCTGTTCGACAATGAAAAAGGAGGGAATGCAAACTCACGGAGAAGTATTCTCTACTTATAGCATGCTTGAGGGATTCTGATTGGTCCCGTAAAAGGTGACCTGATCCCATGAAGTCAGCCAAAATAAATGCTTTTGATCTCTGGTTGGTCACAAAGATAGGGAACTGTTGAAAAAATCCATGTGAAACTGACGTTTTCTTTAAAGAATCATTACTTCCTAATAAAGTCCAAGTATTAGTTTCCCAGAGAATCACAGACTGTTACCACCAGAGATCGCGTTCGGGATTTACGTCGAATATGTCTCCAGTACTCATACTTGGGGGCAGTGATCTTTGCTTATAACTGAATAGGTCAAGGACGTCGGTAATAACCCAGGGTCTAACACTCATCCGTCGAATTACCATGTTAGCTGTGTGATGGTTGATCCGCTCTAAACTTGACTCTGGTCTGTCTCATCCAAGAGCCAAGCTGGGGGCAACTATTCTGGACCATGATCCGGGATCCCGCTCCATGGGATCAACTCGACATGCACACTACCGGACTCTCCTAACTGGCATAGAGGAAGACTCACGACGTATTCCGAACCACGAATTATGGTCCTAAAGTGGCGTTGGGATACGACATCGCGGCTGGTAGATTCATACAAGATCAATCCCTAAATATCCGCAACTGTCGATCATCAACTTACGATATTATAGGATTTATAGATATCCTTGATGGCTAGATACTTTCCTTATATTAATCTCGGATTTATAGGGATGTATCCTATAATAATGAAAAGGTGATCATCATCAGGATACTAATCTTAAATTACCTGCATTCAATAAGAATCTCATTAGGATTCTGTATACGCTCTATAAATACAAGGCTAAGTCATCTTAGTAAGGTAACTCTGAATCCAATCTCTTAAACCTTCTTGTGCACTGTCTGACTTGAGCGTTGGAGTCCTTTTGCAGGTACCCACCCCCTGTGTTACACGCTCAGCTGCTGCTCAAAGGAGGAACCACCGTAACGTGCCTATCTCAGGTACCCCTCTGAATCCACTTCAGAACAGCTGTGTTTCAGACTTTCAATAGTTTGGGGCTACATTTCGCATCTCTTCTCTCTCAGTTGGGGCTTTGGGGTGTGATACTATTGTTTTTATTTTTAATTTCCTCAACCTGATCGGTTCATAAAAACCGGCCGTGAGTTATTTCGGATCAATAACGTTTCCAATTTGATAAAAGAGTCAGTTCGGCTTGGTGACTGATTCAACAAGGTCGGTCCGAGTCGAGTCTAACAACTATACTTAAAATTAATTTTAAATTGTTTAAGATAAATTAATTATAAAAATTCAAATTGCTTTATAATTAGATTTAATTTAATTTTAATTTGTTTAATATTTATCTTAAACTATTTATAAAATTATAATTAAATTTAAAATTTAAATATTAAGCTAGACATAAAAATGAAAAAGAAAAAGAGAGAATAAAAAAGATGAGAGAAATGTCACCCAATAGAAAAAGGTGAGAGATAGTATGAAAGATGTTGAATTAGAAAAATACCAACTTTAAAATAATTTTTTAATAACTAATTTTATCTCAAAATTAATTTAGATAAAAAAAATTATATTTAAAAATTGACCCAACTGCACTTTGATATCTAATTTTTGGAAGTTTCTAAACACCCTCAAGGTTTAATTTATAAAACCCGTCCTTACTCAGATTCAGTAATCCATTAACATATAGTGGAATTTTTCTTGCGGTAGAAATAATGGATGCATATTTTGTATTCATCCTTCCAACATTTTATACATTCTTGAAAAAAGTTGGCTTTTGCATATAATAGAAATGAGAAGAAAGTATAAAGCGGGGTTCTTTCTGAAACTTGATGGTTCATAAACAACTAAAACGAATCCCTAATTAGATAATTCTTTTACTTTCGTTTGGTGGTTTTTTTTTTATCTCAAATGGGCGGTGCTTTCAAGATGCTCTCTTTGGGAAAGTTTAATTTGTTTGTCCTATCAATATAAAATTTTTATATTATCAATTAATCATATATTATTACATATATGATATTTAAAATAATTATTAAAAAATTAAATATTTTTAATGATATGATGATACATGATTAGATGTCAGTGCATTTAAATTAAATCTTACTTTAAATCTTAAAAACCAAGATGAAAGATTAACGGATAAATGTTTGTTTTTATATTGTTTAAGCTTCTTAGTCTTGGAATTTATGAATATTTTTTTATTATTAAATGTTTCTTTTTTTTTTTATTACACGAAGTAAAAGCTATATTGATGCTTACATTCTATATATAGATATTTCAAATATTAAAATATTGAGATGCAGACTATAGCTATTTTGTTACAACTAATATATATTGATATATATTCAATATATTCACATTATTGATATTGTTGCCTTAGAGAAAAGACTACTTATCTTTTTTGACAACAAGATTAATTATTGTATACAAGTTTCTTTAATCAGGTGTGGATATCAATTTTTGGAGAGAAAAGTGGCTTGGTATGACTACTCTTAAAGACTATTTTTTAGACTTTTTCAGGTGGTTGTCAATAATACCTTGACAATTGGTGAAATGGGTTCTTGGATTGGTGATAGGTGGGTTTGGAGTTGGAGGTGGAGACATTCTTTATTTGTTTGGGAGGAGGAGTTGTTGAAGGAACTTGAAAATTTACTTGCTTTTGTTATTTCTCAAAAGGAGGTTTGTAATTCATGGATTTGGACCCTTGACACTTTAAATGATTTTTCTGTGAAATCTGATTATTTACACTTAGAGTGTGTTTGGAATGAATAAAAATGAGAAATGATTTGATTTGAATTGATTTGATTTGATTTAGAAATCAAATTTTGTGTTTGGAACTTTTATAAAAAAATAGGATTTGAATTGATTTAGAAATCAAATTTTGTGTTTGGAATTTATTAAAATGAGAATTGATTTGATTTAATTTTATCATTTTACATTTTAACCATTATGAGAGGTTGTTAGAGATAATTATTAAGGGTAAAATAGTATATTTATTTCAAATCAAATCAATTCCTAACAAATCCTATCAAATTTGATAGAATTTAAAAAACAAAAAAAATGAAATCCATGAGATTTTAAAAATCAAATCATTTCCTATTTTTTAACATTCTAAACACAAAATTTAATTAAGTTTGATTTACAAATGAAATCATTTACCATTTTTTTGCATTCCAAACACACTCTTAATGAATTTTTAAAAGTCTTTGAATCTTAATCCAAATTTAGCAAAGGCTTATCAGGTTTTATGGAAGACTATTGTACCTTCCAAAGTTACTGTGTTTGCTTGGAGGCTTTTTCAAGACTGGCTGCCAATAAGGGAGGCGTTGTCTTATAAAGGAATAATCCATTCTGATCAAGGTATTTTATGTGTTTTTTTGTTTTTCTCATTGTGAGAGTTGCAGTCATTTATTTTTTACTTGTCCCTTCTCTTATAATGTTTGGTCTATAATTTATGCTTGGTTGAGTTTTGATGGTGTTTATCATAATGATGGAGTTAGTCATTTTCTACAACATGGGGCTGTTATTAGAGGGAAGAAGTTTAAAAGAGTAAGGCATATTACTTGGTTTACGGTTATTTGGTCTATCTGGTTATTGAGGAACAAAGTTATCTTCTAAGGGATAATAGCTAATTGTACTTTGGTTTATCTAGTTATTGAAGAACAAAGTTATCTTCCAAAGGATAATAGTAGATTGTACTTCTGTGATTACTCAAATTAAGCTTTTATCTTGAGAATGATTTATTTATAAGGAAGGTAGAAATTGAGGCTTCTCTTACTCAGATTGGTGCATTAATCATTTGAATTATCTTCAAGCTATTTAACTTTGTACTTTGATGTAATAGATTGGAGTACCCCTTATACTCTTTATCAATATAATTTTGCTTATTAAAAAAAAAATCACCTGCGTGCATTCCACAGGATTCACAGGTCTACATTTATATGAAAATAAAACAAATAAATTCAATGTGATGTTCGTCATTTTTTTTTTAAAAAAAAAAGAGAAATAAAGATTGCAGAAATAGAATATTTCTTGAGGAATACCTCTTTGGGGATCAGTGTCTAATAAGAATATGTTTTTGTAAAAGCAAAAGTTAATTATTTACCTCTCGATTTTAATAGAAGACGGAGCAATAGAGTTCACAAAGTTTAAAAGGATGCCTTTTCACTATTTGCCGGAAGTTTTTTTTTTTTTTTTCATGGGTTTATGCATTTCATTTATTTAGTTGACGTTACGTTTTGTAAAACCTTAAATTTTATATTCATTAATAAACCCAAAAAATGATATAAAAATTTATATTCCCTGAGGGTTTCTACCTATTTCATTTATTCTTATTTCTAAACTTGAATGTAGGTTTTTCTTTTATTGTAAGATAAGCTGATTTTTTTAAATTTGTTCGCATGAATAATTCAAGGAAACATTCATAAATTAAGCAATGGGCAATTTATTATTATTATTATCTTTTTCAGAATAGTTACGTACATTATGTCATAGAATTTTAATTTAATATTTATTAAAAATATCAATAATTGTTTATGGAATGTATATTTATATGTTTTCTTAATTTATTAATCCTTTTGCTTATTAGGTTAACCTATGCTTTGATGGTTGGAACAAAATAAAGTTATCAGTCAATTAACACAAACTTCTTTAATGATCAATGTTATTGTTAATTTCAATACTTTGTTAATAATATTATAGAAAAAAAAATGTTGCTTACTTTAATATCGAACAACTATTTGGCTTGTCAAATTTGAAATTTTGTTATGCTAATTATATTTCACTTTATCAAACTAATATTTTATCAAACAAATATTTTGACAATTTAGTAGATTTCAAAATTTTAAGATAACGACTATATGATACACTAAATATATGCATAGTAAGAGTGGCAAATCCACATGTAATGATAGGGGGTTGTCGCACCCCTTAGCTTCTAAAATCCTTTACATTACTCATGCAGTTTTACTATTTTTTTTTTATAAAATACAATTGTAATATATTCATATGAAAATTATATTTAGCCCACCCCCTAGCTTCTAAAATCCTTTACATTACTCATGCAGTTTTACTATTTATTTTTTTTATAAAATACAATTGTAATATATTCATATGAAAATTATATTTAGCCCCCTCCCAAACTTTTTTCTTTGGCTCCGCCCCTCAATAGTAATATGATTAGCTGACAATTTAAAATGAATACGTAAAAAATAATTTAACTTATATTTATAGATCATCAATGAAAGATTTATGTTTACCGTACATCGCAATGATAGAATTGTTAGTTAATTTTAAAGTGATCTAATCTAAAAGATTCAAAACACAGTTTGTGTAATCAGTTGCATTATTATTTGTTGCAATCTTTTCCCATTCTTATTAATTTCCTTGCATTTGCATTAGTCGCTAAAAGGCTCAAATTCTCATATAACAAAAGTATTTATTTATAATTTTTCAAAATCTCTCCTTTCAATAAATAAAAGATTTATTTTTGAGATACCATAAGACACATAAACAGAAAGATTTTGTTGTTAAGATTGAGTTACATTTAAAAATATTTTAAAATCGGCGAGACTGAAATTCTGTATCAAAAAATGAGGATACTAAAATAATACAATTACAATATTATTAAATAGATAAAATTATAATTAAGTGAAAAACGAAAAAGAAAACGAAACTAACCTAAACATTACAAGTCGTTCCAGGCTTTCCTTGGATTTAGTGGAGCGGAGTCTTCAAAGCATTAGGCATTATTATGCATAAGATGGATTGTTAATTAATTATATATCAAAGCAATATATACATTTTCATCAACAAAAAAAAAGAAAGCAATATATACATTTCAACGTACACCAACAACTGGCATACTTGACTACTACAGCATTTATAATAATAATGATAACAACAATATTTAAGAATCTTAGTATTTTTAATTATAGTCATGTATTATTCGCGTCAGTTTACATATATTTTTAATTTATTTTTTCAAATCAGCCAAAGATAAATAATCTATATTAAAATTAGAAAATTCACAAAAATATTCTTTACTGTATGACTATAAAATATTAGTATAAATAATCAAGAAATTATGTGTTATAGCTTTGTGGTAAGATTTTTCACTTTTGGTAGAAGTTTTAACTGTTCCATAAACATGTGACATATAAGCAAACACATTATCATAAATAAAGTCCCCTTGACAAGACTGCAGTGGTACCATGCATCATATTCTGATTGGTGCAAGCGTGAAAAATTTGTTAAAAGAAATTTAAATTAAAAATATTAGTTATATATCTTTTTTAGGAATATATGATTATTCAATTATTTTTAAAAAATATAAATAAGTAAAAAAATGATAAAAATATATATATAATAAAAAATATTAGATAAAATATAAAAAATATGTATGTATTATTTGATATAAAAATATAAGATTTTAAATTTAAATATAATTCCTCAAGGAATCTCCGTACCACGCACCGGAAAAACGAAATTTAAATAAGGTACCCAAAGGAAGCTTGCTATGTATAGGCAGCCATTGGAACAGCATGTGACGAGTTGCGAGTTGGCGGTGATGAAAATGAGGCTGTTAAAGGCTTAGGAACAACCTGACTGCTGTGTTTCAGACTTTCAAATTTCAATCGTTGGGGGCTGCATTTCTCATCTCTTCTCTCTCAGTTGGGGCTTCAGGGTGTGATACTATTTTTTTTTTTTTTAATTTCCTCAACCCGATCGGTTCATAAAAACCGGCCGTGAGTTATTTTGGATCAATAACATTTCCAATTTGATAAAAGACTTAGATCGGCTTGGTGACCGATTCACCAACGTCGGCCTGAGTCTAACAACTATACTTAAAATTAATTTAAAATTGTTTAAAATAAATTAATTATAAAAATTCAAATTGCTTTAAAATTAGATTTAATTTTTATTCTGGACAGTGATTTAGGATCTCATCTAGTTGGATCAATTCAGTACACGTATAATATGATTATGTCCTATACGACGTAGTTAAGACCTTGAAGGTAGTCTGGACCTTAGAATTATGCACATTGAACGACGTTGAGTCATAATATTAAGATTGTTAGATACATGTAGATATATTCCTAAATATTCGTAACTATCAATCATCTACTTACGATATTATAGGACACATTACTGTTTCAAATTGATAAGTAGCTCTCGTATCATGAGTTCCTAATTTATAGGGGGTCACCCTAATAATAAAGGGAATGTAATATTTACCAAGATACTAATCTTAAATATCTGCATTTAACACAGATTGCATGAGGATTCTATACACGCTCTATAAATACAAGGCTAAGTAACCTTAATCAGGTATCAGTAAATTACTCACCATATACTGCCTTACTTGTGCACAGTCTAACTTGAGCGTTGGAGTCCCTTTGCAGGTACCCACCCCCCTGTTACGATACGCTTGGTCGCTGGTACTCAAGGAAGAAACCTCTAACAAGTGCCTATCTCTTGTACCCTCTGAATCCATTTCAGAATATTAGCGCCGTCTGTGGGAAATGATTAACTTCAAATCCCACCACCACCACTAGATATGGATCCGTCGAACACATGAACCATATGCTAGATTCGATGATCCATTTATCAAATCAACGTGGGCTGCAACCAGCCATGGCAGAACCATTGTTGAGTTCCTTCGCAGTGGCTATAACAGCCACCATCTTGCCAAGTCTACCACAAGATCGAGCAACAACCAAAATTGATGAAGTCCAGCGGTGGTTTGGGGTGGTTCGCAGCCAGTAGAGGCCAACCACCATCGCCATTCTCGCTCCACGTACGAAACTACCAAATTCCTCAAAGCGCTACCCAACAAAAGGAAAAGCATATATCATATCAGAACTCAGGCCCTAAGCGGAGATTCAAGTTCCAGCCTTTGTTTTGAAAACTAGCACTACCCCTCACCTGCGATTGCTGATCTAAGACTTTGACGAGGTAGGGTTTTGATGGTGACAAGCCACCCTTCTGCAAGCAGTTGAGCCCCATCGTCCTTCACCCACGA
Source organism: Ormosia semicastrata (assembly GCA_029884595.1). Classification (NCBI taxonomy): domain Eukaryota; kingdom Viridiplantae; phylum Streptophyta; class Magnoliopsida; order Fabales; family Fabaceae; genus Ormosia; species Ormosia semicastrata. The sequence goes on along the minus strand of JAQQTO010000036.1, from coordinate 5,954,974 downwards.
GTTGCTGGTGTGGGAGTTGATGGGTGGGAGGGGGTTTGATGGTGTTGGTGGAGCATGACGATCTCGGATCGTGGTGGACGAAGATCTTAACAACGATCGGTCGGTGGACGTACTAGGTTGTGGTCGCGGCTCCCCGCTCGTGAGTCACGGCTACCCTACTCGTGCTCACCCATGGCGGATGGCGACTATCTACGAGAAGGTGCACAGACATACAAAGACTCACCTTCACGCCTCTACTAATACAACCCGTCTCGCCTCCGTCTGCCCGCCACACTTTACTGTCAGTCTACCTAGATCCAGCAGTTTCCAACGGATCCATGGATATAAGTCAAGGTTCATGACCATCGTGACCAAACCTAGCGGCTCAGGCGGCCCCAGCTTCTTTTATGTCCTCGTTCTAGCGCCAGGTACTAGAGTCGCAATGGCTTTCTGGTGAAAGGAACGCCGGGGTCACCCAAGCCACAGCTGCTCACCACCAAGAAGCATGCCTCTAACGCGTCTCCTCTCTCTACTTCCAGCAAATGCTGGTCCCGTTCTCGTAAAAAGTAGCCAAGCCCTAACCCAGATGGTTCTTGCTCCTCACTACTTGTGGATTCGACCCATGAAATATAGGACCTAGATCATGGTATACTTCTCAAGGTCCTTCCTGCCGCGCCCCCTCTGCTACACCCTCCGCTCCTTCATCGTCCTTCCGATGCGATGCAGTAAGCCAGTGTTGAAGCCAGGCGGTGAAGCCTAAACGAAGACCCAAGGGAAACCTCAAACCACCATTAATGGTGGACCGAGATGCTGGGGTCCATCTGCGCGTAGTCGCAAAGATGAAGAAGAAGATGAAGTGCGGAAGGACCATGGTTGTCGCTCAAACGCACACGACTCCCCCAACTGCAAATGGCGGTGGCTGCCTCCTTACTGCACTGCCTGTCGAGACCCACACAACTGCCAACGACAACGAACCTCGAACTGGTTGGTTGAACCTCATAGAGTTCCCTTTTGCTATTCAGACTGTCAAAAGTGGGTGCAGTGGAGCTACACGTTCTTGCGGTTGGTGATAGCCATGTGGGTCGTAAGGTCATCGAACGATTGCTTAAAAACTTGAGCCACTGTCACAACCAACAACATTGTTGGTGATGACGCCAGAGTGGCAGCAACAACCGTTGTAGTATCGGTACCCAAGAATGATCCGACGTTGTGGAGCTTCTGGATGGGGACATTGAAGTCCGGATAAAGATGCCAAAAGACTTGTATATTTCTTAGAAGGAATACTGTCCTTAGAGCCATTATTCTTGTCTTGGGCAATTATGTCATTTCCAATATAATTCCTGATGTTCCAAAAAAGAGAGTGACAGAGGCTTCTCTTAAATACAATGCTCCGAATGCCTTTGCAAAATATGTGGGACCATTAATAGTGTTATTCGGCACTCCATTATGGCAATGACTTATAAAAGGGATCTGAGTAGTCCACCTTCCGTTGGAATGTTTTTTCTCAGTAAAAGTGTCTTTCCAGAGTACTGTTGGTTCGTGTTGGTGGACCGTTTATTGCTTCCAGGGGTCATGATTCCGAGGACGAAGTTAAGAAACCTAAAAGTACCATCCAGAAGATGGATGCCTATCTATTGCTACCATTATATGTAACGAAGGGGTAAATATAAGCAATGAAAGCTAAACTATTGTAAATATATGGCATTTCACTCCCTTTGCTGCACCTCGAAAAAACATGTGAACATCAACAGTCAAAGTCTCATGCCTATGTTGCTCTAGCAAGTCAAATTGAGCCATCTGAAACCTATAAACATTAATGAGGCCCAATTCTCAAGGTCCGACATCATCTAAGCCAGTACCTCAGTCATGACCTCGAGTCCACAAGTACTTTGGCCTGACATAACCCACAAGGTTACTACACTTCGGCGAGTGTCGATGAATACAACCCACAAGGTTACCATACTTGACAAGGTCCGAGGAGTCAAGCTTCGAAGAGGATCAACTATACAATATGCCAAATAGGGGAATCCACTTGACCACCCTCTAGAGGCAAGTAGCGCATTCAAGGGTCTTAACCCGTGTCCATGTGAGATGCATCTTAAACGATCAAACAGGGAGCCACTAATAGAATCAAGGAGTGCCTTACATTTCAGGTTAAGAGGGCAACCCACCAACCCTTTTCAGTGGGTTGGTCGCGAGTTACAAAACCTCAATACTTGGCTAAAAGCATCACGTGGTTATTAGTAGCATAGATAGTGAAATCCATGCATAAGCCATTATGGTACTGATGTGTGTGAAACAATATCATGTTTTGTTCTTGTTTTGCATGCATTTTGTAGGCATTTTAAGCATTTTAGTTTCTTTTTGTATTTGATTTTCCTTTAGTTCAGATAACTGCGGTGTTTTAGGTGTTCTTGTACAGGATTAATGCTGAATTAGCCTTGGATTGAATGGAATGCTTGCATGATTGAAGTTGAAGTTTAAAGGATAGCAAAAAGGTGCAAAAAGACCATTTCAGAGGGATCCACGACCTGCCCGTGGATCAAACCACGGCCATGGATCAAGGGGCAACTTGAAGAAACATGACAGAAATTGTAGAGAGTTCCACGGCTTGGCCGTGGAACCATCCACGGCTGTGGAACTCAAATGACCCAGAGATGGCTTGTTGGCGAACCATCCACGGCCTGGCTGTGGAATGATCCACGGCTGTAGATCACAGTGCGCAGCAGTTTTTAAGTTTTTATTTTTATTTCTTTTGGGGCTTTTTAGCCAATTAAAACCCTAGGTTATAAATAGATGTTCTGAATACAATTAGGGGGTTCTAATTTGGTTTTGGAAGAGGTACATTGGAGACTCTTGATCTTCATCTTTCTCCCTTTTTCTTCCATTATTACGGGTTTGGATGTTCTTGAACATGCTTTTTGATTCTTTCTTCTCCATGTCTGAGTAGTTTCTTTTATTTCTAGGATTGGGCAATGCCCTTTGATACTTTGATAATGATTAATTGACTTTGTTTCCCCTTTTATTAATCTTGAATGTTCATTGATTCAATTCTTATTGCTTTTTTTCATGTGAATTTGCTGGCAACTTATTTGCATCTCATAGACATTTAGGGACATACTGAGAGGTGAACCTAGGTGTTGGAACTATAAGAATTGAACTTAAGGTCGAAATCACGAGAGTAGTTTTAGCCTTTCGAGGATTCAATGAATTACCACAAAGCGTAATGGGTTCAATTTAAATTCAATTACCACGAGAGTAGGAATTTGTTTAATTGGGCACGGATCTTGTATCTTGAGAAAGAACATTAACTAATTGAGGGTAATTCACCTTCAATTGAATTTTAGATTTAAAAAAAGGGTTGTCAATTAGGATTTGTCTTGTATCATTGTGGTACCCCAATCTTGGAAACTTTCTTGAATCTGAATACCTTTCTTGATAACTTTCTATTTTTGTTCTAAATTCTGCACTTTGATTTTTAATTAATTACTTTGTTACTACGTTCTTCTTAATCAACAATCACATTCCCTTTTGTTTAATTTAATTGAATTAATTAATTAATTAGTATTCATAGACACAGTCCCTATGGATTCGATCTTTTTATTACTTAACGACGAAACCGTACACTTGCGGATTTCACGCATCAAGTTTTTGGCGCTGTTGCCGGGGACTATGTTTTTTTTAATATCAGTTTAATTTCAAATTTAATTATTTTAAACCTTTTTCTTTTATTTGGTTCTTACGTTCTTGATTTCTCTTTAACTCTCTGCAGGTAATTTCTCTTGTTTATGCAAAGTACTAAACGTTCTGGGACTCTCATTGAAGCAGATCCTGAAATTGAAAGAACTTTACGTAGAAGGAGAAGACAACAAAGGCAAAGAGTAAGAGAAATATCTGAACCAACACTTGTCATGACAGTAGCTGAGGATAATAAACCGTTAAAAGAGTATGCAGCTCCTAATGCTCGGGGTTTGCGATCTGGAATTGCTCGGCCAGACATTGAAGCCAGGCACTTCACCATACCTCCTGCCTTACTTTCTATGATAAGGCAGAACTAGTTTGGAGGATTGCCGTAAGAGGATCCTAATGATCATGTGGATATGTTCTTGGAGTTCTGTGAGACCCTTAAGATCGAAGGCGCCTCTATTGATGCTATTGGTCTCCGCCTGTTTCCATTATCTTTGAGAGATCGAGCTAGAGCTTGGTTGAAGTCCGTTCCGGCTGAGACGATAACTACTTGGGACTAATTGGAGCAAGCCTTTTTGGATAAATTATTTCCACCTTCCAAGACTACTCATCTAAGGACCCAAATCATAAGCTTTGTTCAGAAAGATGCCGAGTCATTGTCAGAAGCTTGGGATAGATATAAGGCTTTGCTGGAAGCCTGCCTACACCATGGATTAGAGAAATGGTTGATTGTCCACACCTTCTACAATGGTTTGGAATATTCTTCGAATGTGTCTTTTGACTCCGCAGCGGGTGGAGCTTTAATGAATAGAAGGCTCACAGAAGCTTATGGGATAATTGAGAGTGTAGCTTCAAATCATCACCAATGAGCTAATGAAATAGGCCACAACCCAAGAAAGCTCTCGGGAGGTAAGTTTGAGGTAGATGGTGTTGATTTAATTATGTCAAAGTTTAATTCTTTGAATAAACATTTTGATATGCTTGAGAAAGCTCATGTTATTGCCATAGGTGCCTCTAATAATTTTTGTGAGATTTGTGGAGCACAGGGACATATAGGTGCCGAATGTCAAGTTGGAATTGGATCCTCGCATGGTGCATCGGTGGAGCAAGTGGAATCATGCCATAATTTCCATGACTTCAACCAAAAGGGGAGGAATGATCCGTATTCTTAAACTTATAACCCTGGTTGGAGGTCACATCTGAACTTCTCTTACCGGAATAGTCAGTACCAAGCTGGGCAAGGTAATGCTAAACCCTCTTCTGGAGTCCCACAGTACAGAAATCAAGACTTGAGTCTCTTCTTGAGAATTTTGTTGAGAGCCAGTCTAAGCAAAATGAGGAGTTTAGGTACCATGGGCAAGTAGTGACTGAGGCAATTAAAGAGTTGTCAGCTAAGGTTGACAATTTAGCTATTCATAATAAGATGTTGGAAACCCAGATTGCCCAACAAGCAAGCACTTCACATAGGCAACAAGGTAAGTTTCCTGGTCAACCAGAAATAAACCCAGGGAATGAACATTGTAAGGCTGTGAGTTTGAGGAGTGGAAAGAAGTTAGAGGATCCTAAGGGTAACGGGGAGAGTGACAAAGATGAGGGGAATGAGGAAAAAGAGACTAAGGCACAACCCTTAGAAGAATAGGAAACTAATGAGAAAGTGTCTAAGTATGTACCCCCTTAGCTATACCAACCCCCAGTTCCTTTCCCTCAAAGACTTGCTAAGGCCAAGTTAGTTAGACAATTCGGGAAGTTCCTAGAGGTCCTAAAGAAATTGTACATTAATGTACCCTTCACTGAGGCGTTGAAACAAATGCCTACCTATGCTAAATTTCTTAAGGACATCTTGTCTAATAAGAGAAAGCTAGAAGAATATGAGACAGTAGCTTTAACTGAGGAGTGTAGTGTTTTAATTCAAAATAAATTGCCTCCTAAGTTAAAAGATCCAGGTAGTTTCTCTATTCCTCGTTTGATTGGCAACACTAATTTTGACAAAGCTCTGTGTGACTTGGGGGCTAGTGTCAGTCTTATGCCCCTTTCTGTGTGTAAGAAGTTGGAGGTGGGTGAACTAAAACCCACAACTATCTCCCTTCAATTGGCGGATCGGTCTGTCAAGTACCCCATAGGCATCTTGGAGGATGTTCCTATTAAGGTTGGTAAGTTTTATATGTCGGTGGATTTTGTTGTACTTGACATGGAAGCTGATGCTAAATACCGATCATACTTGGGCGTCCATTCCTTACCACTGGAAGGGCGATCATTGATGTCCATGAAGGAAAATTGACTTTGCGATTGAATGATAAGGAAGTAGTTTTTGATGTTTTTAAATCTGAAAATAATTCTAATTCCTTAAATTCATGTCATCGCATAGATGCTACTAATGTTGTGGATAGTGTTGTGCTTTCAGGTATGCAGGAATTATTGACTGATGTTATGCTAGAAAAGACCTTGCCCAAAGGTACCACAAAATTTGAGCAATACAAGCCCTGCAGAAAGGACCTAAGAAGCAGAATGACAAGTGTGTCGGGAAGCGTGGATTTAAACTTGGAGATAAAGTTCTTGTTAACAACTTGCTTCTACATTTCTGTCCTAATAAGTTATGGTCGAAATGGTCAAGACCATATGAGATTGTTCGAGTTTTATCCTACGGTGTGCTTGAGGTGAAAAAAGAAGGCCATAAGCCTTTCATGATAAATGGCCAGAGAGTGAAATACTTTGAAGGAGTGGGGACTGAGCACTACTCCATTGACATCACCTGAGCACAGAAATCAGACCAAGTCAAGCTAATGACTTTAAACAAGCGCTTTTTGGGAGGCAACCCAAGTTTCTTTGTTTTTTTTTTTTTTTTTTTTCTTCTTTTTCTTTTGATTTTGTGTGTTGGATTACTGGATTGATCTTTGTTTCATCGATCTTGTCTAGGTTTGACCCTTTTTGAAGCTCAAATTAGTAGGAGAGTGAAGTCAGAAAGTTCCACACTAAGCCCATGGAAAATTCCATGGCCATGGATTGAACACCAGAAGATTTCCCACCACCGCAGTGAGTTCTTATCTTTTCTCCCTTCTTTAGTTATAGATTTTTACATTGGAGACAATGTAAGTTCTAAGCTTGGGGGAATAATTTCATTTTCATTTTAGATCATTAGTTTCATGCATTTTTATGTCTCATTTTGCATTGCATCTTCATGTTGCATTTTCACACCATCATATCTCTCAGCTTTTTGGTTGAACTTGTGCCCCTCTCTTTTGAGGATTTTGAGATGATATTGATTTGGAACCCAATTTGTTGATTCATGTGGTAGGCAACAGGCATTGTTTTAATAGATAGTAGAGGTGATCTTTTAATAGTTGATAATTAGCATACTGTTCTCTAAATTTGTGCTTCTCATTGAATTTTTAAACCTCTAAATGTGAGTTTTGAGCTTATATGGGACTTATGCACTATATGATTTTTGTTCCTATTCTTTGTATTGAGTGATATTCCTCATTGATCTTGTGCTCTAGAACTTGATTTGAAACCATTTTGAGGCGAAATTTTTGGTTGCATGCTTGAATGTGATTAAGGCATCTTAGGTATTTTTCTGTCCTTATGAAATTATTACACTTTCATCCTCTAGTTGCCTATTTTGAGCCTATCGCATAATTATTTTTCTTGATACCTATGCTGAAACATTGTTGGTAATCATTTAGAATATTAAATGGAGCGAATTGGGCTTGAAAGTTGTGTTGGGAATTATATGTATTTGAGCTTCCTCTTTCTCAAATGAAAAATAAAAGAAAAATAAAAGAAACATCATGAAATGAAAGCTTGAAAAAGAGGAGAAGGAAAAGTAAGGAAGAAAATTCTTTGAAATGTGGAGTTATGTTTTAGATTGAAAAATTACCTTTGCTCTATTTATGTTCTATTAGATTTCTTGTGTTTATTAAAAATCTTGATGAGCCATTTGTGCAAACTTTCCTTTCTCTACCTTACCTAACATCATTCCCATGACCCTATTACAACCCTTGTAAGACCTTTTGATTCTTGCATGCATGCTGATTATTAGTGAAAATTTGGTTTCTTATCAAGCATATGGAAGTGCATTTTCTTTGAAGGATTTTGAGCGTATGGTTTTCACCCTTAAACACTTTGAGTGTGGTTAGTGGAGTGAACTTAATTCAATCAGTGAGGATACATGATTTCTGAGAACTTAGCCTCTAATTGGACTTGATTTTGATTACCTCTCAGATTCTTGGATTGCCTTAGCCTATTACTTGGATAATTGTTTTCTCTGGTTCCTTATTCATTATTGTCTTTTGATACAATTTCATGGTTTGACATTAGTTATTGCTTGGGGACAAGCAAAATCTTAAACTTGGGGAAATTTGATGTGTGTGAAACAACATCATGTTTTGTTCTTATTTTGCATGTATTTTGTAGGCATTTTAAGCATTTTAGTTTCTTTTTGTATTTGATTTTCCTTTAGTTCGGATAACTGCAGTGTTTTAGGTGTTCTTGTGCAGGATTAATGCTGAATTAGCCTTGGATTAAATGGAATGCTTGCATGATTGAAGTTGGAGTTTAAAGGATAGCAAAAAGGTGCAAAAAAACCATTCCAGAGGGATCCACGGCCTGCCCGTGGATCAAACTACAACCATGGATCGAGAGGCAACTTGAAGAAGCATGACAGAAATTGTAGAGAGTTCCACGGCCTGGCCGTGGAACCATCCACGGCCGTGGAACTCAAATGACCCAGAGATGGCTTGTTGGCAGAACCATCCACGACCAGGCTGTGGAATGATCCACGGCCGTGGATCGCAATGCGCAACAGTTTTTAAGTTTTTATTTTTATTTCTTTTGGGGGCTTTTTAGTTAATTAAAACCCTAGGTTATAAATAGATATTCTGAATACAGTTAGGGGGTTCTAATTTGGTTTTGGAGGAGACACATTGGAGGCTCTTGATCTTCATCTTTCTCCCTTCTTCTTCCATTTTACGGGTTTGGATGTTCTTGAACATGTTTTTTGATTCTTTCTTCTCCATGTCTGAGTAGTTTCTTTTGTTTCTAGGATTGGGCAATGCCCTTTGATACTTTGATAATGATTAATTGACTTTGTTTCCCCTTTTATTAATCTTGAATGTTCATTGATTCAATTCTTATTGCTCTTTTTCATGTGAATTTGCTGGTAACTTATTTGCATCTCATAGACATTTAGGGACGTACTGAGAGGTGAACCTAGGTGTTGGAACTATAAGAATTGAACTTAAAGTCTAAATCACGAGAGTAGTTTTAGTCTTTCGAGGATTCAATGAATTACCACAAAGCATAATGAGTTTAATTTAAATTCAATTACCACGAGAGTAGGAATTGGTTTAATTGGGCACGGATCTTGTATCTTGAGAAAGAACATTAACTAATTTAGGGTAATTCACCTTCAATTGAATTTCAGATTTAAAAAAAAAGGTTGTCAATTAGGATTTGTTTTGTATCATTGTGATATCCCAATCTTGGAAGCTTTCTTGAATCTGAATACCTTTCTTGATAACTTACTATTTTTGTTCTAAATTCTGCACTTTGATTTTTAATTAATTACTTTGTTACTACGTTCTTCTTAATCAACAATCATATTCCCTTTTATTTAATTTAATTGAATTAATTAATTAATTGGTATTCATAGACACAGTTCCTATGGATTCGATCTTTTTATTACTTGACGACGAAACCGTACACTTGCGGATTTCACGCATCAGGTACCCACCGAGAGTTGTCTTACGTTAAATAGGTTTGGCAGTAGAAAAATCCCAAGTCTTGGGAAAATTTGCGCACTAAACCATAAACATAAAAGACCCTGGCAAGGACCACTTAAACAAAAGTCCTAAGAAGGATCCTAAATGCCCAAATAGTTGGTGACGAATCCCAGACAAGGTTTCTTTTATGCCTGAGTCCTCAGAGGGATCCTAAACGCCTAAATAGTTGGTGATGGACCCCAGACAAGGTTTCTTTTATGCCAAAGTCCTAAGAGGCATCCTAAACACCTAAATAGTTGGTAAAAAGTAACACAATGGGTGTTGGACCCAACACAGACTATGGAAAAAGAAGTAAACACGACAACAATTCTAACTCATTCTGCAGAACTCGACCACTTATGGCCAACTGATGCATGGACCCTATCCGGACTATGGCACAAATGCCTCTAGATTAGAGCTCATAACCCAACGGAGAAGCACAGGTTACGGCTTCAAGTAAAGCACGAATTATGTTGCCCAGGGGCATCGAGACTTGCTATTTCGCTATACTGGTCAAATGTCGAGTTAGGGGCAATTGTTCTGGACCATGATCCGAAATCTTAACCCACGGTTCAATCCGACATACACCCAACTGGAGTCCATCGTTGACACCCTAATAGGAATTTACTCAGCGTATGGTCGAGACCCTTCAAACACATGGGGGCAACGTATGACACACCTCGGACGGCGGAATGACAACGTAAGTAAAGCGATCCGACTCGGACCCCCTGGCCTTACACGTTAACCCCGGAGGAATACTATGATATATCATGGACCTCGGCCCTTTCGAAAATATTGTGAGATCCATCATTAAATTTGACTTGGATCCCTTTGTTCACTGCATGTTGTGTGCTCCTGTTAAACATGGGTACCTTGACACTTGGCTGTCCTTCCAAGTACCAAGCTAGGGGCAACTACTCTGGACCGTGATCCACGATCCTGTCTAGTTGGATCAACCCGGTACACGTATAACCAGCCTCCGTCCTAGAAGACGTAGCTAAGGCCTTGAAGGCAGTTCGGACCTCGGAGCCATGCACATTGAGTGACGTTGGACCATAATATCAAGATTGCTAGATACATGCAGATGATATATCCGTAAATATCCGTAACTGCTAATCATTTACTTACGATATTATAGGACTCATAATTGTCTCAGATTGATAAGTAGCTCTCGTATCAAGAATTCCTAATTTATAAGGTTCACCCCAATAATAAAAGGAAGGTAATCTTTACTAAAACACTAATCCTAAATACCTACATTCAACACAGATCACATGATGATTCTATACACGCTCTATAAATACAAGACTAAGTAACCTTAATCATGTATCAGTAAATTACTCATCATATATTGCCTTACTTGTGCATAACTTGACTTGAGCGTTAGAGTCCCTTTGCAGGTACCCACCCCCTCTTACGATATGCTGGATCGCTGCTACTTTAGGAGGAAACCTCTGACAAGTGTCTATCTCAAGTATCCTCTGAATTCACTTCAGAATAATTTATTTTTAATTTGTTTAATATTTATCTTAAACTAGATATAAAATTATAACTAAATTTAAAATTTAAATATTAAGCTAAACATAAAACATGAGAAAGAAAAAAGAGAGAATAAAAAAGATGAGAGAAATGTTACCCAATAGAAAAAGGTGAGAGATAGTGTGAAAGATGTTGAATTAGAGAAAAACCCACTTTGAAATAATTTTTTAATAACTAATTTTATCTCAAAAGTAATTTAGTTAAAAACACATTATGCTTAAAAATTGACCTATCTGCACTTTGATATATTGTTTTTGGAAGTTTCTAAATATCCCTTAAGGTTTAATTTATAAAACTCGTCCTTATTCTTGATAAGATTCCATAATCCATTAACATATAGTAGAATATCTCTTGCGGTATAAATAAAGGAGGCATATTTTGTATTTATCCTTTCAACACTGTATATATTCTTGAAAAAAGTTGTCTTTTGCATATAACAGAAATGAGAAGAAAGTATAAAGCGGGGTTCTTTCTCAAACTTGATGGTTTGTAAACAACTAAAGCGAATCACCTAATTAGATAATTCTTCTACTTTCATTTCGTCTTTTTTTCCTCAAATGGGCGGTAATTTCAAGATGCTCTCTTTGAGAAAGTAGGCTAAGCTGGTCTTAGCAATCGTACCTTTTGAACATCATGATGCGAATAGTGTATGATTTTTTTTCTTCCAGTTGACGTCTCTACCAAATATTAAAATTACAAGGAACTTAGCAATCGTGTCTTTTGAACATCATGATGCGAATTGCTTATGATTTTTTTTTTCCCACTTGATGTCTCAACCAAATATTAAAACTACAACATACCACATCCATTCATTATTAACAAAGTCTTTTTATACATTACATGCATAGATAGAGATGATGATACTATAAGAACGGAAGATATTAGCAGAAGATAACACAAAGAAGGAACAAAATTGTACCTAACTTAAGTAGCCAAAGCGGAAGGTAGGGAAGCAAGACAAGAGAGAATCATGAAGAGAATCCTTCTGATAATAAACTGCATCATACTAATCATAGGCACCTTCAGTGGTCCACTTGTAATGCGTCTTTACTTCATCCACGGCGGTAACCGCATCTGGCTATCATGCTTCCTTCAAACGGCTTGCTTTCCCATCATGTTGCTTCCCCTCTCCATCTCCTACATCCATCGCCGCTGCATTCCCACTGTCGCTAATAGCACAAAACCAAAGGTGTTCTCTATGAAGCTACCTTTGTTTGTTGCCTCAGCCGTTATCGGTGTCCTCACTGGCCTCGATGATTATCTCTATTCTTACGGCGTGGCTTTGCTTCCTGTGTCCACTTCTACTTTGATCACTGCCACCCAGCTCGCTTTCACCGCCGTCTTCGCACTCCTCTTGGTGAGACAGAAGTTCACACCTTACTCAGTGAACGCTGTTGTTTTGCTCACCCTTGGAGCAGGGGTTTTGGCTCTGCATGCTAGTGGAGATCGCCCAGCTGGTGAGTCTACTAAGCAATATGTGATGGGCTTTGTTATGACGTCAGCGGCTGCAATATTGAATGGGTTTCTTATGCCCTTGCTTGAGTTGGTATACAAGAAGGCAAAACAAACTATCACTTACTCACTTGTGTTGGAGACTCAATTGGTTATGGGCTTGTTTGCTACTTTGTTCTCCATTGTTGGGATGATCATAAACAATGACTTTAAGGTTGTTCTCTTTCTCCACCTTGATATTTTTTTTTGTATTAATTATATTATGAATTTTCAATCTTGATCAATTGAAACCATAGTTTTAAAATACGGACTGCATCACCTGATGCGACCGTAATATTGCGGTTACGGCCACTGCCATAACTATATCAGACCGCAATTGCAGTGTGATAAAAAATCACATAAAAACTCTGCGTTGCAGCCGCATCAAGACTGCATCGAACCGCATCATGACAGCATCAGACGCAACAGGTTTTAAAAAAATTCATGCCGCAATGATCGTAATTTGCATCGTAACAGCCGCAATGCCTACAATTGCAGCAACCGTGACCGCGACCTCAACTGCGACCGCAGCTGCAATTTAAAATCATGACTGAAATGCATTTGGAAAATAATTATTGTGATTTTTGGGTCTCTGGATTTGCAGGTAATTCCAAGAGAAGCGAGACATTTTGAGCTTGGGGAAGCTAATTATTATGTTTTGATGGTAGGGAGTGCTATAATATGGCAGGTTTCCTTCTTGGGAACAATAGGGGTGGTCTTTTGTGCCTCATCCTTGCTGTCTGGTATTATGGTTGCTGTGTTGCTGCCAGTAACAGAAGTCTTGGCAGTTATTTTCTTCAAAGAGAAATTTCAAGCAGAGAAAGGGATTTCTCTCGTACTCTCCCTCTGGGGCTTTGTGTCCTACTTTTATGGTGAGTTTAAACAAGCAAATAAAATGAAAAGGAAGCACTCTCACAACGTACCTCTAGACATAATGTAATTCGGAGCGGGGAAGTCTTGTGTATGAATGCAAGAATAAAAAGGAGTTACTACCAATCGATTTATCTAATAAAAATGAAAAAGTTCGATTGGATACTTAGAAAATTGTGTGTATTTTAGAGTTGAGATTCGGAGGTTAATTACAGGTAAGAAAGGTATTAGCATATTACGTTATCTGTTCTAACAACAGTTGTTTATTTAATCTAATGTTATCTTTTAAAATTAACTAAATTGATCTTTCATTGTTCATTTGTAAACATATTTTTTATTTATTTTAACATGTTCATTTTGTCAAACATATTATCAAGAGTGATAAATGATTTTAACAAAAAATGAATGACTAAATAGTTATTTTTGTACAAAATAAATTTCAATCCAGCAACATGCGATATGAAAGTGATGAATCAAATATTATTTTATTTGAAGAATTTTTTTAAAATAAATGGTCAAATAAAATATTATTTTTAAGAAATAAGATTTTAATTCAAGAAAATATGTTTAAATAAAGAAAATATTTTTTCTTTTTTTGAAAGGTAAATGACCAAATAATATCTCATTCAACAAGAAAATATTTTTGGGTATAATAAAATTTTTGTAATGGTTTCTAAATTTTTTTCATAAAAAGTAAAACTTTAACTCACTACAATCAAAAAATTGAAGATGCATAAATTTATTCATATTTATTTTTTATTTTGTTTTATTTAAAAAATTATTAAAAAATTAGATCAAAATAACTCACTTGATGAGATCTAATACAAATAAACCTCAATATTATTGAAAAGAACTTAAATGATTAACATTTCGATCCTCTCTTAATTTTTTTATCATCTACTTTGTTTTGAGATTTTATAAATTTTATTTATTTAGATGTGATTATTTTAATTTTTGTCATATATAAAAATAAAAAAAATATTAGAAACTTTTTGAAGCCCGCTGACTCACTTAACCGTACTAAAGAGATAAAGTCAAAGCGTAGCTCTCAACACAACTAATGTTTAATAATTCCCTCGTCGGATTTAATTCACATGTAATCAAGAAAAAGGAAGAAATAAGTAAGAAAATGAAATAAAAAATAAAAAAGGGCTTCATGGCAATTGAAGTATTGTACGGTCTAAATCATCCATCACATGGCAATTGAAGTATTGTACGGTCTAAATCATCCATCACATGGCAATTGAAGTATTGTACGGTCTTCATTTGTCAAAAGCATGGACAACAATTTGCAAAATGGCAAATCAAAAAGTAACGCAGTAGGTGAATCCAATTAACTATTCACACTCGAAAGAAAACAGGTGAATTTTACAACGCACAATGCAGCATTGTCATCGTAGTATTATTACCCGAGGACGTACAACGCAGAGGATTTGAAGGGCGGAAGGAACGAGTTGTGAGCCTTCTTAATAGGAAAAATATCACCTTACATCTCTTTTAGAAATATAAGTATTATATACATCTTTTTTAAAATATATAATTAAAAGAGAAAAATAATAATAAATATAATAAATAATATTAAAAATATAAATATATATATATATATATACACTATTTAAAATAAAAATATCAAAATTGTTCTTAATATGCTTTGTGTGTCAGAATTTCTCCGCCTCAGTCTCAAACCCTCTGTGTTTGCTCTCTCCCTGAACGTGTCTCTCACTCTCTTTTTATTTTGAATTCTCCAACGGTATTTCACTATATCAGACTTGCGTGTTCATAACTTTAAATCACTACTAAAAAAATTAAATTTAGAGTTAAAAAAAATTTCATCTTTAAATAGATAAAATTATGTCTCTAAATATTTAGAGATAAAATTAGAATAAAAATTAATTTATTATTAAAAGTGATATTTTTTATTGTTAAAGATGAAAATATTAATTTTATCTTTAATTTAGAGATGATTTTTTCCATTTTAAAATTTTAAAATTTCATTGTTATTCAATTATCAAGATTTGTTTCAATTCTTTAATTAGATATTTTGTGTTTCTATTTTTGTCTCTAAATTAGAGACATATTTTTTCATCTCTAAATTAGTCTTTAATATTTTAAAAAATATTAAAAAAATTAACATCTAATTGAAATTTGTCACAATTAGATGCCTTCATTTTATAAAAAAAAATATTTTCCTATGCATATAATTATCAAAAATCAAAATTTACCAAAAATTACAATCAATCATCAATCATTATAATTATCCAAGTAACTAGCTATAAAAGATATCAAAATAGTTGAAAGTATATTAAGTAGTAATAATATCTTATGCATACTATTAATTGCTATTACATTTTGTAAATAGACTTCTCTCTAACTTATACAATTACAAGTAATGCAACTCAAAGTAAATAAAATAATAAAAAAATCATGTTATCATTTTATTTCCAAAAATTTGTTAGTAACTAAGAAATTGTTTTTGCATGGAAAAGAATCTGATTGGCCTCAATTCACATTGATGTCCTTCTCTAGCTTTTCAAGAGAAGATGTTGTCTGGTCCTTTTGAAAAAGCAAAATAATATCAAATTAAAGATGACAAACCATTAGCACAAAGAGCAAAGAATAAAGAGATTTTAACATTTTACTCATACAAGCCTACTTTCACATCAGGTACAAGCAGGGAAGAACACTGACAGAAGCTGAATTATTTTTTCTTCATCAAGTAAGAAATGAGCTTAATCAAGTAAATTATTGCATGAATCAAGTGAAATCATATACAAATCAAGAAACAATTGGCATTTTAGAATGAGCAAAGACAAAGAAATAAAGAGTGCCCTGACAGATGTTAATAAGGAAATAAACTGAAACCAATAATCTATCATCCACTTAGACGTTAGCAGCAAATTAGATCAAAATCCTAGCAATAGTTTTCTTGTGGAGGATATCTTATCCTCCTATCTTTGTATATCTCTTCCTTTTTTCTTAATTAATTTCGTTTTCAATCATTAAAAAAAATTCTCAACACCTAAATGTAAATTCAATACCACTGCATATAACTAAAACCTCATTTTTCCATCTGTTGTTTAGAATCCACAGTGCAATTGCAACTGTCAAAATCCCAAATTTGATGTGTTTCATCCGCAAACATGTTAATCTAATATACCCTGAAAAGGTTGGGATAAAAAATATAACCATCTAATAACTCTAGTACAAAAGTTCAACATACAAGAAAAGCAAACCAAAAATATAGCAAACTGAGCTAAAAATAATAAGAAGGCAGTTCTCAACTCCTCTTTCTGGATTGGCAAATCCCATATAAAACTCAGAAGTTAAATAGAAGAAGCATTTTTTTCACAAGCATGCTACCACAACCCAGGAAAATGAACTAGAAAAATACTGTATAATGAATTATTTATTGTCAGAAAGATTACAAAAATAGAAATATAAAATTAGGTTTTGAAAGCTGAACTGCAGGCATACAACACAGATCTCACCATAAGGCTGTATCCAAGAACCAGCAAGTACAGAAGGCACCAATTTGAAATGGTAGAAAATAAATTATATTGACAAGCACAATCAGAAACTAATTGCTCAAATAATGCTAAACTCATACTGCAGTTTTAGAACCTGGCAGACTAAATGCTTATGTCATATAGAATGTGTATTTAATTTAGCTTATTTTGTGTTTAAAAAAGCCTATAATCAAAATCTTTATGAGAGAGCTTTTGAAACAAAAAAGTGATTTTTCCCCTAAAAATAATCAAAACCAAAATGCTATGATATAATTGTTCTAAACCATCAAAATCTCATGCAGCAGCAAGTCAAAGAAACTAACCCCAAATCCCTAGTTGAACACTAAACTCCTTCAAATAAACAATACCAAACAATAAAATACAATGTCAATCCCAAAGAATTTAAATCCAAAATTGGGAGGAAAGGGACGTATTGATTGTTGATTGAGTTCTCTATCAGGATCCTTTAAGGAAAGGGAGACATAGATAAAGCAAACGAAAAATCAAGATCCCTTGAGACAAATCAAGAACACATTATTTAAGCATCAGTTGTTTCATGAAGATAACTTGGTGGCAAATATTTTTTATCGTAATCAGCAGACAATGTATTATCTTATCTTTGGTGTAACAATCAACAGAAAAATATATTCATAACCAATAAAATGATTTCCAAGAAAGACAGTCATCATGTACGAGATTTACTTTTATTAATTCCTTGAATTCTATTTTATGTTTAATACAAAACATCTATATCATCTTATGAGGGCAAGCAAAAGTAAAGTGAAGAAGCTAGAAGCAAAGCACTAAACATTGGTCTGATTTATTTGTGCAAAAACATGCACACACAAATACAGAAATGCATGATACGGTGAGAACAAATCCATCATTACATGACAAGAAATCCATTTTGGTAATTTATAATGAAAAAAAGGCTGATGCAGTCATCCATAGTCCACATAGCTAAGCAAGACAATCCAGTACCCTTTAGAAACATTATAACAAACTATGGATTAAATATATGCTCTTATGGATTTTTAAACATTATGGAGTAAGAAGCTAATAAGAGTTCAAAGAAAAAAAAAATGCAGTATTCATACCTCCCTAAGTAATCATCCTTCAGAAGTGATATTAGGGTTTGAACAAGGGTCTTTGAACCATTGGATTGATTTAACAGAAGCCGTGCAACCCATAGCATGTGCGGAGTAAGAATGTCCATGCAAAAGGGCCTTGAGCTAACCAGAACAAGAGGACAAATCACTTTATTATGCCATCAAACACCGTCCAGGAACTTTGCTTTGCATAAACACAAAATACAAGTCGGACCAAAAGGTAAACTGAATATTCAAATACAGTTGGAACTTAAAAATAGAAAACCATAATTTGTTGCACTTGCATCCTATATATTTCTAGTACACCAGGAACACTTAAAGCAGAAAATAAAGGACTGCATTACCAAAAAAAAAGGTGAGGAGACTATGTCCATGGCTTAAAACATCACATGGTGGTATAAGAAACATCACTATCTTTTGGTACCCCAAAAAAAATCACTATCTTTGTCACCGGAAATCATGCAGTACGATTTTCAGGCATGATATTTACATTTGTTGTATAAGAGCAACCAGAAATCAAGATGCTTAATAGTCTATATTGGTTAATAAAAGAAATCAAGAAGTTAGAGATTAACCAAGTAGTTTTCATCAGATGATATACAGCTATGATGGAATGCAGCCTGTGAAAGCAAAGGAAAACAATAAATTAATTGTTAGTATAATTAGCAAGCCATTCCATTAGAATCAAAATCTAAAATACAGCAGCAGTTTTCGTGTCAGTCAACCCATAGAAAGAAAATCTTCCCAAAAAATTGCAACACCTTTGAGTCTCCAATAAATGCATCAAACACAGCATTCATTGCCAAGGTGGCAGCAAACGGTGTAATTCCACCAATCATCAGCTTCCTAAAGCATACTATATCTGGTACACAATGGATTAGCTCCACTGCAGTCTGTGAAAAGAAATATAAACAGCTAATCAAATAAATGAATATATAAGATACAGTTTTTTGTAAACAAGAAATGAGAATAGTGGTCATTAAGGGAAATCACCTCAACTCCCAAACGCCAAAAACCAGTAAAAATCTCATCAAAGGTAACTGGAATTTTTCTACTCAGACACTCATTAACAAGTACACGCTGAAAAAGTGGATCAACCATATGCATTCCGCAAGCACCTTGTATAACTACAGAAAAGTTCAGCCCCTAGATGAGATGATCAATCTCCAAGAAAGATGGTGTAATTAAATTAAATTAAATTAGAAGATCCAGAAGGCCACTGTAACAACTTCAAAAAGAAGACATCTTATAGGGACCAAGAAAAAGAAAAACAAGGCAGTTTTGCTGTGTGGAATATAGATGTGTTGACCAAGTCTTAGGCTTATCATGTTGTTACTAGTGTATCTTTGTTTGTAACTAGCTTATCACTTTGTTAATATTCCCAGCATGGTTTTAGGCTCATTAGGCGCATGACTGTAGGCTAGTTGGCCAAGTTCAGTTAGCTGCTATCTAAACTATATATATACATCTCTACTGTACATGAATAGTGTGAAATAAATGCAATTATACCTTTTCTGACTTTCTTATATGGTATCAGATTTTTTTTAGCTTAACAGCTTTTTTCTTTCCGATCCTTATGGTTGCGTTTGTTACCTCTACCCTCAATTCTTCAGTCTCTTCTGAGCCAAAGGAACTGGTGGAATTTAACACCTCTACTCAACTCCCTATTAAACTTAACTCTACAAATTACCCTGCTTGGTATAAACAGCGTCACTCTCTCCTTGTTGCTCGTGACCTTGTTGGCTATGTCACTGGTGAAACCCCTTGTCCATTACCCACTAATGGTACTAGAGCCTCGGCAACTCCTAATCCTGCCTATAATTTGTGGATCCGTCAAGACAAGCTTCTCTACATTGCTTTACTTGGTTCCTGTGATCCTGAGGCTAAATCTGTTATGTCCTCTGCTGATACCTCTCGCGATGCTTGGATTGCTCTTCAACGAGCCTTTTCTAACAGATCTCGCTCTCATATCATGTCCCTGAAGAAGCGTATTAGCTCTATTACTAAGGGAACAACTTCTGTCTCTTCTTATTTGCAGGCTATCAGGTCAATTGCTGATGAATTGGCACTCATTGGTCATCCTCTTGATGATCTTGATTTAGTTATTTATGCTTTAAATGGTTTGGGACCTACATATTTTGGACCTATGCCTTCCAAACCGCAGCCTACTTAATTAATCGTTTGCCCACCCCTGGTCTCAATATGGCCACACCTCACCATGTTTTATTTAAAACTTCCCCAAATTACACCAAATTAAAAACTTTTGGATGCCTATGTTTTCCTTGGCTAAAACCGTTGACCAATAATAAGTTAGAACCAAGATCTGAACCGTGCCTATTTCTTGGGTACAGCTTGACACAAAGTGCCTATATTTGTTATAATTTTAAAACAAATAAAACATATGATTCTAGGCATGTTCAGTTTTTGGAAAATCTCTTCCCTTACTCTAATTCCACCGCTTCCACTAATCCTAATTCTCCTCCCAATCTTTCTCTTGTTCCCTTGACTCCTACTTTTTCGTCCTTATCAAATAATCAACCGACCTCCACTGACCTTGTTCCATCACCTATTCCCTTGACCACGGTTATTTCAAATTCCAATTTGAAATCCAACTCATCCTTATCCCAACCAACTTCTACACACTCATCTCCTAATTTGAATCTAAGTCCGGTTTCTTCTCCTTCTGTTCTACCTACAACGTCTTCGAGTCCACCCTTATCTCCTCACCAAACTACACTTTCACCGAGTCTATCTCCTATGTGCACATTATCTGACGCTCAACCCCTTGCCGAAGACTCTCCTCCAGCACCTTCTTCCACTTCAGTTATGCCACACCATCCCATGACCACTCGTGGGAAGGCTGGGATCTTTAAACCAAAGAAACTTTTCTCTGCTACTAAATATCCTCTACCACCATATGAAGAACCAACGTGTGTAACTAAGGCTCTTCAACACAATGAATGGAAGCAGGCTATGTCTGAGGAGTTTACAGCTCTCATGAAAAATGGTACTTGGTCTCTTGTTCCTGCTAAACCTCATTACAATATTATTGGGAACAAGTGGGTGTTTCGATTGAAGAGAAATCCAGATGGTTCTATTGCTCGTTACAAAGCACGATTGGTCGCTAAAGGTTTTCATCAACGTCCTGGTGTTGATTACAAAGATACCTTCAGTCCAGTTATTAAACCTCAGACTATTAAAATGGTCTTGTGTATTGCTCTCTCTAAAGGCTGGAATCTCAGTCAAATGGATGTCAATAATGCCTTTTTACATGGTACCATATCTGAAGACGTTTACATGTCTCAACCTTCTAGATTTGTTCATCAGAATTTTTTGAATCATGTATGTAAACTCCATAAAGCTCTATACGGTCTCAAGTAAGCTCCACGTGCCTGGTATCATGAATTAAAGTCTTTTGTGGTGGCTTATGGTTTTTCTAATGCTCGGTCTGATCCCTCTGTCTTTATCTACAAGCAAGGCAATGTTATTGCCTACTTTTTAGTGTACGTGGATGATCTTCTTCTTGCGGGTAATGATCCTATTTTTCTATGCAAATTCAAGACTGCACTTGCATCCAAATTTTCTTTGAAGGATCTTGGTAGCACGAGTCATTTTCTTGGTGTGGAGCTCATTCCTACCTCAAATGGTATCTTTCTATCTCAGCAACACTATATTAGAGATATCCTGCAGAAAGGTAACATGCTTGATGCCAAACCTGTAGGCACTCCAATGTCTACTTCTTGTTCTCTTATCTCAGATGCAGATACCTCTAGTTGTGATCCTTCTTCTTTTCGTAGCATCATTGGCTCTCTGCATTATTTATCTATCACTTGCTCGGATGTTGCCTTTGTTGTGAATAAATTATCACAATATATGCAGGCTCCCACTGTCACTCATATGCAGGCTCCCACTGTCACTCATATGCAGGCACTCAAGCGTGTTTTACGCTATCTCAAACATACAATCTCGCATGGCTTGCATGTAGTTGGCACCACCACTCTTAATTTCACCGCCTTCTGTGATGCTGATTGGGGCGGTGACACGACTGATCGAAAGTCTACTGGTGCATACATTATCTATCTTGGTCCCAATGCCATCTCTTGGTCCTGTAAAAAGCAAACCACTGTTGCCCGGTCCTCAACGGAAGCTGAGTATCGCACCATTGGATCCACCACCGCTGAGCTTTTATGGTTACAACAACTCTTGATGGAACTTGGGATCCAAATACATCAGCCACCAACCATATTTTCAGATAACATAGGTGCAACCTACTTGTGTGCAAATCCAGTTTTTCATTCGCGAATAAAGCACCTAGCCATTGACTATCATTTTGTACGTGATCTAGTGGCTAAAAATGCCCTCCCAGTGTCTCATGTTCCTTCCAGTCACCAACTCGCAGATTTGCTCACCAAGCCGCTCTCACGACCAAGACATGAATTTCTTACTTCCAAGATTGGCGTCGTTGAACCCTCCTCCATCTTGCGGGGGCATATAGATGTGTTGACCAAGTCTTAGGCTTATCATGTTGTTACTAGTGTATCTTTGTTTGTAACTAGCTTATCACTTTGTTAATATTCCCAGCATGGTTTTAGGCTCATTAGGCGCATGACTTTAGGCTAGTTAGTCAAGTTCAGTTAGCTGCTATCTAAACTATATATATACGTCTCTACTGTACATGAATAGTGTGAAATAAATGCAATTATACCTTTTCTGACTTTGTTATATGGAAGACCTAGAACCACCCAAATGCAGAATTTCATCTACACAGATAATTGCGTTACAGTTGGCATAGTTTAGACAAGAGTTTGGTGCGTTATCATGTTGAAGTGTGTTAAGTGAGAAAATGATTCTTTGAAGATAAAATATCTTGCAAAAGAAAAGTCATAAAATATCTTGCCTGGTTCCATAATCAATGCTCCAACAACATTCGACCCTTTAAATCCAGATAATAGTTCTGATATGTAAGATGAATAAACTATAGCAAGCTCGGACTTATCCCTGCCCTTGTGAAATGCTTCGTCACGCAAAGCAAAGGCTGTGAAATTGTCAACAAAAAAATGGTGATATTCTAAACAGTAACCAAGAAAGGAATTAAAGTTAAAAATTTTGAACTTACTGATATTTTCAAGTTTCAGATTTTTGCACTAAAACCCTTTAGGTAAGGACAGATTCCACGTATTGTTGTGCATAAAAACAGTAGGAGTGTGTTTGGAATGTAAAAAAATAAGAAATGATTTGATTTGCAAATCAAATTTAATTAAATCTTATGTTTGGAATATTAAAAAATAGGAAATGATTTGATTTCTAAAATCCCATGGATTTCAATCTTTTTGTTTTAGAAATTCCATCAAATTTGATAGGATTTAGTAGGATTTGATTTGATTTAAAATGAATAGACTAATTTACCCTTAATAACTACCTCTAACCACCTCTCATGAGGGTTAAAATGTAAAATAATAAAACCAAATCAAATCAATTCTCATTTTAATGAATTCCAAATACAAAATTTGATTTCTAAATCAATTCAATTCCTATTTTTTTTAAAGTTCCAAACATAAAATTTGATTTCTAAATCAAATCAATTCAAATCAAATCAAATCATTTCTTATTTTAATTCATTCCAAATACAACCTAGGAGTATCCAGAAAAATACCTCTTCCAATGTACCTATGAAATTGAGAATTGAAACTTAGAAGGGTTTCATGAGTATTAGCTAGGTTTAGAAAACTAGAATCAATTCCTGGACAGTAATCTGGAAAGAATAAGGAAAATATGCTTTCAAGAAATGAAGTGTGAGTGTGAGCACTATATGTGAGTGAGAGAGAGAGAGAGAGAGAGAGAGAGAGAGAGAGAGAGAGAGAAAGAAGGGCGTACCAAACTCAAATTTTAGAAGAATGGTGGCCAGTTGGTAGAACCGTGGAGCGCGAAGAGCGATGAGAAGGGCGACGCACGACTAGGACAAGCGTGGAGCGCGAACGGCGGTGCATGGCTGGGAGAACCATGGAGTGCGATGGAGAGAGCAGAGGAGAGTTTTCAGAGATGACAACGCGGGTCAAATTTGGGGGAAATAGGGTTTCAGAAAGCTATATAATGTTGAAGGAATTAGAGACGGAAACAATTCGCCAGTAACTTTTATAAAAAACACTATTAATTAAATTATAAGAGTTGTTTAGAGGTGGATTTGAAATGTCATCAACAACAACAATAACAACAACAACAACCAAACATTTTTCCACTAAGTGGGGTCGGCTACATGAATCAAACGATGCCATTGTGTCCTATCATAAATCAAGTTTTCTGATATGTTATTCAGATCTAAATCTTTTTTAATCATTTCACCTAGGATTTGAAATGTCATCATAGACGAAAAATTTAGAGATCGTATATTTCGTCTCTAAATTAATTTAACTTTTTAAAACTTAATATTGACCATGTAGAGATGAAAATAGAGACAAAAAATTTAGAGACGGATAATTTTTGTCTCTAAATTCCATCTCTAAATTATAAAATTTATTTTCCATTTGTAAATCATTAAATTTGTTTCTGTTTTTTTCTCTATTAGAGATGAAATTATGTCTATCTCTAAATTTTATCTCTAAATCCAATTTTTCTAATAGTGTTTATTTGAAGGCTGAGGATAGTAGAGTGTGAACTTTATCAAAATACTCATTCCAACACATTCTGTTATTATTTTTAACTAATCCCTTAACTCTTGACTCTCTGTTACTATTTTTTCTCCTCCAATCCCTTATCTCTTGACTTTATTTATCTCTTAACTTTCTGATGAGATTCCACTTTTTTCTCTCTTCAAATTTAAAAATTCTATTATTATCTTTCTTTTTTCTTCTTTTTTTATTTTTTATTTTTTATTCTTTACTTGTTTCATTGGGTTCTAGACCAAAAACAACTCAAAGTCCAAAATGTCTTGGACAAATTTGGGTATCAATAGCTGCCCCCATTTGCTTTTCATTTGAAATGAAATGGAAAACAAATGTGTTGATTCAAATTTGTCCAAGGGACATTTTTCATAAATTCAAGAGACATCCGAAGTGATGGGATGTAGGATCCATGGTGACTAAGAGGCACCAGGTGTGTGACACTTGGAAACTAAAAGGGAATAAGTCTATGTCCACTACAAGAAATTTACAATTTAGCGAGGGAATTTTACGAGGGAAAATTTCCCTCGCAATTCACTCTCTAATTAGCGAGAGAATTGCGAGGGATCAGCGAGGGAAGTCTTCTCCCTCGCTAAATTTGAAAAATAAATTCTACGAGAAAATAATGAAATAATAGCGAAGGAATTGCGACGAAATTGTGAGAGATTTTTTCCCTCTCTAATATTAGAGAGGGAATTGCGAGGGATAATACCCCACGCTAAAAGTAGAGAGGAATTGCGAGGAATAATTTCCCTCGCTGAGAGCACAATGTAATTAGCGAGGGAATTGCGAGAGATTTTTTCCCTCGCTAAATGATAAAATTTTAGCGTGGAAAAATTCTGTCGCAAATCCCTCGCAAAACCTACTTAAACCTAATTGCAGAATTCCAAATCCCGCCCTTTCTGCCTCTCACCTTCCTCCTCTCCCGCCCCTTCTGCCTCTCAGCCTCATCCTCTCTCTCGTGCTCTCACCCTCTCCCTCTTTCCCTCTCACTCTCATCCTCTCTCTCTCGTGCTCTCTCGCCCCCTCTGCCTCTGACCCTCACCCTCTTTCTCTCGTGCTCTCACTCTCACCCTCTTTCCCTCTCACTCTCACCCTCTCTCTCTAGTGCTCTCCCGCCCCCTCTACCTCTCACCCTCACCTTCTCTTTCTCGTGCTCTCACCCTCATTCTCTCTCACTCAAAGTCGCAGCCTCTGCCTCTGCCTCTGCCTAAAGCCGTGAAACCCGTGCCATTGTCACGCCAACACGAGCTCGCAGCCTCTGTTCTCTGCTCAGCCGCTGCCTCTGGTCCAAGTCCTGAGTATTAGTGGAGCTTGTTACAGGGCGAAAAGCTGTGGATCTCAATCGGCCCAAGGGACAGCAGTGTCTTACTGAGTGGGTAAGTTAAATGATATTAGTATCTAATTTATTATGATCTTTAATTTTCTGATATTGGCATCATTTCAAGAGCTAAAATATCATTAATGAGAAACATGACACTCCTCCTAGTTCTATTGATAAACGGAGGACCATAAGTTTTTTTCAATGTTCTTGCCTAGCCTTGAGTAATTGTGTGAGCATTCGGATATTATACAGGCACGACCACTGTTAGAAGAATATGCCATTGAGGAACTGATTGATCCGAGGTTGGGAAGTCATTATTCAGAACATGAGGTCTATTGCATGCTACATGCTGCATCATTATGCATAAGGCGAGATCCATATTCTAGACCACACATGTCACAGGTAAATAATATTTTTAAACAGATTTTTGTGTGTGCAAGTTTTACTTTGAATAAGTTACTATTAGAACATATTTCTTAGAATATGATTTAAACAGTTAAAGGCTATAATCCTACTGAGTCAATAGGAAAAGGTTGGCTGCATATCTTGTACAAAAGGATTAGAACATGTCCCTGAAGAAATCAGGAGGCTTATATAGTTATTCCTCATGTGCTATAAACTCTTTACTCAATCAATATCTTGCCTAAGTTTGATTCCTAAAGGGTTCCCAAAGAAATTTGGTGAGTCTAACTTTTTTGCAAACTTATTCTTATTATCAATACTTAGTATAGTTTAAGGATTGTTTGCTGCATTTCTCAGCTATCCAACCTGACATTTCTCAACTCTGTTCTCTGCTTTAGTTTTTTTTTTTGAAAAAAAAATTTAATGATGGCTGGATGCATTGCGTTCATTCTGGGTTTTGATGCAATGGGGTTGTGATTTTTGTTATAGATGACATTGTCTGTGATTTTTTGCTTTCATATTTTTTTTTATTATTTTCAGCCTTGGCTTCATTTCTGGCCTTATTGGTTTGCGATGTCTTATCACCTAACACCAACTCCCTTATCACTCCTGGTTGATCTTCCATTATTCTGGTACCAAGTGCTTCTAAAACTCATTTTTGCCAATATGTATATGCATTGATTACCCTTCCAAGGTATATGGCTGATTTTTACCTCCCACGTTGGTGAATTATTGCTGTGATACAATAATTCAAATTAGAAAGTGCACTACAACTCTCTTTACATTTATTGTACAAAAGCTAGGGAGATAGATTTAGGCTATGCTTGACATATCTACTCAATTTCTTCGTGAATTTTGTTGTTTATTTGACCATTTTAGTTTCGTTTAGTTGGTTAAACAAGTAGATTTGAGTTGAGTACCTCGGTTTTGGTTCTTTATGTTCATTTGCTGATTTAATGTTGTTATATGATGTTGTTTGCTATTTGTACAAGTTCGTAGGTAGAATATACTATCCGCCTAAAAAAATCAAACAGAGAAAAGAAAATGGAGAAAAAGAATTATATATATATATATATATAGTTCTCAAGAAAAAGATGATTTTGCTTCAGTTATAATTTTCTAGATAAGGTACATTAAGAAAAAGTTTGGGTAAAATGTTTATTATAGTTTGATTGTCACACTTCCAAGTTCTAACTGTCATTTGCTAGAAAACATAATGCCCTGAGTAAGATTCTCAAATATGTAAAATGTCAAGTTATGTAAACTACCTTTTGAATCATCCAACTGTAGGTATGCTTCTTCCGTGTTGGCATGCAAATCTTGATTAAGTGCACTTTGCCTAATGATAGATTCTAAATTCTAATAATCAGCTTCCTAAAGAAAACGTCTGGGACAAATCCGATTCTAAGTGCACTTTTCTTTATGTTATGCATCTCATTTCATATTCTTCTGTGTTCCTCTCCTTTTATCAAATTAAAGGTGGACAAAGAAAAAGTAAATGAATCCTTACAAAGCTTTCTTCCAAAAAAGAAAATGTATTGGGACTGTTAAACCAATCAAGAATAGCAACAATTATAAGTGATCTCCAACCTTAAGAGGTAACTTTTTCATGGCCTTTTGGATTGCCTTTGAACTAACATCTCTTGATGCATCCTGGATCACCACCACAAAAATGTTTGAAAGGATTTTATGTGGAGCTTTACATATCCTAGTCTCTTCAAAACAATACTAAATGCATAGCAGTGCTTTTGCTCTACATTGTAACAATAATTATTGTTTGTATACTTATGTTAATTTGCCTACATATATATTTATATTTCTGATATATGATCTAACTATGATATGAAGAAAAGCAAAAGGTACTAAGGGCAAAAATCATATGCCTATTAACTTTAGCGGGCATAAGGGTTTGATATTTATCTTTTTTTGGTCTTGGTTTCTGGTTTGCTTTATTTGATTTTGCTGCAAGTGAAACATTATTTTCAAGATGAATAAGAATTATTTTTAGTAAACTCTTATACATGAATTAATCAAGATGTGCATCTAGTACACCTAGTAAATCTCATAGATAACCTTAATATGTTCGTAGTTCCTTGAGCCACTCGAGACATAGTTACTTTGCGGTGCAAAAAGGGGCTTAATGCTATGATTTTTGTTCTCTTATTTATGTTTAGATTTGAGTTCCTTGCTGAAATGCTCTTATTTAGATCATAACTTTGAACCCGATTTGAAAGAGGTGGATATGTAAAATGTTATTTGATTGTATGCTATGGGTGCGGTTCTTGTTGCCTTTCTTGTTCTTTCTCGCTATCTAAGCTTGGTAAAGGCATTTTTGTTGCAAGTGCAACATTTGTTCCTGAGTCTTGATTCATCCGGAGTCTTCTTGAGTCAAGGTTAGTTTCATCCTTATTCATTGCATTGCTTCATACGTTAATTATAAAAACACATATATACCTTTATGTTGCAATCAAGAGATGCACTTGTGAAGGTGTTTGTGTCTTTAGGATTATATGTCACTTGCATGACATAATGAGAATGTCTCGCAAAACTTATTAAGAGAGTAAAATATTTACCACAAAACTTGCCTATCTAACTCAACTTTAACTATTAAAGGAGTTACTAGTATTTCTAGGATTGAAACCATCCCAAAATACCTCCAAAACTTGCCTAAAAATGCTGATTTTCAAGATTGCACCAAATATGCATCTGAACTTAGAAAATTCTGAAATTTTATGTGAAGATAGATCTCTCTTATATCTTTCCAATGCCACAAACCTCACCTCATTTGGATAAGCGTATCTAAAGTTATGCGACATTTTACACAAGCAAAAATAGGGAATTCACTGGTTTACCCATTTCTGCCCTGACTTTAAACTGAAACTGGGAACAAAATACACTCAGGAAAATTATGAAATTTTGCAGGCAAGAAGCCTTACATGTTAGCTTTAAAATGCCTCTGGTTTCATGTGAAACGGACACCGGAGCAGGAAGTTATGCAATCTGGTTTACTGGCTGCCAGAATGCATTTTCTGCAGAATCTGCCTTGGATTCAAACCGAAACTGGTACTGTTTGGCTTGGTGTAAAATTCTGAAATTTTTACCACACGTAGCCCTATGTCTTAGCTTTAAAATGACATAAAAATCATGTCATTCCGATGCCTGTAGCTCAAGTTATGCGACAAACACCACAGGCTGTCAGGGTGCTATTTTGATTCTACAAATTCGGGTATTGTATAATCTTGGTTTCTAACCTAGTTCTAATCCTCAAATCATGGATTCTAACTGTTTTCCAACCCTAATAATGGTCTCTAATCATGTTAGGATCATCCATTCACTAATTCAACTCATCGATGATGGATTTAAACTCAAACTTCCAACTAAAACCCTACTTTTTTTCAACTAACCATTAAAAAGGAAACTATGAATTGCAAGGGCTCCAATCCATCAACTAACTAGTATCTAACTCATTAAACTTAGATTATGATCAAAGTCAATCAATCACAACCTAATTCTCATTTTTCTCCAATCCATTTCCAAGATTCTCTATCATGAACCAAAATGGTTGGTTTGAGTTATAAATGACTATCTAATACTTATTAGACTAAAATTATCCTAACTTAATTATTGGAAGCAAGAATCAAGCTAAGAGCTAGGATTTTGCTCTCCAAATCCAGTGTTCCATTCCAAATCTCTAACCTCCATTCAAAAGAACAAAGAGAGAAAAGAATAGAAATCTCCTACCTTTAGGTGATGACCAACCTTTGAGCCTTGCTCTTCTTCTTTTCCTCTTCCCTTCCTTTCTTCTCCTTTATCTCTTTCTCCCTTCGTTTCTCTGTTTCTGTTCGGTTCTATTCTTTTCTTTTGTTTTCTGCTAGGGGTCACGGGTTAAGGGGAAAATCGAAATTTAAGTTCTAGTGTTAGAACTTTTATATGCTAAGAACACTTAAGTTATATTAATTCAAGTTTTTCAACTTCCCAACAACTATAAAATAAATATTAGGATTCATTTAAATTGTTGGTTCACTTTTATTCTTATTTTTCATATCTTCTACTAGTCAATCGGTATTAAAATACACAACCAGTATACTTAAAAATACCAAACTGACTCCGATTCTTCTCAAATTTTAACTGTATCTTACTTAACTCATTTGTGACCTAAAATCAATTTCTCTATACTTGTTTCTCTCAACTTAGCCTTCAAAGCTATTTCCTAAGTCATTTTAAGCTACTTTTCAACTCGTGTTGCAACTAAGTGCCTAAACTAATTCAGGTTTGTCACAAAACACCACCGGCATGTTAAGCAAGTATTAGAATACCTTTATAACTCGCTTACAAGCCTAACATGATACTCGTCTCTATCACACACGCTTCACCACATTCAAACAACTTGGTTTATTTCTTCATCAGCGATGAAATTCACGAATCGAATGATCATGACTTCCTTACTATAGCAATTTGCGTATAGGGCTTCCAATTCCTTACACACTACTTCACCTTCTCAATCTGTTGCACAATCTTAATCCCAATGTGCCGAGCTTGCCATGATTTCTTACTCTTATAAACGACCTTCAAGAAGGGTAAGAATGCAGTATACCAAGAGCAGAGGCAACAACACTGAAAGCTCTAGCAGTAGTGTTCCTAACATATTCATCAATGTTGTCTATGTCATTGTGGCCAGTGAAAACTTACATTTTATTTATGTTTTTCTCTCCTATGAGGTACATTTAGGACTATCTAAATATGACATCAAATCTTAGATGTTGAAAATAAAAGTTATGAATTTCTAACGAATTATGTGTTAAGAATATTGGTTTGATTTAACTTTTGATTGTGCTTTAACATATGCTTAAAGTTTTATTTTCTTATTCGAGTGAAGATTTGAGCAAAACCTTAGTTTCCGTTTGAGATTCAATATGAATGAGCACATATACTTATTGTTCAGATCTTGCTCATTGTATTGAATCTTGAATTGTCCAAGTGGGACAATTTGGTAAGAAATTTTTCCTTCACTTAGTTAATAGTTATTATTTAAATCTCATATCTTATACTTGTTGAAATTTCGGTCTGCTACATTTCCTTTTGTTCTCTGGGTGTATACTTAAACGTGGTAGATCTCACTGCGTTATAGTCATGCACTTGGAGACCAATGGGAAATGCTGCCGAAATTTCATCAAGTATAAAATATGAGATTTAAGGAATAACTATTAACTAAGTGCTGAAAAAGTTTCT
Source organism: Ormosia semicastrata (assembly GCA_029884595.1). Lineage (NCBI taxonomy): Eukaryota > Viridiplantae > Streptophyta > Magnoliopsida > Fabales > Fabaceae > Ormosia > Ormosia semicastrata. The sequence goes on along the minus strand of JAQQTO010000036.1, from coordinate 5,923,426 downwards.
TAGCGAATGGGATAGGGCCATACCATGTTAAGAAGGACCAGTTGATATAAGGATTCGTATTAATGTGCTAAACCAATTTCAAAGAATCATGAGACCCGATCGAAGTTGGATGTTACGAAGAAATGATCCTACCGGCTATGTAAGTGAAGAATTCAAGGATGGAGTTGATGATTTCATTAGGGTTGCTCAAGGAGACCCGACAGTTACTGATGCATTAAATCGTGTCCTTTGTCCATGTGCTAGATGTAAGAATCGTGCTTGGAGGGAGGTATTTGGGGTAGAACAACATCTGTATAAGTACGGATTTGTGGATGGTTATGTAAATTGGACCATTCATGGTGAGGACATATGGGGGGATAGCGGCTCAACATCCATTGTCCATGATGATGAAGTGGAGCCTATGAATCCATACGTGGATATGGTTATGGATGCCGCAGGTGATAGATTAAATCCAGAGGCTCAAGATTTAGAAGAGGATCCAAATCCGTTAGCGCGAAGTTTTATGACTTGCTAAGAGACGCCGACGAACCTTTATGGGATGGTTGCCATAAGCACACGAAATTGTCACCGTAACTCAACTTTTGAACTTGAAGTCAGAGTTTAACATGAGTGAGAGTTGTTATGATAGAATGATTGTCATCATTAAGAGCATGCTTCCAAAGCCTGAAAGGTTACCCGAAAACTTCTACAAATCGAAGAGAATGGTTCGTGAGTTGGGATTAGGATATGAGAAGATAGATGCGTGTCTTAATCAGTGCATGTTGTATTACAAAGAATACAGTGACAAGAGACTCTACTCAGTTTGCTTAGTATGTGGACACCCACGATTCAAACCGAAGGCGGGACGTTCATCGAATGAGAAGGATGTGCCGCACTCAATGTTGCGATATTTTCCCATTATGCCAAGACTCCAACGTCTGTTTATGTCCAAAAACACTACATAATATATGACTTGGCATGCGAATGGAGTGCGTCAAGATGAATCAGTGATCGGCATCCACCGATGCCGAGGCTTGGAAACGATTTGACGCTACCCATCCTACATTTGCCCTAGATGCTCGAAATGTTAGACTTGGCCTGTGTACAGACGGTTTTAATCCATTCAAATGGTTCAACCACACCATATTCATGTTGGCCTGTTTTTGTCACACCGTACAATCTACCTCCAAGTATGTGTATGAGAAGGGAATACATATTTCTCACTCTTGTGATTCCTGGACCAAAGTCACCTGGTAAAAATTTAGATGTCTATCTTAGACCCCTAATTGATGATCTGAAGATATTGTGGGATGTTGGGGTGCAAACTTATGATGCCTGGAAGAAGCAAAATTTCGATATGAAAGCGGCTTTGTTGTGGACAATAAGTGACTTTCCAGCCTATGGAATGCTATCTGGGTGGAGCACTCATGGAAAACTTTCTTGTCCGCTTTGTACGAATTACAGTAAGTCATTTGTGTTGAAGCACGGTAGGAAATGTTGTTGGTTTGATTGTCATCGTCAATTTTTGCCTTTTGATCATCCATTTCGCCGTGATCGAAACTCTTTTAAGAGATCAACAATGGAAAAATCTAATCCACCGCAACGACCGAGTGGGACGATGTCTTGAATAGAGTGACTCAACTTAAGGAAATCATATTCGGCTTGAATTCGTGTAAACAAAAACAAGATGGCTTTGGTATACACCACAATTGGGTGAAGAAGAGCATATTCTCGGGAATTGCCTTATTGGTCCACTAATCTAATACGACATAATTTAGATGTTATGCATGTCGAGAAGAACGTGTTTGATAATATCTTCAACACTTGTCATGGACATAAAGGGCAAGACAAAAGATAATGCAAATGCAAGAGAAGATTTGAAGATAATATGCAAACGTCCTACCTTGGAGCTAATAGTTGAGAATGGCAAGTGTAAAAAACCAAAGGCGACGTATGTCTTGGATGCCAACCAAAGAAGGATGGTGTGTGAGTGGATAAAACAGTTGAAATTTCCCGATGGATATGCATCGAATATCGCACGTTGCATCAATGTAGACGGCGGGAAGATATATGGAATGAAAAGTCACGATTGTCATGTTTTTATGCAAAGGTTAATTCCCCGGCATTTCGTGATATCTTGCCAAAACCTATATGGGGACCGTTAATGAACTAAGCTTGTTCTTTAAAGAAGTTTGTGCAACCGAAATTGTGCTTCCACCATGGAGAATGCGAGCTTTCTATCATTGAAACAATTTGCAAGTTAGAGAAGATTTTCCTCCAAAGATTCTTTGACGTGATGGAACATCTAGTCGTGCATCTCCCTTATGAAGCTAAGGTTGGAGGACCAAAGGCATTACAGGTGGATGTACCCTTTGAGAGGTGTATGTTGTACTTGAAAAGAAAGGTCCGAAATAAGGCGAAAGTTGAAGGATCTATTTGTGAAGCGTATATTTTAGAAGAAATTTCCAATTTTGCTTCCATGTATTTTGATCCCCACCTACGCACCAGCGCACTCAAGTTCCTCGGAATGACGATGGTGGGGAAGAAACAAATAATGAACGATTTTCTGTTTTTAAACATCCATGTCGTCCCCATCGGGAGAGGTCGAAATAGATTCTTGACGGATGTGGAACTTCAAATTGCTTTGAGACATATGTGCTTGTAAATTGTGGAGAAGTAGAACCTTATCTCCAAGTAAGTTTACTCTCTATCTAATGAATTTGTTATTAATGTGCTAAATTTATGCTAAATATTAATTATTGTATTGATTAGAAAATTCGAGGATTCGTTAAGGAAACCAATCCCAATATCACCGATGATCAAATATTGGAAGCTCGAGATAAGGACTTCAAAGAGGTGGCTAAAACATCTAGTGAGTCTTTTTATCCATAATAGTGATCTATCATATTAAATTTAATGTTCATTATGCTACATGTTACAACTATCTACCGTCTATATAATGATACAGGTTAATATAGGCCAAGTCGAGGATCAAATGATACGAGAGATAAGTTATGGTCCATCCAAGTCCGTGACTTCTTACTATGGCTTAATAGTTAATGGGTACAGATTTCATACTAAGGTGTACGGACAAAATAAAGCTACCATGAATAGTGGCGTATGTGTTAGAGGTAGTATATATGGTGAGAATGACTTCGACTATTATGGCATCGTTGAAGATATATTGGAATTGTCATATGTAGGAAATCAGAATAGAGTATTTCTTTTACAATGTCATTGGTTTGACCCGATAAATGGAGTCAATGTTGATGAGAGATATGGATTAGTTGACATCAAGCATAAATCAAAACTTCACTCAAATGAGCCATTCGTTTTAGCCGAACAAGCACAACAAGTGTACTATACAAGATACCCACAAAGCGGGAACAGAGCTAATGGTGAATGGTGGGCAGCTTGCAAGGTCAGAGCAAAACTCTTCATGGCTGAGACATTGAATGATGAAGGTGATGAATTGAATGACCTAACTGTCACTGATTATTACCAAGATGATGGATCCCTTGGAACACACAATCCTGTCATAGATGATGAAGCGCTCTCCTTGTTTGATGCACATGCCCAAATGGAAGAAGTGAACATACGTGATATACATTATCCAATGGATGATGTGGTTGATGATGAGTTCATTGATGACAACGAAAATAATGAAATTAATGAATTCTCAGATGAAGATGAGGAATCTTTGGCTTGAGACTCAAGTAGTTAAAATTGAAGCTTGTTCAATAAACTTTGTTAATGGTATTTATACTGAAATATCATTATTATATTTTGAGGTTTTTATTGACATATAGTTTCTTAACTCGTCATGTTTCATTATGTTTCCTTATGCAGATATTCATCATGACCATTCGAGGTAGAGGTCTTTGGACGCGGTCGTGGGAGAGGCCGTAATGTTTCATCTACCCATGATTCTCCACCACTACAAGATTCTCGATCCTCTCCAGGTATACACATGTAGGATATATACTTCAATTATTGTTAACTTGTGGTTTATATAAATGTAATATATATATGTATTTTTTGTTTATGTATAATTTCAGCCATTGGCCCATCGACCGTAGTAGGCCTACCAAATCGTCTAGTCCATTGACCATTGGAGGCGCATCGACTTCATCCCACCTCTTACGACCCAACGATTTCTATGCCACCCCCGTGACCCACCCACTAGCGACCCGAATGTGGTGCCTTCATGTGGAGAATCCAATGTAGAAATAGATAGCAGGGAACTTATATATGTGGCATCTGTCCCTGAACCGTAAGTAAGTAATAGTGATATATCACCTTTTTATTACATGTATTTACTCTTAAATTACTAACATTATCTTCTTATACTTATAGGAGGAGGTTTCTCCCGTCGAAGGTGACACGTGACATTATGTACAATGTCATGACACGGATGCCTGTTCCGGCTAGTACGTGGCGATGTTATCCACCGAGATGAAGGAAATTCTATTTAACGACTTCATGGTAAGTAATTGTGTCTATAGAATTATATATTATACATTTATTGAAAAAATAAATATACATACATATCATTTGTGTAGGCTAAGCATCGGTTCACATCCGATGCTTTGATCGCGTATGGCGAGAACCGTCTGGGAACGAACTATCTTGGACCGTTATCCGGACCATTTGAACAAAGCACGAGATAAGGCATTTGAGAGGGCAAATTCAAACAACTTGGCCGATGTTAAGGGCCATGGGCCCAGAGGAATGAGGACGGAAGTGTGGGATGGCCTCGGTCGACATTTGGTGACAGATAAATGGATGACGAGGTCTGCACTGCCCGAAGGAACAGGGGCAGCCATGCCTGATGCCTTGAAGCATACAAGTGGGTCGATAAGCTTTGGTCAACACAAGAGCAAGATGGTAACATAACTTCATCATTTAAAATTTTAATGATAAGCATCTGTGTATTAATATGTTGTAATTACTTGAGTTATTTGCCTATCTTGAGTATGACATAATATTTTAGAGGAGTGCCTTACTTTTGATATGTGTTTATTATATAATATTCTTTCATATGGGATTACAGAGACAGAGTTAAAGCATCCGGTTTCTTACAGAGATCTTTATGCAAAAGTTCATAAGAAGAAAGACGAAGCTATGTTTCTGAGCGCTCGAGGAATTTTATTGTAAGTGTCTTGTTCTTATTCAAAAGTCATATATATTTTAGGTTATTTATTTTTTTGTTGATATTTTTCTTGTTTTTTTATTTTTAGGAGTCATATGACACTGCAATGACAGAAAAATATGGAGAAAACTCTTCCTCTCACCCTATGGTTGACCCGAGGTTTGGATGGATGCGGCGGGTCCCAACAAGAAGGGACGTGTGCATGGCATAGGTAACAGCTTGCATATTGGTAATAACACCATGCAAGCTTCATCCTCCTCGGTTGTGGGTCCTTCCCGCTCTACACCGTTGACACAGGACATATCTGAAGCTGTAAATACAGCAGTGGCAGCAGCGATGACTTCATTTGTTCAGAGTCAACTTGTCCCTATGTTGGCGCCTTTCCAATCATTCCTATCTACGTTCGGATCAACAAATGTTGCTCCACAACCACCATCACAAGGTCTAGGTAGGGAGGGTCGAGAGGAAGAGGAAGAGGAAGAAGAAGACGCAGATGACTTAGACTGATTGCCATTTTTTATTCTTATTGTCTACTTTGTATAACTTTCAACTATATCAATTGATTATTTGTATAGTAACTTTAAACTATATTATTGAATTATTTGTACAAGTTTTTTGTTAAAGCAGTTTACAATTATTAGATTGTTTGTTGTTGGATTTCTTTTGTTGGATTTATGCTTCTTGTGGTTTGATATGCAGGTTTTGGGGAAGTAATAATATAAATAGGTTATAAAAAAAAAACTTACTTATTTACCGACGGATTAGAGAGGGATTAGCGACAGAATATGACATGTTAATTAGCGAGGGATTAGCGACGAAATAGCGAGGTATATTTTAGCGACGGATTAGCGACGCCATAACGAGGGAAAAATAGCGAAGGAATAGAGACCTAATAGCGACGGAATTTATAACGAGGGAATAGCGACGGAATAGCGATGAAAATTGACAAAATTAGTATATTAAGTTACAGACGGATCAGCGGTATTATTAGCGAGGAATTATTAGCGATGAAATAGTGAGGCAATAGCGAGTAAATTTTCAGAGACGGAATAGCGACGGAAAGTCCCTCGCAAAATAGCGACGGAATATTGCGGGATATTAGCGAGGGATTAGAGAGCGATTAGCGAGGGAAATGAATTTTCTTGAGACGGATTAGTGAGGGAAAACTTTCCCTCGCTAACTAGCGATGAAAAAAAAGCGACTAACTAATCCCTCGCTATTCCCTCTCTAATCGCTCGCTAATTTTTTTAGCGAGGGATTAGCGAGGGAAATTTCCCTCTCTAATTTCCTGATTTCTTGTAGTGGTCCTGATAAACTTAAAAGCAAGTGGGCTTATACCTAGAAAAACTAAAAAATGAGCAAGTTTGTACTTGGAAAAGCAAAAACAAACGGGTTTGCACCCTGGGAAAAAATAAAAGCAAGCGTGTTTGTACCCTAAAAAAACAATTGAGTTTGTAACCTAGAAAATTAAAAATGAGCGGGTTTTAGCCCTAGAAAATTAAATGCGAATGGGTTTGTACCTTGAGGGGAAAAAAACAACAGGTGTGTACCTTGGAAAAAATTAAAAACAAACGGGTGTGTACCCATTGAAACTTGACAGAAAAGGAGTCAAAAAGTTTACAAGGATGTACACTCATCGAAACTTGATTGAAAAAGGTAAAAAGCTTATGGGGACGTATACCCGTTGAAGCTTGGAAGAAAAGGTAAAAAGCTTACAAGGACGTATACCCGTCGAAGCTTGGTGCAAAAGGTAAAAAGCTTATGGGGACATATACTTATCAAAGCTTGGCAGAAAAGGTAAAAAGCTTACGAAGACGTAAGATAAAAAGCTTATGGAGACGTATACTCGTCAAAGCTTGGCAAAAAAGGTAAAAAGCTTATGGGGATGTATACCTATTGAAACTTGGCAAAAAAAGTAAAAAGCTTATGGGGACGTATACCCATCAAAGCTTCACAGAAAAGGTAAAAAGCTTACGAGGACGTATACTCATCAAAGCTTGGTAGAAAAGGTAAAAAGCTTATAGGGACGTATACCCATCAAAGCTTGGCAAAAAAGGTAAAAAGCTTACGAGGACGTATACCCGTCGAAGCTTCGCAGAAAAGATAAAAATTGGCCAATCTAAAGCTATGAAAAATATGATGATGTAATGCATGCTTTATGCATATGACCAAATTACATAGAAATACTTTAACCTCTTTTTTTTTTTTGGCAACCCTTAAGGACCTGATCACAAACGGATGCATGGATGAACAAGAATGAAACAAGACGATCAACTCTTTATTTGGCCCACAACTTAATTGTTTGATTGCTTACTTTCAAAGTGCATTGTTCTTGCAATAATTCCTTTCCATATATGATTGCTTGGGTTAATCCTTTTACTGAAGATTTATCAAGTTCGTCTTAACCTATGGAATCATTAAAGTAATTCCAAATTTTTTTAGTAGAGTTGACATACATTTCATTTTTCAAAATATTTTTATCACAATAAATGCATATGGCAATCAGAAACAGGTGACAATGGGAATATCACAAATATTATGTAGGAGATAGAGAAGGTACAAGAAAGGAAATACAATACGGGTGAAAAAATTTACAAAAGGGAATAATGAAGTGAGATTCTTTAGTTGTTCTTGATATTTGCAATACATTTGATATTTTATCTTGTTTAGTATCTCTAAATTAACTAAAGTTAAGCTTTCTTTCAGTAATTTTGTTTAGGATTCTTATTCAAATCATTTGAATTGTTTCTTTAATTAAGTTCAGTATTTTTCTCACTTTTAAGTTCAGTTTTCTCATTAAGTTGTTTTGTTTATCTTTAGGTAAACCTGAAGGAAGAGTTAGCACCCTTTTGGAAGAAGAAATAAGAGGAAATAACATTATGGTAGTCCAGTGCCTGAGCACCCAGAATCCAACCCTTGACCGCTCACATGGCAGAAAAACAAATAATTTTCTGGATATCCAGCGCCTGAGCACCTATTTCCAGTGCCTGAGCATGCCAATGCAGTAACGAAGACCAATTTTTGACGTTCTGGGTTCCTGAGAGCCCATAATCCAACACTTAGGTGCTGGGCATTATAACAGTCACATGTTTCCTTGTCTACAAATAGAAAGGGTTGTGCTCTTGGGAATTCATCCAGAGAGAGAAGCATAGGCACAAACCTTAATTTGGTGTGGACGCATTCAAACTTGAAGATTAGAGATTTTCTTCAACTTTTCCACCTATCTTCCATTGAGTTTGTTGAATTTTCTTTTTGGTTTTCTTCTTTCTCCATATGTAACTAAACTTCTCTAGTTTTGGTGATGATGAACCTTGTTCTTGGATGTTTAATATATGTTTCTATTTGATGATTTATATGTTTATCTCTTCTCTTAATGTTTTTCTTAATCTGATCAATTTTAGAAAGATTTTAGGGTTATCGTATGATTTCGAAAAATTGTGCATGAACTTAGAACTTGTAATAAACACCATAATTTCTGTAATTACTAGGAATAGACGTTGTAAGTTGTGTGATCTTTCTTTATATTCCCTCATTTTTTTATAAAACCTGCTCTATTTGGGGTTATACTAAGGGATTGGTTAACTCAAGGCAATGTGAAGAAGATTAATATACTAAGGGATTAGATATTGATTAATTTTAGGAATTTGATCATGAATCATGGAATAGAACGTAGTTAAACCAATATTTGAATTTGCATCAAAAGAGTTCAAGTGAAATTTAAACCTTAACACTTTGATATCATTGTCTTTCACCTTTGCCCAATTGATTAAATTTTACTCTTGTTATTTTTGCTTATTTTTCTTGATTGTGTTATCTTTTATTTACATTCTTATCAACTCTTATCGTTTGATAGCTTAAATAGTGTCGATTTAACGAATTTAGTAATTGATAACATAATTCTAATGGGAATGATACACTATTCATCACTTTATTACTTTTGCGATTTGCTACACTTGCCAATATAGCAACACTTCTAGTAATACTCTTAAAAGTGACCAATGTTGGTATCCTCATTATATCATCTTGAATGATAAGTCTATATTTTATAGTCTCAAACTGATAAATTATGGTGATTTGCTTATGTTTATTGATGAATTTTAGATGGATCCTTATCATTGTCTTCATTTTTGTAGATTAAATTAGATTTATCACATTTGGAGTGAAAACAAGTAAAGACACCGCATTTTCAGAGTAAAACAGGACTATTTTGGCTTAGACAGGGTCCCGTGTCAACTCAGAAGCGATTGAGGAGTTAAACATGGCCCTGTCTAACTTGAGGAATGCTTCTATCTAAAAGACATGGCCGTGTCTCTAGGTCACATGACCGTGTCTTCCTTATGTTGTAGTTACATTGGTTTCAAGCTCACAAGGCCGTGCCAAGCATAGACACGGCCGTGTGAGGTTTCCTGTGCGTAAAAATGATAGTTTTGACCCCCAATATTATAAATAGAAGTGAATCCTTATACCTAAAAATGACTTTTACGGCAGTAGACTTTTGAGAGATAGTTCAAAGAGAGAATTGTCACGAATCTTTGGAGAACGGTCACGAAGAGAGGATAACATTCTTGAATGCTTGAAGATCACAATCTCTGTAAAAAAGGGTTTTGATTTCTTTTCCTTCTTGTTTTCCCCCTTCTTTGGATTTTCTTTCTATGGATTTGTGTTATGATTTGAGATTATTTGTATTGAACATAAGTAACTAATCTCATAGCTAGGGCTATGGAGGATCTTGTTTTCCTAATTAATTGATGATTTTCAATTCGAATTTAATTAAGGTAATTTCAATTGAGTTTATTGTATTACTTGAATTCTTGTCAAGACTTGATCACTTTTGGCATGTTTTTATTCATTGTTTGACTGGTGACCATCCATAATCAATGAGTGGATCTATATAATAAACCTAAGATTAGATTGGTGAATGACTAAACATCAATTTATTCTACCAATTGAATTGACGATTATGTTGGTTCATATCTTGAAGTGGGACTTAATGTATTCCTAGTTAATTCAACTAAATGACTAAATAGGCGAATAATTTAGGAATAGAATATTGTTTATGCATGACCATTGGGGTTCAATAGCAATTAAGAGAATATTGGTAAGAGAATTACCTTACATCATAAATGAATGAAAATCTAGTTAATTAGATTCAAGTGAACATTGCGTCCTAATTTCTCTCTAATTGATTTATCTCTACATTGTTTAATTGTCCATCATTCTTCTTTATTTGTTTGATTTTATTTTGAGTTTCTCTTCACTTTCACGATTGTTTAAACAACCAAGAGTTTAGCGAATCTAATAATTACCGCTTATTCTTTGTGGGATCCACAACTGGAACTCAAGTCCTATATTACTATACAATAGAATGCATTTATTTTTAGTGTATTTTATACATATCAAATTTTTAGCGCCGTTGCTGAAGAACGAACCCGAGTCGCCCTCGTGACAGGCGTGATAGGTGGTACTCTTAAAATTTTGTAAAATCTATGAACACTTGAGTATTGTTAGTAATCAAGCATGAATTATGTGTTAATTGCTTGATCGTGAGCTGATATTGTGCGAAACAATCTTTTTCAATTAAGTAAAGTAAAATTTAGCATCTTAGTTGAGAATTAGTCATATATATTTGCATTTATTCTCTCTTTTAACTTAGCCAAAAAGTGAGTTTTTAGTTTTAATGATTGAATTTTTCATAAACAAAATCATATTTTTCTTCTGAAGTGAGTTTTCTCTTGATTGATGTGCGCTAAAATTTGCTTTGATATCTTATTGAGATTTTAATGATTCACAATTTATTGTATAAAAGCAAATTTTTTATACAATTCAAACAAAACATGTTATTTAAAAATCTATTTTCAATTAACATATTCAAATATGAAAATAATTTTATCATAATCAATTTTAAAGAAATTGATTATTGAATAATCTTTTTTTACAGCTAATCTAAACACACTTTAAATAATAATGATGATGATGATGTTATTGTTGGAAGGACCAAATTAAGAAATATTCAATTTTTAAATTTATATTCAAAATTAATAATTTTTAAATAAAAATAATGGCGCCAACTCCCATAAAGTATAATAGTAATAATAATAATAATAATAATAATGATGATGATGTTATTGTTGGAGGAACCAAATTAAGAAATTTTAAATTTTTAAATTTATATTAAAAACTAATAATCTTTTAAATAAAAATAATGGGCCAACTCCCATAAAGTATAATAATTATCAAAGTTCTGCCCCTATTGATGCAGTATAAAGAAATAAGTTATATATAGTTAGGCTGTTAATATATTTTAATATACTTTACATCGATTTATGATGTAAAAATAACATTATTATAAATAAATTAAACACTGACAAGCATCCTCTATGTTGAATAGACAATGTGCGCGTATTTGGTTTAATATATTATTGAGATTTTAATGATTCATAATTTATTATATAAAAGCAAATTTTTTATACAATTCAAACAAAATATGTTATTTTAAAATTTATTTTTAATTAATATATTCAAATATAAAAATAATTTTATCATAATTAGTTTTAGTGAAGTTGATTATTAAATAATTTTTTTTACAACTAATCCAAATGCACTCTAAATAATAATAATAATAATGATGATGAGTTATTGTTGGAGGGACCAAATTAAGAAATATTCAATTTTTAAATTTATATTAAAAATTAATAATATTTTAAATAAAAATAATGGTGCCAACTCCCATAATAATAATAATAATAATAATAATAATAAAAATAAAGATGATGTTATTGTTGAAGGAACCAAATTAAGAAATTTTAAATTTTTTAATTTATATTAAAAACTGATAATCTTTTAAATAAAAATATAGACCAACTCCCATAACGTATAATAATTATTAAAGTTCTGCCCCTATTGATGCAGTGTAAAGAAAGTATACTTCTTTTAGAAGTGTATGTATTATTAACACTTTTTTAAGAATATCAAATTTAATGAAAAAAATAATTAAAAAAAATAAGTATAATAAATAATATTAAAAAAATATAAAAAAATATATATATACTATTAATAATAAAAATATCAAAAATAATAAAAAATAAATTATATATAGTTAGGTTATTAATATATTTTAATATACTTCACATCGATTTATGATGTGAAAATAACATTATTATAAATAAATTAAACACTGACAAGCATCCTCTATGTTGAGTAGACAAACTAATATCTAGAATAATGGCTGCTGAGTGTACTACAAAATTCAGCAAAGTATATATATCATCGATGCTAATTTTACTTTCGGTATTACTTATTCACTTTCGTTATTTGTTCAAATTTTATACATTTAATTTTTTTTAATTTATTTACAAATTTATTCTATATTTTATAAGAATGTTACAATTACATATAATATAATTTATTATTTTTTTATATTAATATATGATGTAAATATAATGCATATATTTTTTGTGTACAAAAAATATTTCCTTTACTTATTTATTGTTATCATCTTGAGAGACAATATGTATAATGTATTATATTGATGCCTTTGCATCCCCTTGATTTTATCTTAGCTAGGAGATAATAGCTTGACTATATTATTTTATGCTAAGAACAAGAACATTATACCGGAAGTACCTTTGACATCGTGCATCTAATATGATTAATTTTTTTCTATAATAAATGGTGTTTTTGCGTAAAACATATTGACTAAATTATTTAATTAGTTCAATCAAAGTCAGATTATTCATCTTGGAACAACATAATTAAAAAAAAATTTGTTGTAGTGATAAGCTTATATTTTATAATCTTAAATCAAATTAAATTGTGATGATTTGTTTATATTTATTGGTGAATTTTAGATAAATCATTATCATTGTCTTCATTTTTACAAATTAAAGAGGTTTATTATATTTGGAGTGAAAGTAGGCAAAGACACCGCATTTTCAGAATAAAAGAAAATTATTTTGACTTAGACAGAGCCCTGTATCAATTCAAAAGTGATTGGAGAGTTAGACACAGTTCTGTCTAACTTCAAAAATACTAAGAGACACGGCCGTGTCTTTGGGTTACATGGCTGTATCTCCCTTACAGTGTGAGTTACACAATTTTGTCTCACACGGTCGTGTCGAGTTTAGACACGACCGTGTAAAGTATCCTGTGCGTATAAATAGCAATTTTCACACCAAATATTATAAAAAAGTGAATCCCTAAACCCAAAAACAACTATTGTGGCACTAGAAACTTTTGCGACAACAAACTTTGAGAGATAGATCAGAAGAGAGCATTGCTACGAATCTATGGAAGACGACCACGAAGAGAGGACGATATTCTTGAAGGCTTGAATATCACAATCTCCGTAAAAAGGAATTTTGATTTTTCTTTCCCATAGTTTTTCCCCTTTCTTCAAATTTTTCTTTCCATGAATTTGTATTGTGATATGGGTTTGTTATTGAACATGAGTAACTAATTCCATAACTAGGGCTATGGGGGATCTTGTTTTCCTAATTAATTGGTTTTGATTTCAAACTTGATAAAGGTAATTTCTTTTGGGTCTATTATATTGTTTGAATTCTTGTTAAGAATTAATCACTTTTGGCATGCTTTAATTCATTGTTTGACCAGTGACCATCCGCAATCAATGAGGGGACCTATATAATAAACCTAAGATTAGATTGATGAATGACCAACCATCAATTTATTCTATCAATTAAATTGACGATTATGTTAGTTCATCTCTTGAATTGGGGCTTAATGCATTCTTAGTTAATTCAACTAAGTGACCAAATAGGTGAATAATTTAGGAATAGAATATTATTTATCCATGACCATTGGGATTCAATAGCAATTAAGATAATATTGGCAAGAGAATTACCTTACATCATAAATGAATGAAAATCTGATTAATTGGATTCAAGTGAATCTTGCACCTTAGTTTCTCTCATTGATTTATATCTATATTGTTTGATTGTCCATCTTTCTTCTTTATTTGTTATTTGATTTTATTTTGAGTTTATCTTACACTTACGATTGTTTAAATAACCAAGAGTTTAATGAATTAATAATTACCTCTTATTTCTCGTGAGATCGATAACTAGGACTCAAGTCCTATATTACTATACGATAGAGTGCACTTGCACTTAGTGTATTTTATGCATATCAAGTTTTTGGTGCCATTGCCATGGAATACGTTTGGTGATATTAGAGGCGAAAATCTCTAGTTAATTTAGACACACTTTTATTTTTATTTATTTTGTTTTGTTTTTATTTTTAATTTATTTGTCGCTTCATCTCTCTGCTTATATTTCTTGTTTATGCTTACTCGTTCTCAATCTCCTAATTTGACATTTGATCCAGAAATTGAGAAAACGGCTTGTAGGTTAAGGAAGCAATCTTTTACTGAAGTTGTGACTGAAGAAGCTATAACAAGGATGGAGAGACCAATAGTTGAGGAGAATCATGAAGAACGAACTACCCCAGCAGAGCGAACAATGCTTGAATATTCCATGCCCACGACTAGAGGATACGAAGGGAGTATTACAAGACCAGTCGTGGCGACCAATAACTTTGAAATCAAACCAGCATTGATCTCTATGATTTAAACTTCTGTTTAGTTTGGTGGATTGCCTTCGGATGATCCAAATCAACATTTAACCAGGTTCTTACAGTTGTGTAACACCATTAAGTACAATGGGGTGACAGATGATGCAATGTGATTGTGACTCTTTCCTTTTTCTCTTAGGGATAGGGCGAGTCAATGGTTAACGTCACTACCAAGGGGTTCCATCACCACATGGGATATGTTGACACAATAATTTCTAACTAAATATTTTCCTCCCTCTAAATTTGTTAAATTAAGAAATTACATTTCTACTTTTGTGCAATTTGACATTGATACTCTCTATGAAGCTTAGGAACGTTTTCAAGAATTGATAAGAAGATGTCCACATCACGGATTACTCGTATGGCAACAGGTACAGACTTTTTATAATGGTTTGTCACCTGTAAATCGTTCACTCATTGATGTCACTGCGAGAGGTACAATCTAGAGAGAAACACCGTCTGAAATCCATGCATTGATTGAAGAAATGATGCTTAACAGTTATCAATGGAAAAATGAGCATTAGGTGCCTAAGAAAGAAGTCAGTGTGCATATTGTTGACTCATCTACTGCCATTTTGAGTCAATTAGAAGCATTGACAATGAAGATTGAGACTCTGATATGGCAAATAGTGCAGTCCCACTAATCATATGTGAAGCATGTGGAGGTCAGGTACATAATAGTTCAAATTGTCAAGTTAGTAGTCCATTTGCCCCCGAGTCCGAAATAGTAAATTTTGTTGGTAATTTCAACCTACATCAGTACAATCCATATTCAAATACGTACAATCCCAGTTGGAGGGACCATCCTAATTTCAAATGGGCAAATCCACAAGGCAATCAACAGAGGCATCAACGAGCTCCACAACCACCTTCAAGTTTCCAAGCAATTGAAGAGAAGCAAAATTTTGAAAAAATTGTAATTAAATATATGCAGAATTCAGAGGCCTGAATGAAGAGCATGGAAACTCATATTAACCAATTGGCCACCTTGATGTCAGAAAGGGTACCAGGGACATTGCCTGGTACTACTGAGCCTAATCTGAAAGAACAGGTCAATGCAATTACCCTGAAAAGTGGTAAGGAACTTGGGGAGCTACACAAGAAAAAGGAGAAGGAAATGCAAGAGCATGGAGATATCCTTGATGAGTCAGTTACTGTGGAAGACGAGAAGGCAAATGAAGCACCCTCCACAGTACAAGTAAGTGACCCACAAAAGCCCTCTATTCCATTCCCTCAGAGGCTCGAGAACACTAAGCAAGACAAGCAATTTGCTAAATTCTTGGAGATGTTCAAGAACTTGCAAATTAACATTCCGTTCGTTGAAGTCATCTCTCAAATGCCTAAGTATGCAAAGTTTTTGAAGGAAATACTTACAAAGTTGATGATATACCAGAAAAGACTTTGCCTAAGGTTGCCACCAACTTTGAGAAAACCAAGCTCTACAAGAAGAGACCAAAGAAGCGGCATGACAAGTGTATCAAGCAGCATGAGTTTAAGATTGGGGATAAAATTCTTGTCTGTAACTCACGTCTTCGTCTTCTTCTTGGTAAGTTTTGGTCAAAATGGTATGGACCATATGAGATTATTTGTGTTTTATTATACGATGTGCTTAAGGTGAAGAAAGAAGGTCACAAGACATTCCTAATAAATGGTCAGAGAGTGAAGCACTATGAAGAAGGAGTGGGAACTGAGCACCACTTTATCGGCATCACCTAAGCATGGAATCGGCCTATAGTCAAGTTAATGACTATAACTTAGCGCTTCACAGGAAGTAACCTGTATTTCTATCCTTTCTTTTAGCACTTTTAGTCCTTGCATTTGATTTTTCAATTTATGCTTTGTTTTTCCTATATATATATATATATATATATATATATATATATATATAAATTGTCTTAACCCTTTTATTTTTCTTATACAGTTTTCAACAACATGTCGTCATTCAATTAGATCAGATGTTTGAGTTCATGGCTCCACCTTCCCACTTCCTTCGTGATCTTGTGTTTAATTTTCAGGGAATTTTCATTATCTTCTGTTCTGTTATTTTTATTATTTTTTCACATTGAGGACAATGTTTATCTTAAGTGTTGGGAGTACTCTTAATTTTTTTTGTGAAATCAATGAGCAATTGAGTATTGTTAGTAATAAACCTAAAATTGTGTGCTAATTTTTTTATTAATATTAAGCTGATAGAAATATGTTTAAGAGGGGAATCTATTGATTATAAGTTGATATTGTGTGAAGTAATCTTTTTCAATTAAGTATAAAGAAATTTAGCATCTTAGTCAAAAATTAGTCATGTCTGCTTGCATTTATTTTTATTAACTTAGTTAGAAAAGAGAGTTTTGAACTTTAATGATTGAATTTTTCAAAAACAAATTCCTATTTTTCTTCTAGAGTGAGATTTCTCTTGATTGATGTGTGCTAGAACTTGCTTTGATATCTTGTTGAGACTTTAATGATTCACATACATACTTTAACATGATTAAGGCAATTAGGTTTAATTCTTTCTTGACTTAGGAAATTAGGTTTAATTCTTTCTTGACTTCCAGAGTTGCATTGATAAATTAATCCTTTATTTTCCTTATTTGAGCCTGAAATTGATTTATTTAGATATCCAATTGAATAATCAGGTTGGACTCATTGATTATTATTTTTAGAATAATAGAGCATCTAATGTGTTAATTGAGAAGTCATTAAGGGTTATTTTTGTCTTCAAGGGTTGAAAAAAAAAAGAAAAAAATGGAAAAGGAAGAAGAAAAGAAAAGGAATGTTGGAAAAGAATAATGAGAATATTGGATTGAAAGTGAGAATTGGTTATATCCTTGTGCTTATGTTCTATTGATAATCTTTTCAACCTGATTCTGTTTTATATTAATTTATCCTTGAACATTCTTTACTCTTATTTATCTTTTTCCTAACCTTCATTGTTCCCCTTGGCCCCGTTACAACCAAAGGAAGTCCTTTTGATTCTTGTTACGTATGTAAACTTGGAAGTAAAGATAAGATTGATAACTAGAGTGATCTTCTTGTCCTTAAATACTTGAGTAATTGAAAGATAAGTAACCTCAATTAGTTGATAAGGAGAAGAGATGTAAGCTAGACCCATGCCTCTAATTGTTTAAGTGCTAAATGATCTTACTTTAATGAATTTGATTGCTGAACTTGAATTTTTAAATTGTGAAATTTCTCTTTATTTATGTTTTTGGATGTTGAGTTTAATCCTGTTTTTAATTCCTATTCTTTGCTTGAGTACAAGCGAAGCTCAAGTGTAGGAGAAATTGATAAGCCTATATTTTATAGTCTTAAATCAGATTAAATTGTGGTGATTTGTTTATATTTATTGGTAAATTTTAGATGGATCCTTATTATTGTCTTTGATTTTACATATTTAAGAGGTTTATCACATTTAGAGTGAAAGCAGGCGAAAACACTATGTTTTCAGAGTAAAAGAAGAGTATTTTGGCTTAGACAGGGCCTTCTGTCAACTCAGAAGTGATTGAGGAGTTAAACACGACTTTGTCTAACTTGAAAAAAGTAATTGAAAAGTTAGAAACGGTCCTGTCTAACTTAAAAAATGCTTTTATCTAAATTTTTTAAGAGACACGACCATGTCTTTGGGTCACATAGTCTTGTCTCCCTTACGGTGCGAGTTATGCAATTTTGTCTCACACGGCTCCTGTACGTAAAAACGACAATTTTCACCCCAAATATTATAAATAAAAGTGAATCCCTAAACTCAAAAACAATTTTTGCGACACTAGGAACTTTTGAGATAGCTGACTTTGAGAGACAAATCAGAAGAGAGCATTGCTACGAATCTTTGGAAGATGGCCACGAAGAGAGGACGACATTTTTGAAGGCTTAAAGATCACAATATGCGTAAAAGGGGTTTTGATTTCTCTTTCCCTTAGTTTTTCTCCTTTCTTCAAGTTTTTCTTTCCATGAATTTTTACTGTGATATGGGTTTGTTATTGAACATGAGTAACTAATCTCATAACTAGTTAGGGTTATAGGGGATCTTGTTTTCCTAATTAATTGGTTTTGATTTTGAACTTGATTAAGGTAATTTTTTTTGGGCCTATTATATTACTTGAATTCTTGTCAAGACTTGATCACTTTTGACATGCTTAAATTCATTGTTTGACCGGATGAGTGGACTTATATAATAAACCTAGGATTAGATTGGTGAATGACCAAATATCAATTTATTCTATCAATCGAATTGACGATTATGTTAGTTCATTTCTTGAATTATGGTTTAATGCATTCCTAATTAATTCAACTAAATGACCAAACAGGTGAATAATTCAGGAATAGAATATTGTTTATCCATGACTATTGGGATTCAATAGCAATTAAGAGAATATTGCAAGAGAATTACCTTACATCATAAGTGAATAAAAATCTGATTAATTAAATTCAAGTGAATATTGTGCCCTAATTTCTCTCTCATTGATTTATCTTTATATTGTTTGATTGTTCATCTTTCTTCTTTATTTGTTATTTGATTTTATTTTGAGTTTCTCTTACACTTACAATTGTTTAAATAACCAAGGGTTTATCGAATCTAATAATTACCTTTTATTCCTTGTGGGATCGACAACTGGGACTCAAGTCCTATATTACTATATGATAGAGTACACTTATTCTTAGTGTATTTTATGCGTATCATGTAGCACGGCTTCAAAAAATTGACAAAATTAAGATTCAAACTTGTCATCATACATTATATTATCCTTCATCTCTAAATTTAGATAACTAAAGTGTTCTAAGTGGTTGAAACCTGAGTATTGGCTCTCAATTTTTTTTTAAATTTGTTTTTACATAACAGAAATATTAATGTTTTAAATTAATATCTCCTTAACTTACTCATATTCATGCCCTGTAGCACACAATTCACATATACTGTCTTCATATAATCATATATGTATCCGTTGCCAAGAGCCACACACTCTAGGTACAAAATCAAAGAAAAGCAAGACCCAAGATGAAGATCTCCATCCTGAAGCTCTTCTTCTTCTTCTATGTACTTCCCTTTGCCTATGCTGACCTACAGCTTGATTTCTTTGGCTCCACCTGTCCAAAAGCAGAGTAAATTATACATCAAGCGGTAGAGAAGCGACTCAACCGCATCAAGTCCATAACTGCTGCCTTGGTCCGCTTGCAGTTCCATGACTGTTATGTTAGAGTAAGACCAATAATCATGTCATGATTATTATGTAAGTAGTACTTAGTGCACTATGGATTGATCCATTGGCAATATCTCTTGTATCACAATAAATACATACTCCAAAATAAATATCTATAATTAATTTTAAATTAATAACCTAAAATTTATATAAATTTATTTAAAATTTATAGCCGAGGATCACAATAAATGCTTTTATTTTTCACCTCCTTTCACCTTCTTCTTACTGTGTTGCATCACATTAGACTCCTCAATTGACTAAGTCTTCTCCTTGTCCCTAGTTCTACCTTCCCCTCATGGCAGTCTGCTTCTCCTATCTCCGCGCAACCCTCGTTTTCCTCCACCCCTCAAACCACCTTTCCTTCCTCTCTCCATCAGTTTTTTAGAAATAAATAACTCAAACTTTACAAAACAATCTTTTTGGCTATTAATTAGATTTACTCAGACCACCTCCTCTCTCCTCATCGCTCATCAATAACTTTATTATATCTCTAATATATTCTTTGAGCTTAAAGCGTGAACAATATATAAACTTGCTCTACCATGTGCTGAAATTCTTGACCACTAGATACCATGTAAATGACTAATTCTCTTAATTAAAAGCAACTGCTAGGTGAGTGTTCAACTGTTCATGAATCATAATTATAACTGACCTGATTTGGATTTATAGTGACCTAATTATAAGTGAGTTTAAGGCTTAAGCCCTTGTCAGCCTAATTATTTTGCCCAAAGTCCTCACTATTCTGTAGACCTTTCTTAGATCCGAGTATTCCCTTCATAGTGATCATTCTACATTGACACACCGTGCCAATTTTGTGCGACACCAAATCAAATTGCATTGTATTATTGAGACTTGCCAATGACGAACCTCTATCTATATCCATATATGCTACAGCCCCAAACCTATTAACTTAATTCAGAGGAAAGGATGTGTACAAAAATGAAAACGTGCAGCCATGTGGCCCTTGTCACTTTGCCATAATCCTTTTACTATTAAATTATTAGTCAATGAGAAACAATCACGGGTTCACAATCATTCATATATTATATATAGTCCTCACGTTTATATTTTTATATAGATAGATATATATAATGAAAATGCTCTGAAAGATAATCCATCATAGAATTCCATTGGATGCGTTTTTTTTTTATGAAAAATTTAAGATGAGATGAGGTTTTCTTTATTTCAATGTTAGAATAAATCATTAACTTCAGTAAAAATTTATGTAAAATTACAAATCGTTTACTAATCAAAAATTGAATTCAAATTTCGAATAAGTGAACTAATTTTAAATTGATATATCTTAGCCAGCCATCTATTTGAAATGTTCGTTAGGTATCATCGTTAGTGGTCAGAACGCGTGGTCCACACTTTATCTACAATCTTATTGTGAGAACTAATCAAATCTACCCAACTTCCTTCTTTTGGCAAGAAAGATAGAATAACACTAAATAAATGTTGAACTGCATATATATCCGCAAAATATATTTATATATCTGCAGCACACAGCATTTTTATTTTACTAGTGGCCAGGGAAGATACAAAAACGGGTTTCGTCTGTATATACAAGGAAAATTTATCTGCTTAATCTGTGAGTGAGAGTGATGCGTGACATAATCGTTGAATCTGGACCTTCCGTATTTGACCAAAGCAAATCACGTGCAATGCAAACCAAAGTGAAATTGCTTATGATTTTGTTCATACGAGTATGTGACTTATATGCAGCTGGAACCAAAGTATCTCGAATATTATCTGACAGTTAACTGACAGATAAATTGTTTTATCTCAAGCTTGTAACATCCGTGAGCGACTCTAAAGCTTTTTATTTATTTATTTATTTTTAGACCAATTTTTTTGTTTCAAAAGAGTTGGAAAAAACATTTAGATTATAAACGAGAGTTGGCTCAATTGAGAGCATTAAATTCTCTATGGTGGTCTTTTAATTGTAAGTTTTCTATTATTGTAATTTCTCGTTAAAGCTTCTAAGTTCTAACATGCGTTGAGTTTAGAATGGGCAACCACCCCTCCGCCTAAAATTTTTTACAAAAAAAAAATCCTTTAGATTGAGCGAGCAAAAAAACCTGAAATCAAATCTCAAAAGTTGTGTAGTACGTAGTATTTCCATGGCAAATTGCAATTGCTATGGTACAAAGCCACGTATCCGCGGGGATTATGCAACTTGCTATGCTCGAAAGACCCTATATATGATTAAGTGCATTAAGTGCAATATTCAAAACCGCGTCAATATGATGCCTCTATATCCCATATTTTACGTAAAAGCTAGTTGGCATTATGAAAGCATTCAAGTTTTGTTGTTATATAGAAAATCATGTTCGCACGTAACTGAACCTTTATGCATACAAACAAGAAATACCACGTAGTTGTATATATTAATAATTAATCTTTTAGCGGCATGACCAAGATTCAACCAAAAATCCATGTCCTTTATATGAAAAAAAAACCAAAAAAAAGTTATTAGCGATCAACTTTGACTAGTGAATCTCTTTCAGTGCCCACTCTCTCTCTCTCTCTATATATATACACATAAAGCAAAGATAGCCACCACACCGTGCCATACCCCAAAATGAAGTTCATCATTCTAATCTTCTTCTTTGTCCTTCCTTTTGCATTTGCTGATCTCAGGGTTGGATTCTATAGCAATAGCTGTCCAAGAGCAGAGGACATTGTACGTCAGGTTGTTCAGAAGCGTTTCAACCTGGATAGATCCATCACCGCAGGCTTGCTTCGCATGCACTTTCATGACTGCTTTGTCAGAGTAAGACCCAAACTACTCATATCATCATATATATTAGTTTGAACTTTGTACTTTTGTACTTACAAACACTAATCTTCCTTGTGATTAAAGCTTAACTAAACACTCTCTTTACTCATTAACAATTTCGTTAAGATAAATGTTATTTAGTACGAAACCCGATTCATACTTTTTGCACCAACAGTTTTGATGGGTAGGGGCGGAACCAGACAAAAATGTTCTGGGGTCCGAACTATAAATTTTTAAAAGTTTAAATTATATTTTACAAAAAAAAAAATAGATAAAAATAAGAGTGTTAATTGAATTTTCGAAAGTTTTGAGGTGCAACTGCCCCTCACGCAACACGTAGTTTTGCCCCTATTGATGGGAGTAATTTTTTTCTCTCTTTCATTTTTTTGCCATAGTGATTTCCGTCAAACTTTTATTTTATTGGTGTAAGGTAGATTCATATGGGATTTGTGAAAAAAGTTATCGTACTAAATAGCATTACTCTTTGGTTAATTTCAGGGTTGTGACGCCTCCATATTAATAGATTCAACAAGGGGCAATGCATCGGAGAAAGTTGCAGGACCAAACCAAACCGTTAGGGGATATGAGATCATTGATGAGGCTAAGAAAAACTTAGAAAAAGCATGCCCTTCAACGGTTTCATGTGCAGATATCATAACACTAGCCACCAGAGATGCAGTGGCCATGGCAGGAGGACCAAGATACAACGTCCCCACAGGAAGGCGTGATGGGCTTGTATCCAATCCTTCAGATGCAAGTGTGCTTCCTGGACCAGCTTCTAAAGTGTCGGAGGCATTGCAAAGTTTCACCGCAAAGGGCATGACATTGAGTGAAATGGTTACCCTTTTGGGAGCACACACCGTTGGTTTTGCACACTGCAGTTTCTTTAGAGATAGGCTCCCCAATGATCCTAACATGGATCCTGATTTGGCTGCTAAGCTGGTGAAGATATGTGCAAGGAATGATCCCACAGTGTTTTTGGATCAAAACACGTCTTTTGCATTTGACAACCAGTTCTACAACCAAATCCTTTTGAAGAGAGGGATTCTTTTCCTCGACCAGCAGCTGGCTTTGGATCCATCCTCCAGAGGCTTGGTGTCGTCCTTTGCGGGAAATGGTGCTAGTTTTCAGCAAAGCTTTGCAGATGCTATGATAAAGATGGGAAGCATTGACGCTTTGGTTGGA
The DNA here is from genome assembly GCA_029884595.1 of Ormosia semicastrata. Lineage (NCBI taxonomy): Eukaryota > Viridiplantae > Streptophyta > Magnoliopsida > Fabales > Fabaceae > Ormosia > Ormosia semicastrata. The sequence goes on along the minus strand of JAQQTO010000036.1, from coordinate 5,899,548 downwards.
AACGATGGAGAGATTAGAAAAAATTGCAGGGTTTTTAATAGTCGTTCATAGAATATGTGTATTGTCCATTAGGAAACAACTGCATTCAAAATGGGTCATTATAATTAATTAGTGTTTCGAATTAATTAATGATTTGTTCAATAAGCATTAATGTACAAGGATTTAGAATCTTTGCATTGGGTTTAAGGAAATGTTTTCTATTTCCATTCTCAATTTTCATTCTTTAAAACTAATTTCTTGTTTTTAATGGAATTTGACTCATCGAAGTTCATCACAAAAGTATGACTTAAATTTAAATCTTGAGATTTCTCATTAATAAACTATATATAATCTTATTGTAAAATTCTCATCAAATTAATGATTTATCTTAAATTTAAAATGGAAAGAATCCCTTCTCACCTTAAACTTTTTTTCAACAAAAAAAAATTTCTATTTTTATATTTTCTAGTTATGAAATCATGTTTGTTTTTTCATTTTCATTTTCTCTTTTCTCCTGCTCTAATACTGAAGCGAGTTCTGTGGGTCAATCAAAGTGGACTTCTCAAACATATTCGAGACTTGCTGCTGCGGCAAATTCAACAGAGACCATTCCCCCATACGATTCTCTTTCTTGCTCAAATTCGGTAGATTGAGGCTCTATCTATCCCTCTTCCATTCCCTGTAGATGATTGTCAATTTGTTTGTGGATTTGGAAACGTAGGTAACCAAGAAGAAGGTTTTCTAATCTGAGTAAAGCGCATGAACAGGAGAGCCGTTTGAGACTGATTTGTGGGGTGGTGGCTCGCATGGGTTTGATAGTGCGTGGTGGTTGACGGCTCAGAAGCGGCTCACTGCGCTATTAGAGGTTTTGTGCCAGTTACATGTAAATTCTTGCTTAAACTCGAAACACTCAGTTGAGTGATCAAGTCATTAAAATTTAATAATTTTATAAATTTTTATTTTATATAATTAATTTTATAAAAATTAATAAAAATACGAAATATTAATAACTCTAATACATCCAACTATGATGATCGAGGGTTTAAGTAAATCTTTCTCTGCAGTTATGATTCGGTTGGTGTTTGGGTGTGTGTCACTATTATAGGTGTGATATTTGTTAAGGAGGGAACAGTGTGTGGAAGCTGTAAAGGTGGAGAGAGATGATGATGGAAAAGACGTGAAATGAGAGAGAGAAAAAAAACAATGTTATTAAAACTGAAAAACACCCCTTACCATTTTAAAAACATTGAAAAGAATATTTTCCTATTTTTAAAAGGAAATTGATATTTTTATATTATTTTCTATTATATTATTTTTTTATTTTTTTTAATAATTATAATTAAATGAAAAAAATAACAAAAAATAACATAATTAATGGTATAAAAATAATGTAAATAATATGAGAAAAAAATAATGTAAAAAAATCATAATTTAAAATTTTTGAAAATGCTAACTTCATTTTTGAAAATTGAAAATAAAAACAATCAATCAAACATATTTATATCATTATTTTCTATTTTCTTTAAAAATAAAAACAGGAAATGAAGAAACAAAACAGCATCTTACACTTTCCCAAATGTCATGTGTGCTTAATATATAGCTTCCATTTTTCTCTATCTCGTGTCACGGTCCATTGTTTGAGAGAACATGCAAATTGAAATAGGTTTTGTCTTATCCTTTGATTGACCCTTTACTTGTGGACAAACAGTCAATACTAAATCTGCAATTTTACTGAATTATAACATGTAAACTTAACAATTGGTTAAGGATAATGCTAACAAAAGCTCGAGGCTCCAGCCTTAATTGGCTCGAGCACTGTACTGTTTCGTTTATTTTTTTCATATTTATATAATAATACGAAAATTCACATATTTTAAGAAGTTATATTAATCATGGGTAGTTTTATAAAAAAAAAAAAAAACTCCAGCACATAAACGCTAGAGCAGAAACAACGCACGTTTAATTATTTTTTTTTTAGATTTATAATATAAAAACATATCTTAAGACAATGTTTTAACATTTAAATGATGAAGATGCTCGGGCGGTAAAACACTCGAGTCCATAGTAACATTTTCCTTAATCTAAAGAATAAAAATGTCCAGCACACAAGCCATTGGTTAATCCTGCTTTAACAAAAACTAACAATCGGTTAGTTTTGAACTCCCGTGGAAATTTTACATGCTTTTGCAGGTTAGGTTTTTAAGTTTTATATCGCTTAAAATTTTATTGGAACTTAATTAGGTTCAAGCTTTTTAAAAATTGAGAAAATTTAACTCTAAACCAACCCTATAACCAAATGCACTTGACAACTTACATGTATTCTATTGATAAAATTAATTTCGTGGTAGTTTTTCATGTTTTTTACTAGAAAATGCTAATTTTAAAAATAAGGCATTTGTTAAGTATAATAAGTTGTTTGTTCAATATATATACCTTTCTTTCGTATTAATTAATAAATAAAAACAACAAATATATTTCTAGTATCCAATAGTAGTTACATTTAATTCATCTTATGTATTTCACTATAAAGTAAAAACAAGTGCATTTGACACTCCTTAACTTACACACGTCAACAAGAAAATTGATCAATTATTGATTTTAACTATTTATACTGTCAATAAATAATAAATTAAAATGACACAACATTGTAGAATGAAGGTTTTCGGTTGAAATTAAAACTTTTAACAATATGTTTTTTAATAAGTGGCATTTATTCTTTTTTACTATTAATTAATATATTAAAATTAAATTAGAAATAACATAAATTAACCCACATCCAAATTATTTACTAGAATGTGTCACTTTTGTACAACTGTGTTTTTTTTTTCACAATGTGTAGGGGTGTTCAAAATCGAACTAATCTAATTAAAATCAAAAAAATTGAACAAGAAATTGAGTAAACAAAAAAAATAAAAAAAATTAAAAATTTTAATTAGATTGAATTAGATTTCGATTCTAAATTTGAAAATTAATCATATTCTGGACTGATATCTCGAATCTATGCCTAACATGAGCAGCCCAACATGACTAGTTCAGTTATTGTCTCAAGCTAGGCGGGTGCTATTATGAACCCTGCCAAGTTTGGATGTACTATATACCTAAACTTTTACTTGCAACAACAGATTTTTTTTTTTTTTGGGTTGCTTGCCTCTTTTTTTTCTACATTTTGTTTTTTTTTCAGGTCACCGTTATCGGCACCACCGGCCACCGACCGCCGTCGGACAACCTCCGATTGCCGCCGACGAACCTCTTGCTATCGTCGGCCACACGCTAACTTCCCGATAGGTGACGGCCAACCTCGGCCGCATCCATTGGCGAATCGGCGCGGCTCCACCTCCTACCACCTATGGCTTACTATTGTTCATTGTTTTTAAATTTATACAATTGTATAAATAATACTATTTAAAATTATATCAATCTTTATATTTTTTCATAAATAATCGTAAGATACCGAAATTTTTTTTCCTATAACTATAACTGTTGAAAAATCTTATAAATTTTAACTGATTAAATTTATATAGTTATACAACCTAAAAAAACTGGAGGTGACCAATTTTCCTAAAACTATAACTGTGTTTGTTGAAAAATCTTATAAATTTTAACTGATAATATTTATATAGTTATACAACTTAAAAAACAACTGGAGGTGGCTGACAAGTAGCGGACAATGGTCTGCCAACTGACAACAGTGGTAGTGGTAGTATGTTAAAAAAATATAAAACTAAAAAAAACCTAAAAAAAAGGATTATGAATAATCCATTGATTTATTTTATAAATAAATCAATGATTTAGATTTCAAGGTGCACCATACACCCTCCTTTGGAGGGTGTATATTAGACTTGGCCCTCAAGCTATCATGACTGTCGCAACCGTCTGAAGCGGCGCCGCGAAAATAAAAAAAAAAGGAGGATAGGACCTCCGGTGTTGGAGTCGCCACCAATCGCTTTATCCATTAAATGGAATGGCGCAATTGGACACCTAAAAGATGGTCTACATTTCGAGTATGAGGTTCGGGGTTGATTACGGGTAGGGAAGGTGTTAGCACCTACACCGTCCGTTCTAAGAACGGTTACTGCTTAATCTAATGTTATTTGCAAGATTAATTTAATTGGTCCTTTATTAATTAAAAGAAAAGAAATTTTTATTTTTTTATTTTGACATGTCCCATTTTGTCAAGCATAATATCAAATATGATAAATGACTAAGACATGGAATGGATGACTAAATAGCCATTATTTTAGAACAAATTCTAAGTCTATAACATATTGTATAAAAGTGGTGAATTAAAATTTTATCTTTTGAAGAGAAGTAATTTTTAAAATAAATGACCAAATAAAAAAAAATTTCAATGAATAATTTTAATTCAAAGAAATTTGTTTGAAGTAAGAGAAAGTTTTTTTTTTTAAGTAAATGGCCAAATAAAATCTCTTTTGTAATCAAGGAGAAAAATATTTTTAGGCACAATGAGATTTTTGCATTAATTTCTAAAAAATGTCTTCATAAAAAATAAAGTTTTAATTCACCACAATCATGATGTTGAACTGTATGAAATTGTTCACTTTTATTTGAATACTTTATTTTACAAAAAGAAAAGTTTATTTTGGTTTATTAAAAAAATTATATTTTAATTTACATAATTATTTTAATTTTTATGTGGGATTAGACTTCATGGCGCTCTTTCGCAAAATCCAATATAAAGCCTCAAGATTATCGGGAAGAGTGTAATCTGATCGGCGCTCCGATCCTCTCCCAATTTTTCCGTCATAGGCCAGTTTTAAATTGCTTGATTATTACGTTAATCCAAAAAGAGTGTGTTAAATTAGAAAAATGAACACAAATTTATAAAGACAAATCAATCTAAAAGAATAAATAAATAAATGAAAATAAGAAATAACAAAAATGATTAAAGACTCAAGCCCAAACATGTATCCAAAAGAAGACCCAAATTTTAAATTTTCTTTTTTTACTTAAGCTCAAATGAAAGGAAAAAAGGAAGTATCTAAACGAAATGGAAAGGGAGAGGCAGAGGTTGCCTCTGGTTCAAAGTATACACACAGGGGGGAACGGATGGCTCACGTCCGGTAGCTTGGTGGCCGGATCTCTGACAGCGGTGCAACGGTGCGTGTGGGTTCGGGTGGAGCGGCGCGGCAACCGGAACTGGTGCGGGCAGCGGCACCGAGCTGGTGCGGGGTCGCGATTGTGGAGATTCGCAAGGGTGGTGGCCGGATCTGGAACGTGGTGGCCCGGGTCTGGCTCAAACGCGGAGATTGACGGCGCGGGCCTGGTGTGAAGGACCGGCTCCGGGCTCTGGGTGCGGTCGCATATGGAATGGAGCAAAAGCGGTCGGCGTTCTTGGGGGTCGCGGGTTGCAACTCAGCTGACCGGATCTAGAAGACTCGAGCGGTTGGGTAGTTGCTCCGGAACGGCAGCGCGGTTCATCTGGTAGTGCACGATCGACTGGTTGGGAGAGTGTGACGGTGGTTTTCTGGTTGTTGGATTTGGCAGAGGTGGTTTTTGGGGTTTGTGGGTGATTGTTATGGAGGTTGAAAATGAGGGTGCTGGAAGTGAAGGTTGAAGATGAAGATGAATAGTGGGAGGTGGCTTTTGTGTAAAGGTTGAAAATCTCTTTGTATCCGTGTATGAAGCTCTGTGGTTAATCTCTATTTTTTCTGAATGATTGAATCCCCTAAACCATCCCCCCTTTTTAGTTTCTTACTATGCCTTTTATTCCTGCTTCAGATTGATTACCACTTAATTTGCAATAATTTTTCATTCAATTTGCAACGGTTGGAAGACAAATGGAAAAAAAAAACTGATAGAAGTTTTAATCCAATTTAGTGTAGCTGCTTGTGGAGGCTAGGGCTGCAGCAGCAGCAAGAAAGGAGTTGGGTTGAGAAGAGAATTGGGTCATGGGTTGACCCATACCAAGCTTTTTTTATTTTTTTCTTTTCTCTTTTTTTCTTTTTTTTTAAAGAAAGAAATTAAATTAAATAAATAAATAAAATGAAAATAAAAATAAAATGGATAAAATTGGGTATCAATAATGACCCTCATAATTAATTACTCATCTAACGAGTAATTACTTGTTCAATAAATAAGTATCCTATCTTAACATAATCCAGCCTTCTTTAATGAGGATATTTAGTGATCAAATCCCCTTCATAAGTACTAATCCTAGTTATATGAAAATAATATCTCTTCAAATACTACTTCACTTGTAAGTAAATACACTTAATAAATACGGGTTTAAGCAACTCTTGTACGCATATCTTCTAATATACTCATTTATCCTAGTACGCAACCTTAACTTGAACGTCAGAGTGCCTTGCAAGTGCATCACCCCCACTCTCCGCCACTCCCGCACAAGGAAAAGCCACCATCTTCAACAACTTTGAATCGGATTAGGTACACACATTTAATCCTTTTTTATCCTGATTTTAAATAGATCCAATCTAAATTGAACTGAAATTTTATATATTATATATTTTAAAATAATATTTACCTAGGAACTTTCTATGTTATCTATACTTATTTGGTACTTTTCTACCTAGGTCAAATTTAATTCTCTTTCTTGGATTTAGACATGTATTATAGGATTGACAATAAATTTGGACTTGTATTTAGAATTTAGATTTGTATTTTTATGAATTAGTTTGAACTTATATTTTAATGAATTAGTTTGGACTTATATTTGAGGTATTTTAAGGAATTTGAAATTTTGTATTTTGATAATTTTTATGATTTTATGTATTAAAAAATTCTAAGAAAAATAAAAATCAATCCAATCTAAAGTGATTTAGATTGAATTAGATTAAATTTATATTTTGAATCAAATTGATCGAATAATAACATAAAAAATCGATTAAATTAAATCAATTGATTTTTTCCTTTTGAATCAACCAAATTCAATCCGTGAATACCCAAACCATGGGGCTATCTTATTTATAACTTCGTGCACGTCCAATTAGTAGAGCACCACTTAGAGTGGACCATTTTCGGGTTGGGCAAGTGCTAGCTCACCTAACCTATTCAGGTTATGGGTCTAGCCAACAATTCTTTTATTTTTCTAAAAGAAATATTGAATATAATCTTTAACAAATTAAATTAATGAGAAATAAAAAATTTGGATTACTTGATTTTAAGTTAATGATAAATAAATTAAATAACTAATTTAATTATCGATTGACTTAATTGAGTTTTAATTTTTTAAGTGAAAAAACAATAATTTATTTTTAAATGTATATTATTAGATTAAAAAATAATTAAAATTCTATCTATTTTAAACCAAATTAGATCAGATTGAGTCACTATCAATTAAGCAACTTTGATATTCTTACTCATTTTTCTCTTACATTATTTTTTACACTCCTCTTAATACCATTCATAATACATATTTTTTCTATCACTTTCTCTCACTAAATCACACACCCTTAAAAAGGGTGTAAACAGTGCATACTTAAAAGGGGTGTATGATTAACTTTTTCCATCAATTAAGTTGTGTTTTTTCAAAATATAATTCCTGAGTCATTGAGATACATGTTAGATGACATACGCGTGAAATTGCATACGTGTACATCACAAATCAGGTTGAATTTAAAACTTAATTCATCATTTATTATAACAACATATGACACTAGAGTTGTCAAAATGGGTTAAGCCCGATTGGTCGGCCCGATTAGCCCAACAAAATGGGCGGGCTGGGTTAGCAAATACTAACCTGAAATTAAAAATAGCTCGAATGGGCTGGTCTGAATAGGTCGGCGCACAACAAGCTAGGCCAGCTCGACCTGTTTTACATTAAAAAGAGGCGAACTGTGCTGACAAAATACCAGTCTGAATTTTACATGGCCCAATTTGGACAGGCCTGAACGGGTTAGACCAATTCGTTTTGACAACTCTATGTGACACTGTATTGCCATAACTTCTAATGCTACATCATTGCTTTAATTATTAGAGAGAGTATAAAATTTTAGATGAAAACAAGACATTCAATGCATTGGAAAATAAAAAAGTTTTACTATTTGTCTTGTTTTCATTTCAAATTTTTTATGTTGACTTTCTTAACAAATGCCCTTGTAAAATCTATAAAGAAATTATTAAATATTTTTTATGTTCCCAAAATATTGACTATATTTTTCTTTTCATTTAATATTTTGTTATTAAGTATTAGGAGAATTATTAGAAAGATGTTTAAACCAATGTTTTTTTAAAATTGAACCAGAGATTGAATCAACAAGACCTCTGGGTCATGGTTTGATTGGTTCAACTGGTCAAATTTGTGACTGAACCTTGGTTGAACTAGAAAATGCTCGAACAAAAAACATGGCTAGTTCATGATCCAACCAGTTTAACCGGTCGGTTCGGTTTAGTTTTTAAAACATTGGTTTCAAGATTTTTTTTAAGCAAAAAGGCGTGCAAGAACATCACAATAGAGAGAGAAATCTCAACTAAATTGGCACCTCAAACCCTACCTATCATTTGCAGCACACCATAAATATATTAATAAAATAAAATAAAGAAAACAAAAACCTGGGGGGACAAAAGCCAAAACCCAAGCAAGGAGAAAACCTATCTAAACCTATAATTAGGAAGACAAAACCTATTCCGATTGAAGTCTTCACTAAGGAATCTAGGGATTAGGTCCCACCAAGCGTAACACTTGGAATCCACCCCAAAATTTGCCAATTTATCAGCACAAGAATTTCCTTTCCTATAAATATGAGAAACTACAAAATGCATACTCTTAGTAAGGTGAATACAATTTCTCCATCTTGTCCTTAATTTCCAAGGGATCAATTCAAAATCAAAAAAAGCAGAAACCACTAATTGAGAATCACATTCTAACCATAATATATGCCAGCCTTTTTTGTAAGCAACTTCAATGGCAATCATGACTGCAATAACCTCAGCATGAAGAGAATAAGATAAGCCTATGAAGGAGGCAAAGCAACCAAGAATAGCAGCATTACTATCTCTGAAGATACCACCAGTAGCTGCAAAGCCCGGAGAACCTCGAGCAGCACCATCTGAGTTACATTTAACCTAACCACAAACTGGAGGAAACCAACTCACCTGCTTGATTGTAGGAGCTTTAGGAGAATTCCCTGTAACTCGAAGTAGCTTTAAAATAGAAAATTCCCCAATGGAAGATGACATGACACCGTTAGATAAATTACCAAACATAGAAATAGAGGCAGACACCAAATTTACAGCTGTATTCATAGAGATGGATGTATTATCAAATCTATTTTTATTCCTGCAGTACCAAATGATCCAAATTATGTTGATAAGCCCTGATAAAATCACATATTTTAATTGAGAGCTCCAACTATGCTAACAGATTGAGAAAATTGAATGAAATGAGGATAAGTAAATAGGATAGTTTAAAACAGAACTAAACCAATACCATATTGCTCTGGCAAACTTGCAGTTAAGAAAATGATGAGTGGAAGATTCATCAGATAAACCACATTGACTGTAAATAGACACAGTGATACAACCTCTCTTCCTTAAATTATCATCTATGGACATTATATTGTGAATGAGTCTCCAAGCAAGAAAAGACCTGGAAGGGGGAAGAAAAGCAGACCAAATCAATTTAGTCCAATGAATAGAAGACTTTGGAGGCTGCAAATGCAGGAAGGCATCTTTAGAAGAAAGAGCACCAGAATCAATGCCTTTCCAAACCAGTCGATCCTCATCATAGTAAAGAGGGATAGGGACCTAAACAATATCAGCAACTAAAGAGGGAAAATTATCAGCTAAAATAGGAGGAATTAGCTAACAATTATCCTTAATGAAATCAAAAACCAAAGCCTGCATGGAGTTATGAAGATGCACAGGAGCAAGAATAAGATCAATAATTAGCTCATTAAGCCATTTATCCCTCCAGAAATTAATAGACTTGCCATCACCTAATTTCCAAGAACTATTAGATAAAACAGTCTGAATATAAGACCTTAATGCTGGCCAAATAGATGACTTGGCATAATAAGTAATCTGAGTTCTTTGCTTAAAAAATCTAGCTCTAATTAAACCTGCCCACTGCAAGTTAGTAGACAACAATTCCCAAGAAAGTTTTGACATAGCAGCTTCATTTATAGATCTTAGAGATCTTAAACTAAGACCACCTTCATTAAAAGGGGAGCAAACTGTTTTCCAAGCAACCATAACTACCTTTTTAATTGAAATATCTCCAGACCATATGAAGTTTTTGATATATTTGTCCAGCAATTTCAACATACCAATAGGCCAAGCACACACATGGAAGCTATAAAGAAGCATTCCATGAATAATAGACTTAACAAGCTAAACCCTGCCCATGATTGATAGTAAAGATCCTTTCCAAGAAACAAGTTTAGTTATAATTCTATCTACAATAAACTCTAAATAAATCTTCCTAGGCTTCCCTTTAAAAAGAGGCACACCAAGATAGTTAAAAAAAGGCAGCTTCCCCATTGAAAAACCAAGAACATTAGAAATTCTATCAATTTTGTTAGGAGAAAGTTTTCCTGCAAAGAATTAACATTTATCATGACTTAAAATCTAATCGGAAGCTTGACCATAAGAGTGAAAGAGAGACATTAAAGTATCCAAATTATTCTTAGTTCCCTTACAAAAAATCATAATATCATCTGCATAAAGAATATAACTAGGAGGAGGGGAGCCTCTAGGACCTGACATTGTTACCAAAAGGCTAGAAGAAACCAAATGTGTGATGCTTCTACTAAGAACATCTTCAGTAAGACAGAAAAGAAGAGGTGACAAATGATCACCTTGCCTCACCCCTCTCTTGCAAGCGAAGAAACCAACAGAGTTACCATTAACTGAAAAAGATAATTTGCTAGAATTAAGAATTGTCTTAACCCAGCTGTAGAATTTTCCATCAAAACCAAAAGCCATTAGCACTTTGAGAAGGAAATTCCAATCCATAGTATCAAAAGCTTTTTTTATGTCAAATTTCAATGCAAGATTACCTCCAAAAGTTTTTGAATCAAGCATATTAATTGCCTCTGAGGCAGTACAAATACAGTCAAAGATCTGCCTGCCCTTTATAACCCTCTTTGCTGATCTGAAATCACCTTGGGAGCAATAATTGCCAATCTGTTAGCAAGAATTTTTGTGATGACTTTAAAATGGTAATTAGCCAAAGCTATAGGCCTAAAATTTTCAATCCTATTTGCACCAGGGGATTTAGGGATAAGCACCACTAAATTAGAGTTAAGATTAAGAAGCAGCCAATTCTGAGAAAAAAATTGAAGAACTGATTGACTAACATCAAAACCAACTAAATCCTAGTATTTTTTATAGAAACAGCCTCCAAATCCATCAAGGCCTAGAGCACTACTCCCACACATCAAAAAAATAGCAGTCTTGATTTTGTCAATGGAAAGCAAATTAGTCAACATAAGATTATCGTGATCGAAAACCAAAGAGGGAATTACTCGATCAATAATACCATTACCAACATAATTATTATCGGATGCATATAAGGAGCTATAAAATTAAAGGACATATTGTTCAATGGCCTCCTCATCATCCAAAACAGTATCTCCACTTTTTAGAATAGACATTCTTTTAGAGGTATTTCTGATCTTAGCCACTCTATGAAAATAAGAAGTATTTCTATCTCCATAAGTCAACCAATTAATACTAGCTTTATCTTTCCAAAATTGCTCTTGATAAGACAAGGCTTGTTGTAATTCCAACTGAGCTCTTTGCTCTTGAGCATGCAAATCATCAGAAAAACCAAAAATTGAAATTTGCTCCTAGATTCTATCAACCTCAACAATAGCATTCTCCACATTTAGATGAACATCCCCAAAAATTGATTTATTCCAAGATCTCAATTCAGACTTTAAAGCCTAAAGCTTCTGTGTAAGCACAAACATGGGGCAGTCAACAACAGGCGTACTCCAAATCTTAACAATTAATCTATAACAATCAGGATGATGCTGGAATTTAAAAGAAGAAGGTATAGATCTTGTACCTTTTTTAAGAAATAACAACAGGGGGTGATGATCAGATTAACTTCTAGTCAAAATACAGCAAGAAGAAGAGTTCCAAAAGGAAAGCCAATCATTATTACAAATAACTCTATCCAACCTTTTTTTAGTATTAGCCCTGCCTTTTCTGTTATTAGTCCAGGTGAATTCCACTCCTCTAGTAAGCAAATGAATTAAATGGCAGCTTTCAGTCCAAGCCTTAAACTCATCACAAGAGGTTTGTAATGGCTGGCAGCCTCCTCTTTGCTCATGAGCACCACGGATGGCATTAAAGTCACCTATGAAACACCAAGGCCCATGGTGAGATTCCTGCAAAGCTACAAATTCGAGCCAAAGATTTCTCCTAAACACATGAGAGGTGCTAGCATAAACAGTAGTAATATTAATAACTTGACTATCGCACAAAATGGAAAAAGAAATCTGTTGGGATGAAACTGAAATCATTACTGGATCAAGGGAAGCATCACACAAACCCCACAGATTAGGAAGCAAAGTATTTCTACTATTAACAAGGAAAGGTTTTAATTTTAACTGACCCCAAAAAGAAGATGCCAATTGATCTATAGCAATCCAAGGTTCAGAAATAAACAATAAACTAGGTTTATGCTGAAAACAAAGATTTTTCAAAACAAGCCTAGTACTCTCATTTCCTAGGCCTCTAGCATTCCAATAAAGGATATTCATTAAGTAAAATTTTGAGGGCCTTCCCTTGAATGAGTATGATGCTTCTCAGTTTTAAGCAAATGATTTTTTTACTTCCTCATATTCTTTTTCTGAGATTTAGAGAGAACCACAGTGAAATTAGAGCCATTCCCTTGATTAGCTGCTTTGAGCAAATCTTCAGCAAAAATCCCATCATCTGCTGTAGCATTCTTAACCTACATAGGAGTATCAATCTCAATACTATCCTCCAACTCATCTCTCTAGAATTTACCCATGATTTTCAAATCCTGAACCACAATGGGGTTAGAAAAAACAGGAGTATTCATAATAGTTCCACTTTTTGTTGCATCTGAAATGGACTTAGAGTTCACAGAATTGAGCACATGATCACTAGAATTCACAATAACCTTGCCTTTATTATTATTCTCCCTATCAGCCACTGGAGAAGAAGGATCCAGAATTGAATTCTGTGAATGCTTATGTCTTGAAGCATGTCAAATGGTTTTTGATGATAACAAAGCCAAAGATGAAGATCAAGATCAAAAGAGAAGACCAAGATCAAAAGAGGTTTATTAGACATAGGTCTTAGAATATTAATGTAAAATGCCCTTTAAGTATCTCAATGATTCTCAAATGGTTTTCCAAATATTGTTTTCAAATTAAGTGGAAAAATTCAAAGCTAAACATGTTTTCCAAGAAATGTTGATTTTAATATTGGATTCAACACTCATGAAAGGTTTTATGTTTAATCAATCATCTTGAGGTGTTAGAAATGGCTTACAAGTTTAATTGGACTTGAAAAATGTGTTCAAAGGCCAATGTAATCGATTACATATGTTTTGTAATCGATTACAAGCAAAACAGAGAGTTGGTAATCGATTACATGGTTCATGTAATCGATTACACGAAAGTCAGAGGCCGTGTAATCGATTACACCAGTAATGTAATCGATTACATTGAAGCCCAGAAAGGCAAGAACAAGTTCGACGAGCCATGTAATCGATTACATAGATGGTGTAATCGATTACACACAAGTCAGAAGCCATGTAATCGATTACACCAAATATGTAATCGATTACACAAAGCCCAGAAAGTCAAGAACACGTTCAAACATCTATGTAATCGATTACAAAGGTTGTGTAATCGATTACACGCGGTCTGACAGACCCCAACGGCTATTTTAACTGCTCTAAAAGCTTGGCTTTATTACCCCCAACGGCTCTTTTCTTCATACAACTTATAAATACTTGCCTTGGGTCTTCATTAAGGGTTGAACTTCAACTTAGAACATCAATCTATCAATCACATACGAGATTCAATCCTAAAATCATTTTTGCCCTGTTTTTGTGAGAAAAGTTGAGATATCTAAAAGGGGCATTATTAGAGTTTCAATTTGTATCTATCCACTCTTTGAGAGAGTTTCTTCTATTTAAACACTTTGCTTATTGTGTAAAGAGGGTGAGGTATCCCTCTAGTGAAAAAGGGTGAGGTATCCCTTGTTGAGAAGAATGTGAGGTATCCTTCAAAGGTGTAGGAGGGTGAGGCATCCCTCAAAGGTTGTATAGGGTGAGGCATCCCTGTATTGAGGCTCAAAGCACAAGGGTGAGGTATCCCAAGGTGTTGTTGAGTGCTCTAATCTGTAAAGGTTTTCAAGCACCCGTTCAAGCTTGAAGTTTAGTGAAAAATCTCGAGTGGTTTGCTTGAGGACTGGACGTAGGTCACAAGGGGTGGCTGAACCAGGATAAATCATTGTATTTGATTCTCTCAACCCTATCTCTTTATATTTATGCATTTACTTTATATGCTTGCTTGAATATTATTCATCTTGGTTTACTTATTTTGTGAGTGAAGTATTCAATCTCATTTATCTATTCGCTTCAATCATCCAATAGCTTCAATATAATCGTTAAACAAATGTTTTGCGAATGGTTTGAGAAAAGTTTTCATAAACTCAATTCACCCCCCCCTCTTGAGTTAGAGGCCACTTGGCTAACAAATTCAAGATAAATTATTAGGAATCATTGACCAAAGTTTCATCAAAGACAATCTCAACTAAGTCTTCTGAATCATGATCTGCATGAGAAAGATTATTCACAGGAACAACAGCAGAGCTGCTACCACCTCCCTCAAAATTCTGCACAAACTCCAATAATGGATTAGGATCATTATACTCCTTCTGGATTTGATACTGAGATCCATTTGAGTTTGTTTTTAAAATTGAATTAACAGGGGTATCTTGAATGACTAGAGCCTCCAAAGGAACAGAAAAAATTGGTTCTCCAGTGTCCTTATTAGAAAGCACAGGAGAAGAGACATTTACTCCATCCCTATCTGAAAAAGCAATATCAGAGCTGATAACCTTATCTGGAATAACTACTTCTTTATTCTTTGGAACATAAGTAGCAACTGTCTTGACACTACAAAAAAATAGACATTTTGTGGCGGTTAAATAGGCATTTAGTGGTGGTTATAACCGCCGCTAAATGCTACTAGCGACAGTTTGTTGACCACCACTATTTATACCGCTGCGCAGTCACTTTGTGGTGGTTGGGACCAACCGCGAGAACAACTGCCACTAAATGTCACTTATTAGCGGTGGTTAAACTGCCACTAACGGATGAAATGTTTGATGATTCCTTGTTATTTTTGGGGTGGTTTCTAACCGCCATCATTTTATTTTTTAGTTGTTTGAATTTTTAGTGGCGATTTTTTACTGTTGCAAAAGACTCACAAAGGTTGAAAATTATATATATTAGTGCCAGTTAGAAGCCGCCACTACAACTTTGAAATAGAGTATGCCGCTACTTGGTGGCAGTTTTGAACTGCTACTAAATTTCAAAAAATAACTTTTTTTAATTTAGTGGCAATTTTTAACCACTGCTATTTGACTAAAAATCCTTGCAGAAATATTTTTTTTTTTTGTATTTAGCTCATTTTTACATTTGATATTTAACCTGTCCAAAACTAGTATTCAACAAAATATATAACATATACTCCAAATACTTCAAATACCAAATGAAATATAATAAGAAGCTAATGACATTTTAGTAAGTTAAGTAGCACAATGACTACTATCAAAGTAACACATTAACTAGTACCAAATTAAGTAACAAAATAACTATTACAAGTACTGAAATATCCAAATGTTCATGAGATTGTAAAATAGTTGTAGAAACTACTATCTCAAACAAACAAGCAGTTGTCTATAGGCAAAATACAAAAGGCATCATCTATTGATGTGAACGTGGTTCATGACTAGCTGATGAAGAGCGTCTTGCACCCCCTGCTGGTGAACCCTCACCACTGGCTTGATCAGGAAACTGAAATAGAAAATACTCAATCAACAATAAAACTAAAACTAGTTGGCATCAATTAAAAACCAAATTGGCTAACACTTATACTTTTAATTCAAGATAAATATATATTTTTTGTATAGTTCGAGTAATTGATCACTAAAGTTGCTAATTATATATATTTTAAAGAAATTTATAAAATATTTCTTGAGTGAAAACCTGTGAACCAATGATATTGCTAAGGTCAGCTGGAATATGACCCACAACGCTTCAAAGCACGGAAGCAATTTGGGCCATTTGAGCTTCTAAAGTATGCATCCTCTCATTGCTGGTTCGCAATTCTTCCCTTAAATCATTGACTTCTTCAACCAAGGCTACTTCGTTAGTCGAGGACAATGAGATTTCCCTCATTTGGTGAGTGGTCGAACCTAAGACTTGAGAAGGACAAGGGCCTAACCCCATACCCCGAACATAACCTGGGTGTTCTTTCCCTAGAACCCTAGTAAGCGAATCTATCGATGAACCTATTTGTGAAGAATTCTCTTCACTCTCACTTGCATCAATCTTGTCCTATATATAACATACAAATAATGCAAGTAAATATGCTTTATATATATTATGCAACGAAGATGTCATTTTCATTCACTTAATACTTACAATAATTTCCTTAGCTTCATTATTAATGGGTGTACCATCTGTCTTTGTGTGTGTAACTTTATACATGATCCCCCTACCTAGTTGGTGTCCACATTCAATCTCCTACAAATTTTAAAAGATAAAAGATGTGTTAGACAATTCAACAAAAAAGGATAATTAAATACATATACTTAGAGAATATTACCATCTCATCTTTTCTCCTACCTAAAGTTTTTGATCCACCCATGTGTGGAACACTCAACTTCTTCTGATTCTCATAATTAGTTTTGCACATCGCCTGTCCCATTTTATTTTTAAAAAAAGTCAGATTTATCAAATAGTATTCATGTATAGGAGTATTTATTATAATTGTATTACCTTTGTTTTCGGTCTTAACCGATAATCAATATATGATGCCCACTTATTCCGAGGAACGCTAGGTGGGTTATTCTAAATATTTTGATCTTAAGTGAGAGATTCATTATAGAACTTATTACATAACTTGAGTCGATTATCCCTCCAATTTCTTCCAAGAATCTTCAATATATAGTCCTTTACAAGACCATCATCAACCAAAAATTTGTCCTTCAATTTTAATAAATCAAATGTTAGATAGCATAAACAAAAATTAAATTATACAAATATAAAGTAATAATACAAACCTTTATTGTCTTGTCATATACTTCTGTTTTGGTTATGTCTGGAACTTTTGACCATTTTTCATAACAAATAGGGAATATTTCAAAGTCTTTCCCTAAATGTCCTAAAATCCCACTAAGGAGACCTCCTGCTTCCTTTATTGGTTGGCCAACTTCATTCAATGGCACCTTCACATTTTTCCCCGTAGGGAGAACCCATACATCACTGACTTTCATATGTGCCTTATATGTTGTACCTTCCTTCTCATCTGTCATTTGAAATTCAAATCATCAATCCAAACTAAAAATACAATTCTCAACACATTATGAAAATAAAAAGGCTCAAAGCATCAACAAAACAACAATTATCAAAGCATCAAGTTAGCGGACATACTTATGACATCAACAGAAGGTAAGAATCTTGAACAGAAGGTAAAAATCTTTTGAGCTAGGTAAGAAGGTAAGAATCTCTTGAGCTAGGTAACATTCAGCTATAGAGCCTTCTGGTTATGCCCTGTTACGTACATATGACTTCAATTGTCCTAAGTACCTAATATTTCGAAAGACATACATTAAGATTTGATGCTTGAAACTAATTAGAATAATAAGAAAATTAACACCAAACAACACATTTGGGCACATGGTATTTACCTTTCTATAGGATACACTCATCTATAATGAACTGGACCCCCAAGCTTGGCTTCCTCAACTAGATGGACGATTAAATGAATCATGACTGTAAAGAATGATGGAGGGAATAACATTTCTAAGTGGCACAAAGTGAGCACAACTTGATCTTGTAGCTTATCCAAGTCCAACATATTTAACACTTTACCACAAAGTTGTCAAAAAATGAGCATAACTCTACCAAAACTGTAGACACTTGGCTAGGCAAAGCAGTCCTCATGGCTAATGGCAGTAATTATTCCATTAACACATGGGAATCATGGCTTTTCAACCCATTGAGCTTATGTTGCTTTAGGTCAACACATCTAGAAATATTACTTGAGTAACTGTCTGGCACAGTGATATTTTTTAAAGTCTTGAGAAATGTATGTTTCTGAGCATTAGTCATTGTAAACAAAGCTAGAGGGTAATTTCCTTTTTCATTTGGCCAAAGATCATCTCTTATGCCCCATGCTTGTAAGTTTTTTTGAGCATTGAGATTATATTTAGTCTTCCCAGTTTCATTCAGTAAAGTGTAGATCACATTGTCACACACATTTTTTTCAATATACATCATGTCAAGGTTATGACACAACAAGTTATACTCCCAATAAGGAAGTTGGAAAAATATGCATTTCTTCCTCCATTGATTTGAGTCAACATCTGCAGCAATACTACCACAAGTTCTTTTCCTCGAACTTCACCTTCTGGTCTTTTGCCAAATTGATGCACAATTTTTAGTTTCAAACATGTCTACAAACTTGATGCGAGATTAATTGTCGCATTGCAAACCCAAGTGCAGGTTGTCTCAAGTAATAAATTTCTTGGGAGTCCGAGGTCGATCCACAGGGAATTGTTGAAGATTAATTAAGGTGAAGTAATTATTTTGTTACTACAGTAAAGATGATAAATAAAATTGTTCACAAGTAAAAAGGAATTGCTTGGGTTAGGAGATCCACTCTTGGTAAATAAATTAAGGACAAGATTAATTCTTTTATAACTCAATTAGAATCCACACATAATGGAGGTTCCAATTGGAAAATACAACGTTCAAAATTCATTAAAAATTATATACGTAATTATATTACGATTCATTTAATCATCTATTAACACCACCACTCATAAATGGGATCAAGCATTCATTGTGCCAAAATCTTGTCTACAACAAATCAATATATCCATTTTATAAGGAGAGTTTCTAGCACCACCACTTGTAAATGGGTTAAAGCATTCATTGTGCCAATCTCTTGTCTACAACAAATCAAGAACTCCATTTTACAAGGATGGTTTCTAAATTATTGGAAACAAAATATAATACGTATAATGACCACTTGAAAATATATCATTTAAGCACAAGCGAGAAATTAATCTAACCTTATTTCATTACCAAGAGTTTCACTTTTTCTCCCAAGCAAAATGAAACTTAGTTACTCATAGATAAGAAGAAAGAAAGAGAGAAGAAGAAGAAGAAGAACATGACTTCAATTTAGAACAAAGGAAAATTACTACAAGAAAACCTAGTAACAAACTAGTATCATTTTGGTACCTAACACCTAACTCCCCCTCAATGATCTGCTAAGGCCCCCTTTTATAGAAGATTAGAGATACAAAATGACAAGGGGGTGAGTTATTAGTGGGTGGATGAGTGAAAATTGAGTGGAAAATACCAAATGACTTTTGGTGAGTGGAAAATTATGGAGATTCCTTGTCTCCAAAATCATGCAGCTCTGAAGTCATTGCATTCATCATTTTTGAACCAAGTGGTCTTCATGAAAGTTGTAGGCCTGGATCTTAGCTTTCAAATTGCTTTAGTTTGAATCTAATATCATTTCTATAACTCCAGATATGTTCAAATTACTGCACACTGCCCAGGCCCAGTCACAGCTCCTCTATTATGACTTCCAAGCCCAATATCACCTTCAAGGAGTCTGATTCTAGAAAAGTGTTCAACATGAAAGTTGTAGATATGGGTCTTACCTATTCAGCATCCAAATTTTAGCCCATTTTACAACCTCTAGCACGAAAAATGGCATGAACAGTATACATAGGTCAAGCTGTCAGGAACAGCACTCTAGTTCTTGCTTTAACCCCAATTTGAGTTATCTACTCGTGTGATTGGGCCTTTGAAGTCTTCATGAAAGTTATAGAGTTCTCTCTTATCTTTAAAATGCCATCAGATTGACCTCATTTGACCACCTACATCCTAAGATATAGTCCAAATACAGAAGCAACGTAAGACGTAAATTATGCTAAAAAATTCAATTAAGTCCAATTTGAGTCCAAACTTACAAAACATAATCAAAATCAATCAATCAAGTACATGGAGAGTGTAAATGACTAAAAATGAAGGCTTATTAATGTATCAAATATGTGATCATCAAATTCCCCCACACTTAGCTTTTTGCACTCCTGGGCAAAACACAAGACCAAAACTAAAAAAAAAAAATGAAACAGACTCAAAAGCTAAACACTCTAAAAGACTCAATTTCTAATAATATTTAAAAATGAAGAGCAATCAATCATTCAAGTAATCAAACATTCATGAGGTAACATATCTTCACTTCTCAAATTAACAAGTAAGGATATTTCAATTGAAAAGCTTGAGTCAAGAATGATAGATTTTCACAATATTCACTCTCAATCCCTCAATTGTTTAAAAGGTAAGTATTTCACTCAATTCAACCCATGAAAATTGCACTACCATAAGCTTGCTTATCTTCTACTTCTCCACTACTCAGAATACATGCACACACAAATCATGAAGACTTTATTCAAAGTTGTAATAGGGTCAAGGTAAAGGAGGAGGTAATATGGATATGACAAGTTAAATTCCAGAGAATAAAAGAGCATGAGAGCTGAGTTCAATTAACAAGCATGAAAGTTCATCCCAACTCCACCTAATACAAATTCCTTTTACATATTCTTTTCCTTTCCTTTATTACCTTGTTGACCCTCTTCTTCTTACATTTTTTTTGATTGATATATATTTTTCTTTTACAAAAAGAACATCATATATACATTTTTTTAACCATTCTGCACACACACCCCCACACTTGTTCAAAAACTCATCGAATGACAAAACTAATATTCTCTTATTCCTTAAGATCAAATAAGAACATGATTTTTTATTTAAGGTACAAAATAAGTTCGAAACAAAGAATAGTCAAATAAGATCAAAGGGGTTAAGTAAGGGGAAATAGGTCATTTCTAATGCTTTACGTTGGCAGGAATCAGAGAATTTCCAAGAAGTCATAAGATTGCTTGATATCATATTGAGACAACATGCTGCTAAACATGACTGGCTATTTGATTAAAGTAGCTATTTCAAGAAAAATGCATCAATCATATTTATGTATGCATATGAAAATATAGTCTCAAAAAGAATCAAAGCAAGTTCTAGAGTAACAATTCCATGAGTGAAATTCACACAAGAAAGAAAAGAATGGTACAAATGTTCAATCCATTAATCAATAGGCTCAAAATCTCACAAGGCATAATTCTATTATTCTCAGCCCACTAATTCAACGTCCATAACCAAGCATGTGAATTTTAAGAAAGAAGACAATTTACTCAATCATGCAAATTTCCCTGAATTTGAATTGCTACTTCCACACAAACTAGTTACTACCCCAACTAAGATACGTCTCAAGAGTAAAATTTACTCCTTACTCTGCCATCCTTAACCGGTTTAGTAAGTTACTGACAAACATATAAACATAACAAACATATTAATACACACACTTCCTATTTTTTTTTGATTTTTTTTTACACAACTATCCTTCCCCCCAACCAAATCACAACATTGTCCTCAATGTTAACAATTAAATCCAGACTGAAGAAATAATCATCAATATACATCAAAGAAATTATTGGGACAAAATTAAACAAAGTAATGGGGAGAAGTCACATACCCGAAATGCTTAGATGAGAAGAGAATAACTACATCTTGACAATGGTTAGCATTAACAAAAAAAAAGTAAAATGAAATAAACAAGCATGCAAAAAAAAAAATTTTTTTTGGGTTTTTTTTTGTTTTATATTTTTTTTTGTTGGCCGACACTATTTACATCCCCATACAAAGGCTCCGAAATCTGGGAGGCACTTAAGCCGACTCAATAAAAATAAGAAATACTAAAAATTTACCTCAGCTTTGGTAGACAGGATCGTCTACCAAAGTCTCTGCTACATCTGGATCCTTCAACTCAAGTTATAGCTTCAACTGCTGACCATTTACCTTCTTCCAAATTAATTTTATAAGAACAGACCAAGGGACGAACACCTTTTTTATCAGTGATGCTCCAACTTTTCTTAAGAAACTCCTTAAACTTTGGTTGCCATGCCTGAGTGTCATGATCCTGAGTTTTATCAAAAATAGTAGAAATATCAACTATATCAGAGGGATTAATGATAGAATCAAACTCAGAATTGACAAGAAAATTCTCAAGGGGATCAAAATCATAGGTTGTAGAAACTCCCCTATCCATGATTGAGTCAATCATGTATGTCTGGTGGCCTTCGTCATCATTTTCTGGCTTAATAAGACTTTTTGTTACCTCAGGCTCCTTGGGTAGCTTAGCATCACTACTAACTTAATTCTTTTCCACATCCTCTAGCTCATTCACACTTAAGGAGTTCATCACTTTGGATACTTGGCTCTTTATCTCCTTACTTTCTTCAACAACCTTTCCATTCCTAAGGGTTATCACTGACTTGACTTGATCTATTTGTTGGTTTTCTGAATTACCATCATTTAGACTGTATTGACCCTTGGGATTTAGTTGAGGTTGAGAAAGAAATTTTTCTTTCTCGTGAATGGTGAATGCAGAAGAAAGTTTAGCAAGAGTGTCTTTTATGTCAATCATGGCTTGAGTGTTTTGATTAATAATAACATCTTACTTTTCCATGAATGCATGCAATGTTTCTTCAAGGTTATTCCTGTATGGTGGGATAAAAGGTGCATATCCTTGAAAATTTTGAGAGCCCTATTGTGCTTGAGGAGTTGGTGGTTGCATGAATTGTGCCTGATTGTTAGTCCTCCAACTGAAGTTCAGGTGATTTCTCCATCCCGGATTGTATGTATCTGAAAAAGAAGAAGTGAATGGCTTTTTAAAATTGTTCATTGCATTTACTTGCTCATGCACAACTTCTTTAAAAATAGAAATTTTTGGACATTCATTTGTTGAGTGTCCCAACTCATCACAAATGCTACAAATTTCTTCATTTTGCACAGATTTAATTTCTTTCACTTTCCTTAATTCCATGACTTCAACCTTTCTAGCGAAACTGGTGAACCTAGCATTTAGATCTTCTTCTTGATTAAGATGATATTTTCCTTTACTAGCATTTGCAAGGTTAGATCTAATTAAATTTTCAGAAGGATTAGTATCATGCCAAGATTGAGAATTTTCAGCCAAATAGTCTAAATAATCTAAAGTTTCTTCAGGTTCTTTATCAAGAAATTCACCATTGCACATTATTTCCACAAATTGTTTAGTTTCGGGTGTTAACCCTTCATAAAAGAAGCTTATAGTGCGTCATTTTTCAAAATCATGATGTGGGCAAGAATTTAACAAATCTTTAAAACGTTCCCAACTTTGAAAATATGCTTCATTAGAATTTTGGATAAAAATTTGGATTTGTCTTTTCAAAGCATTGGTTTTATGTGTTGGAAAAAATTTCTTCAAAAACTCACCTTGCATTTCTTGCCATGTGCCAATTGATCTTGGTTTCAAAGTGTTAAGCCAAGTTTTTGCTTTATCTTTCAAAGAAAAAAGAAACAATTTAAACTTAACAACCTCTTCAATGCAAGTTTGATCATGAAAAACAGTACATACTTCCTCAAATTCTTTTAAATGTAAATATGGACTTTCAGATTCTAAACCATGAAAATTAGGAAGTAAAGAAATCATACCTAACTTGAATCTAAAATTGTTAGCATTGAGTGAAAAGATAAAACATGATGGACTAGAATTTCGAGATGGTTGCAAATACTCACACATGGTTCGCAACGGTTGATTTTCATGTTCATCATGCACATTTTCGTTTTCAGCCATTGTGCTTAATGTGTGTGATTATGATTCAAACAAATCAATATGTAAAGTACCTGGATTAACTCTAACCAAATGACCATAATTTAAATCACGATACCAATTAAGTATAAATAAGTAACTTAAAATAGAAAAGAAAATGTACAAGCTAGCAGTATAAACCGTCCATTAAATATTAACAAAGGTGTGGTATAAACCAACCACCAAATAAGTTAATAAGCAGAAAAAAAAATTAAAAAGTTAGTATGCGAAAAAATTAAAATGTTAGAAGCAAGTAAATTAAAATGTTAGAAGCATGTAAAGTAAAAAGTTTGATAGCTGATAAAGTAAGAAGTTAGATAGCTAGTAAAAGAGTTAGTAAGTTAGTAAACAAAAAAAAAATGACAAGAAGATAAATACGAGAAAATAAAGTACGAAAAATAATATACAAAAAATAAAGTGCAAAAAGTAAATTACAAAAAATAAATAAACAAATAAATAAGAGGGAGAGTTTCCTCACTAAGTTGGTATATACAGAAAAAAAAATAAAAGGGAGAGGTTCCCTTACTAAGTTAGTGCGTAAAATAAAAGGGAGAGTTTCCTCCCACTAAGTTAGTATATACAAAAAATAAAAGGGAGAGTTTCCCCCACTAAGTTAATATGTACAAGAAAATAAAATGGAGAATTGCCCCACTGTATACAAATTAAAAAGGAGAATTACCCCAACTAAGTTAATATGTACAAAAAAAATAAAAAGGAGAAGTTATCCCACTAAATTAGTAAGTTAGCATGTACAAAAGAAAAAAAAAATTAAAAGAGTAGAAAATATATACAAAATATTTACACCAGAAATTTATTCTTCAAATCAAGTCCCCGGCAACGGCGCCAAAAACTTGATGTACAATTTTTAGTTTCAAACAAGTCTACAAACTTGATGCGGGATTAATTGTCGCATTGCAAACCCAAGTGCAAGTTGTCTCAAGTAATAAATTTCTCGGGAGTCTGAGGTCGATCCACAGGGAATTGTTGAAGATTAATTAAGGTGAAGTAAATATTTTGTTACTACAGTAAAGATGATAAATAAAATTGTTCACAAGTAAAAAGAAATTGCTTGGGTTAGGAGATCCACTCTTGGTAAATAAATTAAGGACAAGATTAATTCTTTTATAACTCAATTAGAATCCACACATAATGGAGGTTTCAATTGGAAAATACAACGTTCAAAGTTCATTAAAAATTATATACGTAATTATATTATAATTCCTTTAATCATCTATTAACACCACCACTCATAAATGGGATCAAGCATTCATTGTGCCAAAATCTTGTCTACAACAAATCAAGATCTCCACTTTATAAGGAGAGTTTCTAGCACCACCACTTGTAAATGAGTTAAAGCATTCATTGTACCAATCTCTTGTCTACAACAAATCAAGAACTCCACTTTACAAGGATGATTTCTAAATTATTGGAAACAAAATATAATACGTATAATGACCACTTGAAAATATATCATTTAAGCACAAGAGAGAAATTAATCTAACCTTATTTCATTACCAAGAGCTTCACTCTTTCACCCAAGCAAAATGAAACTTAGTTACTCATAGATAAGAAGAAAGAAAGAGAAAAGAAGAAGAAGAAGAACATGACTTCAATTTAGAACAAAGGAAAATTACTACAAGAAAATCTAGTAACAAACTAGCATCATTTTGGTACCTAACACTTAACTCCCCCTCAATGATCTGCCAAGGCCCCCTTTTATAGAAGATTAGAGATACAAAATGACAAGGGGGTGAGTCATTAGTGGGTGGATGAGTGGAAAATGAGTGGAAAATGCCAAATGACTTTTGGTGAGTGAAAAATTATGGAGATTCATTGTCTCCAAAATCATGCAGCTCTGAAGTCATTGCATTCTTCATTTTTGAACCAAGTGGTCTACATGAAAGTTGTAGGCCTAGATCTTAGCTTTTAAATGGCTTTATTTGAGTCTAATATCATTTCTATAACTCCAGATATGTTCAAATTACTGCACACTGCCCAGGCCCAGTCACAGCTCCTCTGTTCTGGCTTCCAAGCCCAATATTACCTTCAAGGAGTTCGATTCTGAAAAAGTGTTCAACATGAAAGTTGTAGATATTAGTCTTATCTATTCAGCATCCAAATTTTAACCCATTTTACAAACTCTAGCCCGAAAAATGACATGAATAGTACACATAGGTCAAGCTGTCAGGAACAGCACTCTAGTTCTTGCTTTAACCCCAATTTGAGTTATCTACTCGTGTGATTGGGCCTTTGAGGTCTTCACGAAAGTTATAGAGCTCTCTCTTATCTTTAAAATGCCATCAGATTCACCTCATTTGACCACCTACATCCCAAGATATAGCCCAATTACAGAAGCAATGTAAGACGTAAACTATGCTGAAATATTCAATTAAGTCTAATTTGAGTCCAAACTTACAAAACATAATCAAAATCAATCAATTAGGTACATGGAGAGTGTAAATGACTAAAAATGAAGGCTTATTAATGTATCAAATATGTGATCATCACAAATCTAACATCAACATTCTCAACTTGTTTCCAAATTTCTATGCCAGATAATGTTACTGGAGGATTCCTCTCCTCTGTGTTGCCATCAAAGCGACATCGATCCAATCTAAATTTATATCATGGCATAAGAAAACAGTGATGGCCCATAAAACACCATTTTTTACCATGTGCCAGGAGACATTTAATAGAGTCAAAGTTACACGAAGGACAAGCTAACCCAGTATAAGTGTTCCAACTAGACAGTGTGCCAAGCCCAGGAAAATCATTAATTATCCAAATTAGTGCTGCTCTCATATTGAACATTTCATCTTTTGAAGCATCATATGTTTCAACACCATATGTCCATAGCTCCTTCAACTCTTCTATTAAGGGCTGTAGGTAAACATCTATATCATTTCCAGGCATTCGCTTACCCGGTATGATCATCGAAAGGATAAAGGAAGTTTGTTGCATACACTTCCAAGGTGGGGTGTTGTATGGAATTAGGATCACCGGCCAAATACTGTAATTGGTACTCAAATTTCCAAAGGGATTGAAGCCATCAGTGGCTAAACCAAGGTGTACATTTCGTGGATCCAAAGCAAATTGAGCGTGTATTTCATCAAATCTCTTCCATGCTTTAGAATCCCTTGGATGTCGTAATAGGCCATCTTTGTTATCATCTTCATCATGCCATCTCATATCAGAAGCAGTCTTGGAAGACATAAATAATCTTTGCAATCGTGGTTTTAATGGAAAATAGCATAGAACTTTTGTAGGCACCCATTTTTGCTTCTTACCACCAATAAATGTGTTATTCCCTCCTTTATTAGACCTGGCTTCCATCTAGATGTGCCACAATATTTGCATGATTGCTCTTCTTTATCATCAACCGGATACAACATACAATTATTAGGGCATGCATGTATCTTAATGTAATTTAGGCCAAATTTGTTGATGATCTTCTTGGCCTCATAAAATGAGGAAGGAATCTTCGCATTCTCAAAGGCATCATGCAATAGTTTTATAATCATCGACATTGACTTGTCACTCAATCCACACAAGCATTTTATGTGATACAATTTCACTAAAAATGATAACTTTGAGTACTTGGTACACCCATCGTATAATTCTTGTTCTCCATCTCTAATTAGCTCATAAAACTCTTTGCATTTATCATTCTGTCCCTGACTTGTATTTGGCATGCTTCCTACCCCTTCATCCATTACTACATTTGATGTAGGGAAGTCATCATTGGCATGGTGCCTGTCGACCCCAAAAGCATCATTTATCATGTTTTGCATCGGATCTTCACAAGACAAAGTCTCATCCAATCTGTGTCTTATTAATATTAATATCTTCTCTTGTAGCTGACTCCCCATGATGGATCCAAGTAGTGTACCCTTTAGGAAATGATTTATAGCGCAAATGATCATAGACCACTTCTTTAGTCTCCCATTGATTAAAACGACAACTAGGACATGGGCATATAATTCTACCGTCAACTGATCGATGTGCAAATGCAAAATCTAGAAAGCCCCTAAGCCCTTCTTCATTTGAGGTATATTTCGTGACAAAACAATCCAAGATTTGTCCATTGCTAAAGCTAAGATAACTGGATAACAAATAAAGGAAACCAATGATTATTAGTCTTTTTAAAAGGTAGCGATACTTACACAAAACATTCAATCTAGCAATTTAATATTTTTATGAAAAAAAAGAGGAATTTACATTTTTTTTCATAAGAAGAAAGTGTTGAGCAAAATAAATATAAAAAATAAAGTATAAAAATAACATTGTTGATAGTTAATCATTGCTAGAAGATGGAAACTAACCTCTTCTAGCCTCAATGGATAACTTCTGTGGAAAAAATTATCTTAAGTGTGTTTTTTTGGCTGCTCTCTTGGAAGTGGGTTCCAAGACATTGCAAGCAACTGTATTACAACATTAGAAATTCTCATCGAAAAAAAAAATTCATGAGCGTAGTACTATAGGTAATGAAGAAGGTGAGCAAAGAATTTTAAGGAATAGTAAATTCATATACAGATTTTGATTGAACTTAACTTCAATTAATGTTAAGACCAATAAATTTATAATTTTTTATTATAAAAAAGTTTAAGATAAAGGAATACTTTTCATATTTTAAACTCAGGATAAATTACAAAACTTTAAAAAAAATTACAGTAAAAATATAAATCATTTATCATAAAAAAATGTCTAAATTTGAATCTAAGTTATGGAGTTACAACAACTAAAATGTTGGGCAAATTAACTAATTTATTTGCAATGAATTTATCATCTTAGTGTCCCTTCTCACTCTTATATTGATGATACATATAGTACAAAATAACGCATTCCAATGGCAAAATAAAAATGTTTTTCTATTACCAATTTTTTAAAACTCATACATGGTGCAGGGAACACAACCTCATCGAAAGCTGAACAAACAGAAGTATCTTAGTGTCCCTTCTCACTCCTATATTGATGATACATAGTACAAAATAACGCATTCCAATGACAAAATAAAAATGTTTTTCTATTACTAATTTTTTAAAACTCATACATGGTCCAGGGAACACAACTTCATCGAAAGCTAAACAAACAGAAGTACCCACGTTCTTATTTTGAATATATATATATATATATATATATATATATATATATAATTGTAATATATTTATAAACATTCATGTACTTTGCATACAATTAAGCAGAATAATGAAAACCAGACAAATGGTCGACAACTATAGTCTTAATCTTTATCACTGCGGCATCTTATGTATGCTAATTTACAATATTTTACACATCCTTAAGTTGTGATTTTTATGTTTGTTGACCACAATTTCTCAAGTGCTAGACTCTGAAGGTATGCATTTACAAAATTTTCAACTTTATATTCTCAAGCATTTATCAGAATTTGTAACATACAAAGAAATTTACTATTCTATACTTCATTCCAACTTAACTCAATTTACAATGACATGTAAACCATGAAATTTTCAAGTTATAAAATCTAATATTTAATCACTGAAAAAAAATTTCCTTGCGAACCACAACTTTAATTCTATTGCATCGATAAGAAAGGAAAAAAAAAACAAAATTAGCTACAGTTATTGAGTCAATTACCACAACACTTAGACACATTGAAGTAAAAAAAACTCTATTCCAATGCATCACAATTTTGCAACTCTTGACTATGGTGTCAACTTGAGTATAAGTGTCAGTGAAGCAACGTTAATCCATGTAGGAGTCTTCATTCATAACTATATTGACCAAGTCAATGAATTATCGGTCAATCATGAGTTTCCTTATTTGATTCCGACCTCTTCCTATCCTATCCATTTTGGTTTCTTTAATATAAATACTGCCACCCATCCTACCCATCTAAACATTCATAACCTTTTTCTCCAACTATCCCAACTGCTAAACACAAAGCAAACACAATATTTGTTAACTACAATTTCAAATGCTGCACTTAATCAAATTTCCAAATGACAGTCAAAAGATTTATTGTTGATCGTATAACTACAAGCTAACAAACAGGAGGTGGAATAATGCTAAACAATCTTTGTCACAAAAACTGCACTTATAAGAGAGACTATAGGCCTCCAGTTTTGTCTTCTTACACATTGAATCAGAGTGCATAGCAATTCATTTATAGAAAGGCTTAGACATAGCAAAAGCATTGCTAAGAACAGGGAAATGACTTACAGAAAGAACAGACTTGTTGAAGGGCTGTCACTCCTTTGTCTGTATGGACCAGCAACAACAGCACAGCCTTCAATAGGCAAACCTTTGTCCTTGAGTAGTTGAGTTTTCTTTTCATCAACAAATTTACCAAGTGACCCTTCTACTATGCTGCATCAAGAAATGAGTAAAAGAGCAAGAAGCAGAATAAATTATCCAATAAAAAAAACTCATTTTAACATCCTTATTTGTTTTGTTTACCATACATGTTAATACTGTTAACAAAATAAAAGGCAAGGATGTTGAATCCAGCAGAGGGGACATGAAGCAACAGAGGGAGAGACAAAGGAAATGGTTATACCATGTTATTAATACCTTTCAGGAATTTAATCAAACACTTTCTGTGCATAACTTATTTGTCCACATTTTGGCAAATATTGATTGCACAAAACCCTCTGGTACTATCCAACAAACACCCACGGGTTTGAGAAATAGGATAACAATTTACCATTAATTTTTTTAGAAAACCCCATCAATATTTTTTTATTTTTCTAATGTGTCTCCCTGATATGCAATTCAATAACAAGTTCCAACCAACACCCAGTACAAGAGATTTTATTATTTCAAAACATTCTTTCAATTGCTACATACATCCCTGCACAATATACAAGTTGGAATGAAATATTTCTTTCCATTTTTTTTATTTTTTGAATTTTTAAAAATTTCAAACCCTTACACTGACCATATTGGCAACTTAATTCATTTTCGGAATTAAATGCTATTCAAACTTTAGGTACTTCATGTTCCTTATTAACATTTGATGAACCTTTGTTTTTTTTTTTTCAATTATACTCAGGGACGGATCCAAAAAATATATAGTGAAGGTAGATTAAAAATCATGAATCATATTATTAAATATAAATAAAATTAAAGTTAACAAATAAAAATGTATTTACCTTTAAATTATTTAGTGAGCTAAGATTAAAATATACTATTTTAAATTAAGAATAAATATACTCTTATTTGTTTACTTTAGAAGAGTATTTTTCTTTCATTATATAGGAAGATTTATGAATAAAGTAAAAAAATAAAAAATTTATTATATTAGATATTAAATGCATGACAATAATAGTTGTTCTTTACATCATGATTTATAAGCAAAATAAAGTTTTTATATATATAGATTTAAAAAATAAGGAAGAGAGTGAAGATAAAAATGAGAAAAATTAGTAAGTTTATTATATAAAGATTAAAAATTAATAAAAAGATGAGTTTAAATTGTAATATTAATATATATAAAATAATCATAAATTATATGTCAAATACATATCAAGTATAAACTCTTTTAACTTAATCATTTTTATCTTTAGTATAATTATACTGACCTCTCTTGAGGTTAGTGCTTATAATATTGACACCTTTTTTGTTTGAGAAATTACTCATACTTCTCTTACTTTGTATTTTCAATGGGACTTTGTGTAATATTTATACATAAAGTAGGAGAGATATATGTAATTTTATAAATAAAGAAGGATATTGAAGTGTAATAACAATATATAAAATAAAAAATATAGGTATAATTTTTAAATAAAGTATTAATATAATAAGTACTAATTTTATAAGAAGTCAATATAATTATCTTTTTTAATAAATTAAATTAAATTATAGATACTTTAAAAGAAATTGGTGAAAAAGGAGGGGCCAAGGCCCACACACGCCCCCTTGGATCCCTCCTGATTATACTTATAATCTTGGTTTCTTTCATCTATGTGCTCTTTTACAGATGGATAAATACTATCTCTATATTATCAAAAAGAGTGATGCATGAAAATAAAAAAGCATAGATTAATTAATATATGTAAATGAAATAATTATCAGAAGTACGCAGTTTATCTAATATTAGCATTGAGAAATTTCTAGCCTCTGATCAAAGGTAAATGATAAAGAAATTGGGAGTTACTCTTATAGCTAAAGGAGCACTTTGAAGCTCCGAAGATCCTATATTTCTTAGCCATAAAATTGACAACACTACCTCCTTTGTGGCTTTGCCCCATCACTTTGCAACGATAGCATGTATGAAGAATAACTGGGACCAAAGGGTGAACTTGGTGAGGCAGAGGACAGCTATCGAGCCTGTCGCTGCTATTGAGACCACCGAAGGCGTTGAGGCTTCAAGACGAGGAGGGGTCACTGTTGTGTTGAGGTGCGTTGAGTTTGATGGGAATGAGAAAGAGAGGAAGAAGGAAATTGGAGGTGCGTTGGAGGTCACAAGTAAGAAAAAGAGGGAAAACAAAAATGAGGAATAAAAATGGGTGGGAATGGAAATGAAACTGCATAAAACCGTCACCAATTTTAATTAAAACCGTCACAATTTTTTTATTTTGCATAATTAACATTATTATTTTTAATAACAGCCACAAAATGACTCAAAACCACCACAAAATGTTACAAACTGTGGTGGTTTACAAAATCATCGTACTAACTGCCACTAAATAATTAATTGTGGTGGTTAACTGTAACCGCCAGAATTTCATGATCTTTCGAAACAATATTAAAATTCTTTCTACAATTATCCAAAGAATGTCCAATGGTGCAGCAAGTAGAACAGAAGAGGGGTAATTTTTCATATTCTATGCCCACAAAAAGGTTATAACCCTCTCTTTCTACCAAAATCTGATCATGTAATATACCAGAGAGATCAATATCCACAAGGAATGATAATTAATTATGTAATTGGCCTAATATACTCAACTTAGAGTGCACAAGATTTATGCAAAAAAAATTCTCTCGTTAATTAGGATGGCAACAAAATTAATAGTAGTTTATAAACATTAAATTTTAGAGTTTAATTTTGATACATTGTTAGTGTAAAACTTTTTACATTATCAATCAATCATATATTATTACATGTGTGACTTTTGAGATAATTATTATAAGAGTCAAATATTTTTAATGACATGATAATATATGATTAGATGATAACATATAAAACTTTTATATTTACAATATATCAAAATTAAATCCTAAATTTTATTAATCTAATTGTTAAATTATGTGATATTATAGTGATAACTATGCATACAAATTTTGAGACAGATCAAACATTTGTAAGCATTTAATCTTATAATTGACTACATGTATTTTTGAAAACATGTTATACGTTAAATTAGAATGGAGTGCTATTTTTAAAAAAAGTTTTGAGATTTTATAGCCCTGATCTATCTCTCAACAACTTTCAATTCAATATATAGGTTGATAAAACTCAATATTTATTAAAAGTTATTCCACAGCGTAAGTGTTCCGATTCCAAGATTTACACCAATTGGAAATGAATCCCCTTCAATATCTTTCGTATTTGTGTCCTATCCTATGTAAATGACCCGTTACTCGAAATATTTAAAAAATCGATATTATGAATATTGGGTATTGGGTATTGGGTCATGGGTGTGCAATATTTTTTATCTTATTTTTTATAGTATCTCTCACTCGATAAGTGAGAGACTAATCTCACGAAACATGGTCAGACGCCTAAACAGGACCCTTTCCAACGGTATTAGACCTGATCTCCTTCCACTTAGACCAACACATGTTGGTAATAGTGGTGTGCAGTTAATACCCAATTTTTGAGTGAAGTATTATTTGAGAATTTTTTTTTATACATACAAATAGTGATAATAAGGTTTGAACCTATGACCCCATATAAACTATTTAACTCAATCGTAGTTCATAAAAGAACTAAGCATGTTTGTTTTAGCTTGATTAGATTTTGTACTCGTGTAATGCACGGGATAAATTAAAAATTAAATGATAAAGATAAATATAATTATAAATAAAAATAATTTTATTAAATAAATATACACAATAATTCATAAAAAAATAATATTTATAAGTTTAGTTTAAAAATACATAAAATATATTTTTTATTATATTTTCATAAAAGAATATCACTCCAATACAAATAATAAGGGTGTAAATTAGTTCAGATAACCCAACTGATCCGAACTGAACCAATTAGATTGGTTTGGTTTGATTTGGGTATGTTGATTAGTTCAGACAAAATTCAAACTAAATGCGGTTTAATTAGTTTGGTTCTTAGGTTGAAAGTTTTAAACATGAGAACAGAACCGAACCATATATATATGGGACATATCTAGTGAGAGAAGTTTTTATTGTGAGAGAAATAAATCTTTACCATACAACTATACATAATATATATATATATATATATATATATATATATATATATATATATAACTCGCTCTATTGTTCAAAGGTACTAAGTCTTCAAACGAACATTTTGGAGCACAGTAAAAAAAATCACTCATCCATGTTCCATCCACTCTCTGGAATCTACTGTAAGACTCATCCACGTTTGAACATTCCACATCCTTCTTCAATCTTCAGCTTCTTTCTAGTCTTCATTTCATGCTTCTATTCAACAACCCAAAGAGCCCACTACTCTCCACTCCACTTTTTTCCCCTTTACTCTCTGCGTAGTGTGCACTGCACCTCTGCACTCTACCTTTTCCCGCCATTCATTGCTCACTATTCGGTAAGCCTCCTTTCTCCTATAGATCTGACTAATAGGAGTATTGTCCAATAGATCTGACATTCATCTTATTGTCTTCTTCTAATTTGGGTCTTTTATCTGGTAAATCTCCTTTTCTTGGTTGTTGATTGAGAAAATTTGGTGGCTAAATTTTGTGCTCCACTGTGACAGATTCATAAGGTTTTCACCCACTCAAGTATGAACTGTTTTCCATGGTTGACAAAGATGGATGTCTCTATCCTTGCGTGAACACCAAAAATTATGTGTAAACTAATATTGTCAAGTTGAGGTGAGAGATGGCTTCTCTGTTTTGTTGTCCAAATTCCCTTTAATTTGTAAAGTTATAGTTTTAAAGTCAATTGAATTTGGTAAGTCAGTGCTTCTCTCTCAATTTTCTACTCAACATTAAAAAGATACTTGTTAGGTTTATTAGATTGATTTTTGTGTAAAAAAAAAAGTGACCAACCTAACCACCTGAACTAAATTAATCCGTAAATATTCGGTTCGAATTTAGCTATTAAAAATTACAAAAATTGAACCAAACTGAACTAATTGATTTTAATTAATTCAGATTTATTTTTCTCCAAAAACCAAACCAAATCAACTAGATTACACCCCTAACAAATACTAAAGAATTTAAATATAAAAATTATAAAACAACTTATATACTTAAAAAAATTATTTATAATATAAACAAGAATCTTTGTATTCCAAATGTACATATAATTTAATCCAATAATTTTATAAAAAATATTTGAATGTTTATTTTAATGAAATTACACATAAATTAATTCAATTTATATTCATATAACGCAAAACGAGTAAGTCAAGTGATAAGCGCTTAGAACTAAATTTGAAAATGTATTTGTGAGAAAGGATAAATTATTATTATTATTATTATTATTATTATTATTATTATTATTATTATTATTATTATTATTATTATTATTATTATTATTATTATTATAAATCAACTACAAAGGTTCATGTTATTATCTCTTTAATTTTTAAGGAATTATATATATATATATATATATATATATATATTAAAAATTTAAACTTAGCTAACAATTAATTATTATTATTATTTGTTAAAAAATAGGTGTATGAGTAGAGCTATCAAAACGGGCCGAGCCGGCACATTCTGGTCAGCCCAATTCGGACTGGTATTTTGTCAACCCAACCCGTCTCTTTTTAATGGAAACGGGTCGGGTTAGCCCAGTCCATTGCGGTGGGTCAGTCCATTTGGATTATTTTTAATTTCATATTAGCATTTGCTAGTCCAGCTCGTCCATTTTGTCAAACTATTCGGGTCGACCCATCAGACTTGGCCTATTTTGACGGCTCAATGTATGAGTTAA
This sequence comes from Ormosia semicastrata, assembly GCA_029884595.1. Lineage (NCBI taxonomy): Eukaryota > Viridiplantae > Streptophyta > Magnoliopsida > Fabales > Fabaceae > Ormosia > Ormosia semicastrata. The sequence goes on along the minus strand of JAQQTO010000036.1, from coordinate 5,863,516 downwards.
TGACATCCCTAACACAAGACTCACAATTTCAGCAAGAAATAGATCTCTTACTTTAATATTTTTTATTTCGGTATAGACTAACTCTAATGAGCATTTTTTTTTGACAAAGACTCTAATGAGCTTTGACAGGCTTGCATTGAAGCAAGCAGTTATAGTATTGATGTATCGATTCATAAAGACATTCATTTTAGAGGAGTGACAAAAGAGTTTAATTGTTGAAGGTACTTGCACATTGACATGTTTCAATCCTTCCTTCTTCCTTGCTTGGATTCTGTTGAAAAGCACTCCCCATGTGTTTTAAACTATTAGTTGAAGATGGTTCTTGATTAGCCAAAGTAAAATGGTATTCTAGTAGTAAAGTAGGAAAAAACTGTCAAATAAAACATTATATTGTTACTTGCAATAAAAAGAAATATAAGTCTTGCTAATGCAATTAATATATGTTATAAGCCTTGAATATCATTGGGTTGATAAAAAAACTAATACCTAAAAATAGATTGGATGATAAATTGAATCTTTAAATGTCTTTTGATGAACCTTCAAAAATTCATATTTTTATAATTCAAAGTCTTGGGTTTTCATTCTCTTTTATTCTTTTTGATTGAGTTTGTGCTTAAGTTTATTTTCCTTTTAGTTATTTCAAATTATGTTTTAATTGTGTGTTATTATGTGTTTCTGTTAGGTGTTTGCATATGAAAAAGATTGGACACTTGAGTGATGAAGAAAAGCTGAAAAATCAAGTCAAGAAAGCCAGCGCCTGAGCGCTGGAGTTCCACCGCTTGAGCACACAACGCGCGCTAGAGATTTCAGCTTAAGCATTGAGCGCTTGAGCGCTGGACAATGAGCGCTTGAGTGCTGATTGCGTATGCTGCACTGTGACTTGACTGGCTGAGCGCCTGAGCGCTGGAGAGTGAGCGCTTGAGCACTGGACATATAACAGCGGTGTGAATTTCTTATAAAAAAGAAAGTTTTTCCAAATTGAAGAGACTCTTACCACTTTTTACACTTTTGACATACTTTTTACACTCTTAAACACTTGGAGAGAAGGCAGTAGATGTCGAGAGTCATAAACCCTAATGTGGTGTGGGCACAATTAGGATTAAAGATTAGGGATTTTCTTCAACTTTTCCACATTTCTACAATGGAGTTTGTCATATTCTTCCCTTTGTGTTCTTCTTTTTCCACGTGTAACTAATTTTCCATTGTTAGGGGGATGATAGATCTTGTTCTTGGATGATGTAACTTCTTTTATAGGTTTAATTTATGTTTCTATTTGATGATTTACGTGTTTATCTCTATTCTTAATGCTTTTGTAAACCTGATCAATTTGGGAATGATATTTTGGGTTTATGTATGATTTGAAAAAATTTGCATGAATCTAGAACTTGTGATAAACACCATAATTTCTACAATTGCTAGGAATAGACGTTGTGAGTTACGTGATCTTTCTTTTAATTCCCTCGTTCTTGATAATGTCTTTCTAATTGGGGTTAGACTAAGGGAGTTGTTAATTCCAACCAGCGTAAGAGGATTAATATACCAAGGGATTGGGTATTAATAAATTTTGAGAATTGACCATAAATCATTAAAATAGAACATAATTAAACCAATATTTGAATGTGCATCTAAAAAGTTCAAATGAAATCTGAACCCTAACGCTTTAACATCATTATTTTTCATCCCTTTGATTTATTGTTAGTTGATTTTTATTTTTTTAATTTAATTTTCAACAACTCTCTTTTCGTTAGCTTGAATAATGTTGATTTGATGAATTTAGTAATTAATAACATAATCCTCGTAGGAACGATACTTTACTCACTCTTTATTGCTTTTGTTGATTTTGTGCACTTGCCAATATCCGCAACAAGTTTTTGGCGCCGTTGCCGAGGATTATTGTTATTAATATTAAATAGTAGTTGAAAAAACACTAATTTAAGCATTTTTTCTTTATTTAATTTTCTTTTTAATTGTTTATTTTAATTTTTTAATTTTTAATTTTTAATTTCTTCTTTAAGTTTTCTTTTTAATTTGTTTCTTTTGTTTTCTTGGTTTAATTTTATTAGTCATTTATTTTTATTTTTATTTTTATTTTTAATTTCCTTCTTTACTTCACTCTGATTTGTTTATTTATTTGTTTAGGCAAGGTTCTTTGGAGTCAGAAGAATTGTTTTTTGATCCAGAGATAGAGAGAACAGCTAAAGCAAATAGAAAAGCAGCTAGAGAAAGGAAGAAGCTTGAAGAAGTAGAAGAAAAGATGGTTGAAATAGTTGTAACTGCAGAGCGAAGACGCATATTGGCTGACTATACTACCCCATCTACTGAAAATATTTCTACCAGTATTGTGCGTCTTGTTATTCAGGCCAATAATTTTGAGATTAAACCAACACTTCTACAACTGGTGCAACATAATCAGTTTGGGGGAGGTCAAGCAGAAGATCCAAATTTGTACAATGCCAATTTCTTGTAGCTCTGCGATACTATTAAGTATAATGACGTTACTAATGATGCCATTAGATTACGACTGTTCCCATTTTCTCTCAGAGACAAAGCAAAGAGCTGGCTACAAGCCCAGCCACAAGGGAGCATTTCTACTTGGGAGGATCTGGTTAGTAAATTTCTCACTCGGTATTTTCCTCTATCACTATTTGTGAAGATGAGGGGTGAAATAACTTGTTTCACTCAAAATCAAGGAGAGTCGTTATATGAATCGTGGGAAAGATTCAAGGAGCTTTTAAGGAGATGTCCTCACCATGCATTTGAGGTTTGGCAGCAGGTGCAAATTTTCTATAATGGTTTAAATCATCCTACCAGGACTATGGTGGATGCATCTGCAGGCGGATCTCTGAATACTAAGACTCCTGAAGAGGCTCAGGAACTGTTTGAGACCATGGCGACTAATGAATATCAGTTGCCTAGTGGGAGAGCAGTCGTCAGACAAGGAGTGGTGGAGTTTAGTACTCTTGATGCCTTACTTGCTCAAAACAAAAGTATTTCTTAACAGTTGGCCAACCTGACTAAGCAAGTTGAGAGTATGCAAGTAAATTCTGTGAACCACCAAAGGTTAATTTGTGACTTCTGTGGAGGTAATCATGCTAATGGTGGATGTGAGGCAAGCAATTCTGGTGAACCTTCCCAAGTGATACTGTTGCTAATCCAAAGGAGCAATGTCATGCAATTACACTAAGAAGTGGCAAGACTTTGGAAGGGTAAGTTAAAGAAGCATCTGATTCGTCAAAAGTTGAAAAAATTGATGTCCCTATTATAGATGTTTCAACTAAAGAGTACTGTAATGAAGGAGTTAAAGAGGAGCACCCAAAGTGGCAGAGGAAGAAGAAGGAGCATAATCAGAAAATAGTTGATCCTTCATTGTATGCTAAACTTCCATACCCTCAAAGATTCAGGAAGGAGATTCAAGAAAAGCAGTTTTCTAAGTTTTTAAAAGTCTTCAAAAAGCTAAAGATAAACATTCCTTTTGCTGAAGAATTAGAGCAAATGCCCTCCTATGCGAAGTTCATGAAAAATTTACTCTCTAAGAAGAGGAAGTTGAAAGAAGATGAGACTGTAGCAATTACTGAGGAGTGCAGTGCCATTATCCAAAGGAAGCTTCCACCAAAGTTAAGGGATCCAGGAAGTTTTAATATCCCTTGTACAATTAGGAAGTTAAGCATTGATAAAGCCTTATGTGATCTAAGTGCTAGCACTAATTTGATGCCATTCTCTATTTTGCATAAGTTGGGAATTGATAAAGTTAAGCCTGTAATAGTTTCTCTTCAATTAACAGATCGATCAGTCAGGCACCCGTATGGTATTGTGGAACATTTGCTAGTGAAGGTTGATAAATTTATTTTTCCAGTTGACTTTGTAGTCTTGGATATAGACGAGGATACTGATATCCCGTTAATTCTGGGGAGACCATTCCTAGCAACATCAGGAGTGTTAATTAATGTCCCTAGAAGAGAGCTTATATTGAGGGTGGATGATGATCAGGTGACTATAAATATTTTTAATAAGTCTGCCCTAACATCAAATCTTTATGCCCCTGTTAAGTGCATTCAAGGTACATTTAAAAGGGATTGGATGATAAGAACTCTTTTTTGTCCTTTAATGTTGATTCTCCCACTCTTAAGATTATTGATGAAAAGGAGAAAGGTCCTCCTATATTTGAGATTGCTGAGACAGAGAAAGGTCCTCCCATTTTCCATGGTTTGCTGCAATCGAATCCTTTTCCTGTTGAAAAATTGAGACCTCCTTGGCCTGATGAGAATTTCCATGCTAAGGTATACTCAGAACATCCTGGTTCAAGTCAAGTTCCTAACACTTGTGGGGATTCAAAAGGTAGTGACATAGTCTGGAGGCAAAGAGCTGATAAGAGAAAAATGTCATCCTACTTCTCTTGCTTCAAGCCACCTTGATTAGTTGAAAAGGCAACGTCGAGCTAATGACGTTAAACAAGCACTTTTTGAGAGGCAACTCAAATTTTCTCTCCTTTTATCTTTTATTTTTATTTTTTATTTTTATTTTGTTATTTCTTACTTTCTTGACTAACATTTTTCTGTTTTGTAGTTAGCTAATGATGAGTCGGCTTAGGTGTCTCCTTGAGTTCGAGCCTTTGTAGGGGGATGTATATAGTTATCGGCCACCAAAAAGAGTTTTTCTTTTCCTTTCGGCATTTAATTCATTTTGTTATTTGTTTTAATTGGTTTTGATTTTGTCATCATCACCCTTTTTGTGTTTTGAGTTTTTGTGTTGATTTTGTGCATGCCGATGTGTTGAATTGAATATCTAATGATTGTTTAAATTGTGGATTGGTTTATTTTCTTAGGATAGCATATGTAAATCTGTGAGTTATGTTTATCTCTATTGTTTCAATTATGTATGGATGTTCTTCTCATCTTTATGATTGATAGACCTTGGAATTTAATTGCATGTCAGACTTAGAGAAAGTTTATGGGATTGTATGTGTGTGGATGATTTGCATCTAGAAGTTGTTTGATTCTCTATTGAGGTGAAATCCTAGGCAATGCATGATTAAGGAAATGATAAGGGCCTTCTTTGGACCGTTTGAGCCTTTCAAGCTAACCTGTATACGCAGTATATTCTTAGGTCCCTTTTGCAGCTTTGTTATTGTTTGGCCTTTATTTCTTTTCTTTTACCCACATTTTCCTTTTCCCATACCCACAAGAAAAAAAAAGAAAAAAAATTCTTTGTTACATAATCTTTGTTGAGTGCATATCTCATATTATTTTATTATTCAAGCTGTCGTAATTTTTGTGCATAAAGTTTTGTGGAGCTAAAAAAATTTCAAAGAAAAAAGAATTGAAAAAAAAAGAAGAGAAAGTCTACCTAAAGTATTGCAAAGAAATAAGTTTGGGGTTGGAGGTTGCTAAAAAGAAAAAAAAAAGGAAAAAGAAAAGAAAAGAAAGAAAAAAAAAGTGAATGTTGTGTTGATTCTTTTGCACCGTTTTGCACTTGTTTAGTGTTTTGAGGCTTGAATTATGAAATTTGCATGATTTTGTATTTTAACTTTTATTTTCATTATCTTACTACTTCTTTCTTAACTCATACCCTTGGCCTTACATTACAAGCTTTGAAAAGTCCCTTTTAATCTTTAGATATATGTTGTTTATATTAATGAGATGAAGAACAACCCTATAGATGTGGGTTTGATGTGCACTTACAGTTTTATAAACCTATCTGAGTTTATACTTTATGAAGAGATTGTGTCTTTCATTCATGTTTTTAGGAAGTCATTTGTGCATAAGAGTTGCATGTGAAAGACGATATGACAATTGGATTGTTCATGTGTAACACTTTGAAATTAGATTGTGAAGTAATTTCTGAGGATATGAATGATTTTTAATACCCAGTATTGCCATGTTTGAGTCTGTTTTGAGTTTTAAATTATTTTATTTTGTTTTGTTTTTATTTTACTTGAGGACAAGCAAAAGTTTAAGTTTGGGGAGTGATGAACTGTAAAAATTCATATTTTTATGGTTCAAAGTATTGGGTTTTCATTCTCTTTTATTCTTTTTTATTGAGTTTGTGCTTAAGTTTATTTTGTTTTTAGTTATTTTAAATTATGTTTTAATTATGTGTTTTTATGTGTTTCGTTAGGTGCTTGCATATGGAAAAGATTGGACACTTGAGTGATGAAGAAAAGCTGGAAAATCAAGTCAAGAGAGCCAGCGCCTGAGCGCTGGAGTTCCACCGCTTTAGCGCATAATGCGCACTGGAGATTTCTGCTTAACCATTGAGCGCTTGAGCGCTGGACAAGGAGCGCTTGAGCGCTGATTGCGTATGCTGCACCATGACTTGAGTGGCTGAGCACCTAAGCGCTGGAGAGTGAGCGCTTGAGCGCTGGATACGTAACAGCAACGTGAATTTCTTATAAAAAAGAAAGTTTGGCCAAATTGAAGAGACTCTTGCCACTTTTTACACTTTTGACAGACTTTTTACACTCTTAGACACTTGGAGAGAAGGTAGTAGATGTCAAGAGGCACAAATCTTAATGTGATGTGGGCACAATTAGGATTGAAGATTAGAGATTTTCTTCAACTTTTTCAGCTTTCTACAATGGAGTTTATCATATTCTTCCCTTTGTGTTCTTTTTTTTCCATGTGTAACTCATTTCCCATTGTTAGGGGGATGATGGATCATCTTGGATGATGTAACTTCTTTTATGGGTTTAATTTATGTTTCTATTTCATGATTTACGTGTTTATCTCTATTTGTTAATGTTTTTCTAAACTTGATCAATTTGGGAATGATCTTTTGAGTTTATACATGATTTGGGAAAATTTACATAAATCTAGAATTTATGATAAACACCATAATTTCTACAATCACTAGGAATAGACATTGTGGGTTGTGTAGTCTTTCTTTTAATTCTTTTGTTCTTGATAATGCCTTTCTAATTGGGGTTAGACTAAGGGATTAGTTAATTTCAATCAGCATAAGAGGATTAATATACTAAAGGATTGGGTATTAATTAATTTTGGGATTGACCATAAATCATTGAAATAAAACATAGTTAAACCAATATTTGAATGTGCATCTAAAATGGTCAAGTGAAATCTGAACCCTGATGCTTTAACATCATTATTTTTCATCCTTTTGATTTATTGTTTGTTGATTTTTATTTTTTTAATTTAATTTTCAACAACTCTCTTTTCGTTAGCTTGAATAGTGTTGATTTGACAAATTAGTAATTAATAACATAATCCTCGTGGAAACGATACTTTACTCACTCTTTATTACTTTTATCGATTTGGTGCACTTGCCAATATCTGCAACATCTTTCTGTCGTCAGGAAGGACAAATTGAACCTCGATTATTTTGAGAGAAGTGTACAGATATGGATTGGATGATAAAAAAAGAAAATGGTTCTTCATATTTGTAGTACACGTTAATCACTATAAGTATAACTGTTGTGACCGTCACAACAGTGGGAATGTAAAAAATTTCTTTTACTTAAAAAAAATATTTTAGAGAGAGTCGTCACTAATTTTATTGGTTAGAAAAAAAATTTAAAAGTGTTATAAAACATGCATATTTTGTAAGTGGTGGATGACTATCTTGATTATCCCACATAAATAGAAAAATTAGTTAAAAGGGATCACAATCCCTAATGGATACTAATCTTAAATAACTGCATTGTATAAACCCTAAAACGTTCTTATAAATACCCTGCCAGGTCTCAAAGGTATAGAGATCATCTAATATATAAAATAAGATTTTGAGTTCGTATTTTCTTGTCTTGATCTTTCTATATTTCTTTTCTCTATTTACAACACGTTATCAACATAAGACTTTACCATATGAGTGATGACTTGAAAACTTAAAGGTTCTACGAAAAGAGTTTGTCTTCTTATCACATTCTTTGGATTAATCTAATTCATTGCTTTGTTCTTTCTTATAGTTTTTTTCATGTTAGTCTTAGTATGAAATATTTTCATATTTCATCTATAGAATTTTTATTATGAATCTTGTTTGACTAACACAATTATCATATTTTTTTATACTAAATTTGTTACTCTTGATAAATTCTAGAATAGATTACTATTCAAGCACCCCTTAAGGATTATACAAAATCAATGATTTTCCATGGTCATCTTTTATATGAAGATTTATGGTATAGTTCCTGAAGAACTACACCTTTAGACTATGATTGAATCTAAAAAGATCTAATTGATCCTAGCATAATTTGAAACAAAGAAATGTGAGAGAGAACATCATCGATCTTTTTATGTCTCTTGAATATGCTGTTGTAGTAGCAAAATGAGAATTGGTTTAAGAGATATTTTGAATCAAGTTTATGCATTCTTATGATTGAACACAAAAATAGGTTATTAATGAAAAATCACAAAGGCCACCCAATGGGAGAACTCTATTCTTGAAATGAATGTTCCATATTATAATTTTGGGTAAGGCAGAGGTCATGGTTATGACAATTGATGAGACAGAAATTAGAAAAATGATGATTAATATGGTGGTTCCAACTCTTCCAATAATACATATCAAATAAAGTAGGGAGATATTGATGAGAATCATTCATTTGACCATGGTCCTGTAAATAATATGCTTTTGGATGTGTCTATTTTCGTTAAATATTATGGAGAAAAGTTTTATTGCTTAATTGATGATTTGAGTGGTTGAATTATTTTTTTGGAATTCATATTTGTCATTTCATATGTATTTTTTTTATGTGATTTTAAATCACCACATACACATTTTCTCTTATTTTGTTAGTTTGTAATATTTGAAATAAAATATGTATGGTATAATTTAATTATTAGAATTTTTATTGATTGAAGAAAAAAATGTGTGTTTCTAATTCTTTTTATATATAGATCAATGATAAATTTTGATATATGGTAGTACAAAAATAATTCAAGTCTTCAAAATAATTACTATATTTTGTTACCTCAATGACCAAAATTTTTATACATTATGTTTTATTCATTATCAAGTCAAATAGATATGACTAGTGCAATTGAGATACATTTTAGTATAAACTAGAAGTTTACTATGCTCTTGTAAATCAGAAGTTTATGATATTGTTATAAACTAGAAGTTTACTAGTCTAAATAAATTTTTTTTATTTGGCATATGGCCAATAAGGCTATCCTGGGTCAATATTGATAATTCATAAGGGTATCTTTGAAGGACCAGAAGATTCTTCAATATAATAAGTTTTTATGTACAGAATGTTCTCAATGCAAATTGATTATAAGACTATCACTAATAAAAAAAAATAGAGTTAAATTTGTTGAATTTTTGGAATGAATTTAACATGATATTATGGATTATGTCATAAATCATGTGTATCATTTAGATATTTTATGACCAGAAGCTAGTTGGTCACATGTGTACTTATTATTAACTTGTAACTTGGTGTTTGTGAGATTATGCAAGTTATTTGATTATGAGCACAAATTTTCAAATTATGACAATTTGTCTTGATAATGCTAGTGAATTTACTTCTCAATCTTTTAGTGATTATTATATAACCATTAGTAAAATGTTGAACATCCTATTGCTTATGTTCAAATACCTCTAATTGATAGCTAAATAACAGATTGTGAGAACAATATCCCAAGTTTTTTGCTTGATGTATGTCTTTTACATGTTATAGCACTTGTTGGTATAAGACTAATAAATAATTATAAGTTCTCCCTTATACAATTGGATTTTGGCCTGAAATCAAATATTTCTCATACAAATTTTTTTCCTATATGTGATATAGTCACTCCTGCACGATTAGTTATCTTCGCAGGACATCCTGTGGGTATGGCAACCAATGAATCTAAAACACTTCAGAAGCGTGATAGACCTATTAGTGTAAAGGACACTGTTCCTCGAAAAAAATGAAAAAACTTCGAAATGACGCTCTAGAAGAAGTCATTGACATTGCTGAAGAGGTCAAAAACAATATAGATCAACAACCCCATATTTTTGCAGAAGTAACCCAATAAGTCATTCTGATACCAACAAGTTATAAGATCTCATTAAAATATGGAAATATGAGGGGAAGAGATGAAGTTGTTGTTGATAATATTTTTGCATATATAATTGTTTCTGAAATTATCAATGATAATGAGCTTGAGTCTCAAAGTGTAGAAGAATGTCGACATCGAAGTAATTAACCAAAATGAAAAGAAGCAATACAATATGAGTTAGATTCTTTAACCAAATGTAATGTATTTGGATCAGTAGTCCAAACACCTGAAGATGTCAAACCCGTTGGGTATAATTGGGTCTTTGTATGGAAAAGAAATGAGTTAAATGAAATTGTGAGATACAAGGCAATTTGAATTGGAAATTCAAATGATAATATATTTGCGAATAAAGGCAAATTAATGAATTGAAGAAGCATTTTCTATTGCAAAATGATAAATAAATCCTATACCAGTTATAAATGCTCAATCTAGAATTGGTATCAAATGAGTCAAAAATATACAGGAAGCATGGTAGACCAATCGATTCCAAAGATAAAGCCCAAAAAAGAGAAAGAACAAATAATATTGCTAAGAAGGCAAATAATCCTAAAAATGATACTCTTGAAAAAAAATTAGAGATATAAGTAGGACTCTTGAAGTAGTATGAACTCTAGAAGTAGTTCAAACTCCAGAAGAAGTTAAAATATTTAAAAATGGTGAAAATAATGAGATCTCAATAAATTATGTCTCTACAGGCAAAATGATAGAATTGAAAAGAAATAGTTATTGATAACATATTTTCATAACGCGTAATATTATGAATAATAATGAGATTCTTGAAATTAGAATCGTTGAAGAATATCAACAAAGAAATGATTGACCAAAATAGAAGAATATCTTGTAGGCAGAATTGAACCCACTTGTAAAATGTGAGGTTATTGAATTTGTAGTTAAAAATCTAGAAGATGTTTTAGTGGACCTGAAGTCTATATCCCAAAAGGTGCAATATTTGATGATACAAATGGATGAGGTGCAAAATCTATTGATACAAATGGATGCAATTATGTTTTAATATATGAAAAAAAAAATTGCACATAAGAAGTTGAGTACTTTTAATGGATGTTTTTACATATTGTTGTTACATTTTATGGATGTCTCGATACATGTTATTTATATGAAAATCTCTGAAGGATTTAAAATATCAACATCCAATGAACTTAATTTACATATGCTAACAATTTATGTTCTTTTACTCATCATATTGAGACTTTCTTATTGAGCATTAGTGCTTGTTGATATGCATTATATATTTATTTCAAAATTTCTTAAAGTATTTTATTTGCTTATGTGTCTATTTAAAGAATTTGAAGTGAAAGATCTTTAAATGATAAAATTTTATCTCAGCCTACAGATTGAGCATTTAACAAATTAAATTTTGTCTATGAAGTTATAGAGAACAAGTTCTTAAGTGATTTATACATATAAATTATATATATTAAGTATACTAATGCTTCTTAGATCGTTGGATTTAAAGAAGATTACAAAGATCTTAGTCCTGAAGTAGTACTATACCTTAGTGCCATAGAAGCATATATGCCTATTGTTAAATACTACACGACCTAATATAATATTATTTTTAAGAACTTATAGCAACATATAGTTCATCACTAACCAAAATACATTGGAATGGAATTAAGTATATTATTTTTATCTTCGAGACACAACTGATGAGATTATTTTATTCACATGAATCTATGTCAAGCTAATTGATTATGCAAATGTAAGATATTTATCTGATCCAAATAAAGTCAAATCTCAAACATACTACTATTTACATGTGGTGGTATTACTATATTATGGTGATCCACAAAGCAATCTATAGTTGTTATTTCTTTATATCATGTAGAAATTATAGCAATTCATGAAGGAAGTCATGAACGTTTCTAATTGAGAGTTATGATTCATCATATTCAAGAATCTTGTGGATCATCTTATGAAAAGGAAATTCCAACTGAAGATAATATTGCTTACAAAACTCAACTAAAAGGAAGATATATCAAAGATGATAGAGCAAAGTATATTTCTCCAAAATTCTCAAGGTGAAGTGTTATGAATAATATTGATGATGGATGGATGTCTAAAAGTCACAGGAGTTACAATGCATCGACTTAAAGACATTTTATGATTATTTATATTTTAAGTAAGTTACCTATGAATACTATACTCTTTTTCTTTCGCTAAGTTTTTATTCCACTGAATTTTTCTTAGCAAGGTTTTAATTAGACATATTCATAGTGTATAGTTATCCAAGGAGAAATGTTGTAAAACATGCATATTTTGCATGTGCTAGATGATTATCTTGATTATCCCACATAAATAGAAAAATTAGTTAAAAGGGATCACAATCCCTAACATATACTAATCTTAAATAACTGCATCGTATAAACTCTAAAACGCTTTTATAAATACTCTGTCAGGTCTCAAAGGTATAGAGATCATCTGATATACAAAATAAGATTTTGAGTCCATATTTTCTTGTCTTGATATTTCTATATTTCTCCTCTCTATTTACAACAAAAAGCCCTTTTAAAATTCTAGAAAACTAGTTTGAGAAAATAATGTTGGGTCCGGGAGTTATTTATGCACAAAGAAGGGAGAAAATTGAATCCCACTGCACTCTTGATATATCCGTCTGAAGACAATTATCCTAAAATTAATTATTCAAATTAAATAACTCAAACATATTAAATTTACCATATAAAACAATAAAAAAACAAGCATCAATTATCATACAATATACAATATCAAAAAATATAAATTACAAAGTTTACAAGCAAAATAAAAATAAAACATGAATTAAATATTTACAAACCAAGAAAACATAAAAAATAATAATCAAAGACTAAGTTATGTAAATTACATTTTGACTTGAGCGGAAAAGAATTTCTGCTCCTATGTATCTTCTTATGCAATAAGAAATTTAAAGTCACGTCATTCTTTATAAAATAAGTATGGATTAGTCAATTTTAATTAAATAAAGAAAACTTAAAATGTCCAAAACAAATTATTGTGTTAACAATGGATTGATTAAGACAAAAGCAATGTGTCAATCGACAAAACAGTCAAGGGAATAAACTAGATAATCAACAAAGTAACAAACCTTAATTAAACCAACCCAACAATCCAAAGTCTTTTGTTTATTTTTTAGCATTTTTGTATTTTTTTAATTTTTGACATTTTAAAATTTTCTTATATTTTGTCATTTTCATTACTTTTTGGTATTTTTGAAATTTTATCATTTTTTTTATAATTTCAATTTTGCATTTCTCTCTTTCTCTTTTTTTTGTTGGATTTTTTTTATTATTTGCCTACTCCTATTTTATCTACTTTATTTCATTATCATAACTTTTATTTCTATCTCCTAATAAAAAAAATTTATTTATTTGTATTTGATTAAGTCTTGACAAGTAAGCCTTAAAAAAGAAAAATTAATAAGAAAATATGGTTTAAGCCCACTAACTAAAAGAAACTTGACCTATTAAGCCCATTCAGATCTAGACTAAGCCAAAACACCCCAACACTAACCTAAATAAACAAATAAACCAATCATATAAACAAAACAAAAGGGGCATAAGAAATACAGGGGAGGCACACAGCTGGAGAAGGGTGTCACGGCAGCAACCTCAAGCGGTGAAGGCTGGTGGCTCGTGGTCTGAGTTGTGAGTCTGACGGCTGGTGACGGGTTCAAAGATGGTGAGGTCTGGTGGTTCGTAGTTTGAGTGGTTCTGTTTTTTGTGGCTCAGGCGGAGTGATTTGGTGATGTTGCAATGACTTTGGTGGCTCAAGGTGGTTTGTGTGGATAGCTAGCAAACATTTTTCTTTTCCTTTGTGTCTGGTCCCTTCTCCCTCTCTATGTAGTGCCCCTACTGATTTCCCCCTTCTTATTTGTGTGTGCTGTAAATTTAGAGTGTGTATGAAGTATTTGTTGAATGGTAGCAAATGTGTGTGTACATGAGTGTGATGCCAGGCGTGAAGGTGTGCATATGAGTGCATTGCAGATGGAGCCAAAGTGATAAGGTGTGTGCAGTAGTGCAGGTGGCGTGAGTGCAATTTGTGAGGAGCAAAACAACATAGACAATGCTGAGCAAAGGGTCCAGGGTTCAATGTTTGTGTCTGTGTAGTGTAAGGGTAAGTGTGAGTGAGAGGTGAAAAATGTGAGAATGAGACAAAATAGAAAAAGGCAATTTTTTTAGAGCAAATCAGACTTTTTTTTTTAAAAAAAAGTGGGTAGCAAATTATATAGGAGAAAATGAAATGAGAACTTGAGCTAAAAGATTTAAGAGGGTGAGTTTAATATGCTAGACAAAATTGAGCTTCAAAATGAAAAGTTAAACTTAAATGAAGATTTTTTTAATGTTAATTATTTAACTTAATTTAAAATTATTTTTGAATTTGGTCAAAATTAGGTACTTACAGTAGCCCTCCTTTACTTGTTCTTTCGAGTAAAAAGGATAAGCAAAGTAAAAGAAGTAATCAATTTTGTTCAAGTCATTTTTTTTTAATTCAAAAGATTTTAACACCAACAAAGAAAGACAACAAGAATTCAAAACTTAAAGCAAACAATGAAAGAACCACGAGGTCGAAACTCATAACTGTTAAGATAAAGAAAAACCACAGAGTTAGAACCAAAACAATGAGACTGGAACCCGTAATTGGTGAGATAAAGAAAATCACGTGGTTGAAACCTATAATTGTTTAGATAAAAAAAAACAATGGGGTTGGAACCAGTGACTAGTATGAAAAAGTTCCACGAGATTGGAACCTGTAACTATTGAGGAAAAGAAAAATCACAATATTAGAACCCGTAAGTGTTGAGAAAAAGAAAAACTATGAGGTTGAAACTCATAATTGATGAGAAAAAAATCTCTGGGGTTAGAACCCATAACTGATGAGATAAAAAAAATCACGAGGTTGGAACCTGATAACTCTATGAAATAGAGTTATTATATCCTACTTTTGTGCTTAAATGTATACTAAGTTCTTGATTTCTTTAGAAATTGGCAAAGTTTAAGAGCATATTTGAATATCCTGAACTCAATGTACTTTAGTGTTGATTAGGCTTGATTTGGAGTTAAATTGGTTTATTTATATATCATTCGTGATTGGATTCTTATTACGGTGTATTTTTATATTGACATATAAGTCCAATGCCCAAAGATGTGCCAAGAATGAAGAGAATCAAGTCAAGCTAAGAAGATGTAGAAGTCAATTTTGGTGTCATACTGACCTTTTTGGACTAAATGAAGTGGATTTGAAAATGTAGACCTTCAAATGAAACAAGATTGTAGTCATTAGAAAATTACGAGAAATATCTATAACTTTTGCGTTGACCATTTTCCTTGATTCCATGGGGTTGAGTATTTAAAGTTTGATGGAAGTTAGGGTTGAACTAGTGAACCGGCATCTTGATCTTGAGGCAATATTTTGATCATAGTAAGATCTAGAAACCTTGTTTTGGAATGATTCTAGTGACATTGAAAATCTAAAACAAAATCCTACAACTTTGATTTAGAGCCTAAAATCTTTTGGAGGGTCAAAAGAAGCATAGGAGTAATGCAAGAATATTAGAAACCAAGCATATGCGTGGTGCCACCACACATATGCGTGATGGTCTCAACTGGAAACACACTTCTGGACAGAGAATACTATGTCTAGGCAAGACTTTACCTTGTTATACGAATTTTCATTTTAAAATTGATTTTTATGAGTTTTTTTGGGGACTTCTTTTCATTCTTTCATCGGTGCTTCTTTTCTCACACACTTATGGAGGGGTTGAAGGTTTCAAACCCTAAGGGTTCCAAGGGGAGGCTAAGAAGAAAAGTGGATCTTCCTCATCTTCTCCATGGACTCTATTGGTTCTTTCTTCCCTTTCTCATTTTCTTTACTTTTTTTTTCCATAAGTAGCTAAATCCCTCTTTGCTAGGGGGTGATGTAGCTTACTTGGATCTTCATGTACTTGGATTCTAATTTCAATCAATGTTTATTTTCATCTAATTGAGCTTTTATATCTATGCTTAATGCTTTATTTGAATTAGCCACTCACAAATAATTTGTTGGATATTTTGAGAATTGAGAAATTCCTAGATATTATTTACTTCTAGAGATAATTGTTGTGATCTTGTAATGATATAGGAATAGATATTCTGGATTGTGTGGTTTATTTGAGAATCTTGTACTTGATCCTTTTGATTGCTTGGATTAATTAAGGAATTAGAAATTTGGGTAATTAAAAGAGGGTTAATTCATCAAAGAAATGGGTTTTAAAATATGAAGCACGGACACGCCATTTTTGAGGCGTGTCCATGTGTCGGACACATGAGGATACCTATACGACACACGTGTCCTGCGTGTCCGAATGTGTCCTATTAAAAAGATTATTTTTTCGATTTGGACATGTCTCGGACACACTTGAACACGTCTCAGATACGCTTAGACACATCTAGGATACGACTTGAACATGACCTATTAATATTTTTTTAAAAAAATTAGTTTCTATGACTAACGTTCAATTAATAAACTCATAACCCACCCAAGCTCAATCATATGACTGACGTCCCAAGCCACTATTTTCACATACCAGTATTTTAAGTTTTATCTTTTCACATGTCACTATTAGACTTTTAAATTTTATCCTTGCACACATCACTATTTTCATTTACTCCTTCTACCTTTGGTTGTATCAAGTTATCCATATCATCATCACCGAAGCTTGCCTCACACCAATGCTTCCTCTAGTTAATTTTTTTTTATGCATATGTACTTATACATAATTAGTTCTATTAGGAGAAGTTAGTTTAATAGATTTTTTAAAAAATATCGATAGAAATTATGCTCCATATTTTTTAGGAGGGACTTACTAGGTAGCAAATATTGGCACATATGACATATATTAAGGTATTATAAATCTTCAAGCTTATAAAAATGATATTAATGAATTGTGAATCTTTTTTCTTAAATTTTGCAATTATATATATATAAACCAAATTCTTTAATTTACTTTGATATTAATTTATATATATATATATATATATATATATATATATATATATATATATATATATATATCGTGTGTGTGTGTGTGTGTGTGTGTGTCGTGTAATCATGTCCTACAATTTTTTAATTTAGTGTGTCCCAGTGTTTGTGTCCGTGTCGTGTCCCGTGTTCGTGTCTGTGCTTCATAGGTTTTAACTAACTAAGTGAATACATGTTATCAATTAATGAATTGAATTAGTTTGAACATGAATCTAATGAAATCAAGTGATGGGTTAAGTGAAATCAACTCCCTAACACCTTCATCATCCATTTTCTCGCCATAGAAACTCTTAAAAACATAATTCTTTTTAATTCTCTATTTTTTTAGCCATTTTACTTCTCTCAAACTCATTTGGGTTTCCTAGATAATGTTGGATAAGGGAAATTGCTACTTGGTACACTTGCCGATAAGCTAACAAAACCCATAACTATTGAGATAAAAAATCACGAGGTTGGAACCTGTAAATATCATATTAAACAACTCAAGGTCTAACGACACAATAGGTTGTTCAAAAACCAAAAACTAACAAACTAGGCGACTCAAGGCCTAGCAACAATGAGTCAGTCAAGGACTCGCAACCAGCAAAACTAGACAGCTCAAGGTATAGTAACACAATAGATTGTTCAAAAACCTAAAACTAACAAACTAGGAGACTCAAGGGCTAGTAACAATGATTCATTCAAAGACTCATAACCAACAAAACTAGACAACTCAAGGTGTAGCAACACAACATGTATTTCAAAAACTTGAAACTAACAAACTAGGCGACTCAAGGCCTAGCAACAATGAGTCATTCAAAGACTAACAAATAACAAAACTAGACAATTCAAGGTTTAGCAACACAATAGGTTGTTCAAAAACCTGGAACTAACAAACTAGGCGACTCAAGGCTTAACAACATTAACGAGGCATTCAAAGACTTGTAACTAACAAACTAGATAACTCAAGGTCTAGTGACACAACAGGTTGTTCAAAAACTTGAAACTAACTAACTAGACGACTTAAGGCCTAGCAACAACAATGAGCCACTCAAAGACTTATAACTGACAAACTGGACAACTCAAGGTCTAGTAACAAACATCGAGTCATTTAAAGACTCATAACCGACAAACCAGACAACTCAAGGTCTAAGAAGAGTAAAGTAGGTTTAACAACACCTAAAGGGAGAAAATTATATCAAATGCATGTCAGAATAATGAAAAAGCTTTATAGGAAAAAAGTAGCATAATGTTGAAGGTTTAAAATTCTAATATTTGTTCAAACATGACATGAAATTCCTTTTATCGCAAATGTCCTTTCAAATTCAAATCAAAACCCTTGAAAAACTTAGATGAAATTGTATTTCCCATGAAAATCTTCAAAAACATTCCTCAATGTGTCACAATACAAGTTTATTCACTTAAGGACAAATAAGATAGGTTTAAAAGCTTGTAGGAAAAGCAAGAGTTATTTGAAGAGGTAACCATGGAGATCAGGCATTAAGAAATAAACCCCAAGCATGAAAGTACCAATTCAAGAAACAATCGTTTAATTTTTTCAAGCCCCCAAGTTAAAAGTCCAAAACATATGATGACCTTTAGGATTTGACAATCGACTTCTTTTCAAGCATTCTTCCTCTCTTGCTTCAAACATTTAGTGAATTGTCTAAACATTTACTTCCATAAAAAAAAAGGCATCACAAGTGTCTTATTATTTAGAGTTCAAAGAAACTCTCTTTTTTGTCTTTTCTTTTTTTTTTACTTTTTTTTGGAGCAAGGGATTAAAGATTTGAAAGGGCAAGATAATTTTGTCTCAAAATTAAAGATTATGAAAAAAAAAAGCAATCATTCAATGATCATAATAAACTTTATAAAGGTCGTAACATGGTCAATGGTTAAGGGGTTTTGAAAGAAAGGATATCAAAGGCTCAAACAAGTTATTAAGGGTTAATAAGGATCAAGGATCATTAACTTGTACACATGATAATACACTTTGCAATTTCTTTTTCACTTTGAGGACAATGGTCTTCCAAAATTTCTATAAAACATTTTTTTTTCACTTTTGAATTCCTTTCATTCTTTTTTGCATTATTTTTTTTTTGTATTTTTTTTCTTTAACTTCAAATCAACATTTATAAACTATGTAACACCCAACCAATAATAGTTTATCCTCATTAAGCACAAGCCTCCAGTGTAGGGATCTTCAATATCTAAGGTTACACAAAGAAAATTTTAGGCTCAAAGTTGGTAACAATGGATAATGAAGATTTTTTATTTTTTTTAAGGATAAAGAAAGATGGTCATTCCTCATTTCAAATCATGATTACTTATTTTCAAAAATTTAATCAGAAGACAAAACTGCAGCTAAAGTGTTCTAATTTGCTCCTTTCACATTTTCTCTCTTTCTTTTTTATTTATTTCTTTTTTTTTTGACTTTGAAGAAATGACATATTAAAGGGTAAGACAATAGGGATTAGAGCCACTTAAGAAATGGTATATCCAAGGATGAAATAATAGGGATAAGAGACACATAGTTGATGACAAAGAGTGACAGAGAACACCTTCTCGATGGACACTAAGTTTAGAGAAAGGCACTAAAATGTGAAATAAGAATGCACAATATGATCTAACCCACAATTTTTTTAATTTGATGATTTCCATGTAGAGCTTGGGGGTAAAGGAAGGTCAACCAAGAGATCAAAGGAAAAATCTAAAAGTGTTTAATAGAAAAAACTCTTGGAATAATATTTTGGGATGAATAAATGAGAAAAAATGGCACTATTTACTCTAAGGTGGCTCATGGATTCACAAAAGGTTCAAGATGATTAGGAATTGAAAAAGATCAGAATTGGTTGAAAGTATGAACAATGATGGGGTAAATTGGACTACAAACGAACATGCATTGTAACATACTGGTGAAATATGAGAATTTGAAATCAAATGAGTGCAGGGAAAAGCTAAATCAAAATTTGAATCTTTCAAGGATTTTTTTTTTTTTGGTTTTTAGGATGACAGAATGCAAGTACTTATGCAAAAATGAAGGTTAAAAATGTAAGTTGATTTTTTTTTTGTAGGCTAAAGAGTGTAAGGATGAAAAATTATAATTTTGGGAATGATAAGCTTATGAAAATCATTTTTTCAATTTTTTTTACCATTGAAATGAGAACATGTAAGAAGGGAATGAAAACCAATCAAAACCAAAACAATTAGTTGAACAACAAAAGAGATATTTGAATTTATTAACAGGCAAAAAACTTTTATTTTTAGAACTAGAAGACAGATGAAGAACTATAGAAAGCAAGAGACAACCCAAGCCCCCCAAGTAAACATAATTTATACTTATGCTTAATTGGATGACCTTTATGGTAACTATATTAGTGCATGGTTTCCAAGGTTATTAGTTCGAAACTCACAAGGATTCCCAGATTGCTCGTATCAAAAGATAAGAATCCAATTCCATAACTTGACCACAAGGAAGGATAATCCCCACAATATGGCCAAGTCATGAAACTAGGTATGTACAATATGAGTGGATGGTTCGTACATGTCAAGAAAGCACAAGCCCCATAATAACATCACTAACATCTTATCTCATTCCTATGCCAGCACTCAAGCTCAGGTATAGAGCTCAAAAGTGTGTGAGGTAGAATGTGTGTTATGAATCTAATGATCTTGAAAACTACCCATCCACCCGCAAAAGAAAACCAGCACAAAACCATAATACTATAATAATCTTCCACCATAAGGTTCACAAATATGTACAATAATGATATACAATAAATCAAATGGTAACATAAACAAAGAATACAAAATGGGGTGAATGAAATATGTAGATGTTACAAAATTTACACAAGTAACTTTATTAAGCTTGACTCTCTAACTAGTCCTCAATGGAATCGTTATCTATCGCAACCGTGACTGCGGTCAGAAGGCAACTCAAAAATTATTTCAGAGGGAGTCGCCACCAACTTTATTAGTTAGGGGAAAATTGAAAAACCCATTTAAAATTTTAGAAAACTAGCTTGGGAAAATAGAGTTGGGTCCAAGAGTCAATTATGCACAGAGAATGATGAAAACTGAATCTCATTGCACCCTTGATACATTCATTCGAAGATGGTTACCCTAAAATTAATTTTGCGAATCAAATAGCTTAAATTTACCTTATAAAATCAACAAAAGAAAGCATCAATAATCACAAAATTTACAATATCAAGGAAATATAAATTGCAAAGTTTACAAGAAAAATAAAAATAAAACATGAATTAAATATTTACAAACCAAGAAAACGTAAAAATAAAAATCAAAGACTAAGTTATGAAAATTAAATTTTGGCTTATGCAAAAAGGAATTTCTACTTCTATGTATTTCCTTGTACAATGGAAAATTCAAAGCCAAGTCATTTTTTACAAAATAAATGTGAGTTGGTCAATTTTAATTAAATAAGGAAAACTTAAAATGTCCAAAACAAATGTGTTAACAATGGATTGATTAAATCAAATGCAACATACCAATCAATATATCAGTCAAAGCAATAAACCAGCTAATCAATAAAGTAACAAACCTTGATTGAACCAACCCAACAATTCAAAGTCTTTTGTTTATTTTTTTAGAATATTTGTATTTTCTTAGTTTTTTGGCATTTTAATTTTTTTATATTTTGTCGTTTTCATCACTTTTTGGTATTTTTGAAATTTTATCATTTTTTTATAGTTTCCATTTTTCATTTCTCTCCTTCTCTCTTTTTTTTTTAAAAATTATTTTGGGTTTTTTATTTTATTTACAAAATTCTAGTTTATATTAAATATTTAATGTCTTAAATGACAAATTATGATCCATCAATTTTTTTTTCTTTAAAAGAATCTCTCATATTTGTATCTATGATATGAGAAAAAAAGATTTGTATGTTTAACATAAATAGATTTATGTTTTATATGAACATCATAAGAACCGACCAAATTGACGTCCCTGATAATCATGCTCCGGGTTTCTTGCTCATTTCTTCTTTTGTTCTTCTCTCCTCCCGTTTCTTCTACGTATTTATTATATAGTAAGAAATCTGCAAAAGGGATTAAGATCTAGGCTAAGCCTTAATTTCTTATAGTCTAGGGGAGGGTGTTCAACCCAAGTTTTTCAAAGGATATGTGTTGTCCCAATTGTCATGACCCAATTAGCGCATTCGACTCTGGCTTACCTTCGTATCTCATAATTGGGCCCTCAACTGGGTCCGCAATCTTTGTATCAATTCAAACCAACTGGGACTGAGATTGTTAAATTAATTCTTCATACTATCAGGTTTTACCCATAAGTACAGTGCACATTCCTGTAAATTATAGAAGAAACCAAACTGTGCACTCATAGGACTTGGAACTTTATTTCTTTATATAGTTGCAACTTATTTGTTGAGTTCTGTAATAACTTTTAAGTAAGAAACTTATGTCTTCATAAACAAAATTACATATTTTTTATATTTAAGGAAGAAGATAAAAAAAATACAGATTTTATAAAGTTAAAAAGATTATTATTCAACTCGCAAAACTTACAATCTTAATTCACAAAACATGTAAGTCTAGCAGTGCAAACTCATTCGCTTGAGTCCAGCATTAAAATGCTAACACAGCAAATACTTCTTCCAATCGGTTCTTTTCATAAATCGATAAATTATTTTTTTATTTACACAAATTAATGCATTTTAAACCTACAGTATAAGGTATTATATATTCATCTCTTTAATATTTCAATTAGGTTCCTAAAAGTGATCGATGGTAATAGAAATAAGCTACGAATCCTAAACGAATTTTACCTATAATGTGAAGTGTCGAATCATATAGTTATCATTTTAAGAAGAATTTATTTAACAATCACTCCTAACTTGAAATTGTGAAAGCAATTTATTAAAAAAAATCACAATTAGGCAGAGTACGATTAGATCAATTCACATTCACCTTAATTTATTAATCTATTTAAAATGCAGTGCGAGAAGCACGAGAATCTGTCATTCACAGTTTACAACCAAACAATGGAAATTCCTGTGGTCATCGTATGTGTGCGTGCGTGTTGCATCATAGTCATGGCAAACAATGACTAGACATATATGAATCGGTAACAGCAAGCAGTTTTCCATTTTTGGCAAGACACCAAATTAAGCCCTAGAAAAACCTTGTAGAACGTACAGAAGTGGCAACCACCAAACACGCTCACCTATAAAATAGAGTTTTCTTCTTTTATTTCTCTAATCCCATGTAACCCAAAAGAAAAAAAAATCAAGGAGACCATCTAGCATCTTTGTTTTTCTTTTGGGGCACATGTATTCTGCATATTCCGTTTTTAAATGTCCCATCTTCTGCGACTTCTTCACCTGAATAACCTTAGTATAGCTGGCAGGAAATAGAGAAAGAAGGAGGGCAAATGGAATTGGGAAAGGAGAATTTTGAAAACTTCAGACAAGTTTTAACTTAATGGAGCAGAGGATATTGGTGAAAACGACAGCTGATTAATTAATTTAGTTGTTACGGAAAGCAAATTGATAACGAAAAACAATTTTAGTAGAAAATAGTTTCTTGAAAAACATTTTCAAGAGAATATTTTTGTAAAAAAAAATATTTAGGCATAACAGTCATGAGAAAAATAAAAGTTTAGAAGGTGTTATGATTTTCCTTGCAGATATACTTTGTTATTCCTTGGTAAAGGTGAAAATGGTGCAGGAAAAAATGTCAAGTGAAAAAATCCTTTAAAAAATGAGAATCATATATCATATAATCATCATATAATATATAAAGAGAAAATACATATCTTCATAATCTAACATGTGTCATTCTGACATAAAATAACATGCTTAAAAGTCTACTATCATATAATCATATATAAAGAGAAGGTACATAACTTTATTATTTGACATATATCATTCTGACATACAACATTTTTAAAATCTATCATGTATGGTAAATACATAATCTCAATAACTGTCATGTGACATCTCATGTCGCAATTTAAAAAAAAGGTATACATGTATCGTCAAGTTTAAATTAAATTTATTATCTGCACATACGAATATAAAAATTTATAATCACATATTAATTACCTTAACATATATACATTTGCATATTAATTCATATTAAAAAATATTTAAAAGATTTCACTTATCTTTAGTTGACCACTTTATTATTTATTTTTTGTTATATATGTACAATCACACTAATTTAATTAATTATATTTTTAAATTATTACATTTATTCATTTATATTTATTTTATATTATTTAGAAAACTTTAATATATACATCATACGAGTAAAAATTTTGCATAAAAAATAGTAAAATTAATTAAATATAATTTATTATGAGAAAATTAAGAAATTATTAAGTATTTTTTAAAAATTTTTTCGTTCATATATATAATATATAATATCTAAATATTTTATATTTATATTTCCGGCATTGAAAACTTTAAATGAAAATATAATAATATCTACATATATGAAATAAAAACTTTACAAGAAGACATGATAAAATCAATTAAAAAGATCATATTTATAATAAAGTTTGTTTAGTAAGATCATTTAAATACAATTGAAAACTTGTATCATATAACATTGAGGTTTCATTAATGTTTTGAGAAATTATTTGCAATAGTTGAGATAATTTTTGTGGACAAATAATGAAAGAAATTACTAACATCAACAGGAGCATTGATGGAGCATATGTAATAGACAAACTATGATTTGTGTCATATTGAAATATATTAGATTTGTGAGAGAGAATAAGATTGAAGAACTTAATAAGTAATTTGTCAATCGATTATATTGATTTAGTCTACTTAAATTGTATAAACTACATGTATAGGTCATAAAATGCTAAGGTATTTGATTGCATTGTGTAACATTTGATTATATTGTTATTGACCATTTTAATTTTTAGTGGGTTTTCTTTTTATTTATCATTATAATATCTGTTCATCTAAGACTAATTTGTTAGTGTAATTTGACATTAGGGGCCAACTTAGTATATTCTTATTAATAAGTTGATAAAACATCTAAATGAATAAACAAGTAAAAATTAATATTAAAAATATAGAATAAAAAATATAAATTATCTAAAACTAGATAAACTAATTATTCATTGAGAGATCATATAAAAAATATTTATTGAGAGGAGTTACATAACCTAGTTATCATAATACGGAAAAAGTTAGTTAACAAAATAAATAATAAATGATTTTGAGTGGATCTCACTATAGATTCCACTAATTATAACTTAATCAAATTTATCTAAATCATTTGGGATGTTATATTTTTAGGCTAAGTATATTTTTCTTTATTTTTTTAAACATTTTTTAATTTTTCTTGAGCATTGCACGGGTATAAAATACTAATAATAAAAAAATGTTATTTTTTATTTTTTTTGTAAGCTAACATCTTGGTTTAGAAGGCCTAGGTACGATCAAAGTGAGCCTGAAGCTTGGCACTTGCTAATAAGTTTAAGTAAAAAACGTTGTATCATGATAACAACATAACTTTGACCTGATGATAAGTATTTGATCCAATGAATAATATCACAGCTAAGGTTATGAGTTCAATTCTCAAAACGACACGAGCTCCTTGAAAATTAATGCACAAACTGGCGTGCCAAAAAAAGATTGCTTTAACTAATAGTTATATCTTTTTATTTAATAATGAATGTGCGATCCAACAAAAGCTGTAGAAGAAATTATGTTTTGGGAACAAGAACAACAAAAAATCAATATACTATTAAAGAAAAAAAAATATGGAATGTGTTCTTGACCGAGTTTCAGGTTAGTGATTTAGGAGTAATTCAACTTATTAGAATTAGATTTCAGATATTTATGTGTACTATTACATAAGTAAATTTACCTATTCATGAGGAGTAAATCTCTCATAAAATTCCTCATAGATAGGAAAATCAATTATATCTCTCATAAATAGAGGAATCAATTATAAGAGATAATCTCATTGGATTTAATCTTAATTAATAGTAATTAATTCAGATTTAACTATAATTCTTATCAACCAAGACGCTCATATAAATACTACATAATGTAACAAAAGTATGCATCTAATTCAAAATACTACCCACCTTATGGACAATCTAATTTGAGCGTTGAAGTATTTTTTGCAAGTTTTCACCCCACGCATCATCGTTGTTGTCACCGTGTTATGGAGGAAACCACTTTCATCAACCTCATTCAAATGATTATCTGAAATCCACTTAGAACATTGGCGTCTGTGGGGAAAGATAAATTTTAATTCTCATTACCACCTTCATGGTTATTACAAGGCGAAATCACGTATGTGCCACTCAAAATCAACCTTCTTCTGGACACTGTCTAACATCTGCTCTCATTCATGAGCCAATCTAGGAGCCTGTCGCAGCCTAATTGGAACCTAGGTAGGAAGGGGTAAAGACTTCTTATACTGGCGAAAATCTCTCTCCTCCACCAAGGCAAGTTCAAGAGAGGCAACAACTTGGTCTACAAGGAGTACCTTCTGGAGATACCAAACAACGAGTATCAGCACTGCAGCGCTTAAGAGCACGGGTGGATAATGATAAAGTTTAATCCCACCAGGGTAAATCTGGTCTCCTGGAGCTATCCAGAGAAGAACTCATCTCTCTTGTTAGACTCTAGGACCAACGTATGCATAACCTGAAGAGAGCTGTTAACCAAGAGAAAGAAGACGAAAACCAAAATCCTAATAGGAATTAAGAAAACTGAAGGGACCTAGGCCACGATGGAGTACGTCATTCGAAGTATTCCAAGATCACAGAACCCAGTCAGAGAGCTGAAATCCCAGTTCAGGGAAACAAAGAGGAGGAACAAGGATTAAGGAATTCGGTTAAACAAAATCAACATTTCTCTGACAAATTGATGAACTATGAGATCCCTAGGTGTTTCAAATATTCAAAAAATATTGAAACTTATGATAGGACCACGGACCCTCAAGAGCACTTAGATTCTTATGTTTCTACTCTCCTATTTGCTGGAAGAGATGATTTGCTCATGTGTCGCGCTTTTTCTCTTTCTTTGAAAAAAGTCGCCCTAAGATGGTTCACCACTTTGACTCCTAAATCCATCATTAACTGGGAAGACTTGTCCTCTAGCTTTTTGTTGCACTTCACCACTTGTAAGGCACAATCGAAATTCGTTTCATGCCTCTCCCATATTAAATAAGGAAAGGAGGAATCTCTCCGAGACTTTATATCTCGGTTTAATAAAGAAATAGTAAATATTCGTGAGTGGGATGAAAGACTCGGATTACATTATATGAGGGAAAGACTCCGCCCTGGGCCCTTATATTTTTCTCTCACCAAAAAGGAAACCAAGATTATGGACGAGTTCCTTGCTAGAGCTAATAAATACATCAATGCGAAGGATGTTTTTTGAGCTATGAAGCATCTAGAGAAAGGAGAAGATGTCAAACCTAAGCTCGGACAACCCAACCAACAAGGTCGAAACTCGAGGCTACCTTTGAAGGGAAAATATGAAAGTTACACCCCCCTCAACACGCCTCGGATTCAAATTTTCCAAAAGGTGATGAATTCAGAGTTCATGGATGTGCAAAGACTTCCCCTCTTGAAAAAACATGCACAGAAGGATAAATCTAAACACTGTGCATTTTACGAAGGTCATGAGCATACTACTGAAGACTGCACCAATCTTCAAGACGTCATTGAATCTTTAATCCAGGATGGCTGCCTAGGCCATTATGTGTGTTAATCTAGGAATAATAATCAAATAGGAGGATAGAATTACGAAAAATAAACTTACAGCCCTCGGAGAAGCCCATCTCCACTATACCAAATTCAGAGACTTCCGATCTCTTCAAATCTGAATTCGTCTAAATAAATATCAGGAAGAATTACAGGGAAGTAACAACTGATCTCTCCCCTTCTCCATTAACCGACATATCTGATTAACACTAATTATCACTTATGCAGTTTATTTTGTCTATGATAACCCTGGGTTAATTAGCTTTAATATTCAGCAGTTTAATTTTTGTGACTATGTCGTGCTTGAAACTCGACAAGAAAGATTACTATTTAGCTTGGTACTTCAACATTATTACATGACCACCATCAATTCAGATAATAACAATAGATACCATGGATTAGCACAACGTCAACCACCATTAACAAAACAATGATTGCTCATCCTTATTGCCTATCATTATGGTCACCATTAGTACTTATCATTATAAGTTCTTTATTTCTTATTATTGTGGTCATCATTATGGCATCTCTATGTAGTTATCAAGTATTACAAATTACAATGACTCCAACAAGAATTGCTATTACATGGTCATATATTGTAGATTCCTATAATGGCCTATGACCATAAGCTGCCTTCGTGACAGGAAATGTCATTCACAGCATGGCATCAATGGCCACAAGGCTTAGCCAATAGATGTTGTCACCACTGCTCAAGAAAGAGCCAATTTGCGTGTTGATTATGTGAAAGCTATACTCAAGGATGACTTCCTTAATTGTCATATAATGGCAAAGTATTTATTAGCTCTAATTGGCAAACCACTACACAACATACATTTGACATGTGCACAAAGCTGAATGTGTGGACATCACTAGAAACTGTTGATTAAGCATCGCCAATGGGATGGCTCCACCACTTAGTGGTAGGGAGATAAATCCATGACTACCGAGTTTGAAGCTCACTTTGACCGGTTTCCTTTAATGGAAATTACGCAAGTTTTGTTGCTCAAACGACCTCAACCACAAAAGATTCCTAATAAAAGGAATCACCATCATTTCATAGCCGCGAAAGTAACTTGGTTTGAGATGGCTTCAATGGCTTCAAATATTTATCTAATTTTGTTATGTACTACACCTATATGCCAATTAAAGGCATCTCGAAGCCAAAATGCTCCATGGAGGCTAGTATCTCAACGTGACTTTGCGTCCACGAGTACCTTGGCTTAAAACACCTTGGACCTCGGCATACCTCCATATTTTCCATGAAGGACCTAGGATCTCGGCCATGCCTCCATCCCGACCAAGAAGGATCTAGGAGCTCAGTCATGCCTCCATCTTAGCCAGTACCTCGATCGTGACTTTGAGTCCACAAGTACTTCGACCTATTCTCATCTAAGCTAGTACCTCAGTCGTGACTTTGCATCCATGAGTTCTTTAGCTCGACATCATCTCGACACTACCCATAAGGTCACCTATGGCCACCTTGGCAAAGCTCAACGCCACCTTAGCGAGGTCCGAGGAATACACGTTCCGACAAGGAACAACTATCCCGATTACAACTATTGTAACCTACAAGGTTATCACACCTTGGAGAGGTTTGAAGAATACAAGGTCCAATTAGGATCAGATATTTCAATGCATAAATGAAGGTCAAAAAAGAGAATCCACTTGACCAGTATCTGAATTCAAGGAGCGACTTCAAGGGTTTTAACTTGTACCCTAATGAGTCTGACTTTAATCCATAAACATAAGAGGTTAAGAGAATTCAGTCGTAGCTCGGGATAAGAAAATAACATTTACCGTGGACACCAATCCAAGAGGCTTCTGTGTCAAAATTATACTTCATAGGTCCAATTAGGATAAGATATTCCGATGCGTGAATGAAGGCCAAAAAGGGGAATCCACTTGACCGATTTTTTAGTTCAAGAAGTGAATTCAAGGGTTTTACCCCAATAAGTCTGACCTTAACAAATAAGCCTAAAAAATGTTTAACAGGTTAAGAGAAGTTAACTGTTGCCTAGGATAAGGCAATAACATTTTCCATGGATGCCACTCCAAGAGGCTTCTATGTCAAAATCATACTTCATAGTTTCACACTTAAAAATATTTGACTAAGTATCAACAAAAGTGGAGAAACATGGTTGATAAATAAACAGAGTGGACCCTAGAAAAAGAACCACAGAGATCAAGTGTTAGACCCATCTTGGTTATGAAAAGTGTGAGTGTTCGCTAAGTGAAAAAAAAACCATTAAGATCGAGTGTGAGACCCATCTCGGTTGGGAAAAACATACATGTTCGCTAAATGAAAAAGAACCACCGAGATCAAGCGTTGGACCCATCTCAGTTGGGAAATACATGAGTGTTCATTGTGTAGAAAAGAAATATCGAGATCACATCTCAGTCGAATAAAGGCAAGAATATACGCTAAGTATAAATGAAGTCATCGAGATCAGTGTTGGACCCATCTTGGTTATAAAAAAAAAAAGGGCAACATGAATATGCATAAAAATATTCTAAGTATAAATAATGCTCGAAGCTTGGGACTTGTCCATTTATAGATAAAATAAAACCCCACGCAAGGGGCAAAGTAAAGCAATAGAATGAAGATCAAGCATCTACGGTAGGCTCCTCTTGATCGATGACTTCCACCTCAGTCTCCTCTGCCAGGTCGCCCTCCAAGCTTTCTTCCCCATATTCATCGCCGCCTTCCATAGTCAAAGGAACCTGATTCACTGGAGTGGCCTCGAGGATGGCATCCACAATGCGACCATCACGAACTACCTTCCTTGAACTAGTTCCTTTCACGATGAGTTCTAGATTCAATAGGCGTAGTTGAGAGATAACATTGAAGAAAAATTCATCCATTGAGTTGGCTCATTCATCTTCGATATATAAAATATAGCCTTTAAGCTTGGCCTCAAATTACTTGAGAATCTCATTCTAAGTCCAGAAGTGGTCAAGGTGGATTCAGCAAAAGTCATTTATTTTTTTATATTATTTTCTCGAGCAACCGTTTGAGCAAGCTTGACTTGGAGTCTGACCACCTCAATCTTACGTAGCTCAAGCTCCATGCCAACTTGAGCTAGCTGCCTATCTTTTATAGCAATGACTAGTTCAAGCCTTCTCTTTTCACCCTAGAGGGCGTCCAACTCCTTTTCCAACTCCCAAGTCTAACAAACAGACGCGAAAGTGAATTTCAGAAAGTGAACAAATGAGGCGTTACATAGAGCCTTCACCTAAGCATCCCAGATTATCTCTATCAAGTCCTGTTCAATAAAGATGTTGTCTTCAAAGTGTTATCGATAATCCGGCTTGGATCGAATCCTCCACCCCAAATCGATTGCCCAACAAATTGAAAAGGGGAGCTTTCTGGGATCTCAGATTCCCGGGTAGAAGATAAATCCACCTGAGCAGCTTTAGCCACCGGCTTCTTGGTTCACGGTTCTCGTCGTCCCTCCCCTTTCCTCTTGTGAGTCTAGAGAGGTTGAGCGGGAGAACTAGGGTCTACCTCCTGAGGATGGGTTTGAGCTAGAGGGATTGAGATGGTAGGCTGGGATCTGGATCCCGAAGCTTCAACTTTTCGATGGGCCAACCACAATGTGAGAGCCTTGAGCCCACCAGGAAGAGCTATGCATTCTATAAACAGGAAACAAGAATGTTACAACACTTAAAATTTTTTTGGGAAATACAAGTTTACTAAACATATATATGTTGAGATACCTAATAATGGTTTTATTGAGTTAGAGGGCTCATCTAGGACATTTTTATAATAGATGGCCCCACCTTTATCGACCCATTTAACCAGAACGTTAAGGACTTCGGCCCCATCTTCAAATAGGGCAAACATTAGAGTCTCAATTTCCTCTAAACTTTGGTCCTAAACTGCCTGCGTCCACTACAAGAATAATCTTGGTTCACCTTCTGGGGTAACAGAAAAAGGCGTTACGCCCGAAGCTCCTTCCACCTTGAAGAAGTCCTTCTTAAAATTCTCGAAAGATTCCTGATACGACTTGAACACCTTACGTCCTGCTTGCACCCGTAAAGTGACCTATCCTTTTTGGAAGCTGTTCTTGGAGGACAAAAATTGAGTGTAGAGAAAGAAAAATGACTTTACAGAATATGGTCATCAGAAGGTTCTACACATAAGCTCAAAAGTTCGGATGAAACCCTAAGCATTTAAATGTAGTTAGGTTGGAGCCACACACAAATGATTGAGGACTCCAATCTCGAACTCTGAGAACGAAAGTCAGACACTGATGCGAGTGAACAGAGCTTCGTACATATACATGAAATTTTCACCCTTCGATCTCGTTGAACAAACCTTCTCCTGGTCAGTTTGAGCTCAGATAATGTACTCTCTATCTCTTAACCTATCCTCTGTTAAGCGTAAATATTCCTACTTGGCATAGGCATTCTCTGAGCTCTCCACGCTAGAGGGAGTGCCTAATACTTCTCGGTATACCCACTGGTAAAGACCGACATTTCTAGGGAAGACAAACTCTCTGGCCTCCAATGTAGATGCTCTCTGATGTCCTATTTCTGAGCAACTAGCTTAACCTATAGAGGTCGCACTTATGTCAGAATTAAAAGAGGTTTTATTTAGACTCTCTAACTCTATCATGAGCTCGGAGAGCGGACGTGCTGGTCTTTGTCTTACAAGTTCTCGTGCACGATCCACCCTCTGTAATGCCTCTAGGATATCCATCCCGGTTATCGGCCTCAAACCCTCAACAGAACTACTATCATGAAGTGAACGTCTCTACCGCGCCTGAGGGGTGAAGTACTAAGAATTTCTAAGGAAATACTTTCATCATCACTATTTTGTGGCATTGGAGCCCTTTTCGTGAAAGTTTTAGAAGAAAAAGATAGTGGAAAAGGGAAATACCTTGAAGATGAGTTGAGGGAAGGTTTGAAAAGAGGTTGGAACCACCAAAAACCACTGTCTGAACTCGCTGAAAATTGCTTGTGCTTGCCGGAGTAGAAGGCAGACATGGCAAAGGAATGAAAAAAGTGAGGGGTTTTCCCTTCACTCTTATTTATAGGCACAAAGAAATTTCTCCCAACCATTTCCATAAGGAGGGGCAAAATTAGTTCACATTGAATTTGAAATAGTAATCATGGCGGTACGAAATACAAATGGCTGCTTCTAATATCTTTTGGCTATGTGGCAAAGTGAACCTGACAAAGCAGCTGAAAGGACAACGCTCAAAGTTGAAACGACGCATGACGTTGCAAGAAGATATTCAAACTGGATCGCAGACTTATGTCATGATATAATAATATGTTTGAAATACATATCTTGGTTCTAGATCAAATTACTTTCAGAATGAAATGGGTCCCACAACTAAAATCTGTGTGGAGCAACCTGCTATGAATCCTGGATGATGGTGTATTGACTTTAGTTAGAGTCATCAATTCTGGATCTCGGCCTTATTCATGAACACTGGGGACATTCTACCATATATCATGGATATCGAACCTTTAGTAAAAACATCGTGAGATCCAGCATTTATATAATGACTTAGATCCCTTTGTCTCATGCGTTTCATTTGCTCCTGTTGAACTCGAATATCTTAACACTCAACTGTGACATCTAAGCGCTAAACTGGGGGCAAGGGCAACTGTTCTAGATCGGGTTCCGAGTTAGCGGTTTAGGAGCAACCCAGGGCCACCAAAATTAGACCCCAGATATTTATGCGCACTACTAAATAAGTAAATCTATCGATTCATGAGGAGTAAATCTCTCATAGAATCCCTTATAGATAGGAAAATCAATTATATCTCTCATAAATAGAGGGATCAGTTATAAGAGATAATAATCTCAGTGGATTCTAATCCTAATTAACAGCATTTAATGCAAATTTAACTATAATTCTTATCAACCAAGATGCTCTTATAAATACCACATAAGGTAACAAAGATATGCATCTAATTCAAAACACTACCCGTCTTGTGTCATCACACAGCGAAAAAAAGAATTCCCACCAAGGATCCATGCAAAAAGAAAAGCCATGAAACGTGATTTTCGAGTTTACCTCTTGAAGACAGACGAAAAACTATCAATCAAATCACAAGCACCGAAGTAACGATGGCACCTCTACGTTGTCTACACGAACAGACTCATAAACGTCCAACGTTTGCAATCTTGGAGTCTCACGTCTCATGTACAGTGCTAGCTCCGAAGAGAAGAAAAATCTGTTGCTCTCTCACTCACTGTTTCGATCAAGTGCGGCTAGGGTTTTTTTTTATGCGTGCCTTGACAGCCCTCTTAGTAGTGGTATTTATAATAGCTGTTGCATAAAGCGGGTGAGAGTAGCAGTAAGGTAAGTTGTGCAACCCTAGACTCATATGTTATGATTCTGGCTCATGATTGAATCCCAGTCCAACTTGGATCCTTATTGCTCTAACTAAGTATGTTCTAAGTGTGCGACCTTGTAGGTTGGCGCAAAAAATAGAAAGACAAAGGATCATTTGAATGGGATGACTTTGGGCTTTGGTTTTATATACATCTCATGATGTTGGCACCAATATTAAAATCTCATTTTAA
Source organism: Ormosia semicastrata (assembly GCA_029884595.1). Lineage (NCBI taxonomy): Eukaryota > Viridiplantae > Streptophyta > Magnoliopsida > Fabales > Fabaceae > Ormosia > Ormosia semicastrata. Next base: position 5,829,244 of record JAQQTO010000036.1, on the reverse strand, counting down.
TATGTCAAGTAGTGAACGATATCTAGCAACACTTCGCTGCCATCCAAGTAATGAGAATGTCAGTGATTTGACATAACCTTTCCATGATCAATGTTCCGTGTAATTTAGTCCCTTTGTCCAAATATCTAGATTGAACACAAGGCATAGAACGTGTCACCCTTGTATAGTTCAATCTTTCATTTCTTGATACTCGAGTAGATGTAGTAATAACAAATGAGATCAATATCTTATATTGACTCATTTGAGCATGGTCATGCATTTCGTAGTCTCACTCAATCAGGGGGCCCAAAGATATCACTCCTGTTATGTAGGAGGAACAAATCTCATCTAGGTCACTCACATCCCTCCGCATGATTCGTAATATGTCCAATAACTAATTTTATAATCACCTTGTTACAGATGACGTTTGATGATATTAAAACATACAACTCCTCATGTAGGAATCATAGTGATTTCATGTCAAAGGATCACATACACTATTATTACTATGAGAATCGCTTATGACACTCATGTAACGATTCACGCAGCGTTCTCATGGTGGATCTGTCCAATACATCATTACTCTAATATGTACCCATGTGAAGACTTGATATCTCATATCCATGACCCATGAGATGTGGTCATCAGTCTACGCACATACTAGTCTCAATGCATTATTATCGTCCTGATTAACAATAATATTTTATTAGGGACATTTAAGAATAATGTTTTGTTTCTATCCAATAGGATCTCACGATCAAGTCATCCACTTGATGTCCTATGGCATAAAACTTACTATTCTAAAGACTTTATTATGTATATCATAAATAACACAATAAATGATATGTCTCATATAATAAATAAGTAGTATAATATAATGTAAGATAGTATGATCAAAATAAATTAGCCTCTAAGGCATACACCAATACCTTGTGCACGGTCTAACTTGAGCATCGGAGTGCCCTTTGCAAATACCCACCCCATGCACTACTGCCACCATGCTATAGGGGAAAACACCTTCATCAAACTCATTTATGTGATTTTTTGAAATCCATTCAGAATAGAATGTAAATGAAGATGCTGGTGAAGTCATTAGTTCAAAATATTATTTTTTGAATGGGATCTACAAGAAATGACGGTGAATCAGGTCAATCCACAAACTTTGTGAGTTTCGACCCAACCTAACTCATAAAATGTGAGTTCGGTTAGATTCGCGGGTTGGGTTTGGCTGGATTGAAAAATACTTCAACCCGCGGTGTGTGGGTCGGGTAGCAGGTTGAAACACATCCAACTTGCACAAATCCGACCCACCCATGCCTTTTTTTAGTAAAAAGTCGTTTAGATAATAAAGAGTGTATAAAAAAAATAGAGAGTGAAATCAATGATTATGTTAATACATATGACATGTGTGATGACACTGACTTCGATTGGTTAGACTAATTTGTTGTTTGAGTTATGATTAACTTTATTTAGTTTATTTTAGACTTAGTAAGACTTGTTAGTTATTAATTTGTTATGCACTTATTGACTTATGGTGTTTTGTTTATTTTAGATTGAGATCTTAAGACTTATAATGTTAATTTGTTAAATTGAGACCTATTATGTTTGAGATTGAAACTTATGGTGTTAATTTGTTAAATTTTGTATTTTGACTTTTTTTTAAAGAAATTTAAAAAAAAAACATGTTGGACTCACGGGTTCGACCTAATCTAACACACTCTTAAGAAAATCTTCTTGACCCAACTCAACTCAACTCACTGCTCTGATGAGTAGGTCAGGTCTAAAATCGCTGTTAAACTCACCTAACCCACCCAGCAAACACCTCTATTACTTAATAATAATGAGTCACCTAAAAATTTTAAATATTGAGCGTAACTAAGATGGGAGGTGGGAATTTAGAAAAATAGCTTAATGAATACTTACATGCAATGAAAGTTAGTGAATTTTTTAGATTTAATTCATCCTTCATATGAAAATAGTAAAATAATGCCTTAAAAGTTACTTAGTAAACTTTATAAATAGAGGTAATAGTAGACAACTTTTCAAACAAAATTCATAATATAGTAGGATAGTAATAGAAAAAATAAAAAAGTCAATAAGGACACATGTTCCCACTTTCATTAAAAGGGGTTCGTCCCAGTTTAGTGATAAATGTTTGATCCAACAAAAATTGTTGAAGAAATTATATTTTGGGAGCAAGAACAAAAAAAGATGACTATACTAAAATAAAAGAAAAAATATGGATTATAAATGAAAATGATGAAGTTTCTAGTTCAAAATATTATGAGCTATACTATGGAATCTACTAGAAATGATTATTATAAAGGTAATATTATGAGCTAAAAATTCTAAATTTTATTATTTGATTGAGTAATTTTATGTTAAATTGGCTCAACCATAGAACCAATCGATAACTATATATATATATAGGGAACATATTTAGTGAGAGGAGTTTTTCACAAGTTACCATAATTGAAAAAAGGAAGAAAGCTGGCCCTAACTACACTAGGGCAAATTTTTGGTTCAAAAGCAATCTGACAAAAGTCTCTATCCTATTCAATTCGGCCTTACTATAGTTCTTTTGGTTCAACTTGGCTTATTGTGAGAGGAATAAATCTTGACCATACAATCATATATGGATTGTCAAGATTAAAAGTTACTTGAAGGTCATGTGATCACTTAAAAAAGTCACATGCATTTATGTTTTAATCTTGACCATTCATGTAAGATTTAATGGTCAATATTCACTCATTTCACCTCTCACAATAACCACTCCTCTCACCAGAGTAATATCCTATATATATATATATATACACACACAACAACAACAACAACCAAGTATTTTTCCACTAGGTGGGGTCGGCTACATGGATCAAACGACGCCATTGTGCCCTATCATAAACCAAGTCTTCAGAGATGTTATTCAGATCTAAATCTTTTTTAATCGTTTTACCTATAGTCTTTCTTGGTCTTCCTCTACTTCTAGCTATTGGGCTATTATCTACCTGATCTACTCTTCTTACAGGAGCTTCTAAGGGTCTTCTCCTTACATGTCCAAACCACCTAAGGCGAGATTCTCCCATCTTTTCTACAATAGGTGCTACCCCTACTTTCTCTCTAATGCATTCATTCCTAATCCTATCTTGTCTTGTATGACCACACATCCAACGCAACATCTTTATCTCTGCAACACTAATCTTATGCTCTTGTTGACTTTTTACTGCCCAACATTCAGTGCCATACAACATCGAGGGCCTTATAGCTGTGCAGTAAAATTTACCCTTAAGCTTGAGAGGCACTTTTCTATCACAAATAACTCCTGAAACACTCCTTCATTTCATCCATCCAGCTTGAATCCTATGGTTTACATCTCCCTCTATCTCTCCATCATTTTGTATGATAGATCCAATGTACTTAAATTGTGTGACTTGTGGTATTTTATGATCTCTAACTTTCACCGCTAAGCTAGCATTAACATGCCTCTTACTGAATTTACATTCTATATACTCCGTCTTACTCCTACTTAGACGAAAGTCATGTTCTTCTAAAGTTCGTCTCCATAGCTCTAGCTTCCTATTTGTTTCCTCTCTTAATTTCCATTCTCTTTTGTTTAAAGTTTTCACGTTCCTTAACAACTCCGCAAGTTTTGTACCTTTTCATTTTTATTCCAAAAAAAGCTTTTTTACCCCTTGACTCTAAAATTTTTATGAACAAAATTGAATCAACTCCTTTGCTTTTTATTTATTTTAAATGCAAAACCAACTAAGACTATATCATCTGCAAAAGGCATGCATTGTGGCACCAGCTCTTGGATATGCACAGTAAGCACATCCAAGACCAAGGTAAAAAGATATAGACTCAAAGCTGACCCTTGGTGCAGTCCTATAGTTATAGGAAAATCTTCTGTGGCCCACCCTGTGTTCTCACACTAGTTTTAGCCCCATCATACATATCTTGGATTGCTCGAATATAGGCGATACGAACTCCTTTCTTCTCTAAAGCCTTCCACAGGACCTCTCTTGGTACCCTATCGTAGGCTTTTTCCAGATCAATGAAAATCATGTGTAGGTCTTTTTGCTTCCTCCGATACCTCTCTATTAATATTCGTAGAAGATATATTGCTTCCATGGTTGACCTCCCAGGCATAAAACCAAATTGATTCTCTGAAATCTGAGTCTCTTGTCTTAATCTCCGTTCAATTACTCTTTCCCATAACTTCATGGTATGACTCATGAGCTTAATTCCTCCGTAATCTGCACCGTTTCCGAGATCTAACTCCGCCTGTGACACTCACAAGCTACCGTCGCCGGTCCTCACGCTTTGTATATCTCCCTTATTCTTATAAATAGGGATTAAAGTACTTCTCCTTCATTCGTTTGGCATTTTCTTAGATCACATTATCTCGTTAAACAGCTTTGTGATCCAACTTATACCTTTCTCTCCTAGGCACTTCCATACCTCAATAGGTATATTATCTTTTAGAAAAAAAAAACAAAGTCCGATTGCTTTTCCATTGTCCATCCTCTTCAATGCTTCTTTTACCTCAAACTCTCTGATTCTACGATAAAAGGTTTTATTTTGGTCCTCCTCTCTAGTGTTTAGAATGTCCAAGTCCCCTGATGTCCCATGTTCCTCATTAAATAACATGTGAAAATAACTCTTCCATCGATCCTTAATGTCTTGTTCCGTAACCAAGACTTTACCCTCTTCATCCTTAATGCATTTCACTTGATCCAAGTCTCTTGTCTTCCTTTCCCTACTTTTAGCAAGCCTGTAGATATTCCTTTTTTCTCTGTTTTTAGTACCCAATGATTGATATAACCCATTGAACGCTTTATTTTTTGCCTCGCTCACCGCCTTCTTAGTATCTTTTTTAGCTGTCTTATATTTTTCCCAATTTTCATCATTTTTACATACATGCCAAGCTTTATAACATTCCCTTTTAACATTAACCTTATCTTGTACACTTGTATCCCACCACCAAGATTCTTTATCCTTGAGTCCGAAACCTCTTGATTCACTGAGTGTCTCTTTTGCTACCTTTCTAATCCCTTCAGCCATCTCGTCCCACATATCATTAGCATTCCCTTGTACTTCCCAAATTTCTTCCTCCATAATCCTCCTCTGAAAGAACATTTGTTTTTCTCCCTTTAATTGCCACCATTTGATCATTGACTCTCTGTCTCGACAATTTCTCCTTACTCTCATCTTGACCCGTACATCCATAACCAAAACCTTGTGTTGGGTAGTCAAGCTCTCTCCAGGGATGACTTTGCAGTCCATGCAAAGCTTTCTATCAGATTTCCTTATTAAAAAGATATCAATTTGAGAGCAAGAACTCCCGCTTCTATATGTGATCAGATGCTCTTCCCGCTTCCTAAAACAAGTGTTAGCTATTGTAAAATCAAACGCTACCGAAAAATCTAAAATCGCTTTACCCTCTGCATTAGCTACTCCTAGACCATAATCCCCATGCAAACCCTCATACCCCTTAGATTCGCTCCCCACATGACCATTTAGGTTCCCTCCTAGAAAAATCTTCTCTCCTAATGGTATTCCTTGAACTAAACTTTCTAAATCTTTCCAAAGTTTAATCTTGTAGTGCTCGTCTAGTCCTACTTGGGGTGCATACGCACTGATAACATTAAAAGTCTCATGTTCCACAACATACTTCAAAGCTATGATCCTATCTCCGAGCCTTCTCACATCCACAACCATATTCTTCAATTCTTATCTACTATTATGCCTATCTCATTTCTAGAGTTTACCTTGCCGGTGTACCAAAGCTTAAAACCCGAAGAGTCGAGTTCCTTTACCTTTTCTCCAACCCACTTAGTTTCTTATAGGCACATAAAATTAATCCTCCTCCTAATCATGGTGTCAACTATTTCCATTGATTTACCTGTAAGTGTGCCTATATTCCAAGTTCCAAAACGTATCTCACTCTTGTGAACTAACTTCTGTACCCACACCCATCCACGACAATGTGGGAACCCTTGCTTATTTTTCACTACACCCAGGTGGCGATGCAGCGGCCCTTGCTCATTTGACACTATACTCGAGCCATACAGCGCGTTGCATTGGGGCAACGACCTAGTATTAACACAATTATTTTGTTGATCCATGTCATAAAGATTCGACAAAATTTTACGTTGGTTGTCGACTGCCTAATACAACTCTTCTCTTTTATCTGGACTTAGGACCGGCTATGTAGATATATAATGAAGATAAAAAGATTTGACATTTTAAGTCAAAGGATTCAATATGTGAGAAAAATAATGAGAGTATTGCAGAAATACTCTTGCAACAGAAGACTCTGAAATCCGATTAGCGGGGAGTATAATCTATAGAGTAGTTGTGGAAACTTAATTTATTTATATGCTAGGTAGAACAGTATGGGTATTCAGAAATTTAAAAAAACACTTCAAAAAGATTTAAAAGGGAAGTTAAATCAAGAAGATCTAAATAATTTATATATTTAGAAAAGGAAATGCAACCAGAAAATTATCAAAACAAACTACCATGTCCATCAGGAAAACTTAAGCTTAATCATACTTGTTGGATTTGTAAAGAAATAGGCCATATAACTCGTATCCAAGGAAAGGTTTTAAGAGAAATTGTGAAAGTGTTAAAGCCTTTGAGAATTGATACCGAATACGAAATATATAGTGACTTTGAAATCGGTAAACATTCAAATATCTATGAAATGGTATCAGAGACGGAGCCTGTAAAACAAAAAGTGGGTAACGCAGGAAACATCAAATTCAGGACCATATATTAATTTCGATGAAATATATAGATCATAAGAAAATTGAGAAATCTAACATGGAAAAGGAGATTGAGAAGAGATAAAATGGGAGTTACTACAGAGAGATGAAACTGAAATATATTAGTCAAAATTTTGGAACTTGGATATTGACACATATGAGGGAGTTTCATGTGTAAACAGAAGAGGGGAGTCATGTTTCTAATATTTGACCCTAGAAAGATAAAGGGGTACAAAGAAAAAAAAAACAATTATACAGATATAGGATTAAGTCAAGTTGGGTGATGTCCATTGTTAAGAAAAGGAATAGATGTTCCAACACTAGTATGCATCATAGATTATAGATATATAACGTTAATACATGCATTGATTGGAGGAGTATATACACTCCAATTAATTTATATAATGAACTAATAGCTTTCGATGTATACTCCGAATATCACATAAGCGTAAATGATATATAAATACAAAGCAGCCAAGAGGGGTTGGATTATCTGTTCACCTTCTGCTCATAACAATTATATTATATAACTTGAGTTCAAACTCAACACTAAATTCTTGTTAAGATTGTTAGTTTGTCCTCATCTTTATATTACATGATAAAGGCTTACCCTCACCCTAATTTTTTTTTTAAAAAAAAAAAGACAAATCAAGTATTGATGTTAAAATTCAAACTTAAGGAGAACAGATGTTAAAGGAAAGTGAAAATATGTCAGAACAATACAGATTTATATATAGACTAGTAAATGTTAAGTTTTTTTTTCTAGAGCAAATTAATATTAAGAATCCTTATCTAAAGACAAAATCGAAAGATATATACTATATAACACGGGAAAGCCAAACTCCACATGATGAAAAACTAACACCTAAATGACAACCTAAAAAGAGTTACAAACAACAAATAAAAGTTTAGTAGAACATAATTAAGTCTTCTAGTTCTTACTAAAAGACATATCAAAACTCAAGATAGTATATTCAAAAAGAGGGAAACTAATGGTAAGTACGACTACATCAATAAAGCCAAAACTAATTCTTGCCATGTTACAACATGAAAGCAAAGTAATAATTAACACCGACATATGAATATGATGACAAACACACAATAATTTATTTATTTTTAAAAAAAGTAATAACACTATCACACTTCAATCACAAAGACTAAAACACTTATACTAGTTAAGAATTACGACCACGAGTTTGAAACATAATCTTCGGCACGATGTCATCCAGTCTAAAAACATGAACCTAATTATAAGTTGGCGAAATTACTAAAAGACTTTGTCATTAACACTTTCTCTAGTGATATCTATTCTCAAAAGTTTAAATAGAGCAAATAGATAGTACTATGCCTTTCGACCTGTGTACACATATATAAGAAAGATTGCCGAATTTTAACATTAAAATAAAATGACCACCGTCAAGTCATTGCATCTGCATACTCTAAATGCAACAAATAGTGTACACCTTTAACACTCAACACAAATCCTCACATATATTGACGGCACAAGCCACAAATGTAGATGCTAGCAAGAGACCCTTGTATAAGAAGCAGAAGAAATAGTGTTGGTTTCACACAACACATTAAAAAACAATTTTGCATTGCAGAGTGCACGGACAACTACAGGGAGAGGATGGCAGCGAAGTGTTCGAGGTTTAAGCCAACCTCTGAGACCCCTTACCCTCCTCTCGTTTAATATAAAAAGGTTGCAGAGAAAGGGGAAGGGTGCAGAGGCAGAGCCACTGTAAGCCTGTGTTTGCTTAGCGTCACCGCTAATAAATTATTGCACGGTTTCTTGACCAACCCTTTGGATTGTTCCCCATTTTTTATTAGCTTCTAACATCATTTTTGCTTCATCCTTTACTGCGACCCAGCTTTCCATGCATATCATCACATGCACTTGCTTGCCAAAACCCTAGCTATCTCCCCTCCTTTTTATTTTGTCTATCTTTAATTTGCATTCACACCTTGTCGTTCATGTGTAGCACCCTTTCTTCTTTTACTATATATATATATATATATTTGGGTGAGTTCTTCCTTTATCATTTTGACTATTAATTTCAACCTTACTAATGTTCCCACCCGCCAAACATGACCATGAGATCAGTAAATTAAATTTAATTCATAGGTAGGGCGTGTGGTACATATATAATACTTGCTTATATTGATAGGTGAATCAAAAAGTTTAAGGGGTGGGAAAATGATGCATTCCCTTTCCACCCAAAAACACAAAGGGGTGGAGGTGGAAAAGAGAGAGATAGAGAAAGAAAAAAGGGAGAGTTACCAACTCTGACCTTAGTTTCTCGGATCCTTGGCCACACTTGCACACGGTAAGTATACCTCAACGGAATACAAGTTACACGGTCATAGGCACATTTTTTTGTTTTTTGTTTTTTTCATGAGCTTCCTTATTAATATTATGTGTGGATGATAGGTAATGAGAGGAAGAAAAATAAAATGAAAGTAAGAGAAATAACTTCTATTGTTTGAGAATTTTAAAATATATGAAAAGTGAAAGGAATACATGAAAAATCATTTTCTTTCTCTTCTCTTCAAAAGTTCAACTTTTGTTCTCTCTAAAATTAAGGTGGAATAGGGGAACACATGAGTTAATAAAATTTCATTCCGTTCTCTTATTAATTTTTTAAATAAAGAGAAAAGTAATTATGTTCCATTCATTCTATTTTCTTTTCGATTCATTCTCATCTATTCTATTCTGTTCTATTAATAAAAAAACAGTCAAACACATTATAATTATCCATCAATGGATAATTATATTGTTCCTGAAAACAAGCGCTCGATAGGAGGACTATTGGATTAATTAACTATTCCAATATAGCCCACACAAAACATGTTCATTTCATGATTGAATAATGTGAATGCCAACTTTCAAAAATTCAACTGTTTCGGGAGCATCTAGGAGAAAACAAGATCATAGATACATATATGACCCAAATTAATCAGATAACTCTAATTGTCCTGCAATCCATTTGAGATATACAAATTGAGTTAGTATGTCCAAATAAGATTTTCTAATGATCTAAACGTTTTATGTTAAAACATTATTGTTAATCATAATAAAAAAAATTAACTGAACATATATAACTATCCCTGGAAATGTTTTTATTCATCGATGGTCTAGCATTTATCGTACATAATATTTGGAGTTATGTATCTGTTCAATGTGAAGATGGAAAACAAATAGAAAATTAATTAACCTTATTTTTTTAAAAGAAAAAAGCAAGCTATTATCAGATTATGAAATTATCAACCGCTTGCACACCAATCCATTCATCCATATATTAAGTATGTGTTTGTAATAGCTGTAAAAATTTGATTATTTTAATAATCGATTATCGTATAAAAGTTTTTTGTTATAATCTATTATAATTGAATCAGTTTTATATTTGAATATGTTAGTTGATAAATTATTTTAAGCTTAATGCATTTCGTTTGTATTATATAAAAAAAATCTTTTTTATGTATTAAATTACTAAAATAAATATAGAATAATTAAAAAAATTATTTGATTGAGGACAAAATAATATTTACATATTAAAGTATAAAGAATAATCTATAAGCTAAAATCATAAACTTTAATTTTCAGCATTATAAAAAAAATTATAATGCATTAAATTTCGTGTAAAAATTAAAGTTAATTTTATCAAACATGTTATAAAGATGTTAAACTAGTTTTTTTTCAAAAAAAACTAAAAAAAGTTAATCAAAATTTAATCAAACAAGTCCTAAATAAGAAACCCTATGTACGTATATTCTATTCAGATAGAAGTTTACGTGTCAAATGGAGCTGTAGACAAGGATAAAACGCAGAAAGGAAGAGGAAATTTCCAACATTAGATCATTATGAGAATAACTTTTATTTTAAATAATAATTTTTTTTTCGTAGGAAGTAACACAGAATCCTTATTAGAAGTTACATTTCACAAACAAGTAAATTTTTTTAAGGAAGTTTACAGATGACCTTAAGTGGCGGTCAGGCATTTTTTTCTCTCTTGTTTTAACCTTAACAATATTTTAACATATATAAAGGTGCTAGCTAACTCAATTAATAAAGTTTTTTGCGGATGTATATAAGAGTTGAGATCAAATTTTGTCTTTACCCTTTTCCTCAGGCGACCTTACCGCCCATGCATATATGTACAAAAATCACTTACAAATTAAAATCCCAAAAATTTTCAGAATCAATTATCTATGACAAAGAAAAAAAAAGCACATATGCAAATACTAAATAACAATGTAGGCATACTATTTTGGAGTTATTATGGTAATTTCATTCCACCATGTGTTAGCTAGGGATATAAAATGGAGGTTTTTATAGCACGTCTTATTAATTTTTGAATTTTTCATCGAAACTTAAAAAAAAGATTGTTACATAAACTAGTCAATTCAATTTATATAAATCAAGACAATAAGAAATTGTCATGTCAGATGAACTGAAGAACATTTAAAATAGGATCAATTACATCTATATACTTATATATAAATTTTAGTTGTATCTATATTCTTTAATTTTATGTAAATATAATTAATCTTACACTATTTTTTCTAGTTTTTTTTTTAATATTGCGGTGGGTGGTGTTCAGATCAACTTGTACGCTCCTCAATTAATGGAAAACGTTTTTCGTCCAACTAAAATACTCCAACTTTCCTCCACCCTATGTTTCCGTACGTATGTTTGTTGACTTCTCCGTATGCCAATATTTTCATTTCAAGCTTTTCATTTCCGCTTCTTGGATTCACCAAAACCGATATTGATTAACCACTTATTCCTAACGTATTAACCATTTAATTTCCGCTTTTCATTTCCCGCTTTTGGGATTCACCAGAAACTGATACTGATTAACCACTTATTCTTAACGTATTAACCATTTAATTTCTCGCTTCTCATTTCCTACTTCTTGGATTCACCAGAAACTAATATTGATTAACCACTTATTCTTAACGTATTAACCATTTACTCATTATTGAGAACTCTTTCTTAGATTTACCAGAAACATATACTGATTAACCACTTATTCCTAATGTATTAACCACTTATTCATTATTAGGAACTCTTTCTCAGATTCACCAGAAACTGATATAGATTAACCACTTATTTCGAAGGTATTAACCAAAAATTTATACTGATTAACCACTTATTCCTAACGTATTAACCACTTACTTATTTCGAATGTATTAACCAGAAACTTATACTGATTAACCACTTATTCATAACGTATTAACCACTTATTCTTAACGTGAACAGTTTCATATTTCAAATTTCAAATGATGACACGTGACATACGATGGACAAAAGTTGGAGTCTTTTGGTTGGACAAATAGCGCGACCGTCAATTAATGCACTTTGACTAATCTTACTTTTTTTCTATCAAATTTAAATTATGCCCAAATAAAATGAGGAAACTTTTTATTAGTCAAGTCTCAAGTGTATGCAAAGTTTTTGGTCTAACATATAATAATACTATTCACTCAGCAGATGTACCATTCATTAGAAGCACATAGAATTATGTAGTTGTGAAAAACTATAACAAAAATGAATAACATCACAGTTATACTTGAATTCCATTAATACAGCTGTGAAACTGGTAAATATATGGTAATCACATGGTACTGAATCTCATTACTGATCGAGTATATATAAAACAACTAGATAAAATTAATCCTTCAATATGATCTTAATCATTAGTTTCAATTAATTAAAATGAAAAGGAGGAATAGTTTCGACCTTCTCAAAAGCAAACCTAATAATATGAAGACAGTCTTTATGAAGTTACGGAATTTCGCTTTGAATACGGGTTTTGTGGAAGTCTGCGTTACCATTTGTAAAAATAACATTTAGGATCCATTTAGATATTGGGATTGAAATTGAAATATGAAATTTTAATTTTAATTTTAATTTTTTCAGAATTAGAATTAGTTTAGAATTTTAAATTTTATGTTTAGAGTTGTCAAAGAATTAAGATAAAAAATTATAATTTTAAATTTAATTATAATTTTATTGTTTAAAAATATGATCTAAAATATTAAAAAATTATTTGTAAAATTAAAATTAATAAAAATATTCATACAACAATATTTTTATAATATAATAGTCATTTTTTTATAAAAAAATTCATGAATTTTTTAAAAAAAAATAAATAGCTATTATAATAATTTTTATATAAATATAAAAAAAATTATATAAACATAGAATCTCAATAAATATGATTGTTCATAAATAAATGTGGAGAGAGAGAGAGAGAGAGAGAGAGTTTAATTTTTAAGTTATGAAATTGGTAATTCTTATGGTATAAGTTAAGAATTGAGAAAGACTTAACTTAGTTATTTTTCAATTCTATAGAATTAGTTTATAGAATTACAATTCCAAATCTAAATGGCATTCTAAACATAAAAATTAAAATTAAAAGATCTAATTCTAATTTCAAACTCTAATTCTATGCTCAATTCTAAGAATCAAACAGACACTTATATTTTTAATTTAAACATCTCAATAATTTATTGGCCTAGTATATTAATATCGATGCACCAAGTTTATGCAATTATTTCTCATAACTTATACTTAATATAGTATCTATAATTGTGTGAAAACTACATGTATAAAATATTGTGGAAAATCATGTGCAACAGTGAAGATATCACAAAATAAAATAAGATGGTTATGAATATTATTCGAAACTAAATGTCCAAAATTATTACAAGAAACTATTATCAAATCTTAATTTTACTTAGATTTAATTATAAGGAAACCAGTATCTGATTAGGATTTGGTTATATGAAAACTTGTGTATGATTATCATTTAATTTGGTTTTGAATTCCTTATCCTATGACTATAAATACTTTTTTGTATGTCCTATGTAATACACACCTTTGATATTGATAAATTACATTATTATCTTTCTATTCTCTTCTCTATCTCTTTGATTGTTTATCTTATTTCATAACAAGTATTAAAATTTAGAAATTTTACATTATTGTCTTTTCTATTTGCGTAGTTTTAATATGAGTAACAAATAAAATTACAGTTAGTATCTTTTTTTAGTACATAAATTACAGCTAGTCTTTACAAATAAAATAAATAACCATCAAATGAAGGAAATACAAAGCTTCGTTGTGATGTTTTGTGGGTGGATCATTGTAATCTTGATATTTTTAATATAAAAAGGGTTGGTAGGTAAGAGAAGAAAATTGGGATGTAATGAGAATGAGTGAAACCTTAGAAGAGGCACATGAAAACAAATTTATATTCAAGTTCACAATAATGTAAAAATTAAAAGAGAGAATGAGGAGATGAGGCCCAATTCCCTACTCACTTGCTATCTTGAAGGAATTATTGGTTTAACCAATGGTTCACGGACTGTGGCTCATATGCATTCTGAACATAGTATCTACATGAAACCTATGTGTTTTGATATAATCTGGATCATTTAGTCCACCCAATTATATCTTGCTAACTTGTCATGAGGATAATATACACGTGGTACTGATTTTTCTGTGGAAGCACTACGTTTTGTACTGTGAAATGAATTACTTTATAACTCAGTTCATTTGATATGATGAACAAGTTATATATTAAACTTAAATGTTCCTTAAGGATATCACATTTAAGAATGAGCATATTAATTTGAAGGTGGCATTGGGAGATTTACAAAATACATTCACAAGAGTACTCTTAGGAATCCTTTGGACCTTTTTGGTTTGCCTTTTGCCTAACGCTCAATGAGGGGAGGGGAGGAGCATTGCTCCTTATTAGTACACTAAAAATTCACATCATTATTACACTGATTAAAGATATGTTAAAAATTAGTTAGCATCATGTATTTGATTAATTAGCCAACAAATTTTTAGTAGGTCATTAACTTTATGTAAACATGTTATTAATACATTAATCAATCAACACAAACAACTTTTATCACATTGTTAATCGGAGTAACAATAGTGTGAAATTTTTGGTGTGCTCCATGGCGAGAATGAAGGACCCTTAGGTAATTTCACTATTCAACATTCTTCAGCTCTTTATATTAACCCTTCTAAAGCAGTTTACTGTATTCCATGTACTTTATTATATATATAAAGAGTAGTGAAATATAAAGAGCCGAAGAATGTTGAGTAGTGAAATTACTTATATATATCGTTATTAATACATTCTTTTAAATATTTCTTTTAATACTTATTTTATTATAAACAAAACTTGATTTTAATTTTTCTTTTCAATCCTTCGCTCCAACTCCTTTAATTATTTTCTATTTATTATTTTTAATCTCACTTAATTAAATTAATAAACACATAAAAAGTAATAAAAGAGATTAGAGGAAAGGATCGGGGAGAAAGGGTTGAAACGAAGTTTAATTTGTTTCTTTATTATTAAAAGTTTATCTTATACACTTGAAAGAATTATTATAAGAAAAATACTAGTAAGATTTACTTTTAAACCAATAATAAAAAATATTAAAAAAATATCAAAAAAAGAATATATTACTAACATTTATATATATATATACATATATCCCTTATATTATTTTACCTATGTTTCAGCTTCAACAAAACATTTCTTATTTCTTTCTTCTGCATTGGAATGGAAGATCAGGGCCAGCAGGACCAAAACAGCAGTCCAAACCATGGCTCCGAGAAAAGCACTGAACCGGTGAGGTCAAGGTGGACTCCAAAGCCAGAACAAATCCTCATACTCGAGTCCATCTTCAACAGTGGCATGGTGAATCCCCCAAAAGTGGAAACCGTCAGAATAAGGAAGCTCCTTGAGAAATTCGGTGCCGTAGGCGATGCCAACGTCTTCTATTGGTTCCAGAACCGCCGCTCGAGATCTCGCCGCCGCCATCGCCAGATGCAAGCAAGCCTCGAGCAAAGGAACCAGATGATGCAGCCTCCTCCTCAAGTTGTTGGTGGTGGTGGTGGTGCAATTCTGTATGATCAGGCTCACACTAGTCCTGCTGCAACTGCAACTGCAATTGGTTCTTCCTCTTCTTTCACTGATTCCTCTCCATCTTATCTCCCTGGTTCCTCTTCATCATGTGGTGTCCTTGGTGGCCAAGAAGGCATGGATGGTTTCTTTTCAGTCTCTCCTCAAATGGGTTTCCCTGAAATTGATCACAGTTCAGCTGCAACATCAGTTTTGTACCCTCCTGTTGCTCCTAATTTTAACTACCAGTCTGGTAATTGCATGGTTGTGTTACTCAGAATTTTTATTTTTTTTATTTTTGCTTGAAGCAAATACAAATTATTTTTTTCTTTTATTTCTTCAGTGTTTTCTTGCATAAATTCGTGTTCAGTTTTGCTTCCAAGCATAAACTTTTTTCTTTTTTTTAGGGCAACTTGAGGCTCAAAATGAGTAGAAATTATAATTGAAGTGTTATTAGTTTAATGCGTTTCTGTATGTAAAAGTTTCTTCTTTTTCGGCTGATTAGGTTTTAGGTGGGCTACAGAATAAAGTAACAATCTTTTTCATGATTTGACAGTTCCCGGTCTGAATTGCATGAAAGTTGTACTTTCCGGAAAAACATGAGACTAACTTTCCGATTGCAGTTTCTGTTCCTTCCTTTTTATTCCCTCACTTCTTTTTTTGGGTTTCTACAAAACTTCTGTACAAAGATTTCCAAACCTAGATTATTTTTTTTCCCCTCATTCTCATTTTATTTGTTTGTTTCCCCCTTTTGGTACATTGGTTACTCCTTCCCTGTATAATCATCTCTTACACCAGATTACTAGTTGAAAGGAATCTATAATGTCCATCATGTTCATAATAAACAATTCACCTCTTACTAATGACGTGGTCATCAAAGAAAGTTGCCATGGTGGCCGTGGTATATAGTTCATTAATAATTTTTATTGCCACGCGTTTTGGTTTTCTTAGCACTTTTTTCAGTAATTGGCTTAAAATATTCAGGAATTGAGATTCAAAGCATTGGCTGAAATTGAATCAGCTTGCTTTGCTTCACATAACATTCTGATTAATATTTTCCACATTGAAAAGAACCAATATAATATATCTTTCTGATTATACAAGACCAATTATGGTCGATGTTCTAATTTCTGGTTTTCAAATTTTGGGAGTAGGATTTGGGGGCATTAATATTTCAGGATTCATCACAGTGTTTATCAATGGGATTGCAACAGAAGTTCCAAGAGGACCAATAGACATCAAAACATCGTTTGGTGAAGATGTAATGTTAGTTCATTCCTCTGGAGTGCCAGTTCCCACCAATGACTTTGGATTCTTGGTGCAGAGCTTGCAGCACGGTGAAAGCTACTTTCTGGTTAGCTCTTGACATATCTGCAAATCAATTGCTTCTATTCCTATTCTTATGCAGCCATATTAATTCCTGAAAAAGAATTTTCTAAATTAAATTTGTCTTTAAAATGAATAAATAATTATGTATTCACCTTAAATTATTTAATTGAATGAGATCTTGATAGATTTTATCAAATTAATAGTGATGTATCCTTACTTGTTCACTTTAAAATCAAACTTACTTTAAAAGAATCTGATCTTTCATCTCTTAATTTTTTTCATTTACCTTAATTAGATCTGTTAATTTGGGGAAAAAACTAAATCTTTTTATTATTATTATTCGTGAATCATGATTTCTGAATTTTGATTTACAGGTTTCAAAGCCAACACAAGTATGAACCGATCACCCTAGCAGCAATGGAAGCTTCCGTTACATGTTTCTCCGATTGCCTTCGTCTGGTCCTCTTTTCTTTTTAACTTTTTCCAATTTCGTAATTTCATGTGGCCCAAATAATAGAGATCTATTGTGAGATTATAGAAGTCCATATCTATATTTACCTTAGCAATTATATATACTGTGCGTTTTTTTCTTGGTTTTAGGGCAAACAAGATTTTAAAAACTCTATATAACGATGAAAGCAAGTTATATATTATGTAATGTATCTTCCATGTATTTCTCAATCGGTTCTCTGGTATGCATCTGAATAAGATTTATGATTAAATTAATCACTTTCATTTAACATAGATGGCATGGGACTGCAAACACTAACTCAATTAATCATGTATCTCTTATTATAAGGTTGGAAAAAATTATCAGAACTCGATTTAAACTCGGTAATTAATTGCCGTTGGTGTTCTTCGATCACTCCATATTGGCGGTGTCAATTAAAGAGTAACATCTATTGTTTCCTTTAGTGGAATTTCATATAATGAATATAAATAATGCATCTCTGGAACAAAAAAATAATAAACATCACATGGAAATGTTACCTTTCATTCTTAGAGATCATAGAAAGAGCGACAAGGAAGCGGGGTGGGGAATTAACAAACAAAAGTGAAACAGAATATTTGAATTGATACTTGGTTGGAAACATATCTAACTCTCTTTGACTTGTGTTGTCTATCTTTTTCCCATCTATTCATTTCTCAAGGAGCAAAATAGGGGAAGGCTGACAATTGTTAACGATCATACAGACAGCTACTTATCTCTCTTTTAAGAAGACTATGTTCATTGAATCTTGAGTTTCCAAAATTTCTTTTCCTGCAAAGATCTATCACCAGTCAATAATCTACCTATGTATGCAGTGGAAAGTGATGAGGAATACTGGCTAGCGGTTCCATCTTGAAAATAATTAATACATCACTTGACTTTATAAGAAGAGTTTAATTTTGATATATTGTGCATGTAATGATGTGTGTCATAATATTTAATGAATTTGATATCTCATATGTAGTAAAATTTATTAAATATTGTAACAATACTTTATAAAAAAAATTTATACTAATAATGTATTAAAATTAAATTCTTACAACAATTTGATGGTATATCTCAGGAATTAAGTTTCCAAATTAACTGTTGTAGACATAAAGGAAATAATTAACTAGGACTATAAGAATGTAGCTGGTAGAATATATGCTGATAGCTTACATCTACTTACACTTATTACACTGCATGTAAATGATACTTCCTACTTTGTGTGATTCTCTTTCATCTAAAGTAAAAGAGTTCTATAGAACACATTTTCATCGAAATGAGGCGATTTTACTACCAATTTTTTGTGGGGGAAATCATAAAACAGACCTTATGTGAATGATTATTTACAAAAAAGGAAACCAGAGAATCTTGTACAACAAAATTTGCGTTCAGTCCGTTCCTCCCCACATATTATATGCGTAAACCTTTATTTATCATTTGCATATATTATCATATGGAGTAAACTATTATTTTAGTCTCGAAAGATAGGGTTAACATCAATTTGTTTGGTCCTTGAAAGATAATTAACGTTAAGATCAATTTAACCCCTCAAACATGAAAAAGTAACATTAAACTCGTCCTTCTGCGTACAAATCGTGAGATTGAAGGACTAAATTGATGTTATTCTTATTATTGAAGGACTAAAATGATGTTAATTTTTTATAATTAAAAGACTAAAATGGTGTCAACTTTATACAAGTGAGAGACTAAATTGATGTCACTTATCATGATTGAAAGACTAATTAAATTGATGTCAATTATCTTTCAAGAACCAAATCAATGTCAACTTTATTTTTTAAGGCTAAAATAATAGTTTACTCTATTATGTTCACAATTATTCAAGATATGCAGAATGTGCCTAGAGCCTTTTTTTCCCCTTACTTTTAATAAAGAATTTGAAGATAATGGCTAGAGATAGAGTGATGCAATTTCTATCAAAAACTTGTTTAAAAACTTGTTTTGTACTCAACCTAAACCTCTTTGAATTTATATATTTTCTAGTTTCCTTCTCTCGCTTTAGTTGGAGCGCAGATCCATCACAATAATCGAATAATTAACGTCAATTGTGATCTTATAATTTCCATTATTTCACTTCAAACCGTTTAATAATCTAATTCATTCTAAATGACAATGGAAAGAAAATAAAGAGATTATATATCAAATTAACATTAAGAGTTTTGAACTATATCCTGAGGAGTTTTGAACTATCTTCAGGTTTGAGAGTGAACTTTTTCAAAAGTAATTTGTTTGGCATTAATGTTGATGATCATTTCTTGGGAGCAGCTTCTTCTTTTTTACCTTGCTGTGTTGGTTCTTTCCCGTTCAAGTTTCTAGGAATTCCAGTGGGAGCTAATCCAAGGAGGTGTTCTACTTGGTTACCGGTGGTGGAGTCTATGAAGAAGAAGCTTTCTTGGTGAAAGGGACGTTACCTATCTCAGGGTGGTAGAGTTACACTTATTAACTCTGTTTTGACAAGTATGCCTCGTTACTATTTCTCCTTTTATAAAGTGCCTAAAAAGATTGTTAAAATACTCATAAAGATTCAAAGGAATTTTTTATGGGGAGGAGATCTAGAGCACCGAAAAATAAATTGGGTTTGTTGGGAAAATGTTTGTTTACCGAAGAAAAGCGGGAGCTTAGGTGTGAAAAATCTTGAGCTTTTTAATATTGCACTGCTATCCAAGTGGAAATGGCGTTGTTTAATGGATCGAAATTCCATTTGGTTCAATTTATTGTCCTACAAATATGGTCCTCTGGTTAAGTGTGTTTTACAGGATCCAGGTTCTTTTAGTAATCATGGTTCTTCTATATGGTGGAGGGATTTAATGCTGCTGGATTTCACCAGGGGTAGCTGCTCTAACTGGTTTTCGGAGGCGGGTCGGTGTAAACTCAGGACTGGTGCGAATATTAGTTTTTGGAGAGATAAGTGGATTGGTATGGTGCCTTTAGAAGAATGCTTCTTTAGACTTTTTCAGGTGGCTGCGAATAATTCTTTGACTATTGCCGAAATGGGTTATTGGAGTAGTGATAGCTGGGTGTGGAATTGGAGATGGAGACGCTCCTTATTTGTGTGGGAGGAGGAGCTTTTGAAGGAACTTAAAAATTTGCTTGCTTCTGTTACTCCTGAGAAGGAGGTGAATGACTATTGGATTTGGATTCCAGACAACTTAAATGGTTTTTCGGTGAAATCTGGGTATGTACATCCTTTGAAGCATCAAAGGTCCGTTAATCTTAATCCAACATTGGCAAAGGTTTACCAGATTTTATGGAAGACAGCGGTACCATCCAAAGTAATTATTTTTGTTTGGAGATTGTTTCAAGATCGGCTGCCAACTAGGGAGGTATTGGCCTTTAGGGGAATAATTTCCTCTACTCATGATATTTCATGTGTTTTTTGTTTTTCCCAGTATGAGAGCTGCAGTCATCTTTTTTTCACATGTCCTTTCTCTTATAATGTTTGGTCTGCTATTTATGCTTGGTTGGGGTTTGATGGTATTTATCATAACGATGGTGTCAACCACTTCTTACAACACTTAGCTTTTCTTAGAAGGAAGAAGCTTAAAAAAGTAAAACATATTATTTGGTTTGCAGTTGTTTGGTTTCTGTGGTTATTGAGGAATAATGTTATTTTCCAAGGAGCATTTGCTGACTGCTCTTCTGTAATTGCTCATATTAAGTTTTTATCTTGAGGGTGATTTATTTGTAGAGAGGCTAGAAATTCAGGACTCTTTTTTTCAGATTAGTGTATTAATCCTTTGAATTGTCTTCGGACTTTTTGATTATGTAATTTGATGTAATGGGTTGGAGTACCGCTTGTACTCCTTTTTAATATATTTTGCTTATCAAAAAAAAATATCAAATTAACATGTTAGGTAAGAACAATGGGGAGGGGTTGCATATATCATATACAGCAAAGCTACACTGTTGTAATAGATTTATCCCCGGAAAAATGCACCTTAGCTGCTTTCTAAGACAACTAGCTAGCTTGATATGGGCGTGCTGTGTCAGATTTTCATGGAAGAACGGTTTGCTATTTATGAAACACTTAAAAGTTAAAACTAGTTTAAGATTTTGATGGAACTGCGTGGCCAATACGTGAATTTTTCACTGGAAAAATTCTGCAGACACCACCGACCAATATAACCAATGCAAATCAGACGGATGTTTGTAACAAATGTCTTGGATTCTTTTGAAGTTTATAATAATCTCAGAACATTATGGGGGCACACCAACTTAGAAAAACCATGTGAGATAAATAAGTTATATTGGTTGGCATGTCTATTAAATTATACTCTTGCATCCCTATGTTAGATTCAGTGTTCCAGATATGTCATATTTTGAGGTGATTATTTTAAGGGTGTTGAGGATTATAGATTTTGTTGACCAGGAAACAGGCTAGTCATCCATTTTGGGAATTCCAATATGCACATATGGAATTTTATAATGGAGCTCATGATTAATTTCAAGGACCTAAGTTGTGAATGGTATTAGTTTTTCTCTGAATTCCAGCTGGGATTACTTTGTTTCTATGTGAACTTCTTGTGGATTTGATCGCTCCACCCTCCCTTCTTTTTGTATTCCCACAATTATCTACAATACTATAATTTTAAGAATTATGCAGGACTTGATTAAAGAATACCTTGTATTATGCTGTCTTGTATTTCCTTTTCAATTTTATATAATTCAACCTATCAATTTAATTTCCAACAGCAACTATATTTGCCCATGAAAATAATTATTTTTTTCTTTTTCAAATTAACTGAGGCCGTCAACAATTTAAAAATTCTCAAAACTTTTTGAAAATCAAAATATGAATTTCCAATAGCTAAATCCATCAGAAATAAAGTAATAGTAAATAACGCCATAGGTAAAAGTTGGTTCCCCGTTTTTCAGATTAACCCGACAACCGTAGGCAGAAGCTCTCAGTTGCCTTTTTTTTTTTTTTTTGGTCTTCAAAGCTCTTAGTTGCTTGGAGTCGTATAACACACCAATGAGAGTGGCCAAGTATTGGGTCGGCCCATTCTCACCAACTGCGGACCATAGAGTAGAAGGGAGACTTGTTTTGACAATGTGTTAGGGAGAGACTGCACCCGGCCATTTCATCTAGAGTGTCAAGCGAGCCAGGTTAATTCGTAAATTTATAAGTTTTGACTCAATTCAACTCATAAAATATAGGTTATAATAAGTTCATGGATTAAATCGAGTTGAAAAATACTCAAATCCGTAATCTATGTGTCAGTTAGTAAGTTTAAAAACATCTAACTTACGGATATTCAATCCATCCATTTTTTTAAATTAAAAAAATCATTTAATTGCAATTAAAAAGTCCTTTAGTCACAAATTTTAAGAGCAATTAAACGACCACTGCAAAAAAAGTTCATCTAGTGGAATAATGTCATTTCACTTTAAAGCCTAATAAAAGAAAAAATGTTCACATATAGAGAGTATACTCGTTCTCACAAATCATTATTTCGGTTACTCACTCTCAAATTCTTAGTCTCTCAAATAAAATATTCAAATCTCTAACTTCTTATTTCAAGAACTGCAGCATCTTGAAAAAATAAAGAATGAAGTCAATAATTATGTCTATCCATATGATATATGTGATGACCAGAGACGGATGCAAAAAATATTTATTAAAGGGGCCAAAAATCATGAATTATATTATTAAATATAGAAAAAAATTAAAATTAGCAAATAAAAATGTATTCACCCTTAAATTATTTAGTAGGTTAAGATCAAAATGCACTATTTTAAATTAAGATATATTCTTATTTACTCACTTTAAAAAAGTATTTTTCTTTTATTATATAAGAATATTGAATAAAGTGAAAAAAGTAAAAAAAAATATCTATATTAGATATTAAATACATCACAATAATAGATATCATTTACATAATGATTCATAGGTAAAATAATATATGTATGTATATATATATATATATATATATATATATATATATATATATATATATATATATATTAAAAAAAGGAAAAAAAAGTGAAACTAAAAGTGAGAGAAACTAATAAATTTATTATATAAAAATTAAAAATTAATAGAAAGATAAGTTGAATTTATAATATTAATGTATATAAAATAATCATAAATCACATGTCAAATACATATCAAGTATAAACTATTTTAACTTTTTCATTTTTATATCTCGTATAATTATACTTGACCTCCTCTGAGGTTAGTACATGCTTATAATATTAACACTTTTTTTTTTGAGAAATTACTTATACTTCCATTACTTTTGTATTTTTAATGGGACTTTGTTTAATTTTTGTACATAAAGTAGGGAAGAGATATGTAATTTCATAAACAAATAAGAGTATTAAAGTGTAATAATAATATATAAAATTAGAGATGTGTGTATAATTTGTAAATGAGAGTGTCAATATAATAAATACTAATTTTATAAAAAATCAATGTAATTATTTTTTTTATATTTTAATAAATTAAATTAAATTAAATTATTAATACCTAAAAAAATTATAAGAAAGGGGGGTCGAGGCCTATGCTCATCCCCCCTTAGATACGTCCTTGGTGATGACATTAACTTCAATTGGTTAGAGTAATTTATTGTTTGTGAATATTGAGACTTATTCGCTTAGTTTAATTTATTCCAAACTTAAATTAATAAGATTTATTAATTTGTTATGCACTTATATGTATTTAGTTTATTTGAAACCTATTATGTATGTGTAAGATCAATTATGTGAATTAATATGTGACTTATTATATTTATATAAAACATATTATACGTAATAAATTTTTTATTTTGTATTTTGATTTCTTTTAAGAGTTTTTTTTAAACATATGTCAAACTCATGAATTCTACCCATCCCAACCTACTATTCTAATGAGTAGGTCGAGTTAAACAAATGCTGTAGAACCTACCAAACTCACGCAGCCAACACCCCTAATTCCATCGGTAAAAACATACAAAATTAATCTCTTTTTTTCAATTGATTTAAGCTGATTTTATTTTATTTTATTTTATTTTGACTAATCTAAGATATTATTTTAAAAATATTTTAAAATTCAAAATTTATTTTCAAGCAATATTTGTTGGAGAAATCAGTCGCAAAAAGTTTTCAAAAAATTTTAGTTAATGTCTCCAATTTTCGATAGTTTTTATTAGAAAATCTTGTCAAAAATAATCTCTTTTTTAATAGTGCAGTTTGCGACCTGAGACAATGGGCTTGTTTGGGAAAGCTAAAAATTATAAATTATGCTGATAATCAATTATTGTTATAATCGATTATAATCGATTCATTTTTATGTTTAGATGCATTAGTTGTAAAGCGATTTTAAACTAATATGATTCGTTTAGATGATATAAAAAAATTACTTTTATGCATTAAATTACTAAAATAAGTATAAAATAATTAAAAAAATTATTTAATTGAGGACAAAATAGTATTTACATATCAAAATGTAAGAAATAATTTATAAACTAAAATCATAAGTTTCAATATTTAGCTTATGATTATTAGCTGAAAAAAGTTTTTATTTTGTATTGAATTTCGTGTAAAAGATTTTTTAAAAAATAATCTTTTTACCCAAACATAATAATTATTTCACAAAACAGTTTAATCTTCTAAAAACAGCTGTTTGGGAAAGAATTAATCTTTCCCAAACATGCTCAATGTGTTATTTAGAAAAGGATGACTTAAGAAACAAATTTATTTTCAAATTAAATTGATACATTTCCAGTGTATTATTCAATAATGCATTGGCGCATCGTTAAAAAATAAGAAATAAATTAGTAATTTAATCTTTAGAAATTATTTTTTGTTTACAATTTCGTTTTTAAATTTAATTATATGTACGAGTTAATCTACAAATTCATAAAACTCGTGTCAATTCAATTTTTTTGTTTCTCATGATAATGTCTAAAAAGGATTAATTTATGAGTTTTGTAAATTCACGGAGTAAGTCATACACATAATTAAATTTTAGAAACTAAATTGCAAGTGAAGAATAATTTTAGAGATTAAGTGAATAATTTACTCTTAAAAATCGTTAGACTTCATATATAGTAGTGGCTTAGAATCTTAGGTAGTAAAACTTCTTTAATGATTTGATAATATATAATTGAATTATAGTGTAAAGAAATTTTACACTCTGTATAAAAATTAAATCCATTTATTCTTACATGGTAAAAATAAAAATCTAATCATCGATTTTAAATTGTTTAATTATAAAATATTGGAGCCCAAGATTACAGCCACATGTCTTGTATCAAATAGTTTATGAGCTGTAACATATATGCCACCAAAATGCACTTGTAACACCCAGGAACTATCCTTCAAATACAAATAGATTATTGTTTATAAAGTTAA
Organism: Ormosia semicastrata; assembly: GCA_029884595.1. Lineage (NCBI taxonomy): Eukaryota > Viridiplantae > Streptophyta > Magnoliopsida > Fabales > Fabaceae > Ormosia > Ormosia semicastrata. The sequence goes on along the minus strand of JAQQTO010000036.1, from coordinate 5,803,409 downwards.
GAGCATGACATGTTAAGAAAATTGAGTATAACAATTAATGATGCTATAAAATATGAAGAAAAGAAGCCCATTCATTTCTCTACAAATGTTGTGATGGACAATTGTCTCAACTTGCACATAATACTAATTAGCATTACTAATAATCAAGAGGGTTGGCCTAATAATTGAGGAAGTATGCTCCCTTCATTGAGTATTCGGTTTTAACATTGGCCCAACACCTATATAAATTATTAATTTCTTTAAACACATATGACAAATGTGAGTTTTGCATTTAACAAGAAGAAAACATGTTTGATCAAAGCCAATAAATTCAAAAGTACAACAAAGACAAGCCCAATAATAGCCTGCTTCACTACCCTAAATGGACTTTTTGGGAATCATGATGGTGACCCAAATTAATGAAACTACATATTTTGGTAATTAATAAAACCAAGCCATATTTTCTTGTCTCAATTTCAAATCGGCATCCCTATTTCTGTGTAAGCAATAAAAATACGAACAGAGCCGTACCCGTAGTAAAAGTAAATCCTAGCGCTTATTCTTTTTCCCTTTTTTATTATTGAACGAATAATATAAAGCACCTAAAAACTTATTGGATTACCTCTAAACCTTAATATCTTTTTTCTTTTTTTGACGGTCTAAACCTTATTATCTTTAAACGGACATGCCGACATATAAATTGACACATAACAATCACAATGTACTCTAATATCTCGTTTTTGAGAATCGATGCTATGAGGTGGTTTCCACTTTCCATACCCCCACCGGATTTTTGTCGCATACCATGCCTAATCCCCTTTATTTCACTAATTAAGCACTATAAAAACCCGTTTCATCATATTACCACGTGAAAACAAGGAAGCTACCTCTTTAGTATTTACCCAACAGATAGGCCCAACCCTTCCGTTATATGTATGTACATATATACATGAGTATAAATATAATTATGTATAATGATATAAATATAAATTTATTTAATTATTTTAAATATATTTAGGACATGCACTTATTTAAGCGGCTAAATTATGAATAATCATCTTCTCTCTTTCTTCGGTTCAACTACTTATTAGCTGGAAGTAAAACTTTCATAATCCAATACTTAACAATATTAGCCAAAATAAATTAAACCTTTTAATAGTTATAAAGATGTTGATAAAAAATTAAATGAACCATATGAATAGAATAATTGCCGGTGCATGTCAAATATGGCCAAACAGGTAGTACCAATCGCTAGCCAAAAGTAAAAGCATCAACCCAAATGACACGATGCAGCATTGAGAAAAGCCATTCAAAACAAGATGGTTGATTCATGGAAAGAGTAGTCCAAGTCAAGAAACTTTGGCTTCTGATTAACAAAATGCCAAAAGTACCACAGGATAACACAGCCCTGCTACTGCCGTGGCAGGACCAGTCCAAAACCAAGAGTTTGAAAATTATTATACTTTTGAATCTCATAACTACCCTTAGGTCATAAGTTCATAACAGACACACTCCCTCTCTCTCCTCACTACTTATGCTTTTTTTTTTCCTTTTGTTTTTTTCATTCTTCCCTCTATTCATTTCACTTTTTACTTTAGTTACCTTTTGCCTTTTATGGAACTAACTGTACATAAGGCAATGCAGATAGGACCTACTACAGCAGACCCATTTCCCTGCATCAAAACCCAACACACAACGGTGCCCCTTACTACCCTCACTTTCCTAACTCCTCTTGCTGTTTCCTCTTCAGCCTTTTGTTTCTTTCAGTGAAGATTGTGTCAACAATTTAGCTATGTAGCTCCTACTCCAAGAAAATCAATGAATGGCATGTTAATCTTATCACCCACGTTTTCACTTTCCCCAGAAATTGAGAGATTGGACCTATTGGTGGCAACTGACTCAGATACTGAAACTTCTGAGTTTGAATCTGAAAAATTGGATTGGTCCACACCCATGAGCTTTCCCATGGGTCCAGGCTCACATGTGCCGTTCCAAGCACCAAACAACTTATCAAAACCCACATCCCCCATTGCCACCCTCCTTTCTCCAGATAAACCTGCGATCCCACAACACAAATAGTAAGATATAATATATAACAATTGAAGTAAAATAGGAAAAATAAAATAAAATGTAAAGACACATAATTTTTAGGCCTAATGGGGGAGGACCAAGCATACCAATTAGTGATCCATGGCCTTGGTGATGTTGAACTGGACTCAGTTTATTAAAAAGTGTAGGAGTTAGTTTGGCTGAAGAGGGAGTGAGGGAGAGGTTAGTGCAAGTTGAGGCAGATTCATCTATGGTGCTTGAGATGGTTGATTCACTGGCTGCATTATTGTTTGATAGAGTCAATTTCAAACCCTTTGGAAGACTTTGATCAGAAGCTGGCTTTCTCCTTCTATACACACTTAACTGCTCCCTGTGCTTCCTAGCCATGATCACATGCCAATGGTTCTTCACTGCATTATCTGTCCTTCCAGGAAAGAGTCTAGCAATCATAGCCCATTTGTTACCATACATTTTATGAGCAGCTAAGAGCCTGTCCTCTTCCTCCTCAGAAAAAGCCTTCCTGTTAATTCTGGGGTCTAGCTGATTAAACCACCTCAATCTGCAACTTTTGCCTGCAATTAGAATAGAAAAACAAGAAAAGCCATAAAGGGTAAGATTCCTTTCACACAATGACATTAATAAAGTATCTTCATGAGTTTTCTTATTACACCAATGGAAATCATGCACAGAATTTTTTTTCCCCTGTCTGATATATACTCAAAATAATCAACACCAGAAAAACTATAAATATTTTTGAATTAATTTGTTTTATATTCAAAATAACTTATAATCAAAATCTTATTATGAGAATATTTTTATAAAAAAAAAACATGAAAGGCAATTTTTTCCTAAAAATTAAACTTTATCAAACATGTACTAAAAAAATAAACTTTAAAGTAAATTTACCCCTAAATATAGAATTTCTTCCATTTTACTAGAAATGGGGGTGTGGAAGATACCTGATCTTCCTTCAAGACGCTCTGCAATCAAGTTCCAGTTTTGAGGACCATATTGGGCAACAAGCTCTTTAAGCTCTGCATCTTCAGCTGGTCTCCAGTGACCTCTAGCACAGAGCTTAGCGTGCCCAATTTTCACTGCAGCAGAGCTCTTATTAGCTTCTACTTCCTCACCAAGTTTCAAACAGAAGTTCTTGTTTTCAACCCCAAAGTACCCATCTTCTTTACCGTTGGTTCTCTTTATTCCCTTACTCTCCTGGGATTGGAACATTGAGGGGCTCAAAATCTGAAAGCCCATCTCAGAGTTTCTACCCTCTAACCCACCAGCATGACCCATGACCCCTATAGTGTTAGACAGAGGAGGAGGTTGGGAACCCAGAAGAAGAGAAGATGGAACAGGAGATGAAGGGAAAAACCTCATATCTCCACTGAAACCATCACCACCATTGTTGAAGTGCTGTGAACTCATGGAGACAAAGCCCAGAAAAATCAGAGGCAAAGACAAAACTGAAGAAAACCAAAAGGGTTAAACTTTGAAATCACATATGGGTTTTAAACAAAGCATAAAAATGTTATGAAAACAGCTTCTTTTTCTGATCTATGTTAGATGGAAGATGACAAAAAAGATGTGAAAATCAAAAAGGTCGAAGTAGAAGATTTCATAGCATTGTATATTCCCTCTCTTCCCTCTCTCTCTTACCTATGAGTGAGACTGAATCACAGGAGAGAGAGAGTTAGTGTGAGGAAAAAAAAAACAGGAAGAAGAAGAGTATAGGATTTTGCAGGTGGGGCTGAGTTACAAGAATGAGAAGAAACACCAACGTTTTAAAGAAGAGGAATAGCAAATAGAATAGAATGGGTTTTTTTTTTTTAATTTTGAAACATGTAGAGCAATAACAAAAAGGTTATAAAAGTGGCGAGCCCACACGATTCTGTTCACTATGTTTTTTCACTTTCTCTCGCTATATGTGAAGAAAGAAAGGAAATGAGATCAGGGGGGTCCTTATTTTGAGACTGATCTCGCAGTCTCTCTCTCTCTCTTTCTCTCTTGGAAAAATATTAAACAAAGTGAGTGAGTTATGAGGGAGGGGAGTTTCAGTTTCTCTCTCTAGAAAAGTCCATGATGTGCAGTGCATGCAGTTCGAGAACCGCTCGTGTGGGTTGTCACTAAACAAATGCTTGGTGTTTAGGGTGTTGGTGTTTTCTACTTGCTGCTCTGCACACAACCTCTCTCTTCGGCTTTGGGGGGAAAAAAAAAACCAGAATCTGTTGGTCTTTTGTGAAAGCTTTTGCTTTTTCAAAGGGAACGGAAAATATATGAATTGAAAGCCAACAACAAACAGAGTTAAAATCATCAATCTCACCACCTATCCTTCACGTCTTTCTATAATCTTTTTTCAAAGAGAAATATTAAATATAAAAAAATATTTTATGTACATTAAAATATATATATTATATTTATATTATATATTATCATAAAAAATTATTAAATTATTATGTATTTAATTATAATATTTTTGTAATATATAAAATAATTTTATAAGTGAATTAGATAAAATTTGATGTATTTTAATTAGATGAATAACGAAACTGTTAAATATACTGTTTCGGACCGAATTATGAATTCATGGATCAAAAGTAATTTGGCTTATCAAAATAATATTTAAATATTATTATACGCTATCTTGATAAGTGCATTGTCTATTTATTAGACATAAATTTACCAGAGAATCTTAGATGGATATGAACACTAGTTATTTTTCACATAAAAAGAGAAATTAATTAAAAGAAATTACAATTTTTAACAGATTCTAATATTAAATAATTACATTATTCAATACAAATTGCATTTCATTCTAAAACACTCTTATAAATATCATACAAGATCTCAGAGGTACGCATCTAATATGATATATAAATTGTTTTCCTAGTACACGATTTAACTTGAGCGTCAAAATGTCTTTTACAAGTACACATCCCCTCACACCACCGTTGCAACTACCGTGCCACGGAGGAGTTCACCTTCAACCACCTATTTAGGTAATATTCAGTATCCACTACTAAACATTGGCGCCGTATATGGGAAAAGATAAACTTCAAATTTCACCACGACCATGGTAAACAATAGACAAAATCAAAATTCGTCTCTGCTGCATAGAATCCACCATCTACTAGTCGCTATCGTGGCTCCGCCCCAGTGTACAACCTTTACAGGTCACATCTCAAAAAGGGTAAACCCAAGAGGGTAAATCCAAAATGGGACTACTATATGCTAAAAAGGTGACTTTGCAAGGTTCTATGCTCAAGACATTGTGGTTTATGCTGTCAAAAGCCATGGATAGGATACCAATGGTCAATTATCTTTGGAGTTGTTTTCTTGAGAAAATAACGCCATGAGATGCCTCGGATTAGCCTTTTTGCAAGCTAGCATCAATTGTCATTCAATGATGTTCAAAGGCATCCCTCCCACTGCCATATTAAGCGGTAAAGCTCTATACTTGTTGATTTAAAAATATAGGGCATTTATGCCTATTAATGGAAGATCATCACTGCTGTTAATTTTACGCTGGTGAAAGTCAATGCCCTTATCCATTACGGCATAACATCTCAGCCAGTACCTTGGTCATGACTTTGAGTTCATGAGTACTTCGACTCATCATCATAAGCCAGTACCTCGACCACGACTCTAAGTCCACGAGTACTTTGACTTGACATCACGTAAGCCAATACCTCAATCATGACCTAGAGTCCACAAGTACTTTGGCCTGACATATCCAAGCCTTTAACACCCTTAAGCCGGACTCCGTCTTGAGAATGTCTACAGAGCCCGTTCCTTTTGGGATCTAAAATTTCTTTTTAAAGTTTCAAGACCCTCAAGCCGAACTTCGTCTTGAGAATGTTTACAGAGCCCATTCCTTATGGGATCCAAGATTTCTTTTTAAATTTTCAAGACCCTCAAGTCATATTTCGCCTTGAGAATGTCTACAAAGCTCATCCCTCATGGGATCCAGGGTTTTTTTTTCTAAATTTCAGGACCTTCAAGTCGAAAAATGTCTTGAGCATGTCTACAAATCTCATTCCTTATAGGATTTGGGATTTCTTTTTGAAGTTTTAAGACCTTCAAGTTAGATCATGGCTTAAGAATGTCTACAGAGTTTGTTCCTTATGGGATCCAGAATCTCTTAGATTATAGGTTAAGAGGAATAACCCACAAAATCCATTTGTGAGTTTTTGTCGCGAGTTATGAGCTCATACCTAAATCTTCAACACTTGGCAATAACCATTTTGTGGTTGTGAAATTAATTGGTAGCATGGGTTACGTCATATATGGTCCATCATTAGCTACCTTCCGTGGATGTCTTATGTTAAATTAGTTCTGAACTTGAAAATTCCTAAGTGTTAGGTGATCTTCTTAACTAGACTGTTAACACTAAAGACTCCATTATGAATCACTTTTATTTTTCCTAACTCTTCAAAGGAATTTCGAGTACTCAAAAATTTGGGCGTTGGACCCTGAACCAAGGTTTTACATAATTGTAATTCTCCTACGTCCCTAAATGGCTACCAAATGCACATTAATAATGAGTGTTGGACCCAGTACAGATCATGGAAAAGAAGTAAACACGACAATAATTCTAGTTCATTATACGGACCCCAGTTGCACACTGGAATGTCCACTTCAAATCATCTGACGTGTGGACCATAGCTGGACTACGACGCGTCCACAAGTGTCAAGTAACTGACATGTTAGTGCCTCAAAATTAAAGCTCTTGATCTCTTGGCGGCATTGCAGACTCCGACTTCATGTAAAGCTTGGATCCCATAGCCCAGAAGCATTAAGACTTACTGTGATACTTAGTTGTTCTAGCTATATGTCAATTCGGGGCAACTGTTCTTGACCGTGATTCAGGATCCTGTCTCATGGGTCAACCTAGCACACATTAATGGTATGATGACTTAAGCAGAGTGATCCACCTCAGATACCAGCCTTACTCATTAATCCCAGGGGTATACTATGATATATCACGAACTTCGGCCCTTTTGAAAAAAACATCACGAGATCCAGCATTAACATTATGACTTGGATCCCTTCGACCACTACGTGCCATGTGCTCCTGCTAAACGTGGATACCTTAACACTTAGCTGTCTCATCTAAGCGTCAAGTTGGGGGTAACTGTTCGAGACCGGGTTATGGGTTCACAAATCAGGAGCAACCTGACCCACCAGAATAATTCACGGGTTATGGGTTATGGCAAACTCGCAGGTTTCGACCCAACTCAACCTATAAAATGTGCATTAGATTGGGTACGTGAGTTAGGTTGGGTTGAAAAATGCTTCAACCCACAGCGTGTAAGTCTAGTAGCGGGTTGGAACATGTCTAACCTGGACAAACCCGACCCACCCAAGCTTTATTTTATTTTATATTTTTGGTAAAAAATGTTTAGATGATAAAGAGTATATAAAAAAAATAAAGAGTGAAGTAAATGATTATGCCAATACATATGATATATGTGACGACACTGACTTCAATTAGTTAGACTAATTTGTTGTTTGAGTTATGAATAGCTTTGTTTAGTTTATCCCAAACTTAGTAAGACTTGTTAGTTGTTAATTTTTTATGCACTTATTGACTTATAGTGTTTAATTTATTTGAGATTCTAACTTATTATGTTTGACTAAGGTCGATTAGGACTTATAGTGTTAATTTGTTAGATTGAGACCTATTATATTTGAGATTGAGACTTATGGTATTAATTTGTTAGATTTTGTATTTTGAATTTTTTTTCCAAAAATTTTTAAAAAAAAGACATGCCGAACCCACTGGTTTGACCCAACCCAAGTCACTCTTGAACAGGTCGAGTTGGGTCTAGTTAAGCGAAAGAATCTCTTCGACCTAATTCACTGTTCTGGTGAACAGGTCAGGTCTAAAAATACTACTGAACTTATCCAACCCACCCAACAAACACCCTTACATATGTCACTGTCATTTCTTATATTCAAGTTATGTTGTCGTGGGATTAGGAAGCTACTCTTACTCATGCTAATAGGGAAGCCGATACTTGTGCTAACTTCCTCGCAAAACATGGAGTGTCTGGTTCATATCCCTTTACGATTTGGAAGTCCCCTCCCCAGGGGCTTACCTGGCTTCTTATAGATGATGCTTTAGGTGTCTTCCACATTCGTGTTTAGTTTCTTTCTGTTGTTGTTTGTTTCCTCTTCACCCCAAAAAAAAAATCTATTTCCTTTTCTTGTCTTCTAATTAAATGTTAACAATTCATTAAAAGTATTAGGTTAGGTTAACATTTTGATTCTTGTAGTTTATACTCATTTTTAATTTAGCCATTTTAATTTTTTTCTTTTCAAATGAGGTTTCATACTTACAAATATTTTCAAAATAATCATTACTGTTAATTTTCATTTCAACACCATTAATTTAGTCTTTAATAGGCATTTCACGGAGAAAAAAAGAGCATATATAAAAGAGTATTTATAGGATAAAAAGAGCATTTACTGATAAAAAAATAAGCATGCATCTACTAAAACGAATTAACCAATGTTTTAAAAAAAGAACCAGATATTGAACCAGCTTTTGGATCAATTGGTTCAATCAAAATTTATGGTTGAACCATTATTAAACCATAGTTGAACCGAAAAATGTTCGAACCAAAAATATGGTTATTTCATGGTCTAACCGGTTCAACTAGCTGGTTTGGTTTGGTTTTTAAAACATTAGAATAAACATCTTATTTGACATTTTATAAAGAAAATGAACATTTAAAGAAGCTCCTATTAAAAAAGAAATACTTATCTTGTTAGCCAATTGATGGTATTATAACAGTGTTATAACAAAAATTAATTATAGTATTTTAAAATTTTTTATAAGTATGAACTAATTTGAAAAAATAAACTTTGGAGGCTAAACTGAGAATCAGTGTAAACTATATAGGGACCGAAACTTTAATTTAATTTAACCAAAATATTAATAATTAAGAAGAAAGTTATTATCAATTAAGAGCAAAAGATTTTTTGTCCTAAATTATTATTATTCAATTAGGAGAATAAAGAGTGGGATGGAAAAATGGGAGAGACAATTTCAATGGTATGTAAGTCTGTATATATAGTATTATTGTTTTTACTTGTCAACCATCTTCTCTTCATTTTTTTTTCCTTTAGTTTCCTCAGGTTGGTTAATTATCGCATTAACTAATAGTATTAGTGTGTAATGAAGTCACCAGGTTTAAAATCAAAACAATTAACAACCCATGGTCTAAACTCTAAACTAATTTTTGTTTAGATTGTCTTTTTAATAATGACACGACGAAACTCATTTTTACTTATAGAATTCAAGTTCTTTCTTTCTAATTAAAGCAGTCATGTGCCTGTGGAATTTCTGGCCAAAGTATTCAAACGTCTTTAGCTTTATATTTTAATACCGTCAAATCAGATTCAATTTTAAAATGTATCTGTACTATACATAACTGTTTTCCACTACAATAACATTATAAAAAATCTTTAAGTCGAGCCACTTGATATACTTTAATAAAATTAAAATCATGTTGTACATATTCTTGTTGTAGGAAATCCAAGCTAGCTGCATGCGCACGAAGGGCTGGGGGATATGTAAGCATTACAACAAGGGTGACATGCTTAATCATGCAAATTAAGCTAATAAATAAATTAGCAGATCATGCTGGAATTATTAAAAGTTGATCGCTTTGGAGTAAAGGAAGATATATATCAACAATTCAACATAATGATGTTAATTTTTTTTTTTTTTAAAAAGTGGGGGGGGGGGGGATGAGGTGCATAAAACAAGAGTCTGATATCAACACTTTAAAATCAGCCTATAGATTAATTAACCAAACCCATGATATCGATCGATCCTTTCTCTTTTATAGGAGATAATTAGTTTTGTAAGTTATCAATTAATTTGATCCCTTTTCTCATTCCAAACTTCTCTTTTGAGTCAAAAAATGGAAAAGTCAATCCAATAATTAACGCCTTTATTTATTTTAACATAAACCAACCAATTGCTCCTTCCTTCCTGTTTCGTTTCTTTCTTTTACCTGCTTTTTTTTATCTCCTTCTATTTTGCTCATTTGATTGAGTATAATGAGTAATTCTTAGTGAGACACAATTTATGATAAATATTTAAATTATTATTTGATATTTATATATTTGTGAGAATTATATTATAAATACATCAATTTTTATGAATACTTATATATATATATTAAATAATAATTTAAGTATTTAAAAAAATATATTTGTGGGAATTATAAAAATTTAGATAAAATTTTTAATAGGTATTTAAAAAAAATGGATAAAATTTTTTAAGTATTTGTTGTCTCTAATAAAAATATGACATGTGTTTTATTTTTTAGTTATTTATTTATTATTTTCAAAATTTTTATTAATGAATTATAAAAAACGTATACATGTCATGTTTTTATTAGAGATAAACACAAGTACTAAATAAACTTTAACTAAGTTTTTTCCTTAAAAAAAATGTGGTAGAGTACCCTGCCTACAATTTCTCTCAATATAACCATGTTTATTTTGGAGACATCTTTTGCTTTCTATTTTTTGTTTCAAGAAGAAAAAAAAAAACCAGAATAGGTAACTTTACTGATTCAATACTGCACACAAGAATAGATCAGTTACATTTGAGATAAGCATACAGATAAGAAGAGGATGAGGCGGTAGCAGCTGGAAGACCTCACCAAATGCATGAGACTCAAAAGACGCAGTCACATAGGTCTGGTTCAAAGGTAAATGTTGGTTTTCAGAGGTAAAAACGTACGTAAAATGATGGGTTTTACTTGTTTGACCGTGGAAGAGATTATTGCAGCTTCTGTGGGAGACATCAACACCATATGTTTCCCCTTCTTCCTTGCTTGCTTTGCTTGTTAGAAAACGTACATCTGGATTGGCATTTGCATATCCTCACACGCATTTCTTGTTTTTGCGTTCTGTTTGGCTGACCCATGTCCCAACTCCCCCATCACCTTAAGATTCCTTCCATTTCTTTGCAAATGACCATATCACACGTGACATGTCACTCATTTCCTACGATCATGCCTATAGTCTCATCAAGTCCCAACCCCACCATGCCACATATTTCTATGAACAAAATTTAGTTTCAATTTTGAAAAAAAAAATTCTTTAATCATATTTAATTTGTTATCATATATTACTTTTAATCTTATTTAATTTTATTTAATTAAATTAATAAACATATAACAATAAATTAAATAAAATTAAAAAAAATCATTCTTTTCAGAATTAGAGTCAAAGTTTGATTCTATCTCTGCCCTACGATAACATCAATATTTATCCACGACATTACAAACGTTAATCATGTACGTCCTTTTGGTGTGAACATAATACGTACAACATACATTTATCATCTGCCAAGATTCAGTTTTGACTTGTCGTTTGCTTTGTACCTTTCGATCACAACATGTACTGATTATATTTCCACAACTTTAATTGCCACTTGCTAGTGATTCATATCATAGCTATAAATGTACACCCAAATTTTCATATTCTTTTTACATTGATTAAGAATGTATAAATTTTGAGTTAATAATGTGTATTATCTAATTAATAGATTAATAATATAGTAATTAATTACTAACATGTTAATTAAATAATATAAATTGTTAATCCAAAATTTGTATGATAATAACTGGTGTAAAATGATTGTAAAAATTTGAGTGTGCAACATCATTTTTCATAAATTATCCCTGAAAAATTAGCTATTTAAGTGTGATGGTATAATTAAATATTGAAAGAACTGTTGAGTGACTAGCGTTATAGTAATCTTAAAATAATAGATCTCCTATGACCAAAAGCAAAAAATTAGGGTTATTGGGATTGAAAAAGAATAGAAAGAAGCTTAATTAATAAGGTAGTTGATGAAGTAGCTTGTTGTGTTAAGTGTATCCAAATGATGATTGTTATTCACCGGAAAAGAAGCGACGTGAAAAAGAAAGCTGGGAAGGTGATAACAGAGAAAAGATCATATCAGAAAAAGAGGGACTGAAGAAAGATCTCGTTTTCATTGACCCGAATCTGAGAAAGAGAAGAAAGAGAAAGAGAGGGAGGAATCCATGCAGTTCCAGTTCAGAGTCCTCCATTTATTTTTTACCGTTACCCTTTGAACTTTCATATCCCAAAGGAAAAAAAATAAAAAAAGAAGCTACAAGCAGAAATAGACAAATGAGGAAACGCAAAGAGGGTTTGGATTGGTTTGTTTGCAGAGTGCACACGCGTGAGGGATCAGATTCAGATGAGAGAAAAGAAAGGAAACGCCATGACAGAGAACGGTTTCGGTTTCAAGTAATGAATAACAGAGGCAGGTGAGGAAGAGAGGGGAAGCGGATAAATTATTACATATTCTAAGAGAAATACTATTCTTTAATTAAAAAAAAAGACACGTGATATGTGAGAATTGAATAATTATGTAATTGTTGAATTAAAAAATAAAATATTATTAAATATTAAATTTAAATGACTACAAAATTATTTAAAATAATATTCTTAAAATAAATTTTCTAGTGGTGTGAATGCAAAAGTGATTTATTGGGGTCATTAAAATTGCTTTTTTTATTTTGTTTTTTTTTCTGTTTTTCTTTTATTTCTTGTTTTTTCTTTATTAAATTAATTTAAATACTTTTGTTTTGATTTGTTTTTGCTTTGTTTGGTTTGGGAAACGGTTTTTCTGGCTTGCGCTTTTGGATTTTTGCAGGAGGATGACGGAAGCATCCGTTACACGTGCGGTTGAGATCATGGCCGCACACGTGTACGGTACAAGCTGTTTGTGTTCTTTTTTGTGTGTGGCTGTGGGTTTCGAGACTGTACGTTGTTAAGAAACAAAATACAAATGCTGTCAGGTTTGTGTTTGTAAGGATTCCAATGGGCCCCATGCTCAATAGACCCATTACCCTTTTATTAGATAATGGATTACGGAACTTTGATATTTATACATGTTTGCGAAACATTATTTTTTTTTTAAATAGATATTTTTAAAAGATTAAGTTATTTTATAAAATAATTATTATATTTGAAAAAAATTATTTTTTAAAAATTTTTACATGAAATTTAATATAAAATAAAAGTTTTTTTAACTAATAATCGTAGATAAAGATTAAGTGTTGTTTGGGATAAAATCTTTTTCGATTATTGTATAAAAGCTTTTTGTTATAATCGATTATAATTGATTCATTTTTATGTTTGGATGCATTATTAAAGTGATTTTAAGTTAATCTAATTAGTTTGGATGATATAAAAAAGAATCGCTTTTATGTATTAAATTACTAAAATAGGTATTTTAAAAAAATTATTTGATTGAGGATAAAATGGTATTTACATATCAAAATGTAAGGAATAATCTATATCTAAAATCATAAAACTTCAATCTTCAAGATTATAAAAATTAGCTTTAAAAAGCTTTTATTTTACATTGAATTTCGTATAAAAAAAATGAAAGCTAATTTTACCAAACATGATTAAACACTATTCAAACAGCTTTTTTCCCAGAAAAAACTAATCATAATCCTATCCAAACATGCACTAAAGTTTATGATTTTAACTTATAGATTATTTCTTACATTTTGATATGTAAATACTATTTTATTTTCAATCAAATAATTTTTTTAATTATTCTATATCTATTTTAGTAATTTGATGCATAAAAATAAATTTTTTTATATCATCTAAATAAATCATATTAGTTTAAAATCACTTTACAAAATAAATCATCTAAACATAAAAATAAATTAATTATAATCGATTATAACAATAATCGATTATCAACATAATCTATAATTTTTAACTTTCCCAAACAAACCTTTATAATTAAAATTGTTTCATCCTTCTTATTTTATTTGTTAGTTAACTAGCGTTTTTGAACCATGTATTATACGGAATAATAACTTCTATTAAATTATTTTTTATAATAATTTAATTTAATTTTATTATATAAATATATTTATTTTTATATACTTATTATTTTATTAAAAATAAAATTTTAATTAAGAATCTAAATTATCATATAAACAGTTAAAATTTGTTTGTTTAAGTTTTTTTACTGAAAAGTACTTTTTAATTAAAAACAATTTCTAAAAAATTTTAAAATACCTTTAGGTAACCTTTTAAAATAATGAGAATAAGAAAAAATAAATTTCTAATTATTTGGAGAAGCTATAATGAGTAATTCCAAAAAAATAAAAAATATGTAAAAGAGAGAAAAATTCATTTAAAGTAATGTAAACATTTTTTTTTAATAAAAATATTTTTATATCATTTTAAAATAACAAATGTTATCCTTCATATCTTTCAAAAAATAATATTGGAATCTCCTACAGTTGTCAACAAACTATAAGGTGATGCAGTTTTGAATCTCATCCTTGAAATTGGTTGAATTATATTTATTATTAATATTTTATTATACAACATCATATTTTTAATGGTGAAGATATGGTGTAATTTTAAAGTAATTGCACAAAATTTGTTTCCTTCAAAAATGATTTTTGTAATTGTATCCAAATGATAAAATAAGAATATATTATTAATTCCAGTATTAGTACCATTTAAGCAAAAACATTATTTTTTAATTAAATACAAATATGTTTTTACCATTTTATAAAAACACAAGATAATATTTTTTATCATTTTCTTTATTCAATTTTATGGTGGGTCAACTCGCCTAAAAAATATATTAAAAAAAAGAAATGATGGGTTAGTGGGTTAAACATGTCAACTTGACAAAATTAAATTAAAAAAATGATGGATTAGGCAAGTCAATATACCAAAAAGTGAATAAAAAGGTGAGTTAGATGAAGTTAACATGTAGGTTGACATGCTTAATCCATCACCAAAAATTAAAAGAAAAAGAAAGAAAACTAACTTAATGAGTCAATTTATCTCGTCCCGTCCGCTATAATTTGCAAGTTTACAAGTTAGGTTAAAATTACTCGCCTAAAATAATAAGAAAATAATTATTTAATAATTAAAATACATATATAAAAAGTATATATATAGCCACAAATAAGAAATGTTTACTATTACAAAATTAAATAATCATCTTTTAAATTTTCACTTTCTTTTAAAGTTTATACCAAACTTATTACTAATCTAAAAATTTTATCATTTATAAATTTATAGTCACCTTCTTTTTATTTTGTCTAAAATATATCACTAACAATATCAACTTGAGATATAATAATATAATTTGAATATTAACAATTTATTACTTAACAAATCTTAGAAGTATTAAAAGAACTATCACTTCATTTGATAATAAAATAATTATTTAACAATAAAAACTACTGAGTTGAAATCACTTACCCATGTAATTGATTTCTCCCATACTATTTTTTATATTAACATGTGACACACATACAAAAGTCAAAAAATTACTTATGGACCTATGAAATGAATCGTATAGACTCATCCTGTTATGTTCTATTAATTGATTTATCTTGGATATGCAACAAAAGCAATACAACCATCGTTAAGTATATTAAAGTGCTTATAGCAATATAAAAAAATAACACAAATGTACCTACCAAAAAGAATATGAATATTAAAATATATAATATTTTAATATTATAATATTATAATATTTTATGTAAATAATAATTTATTGAATTATTAAATATATTTTATTATAAAATATTTTTATATAATTATTAAATATTAAATTTAAAAATATATTTGTCATTAAATATTTTTTATTAAATGTTAATTATTAATTATTTAATATCTTAATATTAAAATATTTTATTCAACTATTTTATTAAATAATATTATTTTATTTAAATAATGTGTTTTAATTATTAACTCTTTTATAATAAAATATTTTTTTAATTATTTCTTCATTCACACATGCTATACATGGGAAAGGAAAAACATTTCACAAGAACTTAACATGTAGAATGAATAGTATTAGCTCATTGCATGAAAAGATGACATATGGCTCTTTGAATGATAAGATAACATGTATTTTCTTTTAATGAAAAGAGGACATGTGTAATTTTTGTCTTGTAGTTAAAATTTTGAATTGTATAAATAGTAAATAGATAATTAAAATGAGACATGTAAATAAGAGAAGATGACACATATTGATATAGACTCAAAATATGGACAAAATGACACATGTAAGTTTTGTTCTTTAGCAAAAGCTTCTAATTGTATTAATAGTAGATAGATTAGGGTTGATATAATTTGTTGGCTTTCTGTTCATAATAACAATATAATGTGTGTTTGAATTATGAGATAATTTATAATCTTATTATAAATTCTTCTTTAACTCTGTTTATGTTGAGCCTTATTGCAAATCCCTACATAACCGGTCCCAAGTTTGGATAAAAGATGAAGGTTGTGTTAGGTAGTCAATAACCAACGAAAACGTTGTTGAATCTTTATGACATGGACAAATGATGTGATTGTGTTAATACTAGGTCGTTGCTCCTAAGCAACGCGTTCTATGGCTCGAGTATAGCGTCAAATGAGCAAGAGCCGCTGCATCGCCGCCTGGGTGTAGTAGAAAATAAGCAAGGGTTCCCACATTTTTCTGAACATGTGTATATAAAGAAATTAGTTCACAAGAGTAAGATGCATTTTGGAACTTAGAATATAGGCACTCTTACAGGTAAATCAATGGAAATAGTTGACATCATGATTAGAAGGATGATTAATTTTATGTGCCTACAAGAAACTAAGTGAGTTGGAGAAAAGGTAAAGGAACTTGACACTTTAGGTTTTAAGCCTTGGTACACCGGCAAGGTAAAATCTAAAAATGAGGTAGGCATAATAGTATATAAGAATTGGAAGAATAATGTTGTGGATGTGAGAATGCTCAGAAATAGGATCATAGCTTTGAAGTTTGTTGTGGAACAAGAAACTTTTAATGTTATCAACGCGTATGCACCCCAAGTAGGGTTAGACGAGCACTACAAGATAAAATTTTGGGAGGATTTAGAAAGTTTAGTTCAGGGAATATCATTAGGTGAGAAGATTTTTCTAAGAGGGGACCTAAATGGTCATGTGGGGAGCAAATCTAGGGGGTATGAAGGTTTGCATGGGGGTATGGCCTAGGAGTAGCTAATACAGAGGGCAAAGCGATTCTAGATTTTTCGGTAGCTTTTGATTTTATAATAGCTAATAATTGTTTTAGGAAGCGAGAAGAGTATCTTATCACATATAGAAGCGGAGATTCTTGTTCTTAAATTATTTTCTTTCTGATAAGGAAATTTGCTAGAAAGCTGTGTATGGATTGCAAAGTCATCCTTGGAGAGAGCTTGACTACCCAACACAGGGTTTTGGTTATGGATGTATAGGTTAAGATGAGAGTAAGGAGAAATTGTTGAGACAGAGTCCCAATGATCAAATGGTGGCAACTAAAGGGAGAAAAACAAATGCTCTTTCAGAGGAGAATTATGGAGGAAGATGTTTGGGAGGTACAAGGGAGTGCTAATGATATGTGGGACGAGATGACTAAAGAGATTAGGAAGGTAGCAAAAGAGACACTCGGTGAATTAAGAGGCTTTGGACCCAAGGATAAAGAATCTTAGTGGTGGGACGTAAGTATATAAAATACAGTTAAGGTTAAAAAGGAATGTTATAAAGCTTGGCACATGTGTGAAAATGATAAAAATTGGGAAAATTATAAGACAACTAAAAAATATACTAAGAAGGCGGTGAGCGAGGCGAAAGATAAAGCGTTTAATGAGTTATATCAATCTTTGGGAACCAAAGAAGGAGAAAAGAATATTTACAGACTTGCTAAAAGTAGGGAAAGTAAGATAAGAAACTTGGACCAAGTGAAATGCATTAAGGATGAAGAGGGTTAAACCTTGGTTACGGAACAAGGCATTAAGGATTAATGAAATAGTTATTTTCACAAGTTATTTAATGAGGGAAATGTAACATTAGGGCACTTGGACATTCTAAACACTAGAGAGGAGGACCAAAATAAAACTTTTTATCGTAAAATTCGGGAGTTTGAGGTAAAAGAAGCTTTAAAGAAGATGAATAATGAAAAAGTGGTCAGACCGGATAATATACCTATTGAAGTATGGAAGTTCTAAGAAAAAGCTAAATGAATGGAGGAGAAGCACTTTAATTCCTATTTATAAGAACAATAGAGATATACAAAACTGTACAAATTACAGAGAGATTAAACTCATGAGTCATACCATGAAGTTATGAGAAAGAATAATTGAACGGAGATTAAGACAACAGACTCATACCTCAGAGAATAAATTTAGTTTTATACCTGAGAGGTCAACCATGGAAGCAATCTATCTTCTACGAAGATTGATGGAGAGGTATCAGAGGAAGCAAAAAGACCTACACATAATTTTCATTGATCTGAAAAAAAAACCTATGATAGGGTACTAAGAGAGGTCTTGTGGAAGGCTCTAGAGAATAAAGGAGTTCGTATCGCTTATATTCGAACAATTCAAGATATGTATGATGGGGCTAAAACTAGTGTGAGAACGCAGAGCGGGGTCACAGAAGATTTCCCTATAACTATAGGACTGCACCAAGGGTCAATTTTGAGTCCTTATCTTTTTACCTTAGTCTTGGATGTGCTTACTGCACATATCCAATAGTCGATACCACAATGCATGCTTTTTGCATATGATATAGTCTTAGTTGGAGAATCAAGATATGAAACAAATGGAAAAGTAGAACTATGGAAACAAGCTTTGGAAGAACATGACTTCCGTCTAAGCAGGAGTAAAACGGAGTATATGGAATGTAAATTCAGTAAGAAGCGTGCTAATATTAGCTTAGCGGTGAAAATTGGAGACCATATTATACTACAAGTCACGTGATTTAGGTATCTTGGATCTATCATACAAAATTATGGAAAGATAAAGGAAGATGTAAACTATAAGATTCAAGCTGGATGGATGAAATGGAGGAGTGCTTTAAGAGTTATTGGTGATAGAAAATTGCTTCTTAAGCTTAAGGGTAAATTTTATCGCACAACTATAAGACCCGCGATGTTGTATGGTACTGAATGTTGGGCAGTAAAAAGCTAACAAGAGCATAAGATCAGTGTCGCTGAGATGAGGATGTTGCGCTGGATGTGTGACCATACAAGATAAGATATGATTAAAAATTAATATATTAGAGAGAAAGTAGGTGTAACACCTATTGTGGAAAAGATAAGAGAATCTCGCCTTTGGTGGTTTGGATATCTAAGGAGAAGACCCTTAGAAGTCCCTGTAAGAAGAGTAGATCAGGTAGAAGATAACCCAATAGCTAGAGGTAGAGGAAGACCGAGAAAGACTATAGGTAAAATGATTAAAAAAGATTTAAATTTGTATGACATTTCTAAAAACTTGGTTTATGATAGGGCACAATGACGTTATTTGATCCATGTTACCGACCTCACCTAATGAAAAAAGACTTAGTTGTTGTTGTTCTATTATAAATTTTTCTTTAAATTGGTAATTAGTTTTGGTTTTGAAATAAGAATAGCCTCACCTCACTCTAAATTATCTGTACCAAAAAAAAAATTCTTTGATAGAAAAATAAAGATAGAAAAATGTGATGAAATGTTTGTTTTTTGTATTGATAAAAAATAGTGTAAAAATAGTATAATAAAATAATATGTAAATAATATTTTTATATTTTATAAGTAATTTTATTTGCATATTAAAGTTCTTACGTTAGTTTTGCACTAATTAACAATAACTTGATTATTAGTTAACAAAGTTTATAAATTAATTATTATTATTTTAATCTAATGTATAGATTACTTATTGAATTAGTAAATTTTTTAGTTCATCATTAACAATTTACTAATTTGATAATTAAACCGTACAGCTTATTCAAAAATAATTATGTCATGGTTAATTGATGTAAAAATATATAAAACTTTAATATGAAATAATCATTTTCTTTCTTTTTTTTTTCTCATTTCAAAGCCTTGCCATCTTTACATTTTTTGTATTTTATTTAAAATAAATAAATCATTTTTTATTTATTTATTGAGAGAATTTTGAATCTAATGTTTTTATTTAGATTTTCATCTACTATGCATCTATACTTAAATTAGAATGGAGGTAATATAACAAGAAAAGATCATCATCATCAAACTCATGGTTAACATGAAGAGACCAAAAATATATATATATATTAGGGGTCAAACTCAACTTCAAGTTAAATCAATAATATTGTTGACTTTTACCTATAATTTAGGTCATCATAAAAAATTGTGTAAATTGTATTTCAAAGTTCAAACTAATGTATGCAATTTGACACTTATTTTTTTAAAGGGAAAAATGATAGGAAGGATATATTATTTCAATAATATTATTGGTTAAGGTCTTAGTGACATACTTGGATCAAGGGCAAAGCTAGTCAAGATTGGTTAGGGGTTGCCAAATAAAAAAATTATATGTTCAGGGTTGAATTAAAAATATTTTATAAAAAGAATCAATTATAAAATTAGAATTTTAAGCAAACTTTGGGGGGCTAGGCCTCCCTTAAACACAACCAGCTTTATTCCTGCTTGTAATTTTGAAGAGTAAGCATAGGTAAACCTAGATAATTGCCTACTTAAATGAATTTTTTATACTAAGGTTACTTGTAATCCATGATCATAGTCTTTGGATGCCAAAGGATATCCTTGGGATGAATGACCACCAAGTGCAATTATTAGACACTTTTTTTTTTGTTTTCCTAGAGTGTCCCTTCACCCGAAGGTGAGAGACTAATCTGTCGAGTTGGGCAGGATCTCGTAGGGCAGCAAAGTTCTCCCAACCGAGTTTTAACGCAGTTGTATACCCAAGGTTCGAACCCGAGACCCTTGGTTAAGCTAGAACAGTCCCCTACCAGCTGATCTACATGCTCAGTGGTTATTAGACACTTGTTATATATAAAGTAAAATCAGCTATAGCTTGAATTATTTTTTTTCTTTTGGCCAAAGATAGGAATTTGTTATTGAGTAATTAATGAGAGGAAACTGAAGTTCCAAAAACGACTATATAGCCAAACAAAAAGACAACAACCTTCCCAATTAACCTATAGCTGTTACAAAATCTTCTCTCCTAGTTCTAGCTATGTTAAATGTTTAAACTGCTGAAATACATTGGGAAGAAAAAATTCTTGCATTGGATCCATATGGATAGTTCTATGCCTTCCGCTGTTCTTCTTGTACTGAATAAGAGCATCACCTAGCCATTGATGCAAAGATTGATGAGGCAATGAAGGGGTGAATCAGATAGGCATCAAGTCCCAAACATCTTGAGCAAATTAGCAATGTAAAAATAAGTGAGATATGGTCTCTTGGTGGTTGTTACAAAAAGGTCTTAAGAGTCCCGTATCGTCTACCTCAATATTTTGGGTGCGATTTATATATCTGTTGAACTACTTCACTTAATACTAATTAGTTTTAAGTCAGAATCTTACATGGTATCAGAGTCAATATTTTATCTTCGTCACCTACTTGGCTAGGCCTACTTCGATAGTCTCGCCTGTTCCATAGGTGTAAATTCCCCTAGAGTGTAGATTTTTTTCACCGCTAGAGCACCATGACCAACCTCCAATTCTCCAAATGAAGTATTTGATTTTTGGAAGAAGTTTTAAACCCCAAATTTTCTTCATGGGATATTATCAAGGCTATCACGTTGACCATCAAACTGAAGAACATACAAGGCAATACGAACTATGTATTTACCAGAGGAGTGAAAATGCCATCTCGTTCGATCTCCACCATCACAGATAGGGTACCTCATAATAGCTTCGACAATGTCTCTATCAAAAAGCCTGTTAACTACATCTGATTTCTACATGCAAAGCCGAGTATCCATTAAGTCATGTATAAGGAAGGGACCTTGGTGGGGGGAATGATGTGTGCATAAAATTTACACATTATATGCTTATTTAAACATGGGTTTTAGTGCTTTTAGAGAAGAATTACGCCACTTATTTATTATATTGAGTGAATTTTGGACCCGCTGAATTAAATGTATTTTAATTGTATTTTGTAGGAATTTAAGGACTTCTGTGAAATTTTAAGCATGATTATTAAAATTCTAGTAAAGAGCTGCATAAGGACCTTACTGCAATATTTTGAGTATAACTTTTGCTACAAATCTCAGATTGAGCTAATCTTGGTGGTTATGAAAAGATGAGAAAAATTCCTACAACTCTTATGAAGACATCAAAGCCCGGCTCATGTGTTAAGAGGATGAAAAAGTGCATGCAAAGTGGCTAATGAAGTTTGATTAAAGTCAACCATGCGTTCCTAAATTTTAGAAATTAATTTGGATATTTATTTAGGGTGCAAGTATTTCTTACTTAGTGACCAAGCATCTCTGAAATTAATATAAAGATCTCAAGGAGAGTTTCTTAATCTTAGAAGAATATTTGTTTCCTAATTTATATGGATTCAACAAGGGAAAAAATAAGAAATAAAAAATTTAGTCAAAGATTAATTAAAGAAAGTATTGTTGTCAAATTTGTCTCAGTAAAATAAGTATAACTTTTTTTACAAGTATGTGATTTACTTGATTCTGATAGTGTTTGAAAGCTAAAAGAGATATCTACAAATCTCATGCTAACAACTTTCCTTAATTAAGCTGTCATTAATGCAAAACTTGTGCCCCAAATAATAGCAAAGCAAAGTTTGACCTAATTTGTCCTACTTTCCTTGAATTATTATAAATAGAGGGCAAATCTAAGGATTTGAGAGAGTGGCAACAGAGTCAAATAGTCTAACTTTGAAGGCTAAGAAGAGTTCACCAATGAAGACTTCCAACACCTTTCTCTTCTAGGATTATCTTCATGATGTTTCTTCTACCATTTTATTTGTTTTTTGCTTTTATAGCCATGAGTGGCTAAACTCTTTTTTTGCTAGGATGAAGATGTAATTTAGTTTGGTTGATGATGTATTTAGATTCATTAATTTAATATAAGTTTTTTTATTCAATTGAGTGTTTATCATTATTTTTTAATGCTTTTGTGAATTGGTCACCCATAAATTAATCTTGTGAGTTATGTAGAAAATTAAAAAATTTGTACATAACTTAGACCATATGATAAATGTCATAATCTTGACTATCTAGGAATAAAAGTTACTGGTTGTGTGGGTTTTGCTTGAGATTTCATAGATCATATAATGCCTTTAGTTATTGGGATCCAATTAAAGAATTGATTGAGTTTCTAGGATTAAAGAGGATTGACACACCAAGGCATTAGGTATTAGTTAAATTAGGGAATCTCTCAATCAATTGATTAATTAGAACTTAATTAGGTTGTAATCCTCAATACTAGTAAAAAAAACAAGTGAAATTGAATCTCTAATGTCTTTATCTTTACGTGTTCACTCCTTAACTTGTTATCGTGATTTTCTTGTATTTTCAACTTATTTGTTTTTACCTTTTTTTTTAAATTACTTGTTTTCCTTTCAAGTCTTCTTGAATCAATTCATTTCCTAGATAATAGTTGAATTAGCAAAGAGGTACTTGACATCTCAATCCTCGTGGGAACAATACTTACTTATCACTTTATTACTTTTGTGATTTGGTGCACTTGACAATTAATCAACATGAAACTAGGACCTTGAATAGCAAGATGAGTCTCAACATGGATCCAAGGGGTATCAAATATTTCCAGAGTAGTATCATTTCCCACTTCCTACCTAGCACCATGAGAAAGCACTTGCCTTCCATACAAAAGACTTTGTTAAGCCCATGAAGGATTTGTTAAATTTTTTTTAATATGTGTGGACTAGTATATTCATCAATTTTTTAAAATCCAAATTAATTGAATGTCAAATGTTGTGGAGCATCTATTGTTTTAATTCATTTGTGATCAATTTTGTTATTGGGCTCTTATAAGTACTGAAAACTCATGTGAATAATGTTGTTTTGAGTTTGTGAGCCTTGTGTATGAGTTTTCTATGATGGGTAGGTTAACCCATATTGTAAACATAAGGAAAGACCCTTATTCTCATCCTATATGTATTGTGGTTACCCCATTGAGGTCACAAGAGTTTTGTGCGCATATAGGAAATAAAGATAGTTTCTCTCCCCTACACACATGCACTGTTTACAATTTATCTTTAAAGATTAGGCATGACTGCACTTATATTTGTCCTTTACAGGTGATTCTATAACCCAATCTCTAGTAATTTATATTTTATACATGCCATAATTTGGGGTTACATGAATTTAAGAATTTTGACATGTCGTCAATTAGTTTGAAACAAAATTCCTTCAATTGGTATCAGAGCTAATTTAATCCTAATTATGGTTGTAAATTACTTCTTGTTGAGATTAGGAATTTCAGTCAATTCAATAACATCATTTTTTTTTGTAAAATTAATTAAAACCCAAAATTGATTTTGATTCTCGTTGTTTGAAGTTTTGACAAATTTTTAATGTAATTTGCGTATATATTTTTTGTGCAATTTTTCAACCATACAAGAACATCATTTATGATTTTTTTCTCAGGAATTATGATTATTATTATTATTATTATTATTATTATTATTATTATTATTTTCTAATTTTTATTTTGGAATGTGCTCCATGTGCACAATAATTAATTTTAGTAATTTTCGTGAATCATGGCTAGACTCATTTATTTTGATTTCTTTTAGAATTTTGAAGTGTAAAAAAAATAAAATAAAAGCCTAGTGCTCTCCAATTTTGGCCCTGAATTTTGTGTGTGTATATTTTGATATTATGGAACTTCTGATATTGTATACTCTCTGAATTTTGATTTGAAAATATTGGTACATAATTGTGATATTATTGTGTTTATGATATGTAGTATACTCTCATATGTAACTAAGTTTAGATATCTAAATAAATTTGGAATTATTTTGTGCATATAATATTGCGTAATGTGTTACAAATTATTGTGCTTTAGTGAAATGTTGTGCAATTTGATCCAGAAATTTATTTTGGAATATTTAGAGTTGTTTTCGACAATTTTGCTCATATTTATTATTTAGATAAATTGTGTATGATAAGGAGCATTAATATTAATAAATATTTTATTTTGATGCCAAGAAATTCATGTTAATTGTGCCCTTTTATTGTTGTTGAGAAATTTTTTTTTTATGGAAGGCTTATTTAAATAAGTTTGAGCATATTAAAATTTATAAAAATTGTTTATTTAGGCATATTTTGCTCCTCTTTAATTACCAAAACTAATTTTATTAGTTGAACTTGTTGAGCTCTATAAATTGTACAATATGATTCTGGGAGTTATTCTTGAAATAATTTTATCATTATAAAGAGCATGATATTGCATCATGTGTTGCATATAATTGTTTTGGTATTAGACGATTGTATATTAACAATATTAAAGTCCTTTGATATATATTATCAAGAATTAAAGTGCATTGCAAATTGTATGTAAATTTAATTTTATTTTATTGTATATTGTGTCATTGCAAATTTATATAAATTTCTTCAATATGATCATTATAAGAATATTATTTAAATTAATTTTGATTATTGAGAAATATTTAAGGTAATGACAAATTTATATTAAATTATTATTGTGGTTAAGTTTTATATATCTCATAAAATTGAGAAGTAAATCTTATTTCAATAAGATTTTATTGTTATCCTCTAATGTTTATTTTGTGAGCCATTTGTAAGAGTTGTATCAAGTTCTGGTGATCTGAATCTTACTAAGTTAGCATCTAATTTTGTTGGCTCTACACACAACGATGAGCAACGTACACTATCTGAGATTAGTTATAAAACTTATATGGTTATTGGCATATTGTATTATTGTATAAGTGGAGAACTTTGTTCTTAAGGTTTTCTTCGTCCTCTTTATGTCTGTTTTAGAATATGCAATAATGTATGAGAGTATAGAAATTATCTGATTGATGTGACATGAAAATTTTGAAACTCTATAAGCAATTTTGTTATTAATTATTGTAGTTTCTTATGGTCATATGCTCACTTGTTCTAAAACTAGTATTGTGTTTTTTTAAATCTTGTGAGATCTTATCTCTAAGAGTTCCATTCAGAATATTTATAATTATGTTGGACATTTTGTATAATTGTGAGCTCGCCTTCGCAGGACCAATTACAATAAAGTGTTGTATTGTTAATAATGTTGTTATATTTTCATTGGAAATTATGTTAATAATGCACTTACCATATCGGTTTGTCTTTATTAAAATGATTTTTATTTACAAATGAAGAGCAATTAATCATTCAAGTAATCAAAACATTCATGAGGTAACATGTTTCATATGTTTTGTTGAATGCATTAAATGATTGTACCCTTAGAGTTTTCAATATCCTCTCGATACTAGCTTTAGCAATATGATATTTAATGATTTGTGAGAGTTTGCTTGTTCATTGTAATCCGCGACCCTTAGGCAGGATTATAATGACTTAACAACTCAAATTGTTCTGACACACACACACACACACACACACACACACATATATATATATAATGTTATTCATTGTTAAGTGTTTTATTGAATTGATTTAAGTAACCTTGAATGTTTGTCATATTTTGTGAAACTTAACGAATAAGATAATTGAGCATTCTGTAGCAATCCAATTTTGTTATTTGGACAAGTAATTTTTGTTAAATAAAAAAATATTTTCTTAATAATGTTGAATGGATTGCAATTAATGTTGGGTTGTGTAAGTAATGGATATACCCTTCGATCTGACATTATTTGACATAATCATTTGTGTGATAGAGAAAATAGTTTAAATATTTATTTTGAAAATATTAAAAAATATTACTTGTACATAAATTATGAAAATATTGGTTCAACTATTTTACTCTATCAAGTGAGAGAGACTTGCATATTGTAATTCGGGACCCTTAGGTGGGTGGGATTGCAATGATGCAAGGGTTCTAGTTCAATTAATTGCCTAGTTAATTAAACAAGGGAAAACAAATATAATTATAGTTGCTTACATATAATACATATCTTAATGCATGATTTTCTCTAACTTTTGTATCTATCATCGTTTTGTTATTACTTGTTGGGACCTATTGAGAATATTGTTGAGTCTCTTAAAGTATGATGTAATATAGTGAACTCCTTATAATTGTCATATTGTGTTGATATATTTTAGTCTTAATAAGACACGTTGAAAGCATAATTAGCTTGTAAAGGTCTAAAAATAAATTTTCTATTTTGTACCATTATTTGTGTTGTATTAAACCACTAGCTTATTGAGCTTATTTTATAATAAATATTATCGTAACAATTTGGAAAATATTATTTTTTGTCGATGGATAGTGATAATTATTTTGGCTTAATATTTTGGAATGATAACTTTGAAGATTTCTTGTTATATTATTCAAATGTCAAAATCTTCAAAGGAATTTTAGTTTTGCTAATTTTTTTCAAAAAAAAAATTATGGGATTAAAGTCATTCAAGTATTGTTGTGAAGGAAACATTCTTCTAATTGTGGTTTAATCATTTTGTGAAGATTTATTTATTTTTTTAACTCACATTATTGTGTTAATCAGTTCAACTTTATAAAAGAATTTCTTTTGTCGATGGTACAAAAAATTTATGATGAATTTTTTTCAGTTAAATCAATTGTACCTATGACATTCACTTTGAGAAATTTCGTTTCTTTTGGACTGAAGTAAAAGAATATGTATATTTAATTCTTGTGTATTTATATGTTGATTTTATAAATTACCTGACAATCAATATGAATTGAAACTCTTCGTTTCTTATAAGAAGAAAATAATTTTATAACTATTGTTTCTTTTGAAATATTTGTTGTAAATTTTATAGTCTGTTATATATGAAACCTAATATTAGAGGCAATTAAATGCCTAAGAGTAAGTTAAGTTGACTTGATACAGGTTGTCAGGTATTATTGTTTAATATTGATTTTGGTGTTGTTTACATCATTGGTTATTGACATAAGTAAGTGGGAGCAAATTTGTTATTAATGTGCTTTATGCTAGTTGTATATTGATTGACCAATATTGCTATTGTTAAACGAAAAACAATATTTTATATTGAATTGTTTCTAGCATATGAAAAATCTTGGTGATGTCATTTTGTGTTTAAGGCATAAAGACTTTTTAAATCATATTATATTAACAGATTATCTCACAAGGCACATATTGTTATAAATTTTTGAAATGTATTTGTGTTCTTATTGAACATTAATGTTAACTATAGTAAAAGTTAGAGATTGTCTTTTGATATGTCCTCATTAGTGGTTAAGTATAGGTCTCATGTACTTTCGCTACTGGTAATCTAATTTTGTGCTCAAGTATGCATGCATTTATTTTATGTTTTTTATTTTTTGCTATTGTGATCACATGAATTTTGAGTGAGTTGTTGAAAACTTGCAAGTGGTCTCATATATGTGTAAGACATTTAGGATTTTGATCTCACTCATATGTTGTCAAGTTTTTTTTTTTAGTGGTCATTATAGTTTTGTGAAGTATAGATTACCTAATTTGTGAAAATTCTTTTATGGTTTTGTGTTTGCAATGATAAAGAGAAGTTGACTTGTTGTGAAGTATCATATGGATACTTGTAATCTCCTCAATTGTGAATGCAGAGTTTGTAGTTAATAATGAAGTAATTTTATGAGATTATGTGGTTGATAAATTTTGTATTCATTTGACTTAATATTGTTTCTATTGTTATGACCACATTTTAAATAACTCTGCAAAATTGTGTTTCTCTTTATTTTGATATTTGTATTGTTGAAGAGAGATTGTGAGTTTTAGACTCACATTGAGTACTCTACCACAGAGCTGATAGTCTCACTAATAATAATATTACTATTAGAGTATTTTGAAACTTTTAGACTCTAATGAGGTTGTTATTGTTATTTTATTTTGATATGTTGGATTAGTGGGAGAGTGTGTTCGACTTCCCCTATGGCCCAACAAGTATTTGGAGATGGTAGTTGGTGCTCAGGTTCAGCTCAAACCCGTGTTGTGGAGCACATTGACAAGACTTGGGTCTTGATTGGTAACTCCCATAAATACTCGGAATCGCTTCCGCTTGAGAGGGAGCATACTATTGTTGAGACTCACACTTGAGGAAGAGAATATTAAAAATTTAAGTGTGAGTGTTGAAGTCTCACATTGATAAAGAATGGGTTAAGTGAATAATATATATGTGAGAACTCATAGACTCATTACTTTAAAGTTTTGAGTCAATATATAACGTTAAATCTACTATTGTGTTTTCTTACTTAGTTTATTGATGGAGATCTCTCTTGCTATTGGGCTCCCCCTATGGTTTAACAGGATTACTTCCTCGTTGTGCATGGAGAAAGGAGGAGAAGGGAAATTTCCTGCCTTTGTATACTTCGTACAATAGAGATTGATGCAATTAACCTCCAACCTTCTTTTGCTAAAAGAGCTAGGTTCATAGCGCTTATATCTTTGAATCTCAACCCACCAGCTTGTGGCTTGGAGGCACATAACTTTTTACCACTAATCGACGGTATTACTCCACCAAAACTTATTGATCAATCTTTGAATATCATCACAACCTCCTTCTGGCAATCGAAAGCAAGATATAGTATATACGGAAGAGCCGAAAGAAATGATCTAATTAAAATTGCTTTACCTGCTTTTGATAGAAGCTTGTTTTTCCATCCTTTAAATGTGTTCTTTATTTTCTAAATAATGAAAGTGAAGGTTTCTTTTTTAGATCTGTTCACCATTGATGGAAGGCCCAGGTATTTATCTTGTGCTGCTATATTCCTTATATTTAGTTGATTAGCCAGCTGAGTTCTCACCCTTGTAAGAGTGTTCTTGGAAAAGAAGATGGCTGACTTGTCCAAACTGATCATCTGGCCACTGAAATTCTCATACTTTTCCAAGAGGTTCGAAATTAAATGAATGTGGTGAATATCAGCTTTACTAAACAATATAGAATCGTCAGCAAAGAACAATGAAGAAATCATAGGGCATCGACTACTGATTTTAACTCCTTTGAACTGATATTACCTCTCAAGTTAAGCAACCATAAACGAGAGACCTTCACAACAAAGCAAAAGGAGCAAAGGGGAAAGGAGATCCCCTTGTCTAAGGGGCCCCTTGATGGCAGGAAATAACCAAAAGCCCCACCTCCAATAAAGACAGTATATGACAAAGGTTAAACAAGCCATAATAAATTTGACAAAGGAATTATCAAAACCAAGCAACAACATAATATAATGAATGTAGTCCCATTCAACCCCACTGTAAGCTTTACTAGCTCATATCCAATTTAAGAGCCAACTCATAATAATTCCCCAATTGTTTTGATTTCAGATAATGCATAAGCTCAAGGGCAATGAGTAAATTGTCAGAGATGAGCCTACCTTGAATAAAAGCACTCTGGTTGGGAGAGAATTTTATCCATAAGATGTTGCCTTCAGCTGACGAACACTTTAGAGAAGATTTTGCAAAGCACAGTGCATAAGCTAATACGTCGAATTTGGGACATATCTTGCACATGTAGAGTTTCAGTGACTAATGCAATAACTGTGTGGTTTATATTATGAAGAAGCTTACCATTACGGAAAAAAATTCAAAACTGCCTCATGAATATAATTCCCAATAATATCCCAAATTTCCAATAACTCCCAAAAATGGACCTGGAAATCCATCATCACCCGGAGCTTGAATAATATCCTTGTAGCTGCCTCATACCAATAGCTTAAATGATTATAATCATAATTGTACGGACCAAATCGGTCTGCCCAGTTCACCTAAGAAATTTGTGACTCAAGTTCTAGGTTGATTGAGTCAATTTATTAGATTGATTTTTTCAATGACTCGTCAAACTCAGATTGACCCGGTGACCCACTCTATCAGGTTGATCATTTTTTTAACTGAAACATAATAAAAATGTAATTTTTAAAATTTAAATACAATTAAAGATCTTTGTCATAAAGTACATTCTACTACTAGACTATATATGTCCGTTGAATATTATTCTCACTTTTTAATTTTTTTATTCTAATTTCTTAATTTATATTATTATCTAACTAATTAATAGGTTATTATCACCACTTGTTTAGAAGTATTTTTTTTATATAATATTTTTTGTTTGGTGCTTTTTAAATTTTTTATTTTAAGTAATCTTTCATAGAATATCTTTTAAAAATATTTTTTTGTTTGAATTTTTCAATTCAATCGTTTGACCGACGGTCAAACTGTTGATCCGATGACTTAGCCTTCTAATCGAGTCAACCTTTGTTCTAGGTTATGCAACTATCATTATAATAAATAAAAACTTAAATGCTTAAAATAAACTTAAATCGTGATAATAATTTATTAATATATAAAATGGCATACATAATATATTGTAAAACTAACACATAAGTGAAAACATATTGGGGTAAATAATT
Source organism: Ormosia semicastrata (assembly GCA_029884595.1). NCBI lineage: Eukaryota > Viridiplantae > Streptophyta > Magnoliopsida > Fabales > Fabaceae > Ormosia > Ormosia semicastrata. The sequence continues at coordinate 5,772,062 of JAQQTO010000036.1, read as the reverse complement.
AGAATTAATAAGACCATTATAACTTACTTTTACCAAAAAACAAAAAAAGACCTGTATAACTAAACAATTCAACACAGTAAAACTGAACAAACTTAGATTTCACTTATTTAACTTTTTTACTAGCAATTAATCTAAGACGATGCATATCTGCTTCATCGATTGTTAAATGATTTTGCTCATAATACTAGTGACTGACCCATGTCTTGCAGGGGTATTTTAAGAAAAATAGTTATATAATATTTTATATATTATTAATATTTCATTATTTCTGTATACACATCATAAATAGAATTTTTTTTTTATCTGTATAAATATGTAAGCTTTACGACTGAGATAATTTTATATTTTCAATTTTTATTTTTATTTTATCAGCAGATATCATTTGTTAATTCAAGATTCATGTTTCAATAAAAAGATATTTAAAAAAAAACTTCAAAGATAGATATGGATAGGAATGGTAAGGTTAAAAGAGACAGAAAAATATATTTAAATAAATAAAGTAATATAACAAATTAATTCACTTTTAAAAAAGAGTATTTAAATTTATTATATATATAGAGGTGGACAAGAATAAAAATAATTGGCTAAAAAGAATAATTTTACCTTTAGGTGGTTTCTATTCTATGGTATATGTACGATGTATGGTACTTTTGTATTTACAACTATTAGACTCTGTATTAAGTTTCAAGTAACAATAATTTAAAAATTATCAATATTGTCCATACTATATATTGAAGGTACTACAAAAATCTCCTTATGTTTGTTATATCTTTAGTCACATAATATAGCAGAACACTATAATAATAATAAAATTGGCTAAAAAGAATAATTTTACCTTTAGGTGGTTTCTATTCTATGATATGACGACGATGGTACTTTTTTATTTACAACTATTAGACTCTGCATTAAGAAGAACAATAATTTAAAGATTATCAATATTGAACTATATATTGAAGGTACTACAAAAATCTCCTTATGTTTGTTATATCTTTAGAAGAAATATAGAAGAAGAAGAAGAATAAGAATAAGAAGAATAATAATAAGAAGAAGAATAATAATAATAATAATAAGAATAATAATAATAAGAAGAAGAAAAAGAAAAAGATTTAGAAATTTGAAACCAAGAAGAAGAAGAGCTGCTTTGGAAAGAAAGCGACATGGACAAAAACAACATTTGTTGAAAGAGAGGGCACGAGTGCATCACCAATTGCAATTCTGTTTGACCAAACCTTTCTAAAAGTAATATTGAGGTGATGCACTGCGAATTTATATTCCTAACCTACCTATCAAACATATATTTTACAAAGTCCAGTTTTGAATGGAGTGAAGAAATTTCAATTTGGATTCTTCTTTAATTTTGGCTTCTTGGTGCTTTTTTAGTTTGAGTTGTTTCTGAAACGCTTTGGGATACCAATTTTGTTCTGGGAGGCGTATTATGGAAGATGATTCAGAACATGAACAATGCAACCAAGTAATTAGAGAAACTTTGTACTTTAAAATGTACACAAAATCTTAGCCCCCAACCATTTTCCCCCTTAATTTTTAATTTAATACCATACACACCTTTAAAGTTATATTTTTCATGTATTATAGTGGAAAAAGTATTTTAATACTTATAGCAGCATAATATAGTTTAAATTTTTGCATTAAACGTAGTACGCATGACATATTTATACTCCAAATATGAATAATCGATGGTATAAAAGAAGAAACATATATTTTCCAACAGAAGAGTTTTCATAACAGATAAAAAGTCTTATTCCCAAAAGTAATCTCAAAAAGGCACATCGATCTAAACTTCTTTTTCCTTTTTTGATGGCGATAAATAATACATAACATATTCCATCAAAGTCGGTTTCCTCGTAAGCATTAGGCGGAAGAAATACAACTGTGTCCTAACCTAACTTTGGAAGTTGCACTATTTACTTAGCATAATTGTTAGGATGCAAAGTACATACCCATAAAGTTTCATTGTCACAGTAAAACTACAGTAAATCTGCAAATCAGTAAATATATATCAGTATATGGTATACCTACCTACTTGGAGAGGAGCCTTGCCTCCAATGAGGGGGAAGGTGAATTTCTTTTACCCGATTAAAGTGACAGCACTTAGTCAGGTAAAGTTCTTTTCATTGACTAAAGTTGCTAGCTATATATGTTGTTGCGAATCCAAAAGAAGAAAGAAAAAAGACCAAAAAAACTAACAATATATGTATAGGAGTGGAACAGATAAGGTGACTTATCATGAATTTATGAGTTAACTTATTTTTGACCTATTTAAAAGATAAGTTACGCTTAAATTTTTTGAAAGACTTATTTAATTATGTAAATTAAGATTTAGGCATTTAAAAAAGTTTATTTAACTTACTAAGTCTGTATTTTTTAATATATATATATAATTAAGAATTTATAATATTTACATAATTTATTAATTATATATTAGCATAATATATTTATTTTATATAAAATATAATGATTTTATCAAGAGTTATACTTATTTAAAAATTAAAAAATTTTAAGTTGCTTGATCTATATAAAAACTTTCATATAATATAAATTTTTAAATAAATTTTTGAATCGAACTAAACTCTTATATTTTTACAAATAGGTAAACTTTAGCTCAAAAAAAAAAAAGCTTATAATATGTAAAAGGTCAAACTTAGGCTAATATATTACAAAATAGACCTAAACTTGTTTAAGCTTATCCTAATCCAGTCCATTTTCTACCTTATCCGTGGCTTCAAGACCAAGTGTGTCAAATTGACCATGATTTTCTCACCAATATTATTATCTCTATTATATTTAATAAAAAAGTTATTTTCTTTTTATTTATTTTCTAAACATCTTAACCTATATATATTTTCAAAATAAATTAAATAAAAAAATTATAGCAATATTATTTAAAAATAATGATCGTTTTTCCTCTACATCTTTACAATTTTTTCCCTCTTTTATTCTGTTTTATCTCCATTAATTGCACACGTGTGTGAGCAAGTTTATTTATAAACAATAAAAGCAAAGTGAAAGGAAAAGAAAAAGAAAAAGAGAACATAAAGCAAGTACATATAGTTTACACTTTATAGTTGATTGATATTGCGCTTAAAGATCCTAGTAAAGTTACTCCAAAGCCAAAGCAATGCCGTTAACAAAGGCTTTGCAAGTCTCTTTCAAGGGGCAGTGTCCCACCCAATACTCTTTTGTCTAAAATTTTCCTTTGTCTTTGCAGTCCTTTTATTATAACTGACCCCTATTTTGTTGCATGCATGCATGAATCACTTTATGATTTTGACCCTTCGAGAGACTCACAAACCACATAAAAGCACCCCCCAAGTTTATTTTTTTATTTTGTTTTGGGTAGTTGGGATAGAAGAATTTGGAAGAAAAGAAAGAAGGGAGTAATTTTTTTATTTAAAGTAAATATTTAATTTTACAATTTTTTAAAACAAGATGAAAAAAAAGAGAAATAATTATTATGTAATATTTTAACTTTTTATTTTTAAAATTTATAAATTTTTTATTATCTTTTAAATTATAAATAAAAATTATTCTTTTTCTTGTAAATTCCTCCTTCCAAATATATAAGGAAAAATATATTAGATGACGATTCATGATTGGTACCGTTAGCCAACAAAACCTACACTAGTAATTAGTGGTTTAGTTATGTCACATGCACACCTCTACCTAACCCTATGCGGAATCGCTCTTACGCCCTTTTACTTTTTTTTTTTTTGGAAAATAAATTTTAAACACATGTTACATGAGGTTCGGCAGTCGGCACATAGATATCGGATATTATGTCAGTATATGTGGTTATCAAAATATATCTTATTTTAAAATTAAATGGATTTATCATATATCGATGTGATAAAAATGTCAATTAAGTGTCATATTTTAAATATTTAAATAATGAGATTACTTTTTTTCTAAGGTTAATTGCAATCCAATTTATCTATTTTTTTCATTTAAAGGAAATCAAAAAGAAAAAAAAGAAAAACATAAAATAATTTATTTTTGTATTTTATCATCAACTTGATGAATTAATTTTAAGAAAAAATGTAAATAAATATTATATATTTGTATAGAAAAGTATTGTTATTAATTGTTATATAATTTATTCAAGTGAAAGGAGTTTAAATTTCTTAAACATATGTAATTTTGGGTTCAATCACGAAATTTATATGTATAAAAATAATATTAATGAGAGAATTTTTCACTTAGGTGTTTAAATATATATTGAGATATTAGTCTATCACTTATCAAGTAAATAGATACTCTAAGAAAAAAATAGACTTTTAAATTTTTTTATGTAACTGTAATCCTTTTTTTTTTGTTAACCTATGTAAGTGCAATCTATGCTGTAAAAAAACTAAACCAAATATCAAATTCGGAGGAGCTTCAAGTTAGTAACGAACTCAAAAATTTTAACAGTGGGGGCAAGTCAAAGATAATATATACACCGTTTTTTAAAAAAAATTATATTTACTCATAAAATTAATTAAAGACTAATTAATATTTTTTCTTGTATGTTTTCATATTTTGTAAGCAAAAAATAATTTTCTCATTATTAATATTATCAAATATGTATCTCTATAAATATAATTAAATAAAAGTATCAAATCAATTATTTATTATAAGTGATAGTGGGTTTGCAAACATATATTTTTAACTTGTAAAATTATATAAACATAAATAATAAAGACTATATAATAATGATTCTTTTTTAACTTAATGGGGACATGTGTCCCCATAATGTATAACTTGTGTCCGTTCCTGCTTCAAGTCATAGTTCAGTTGGTTTAACCAAATAAATTGATGGTTCAATCAAAACTGAACCAGATAATATAATAAGAAATGATCAAACTAGAAATATGATTAGTCCACGACTTGACTAGTTGAACTAGCCAACCCGATTTGATTTTTATAATATTAATTGTAGCTAATTTGTTAACTAAAAAAATAATAAAAATATTTTAAAATATCCATTGAATTAAGATTAAAGCACAAGTTATGCAAATCTATTCTTATATAATAAATTAAAATATATTCTCTTGTGAGTGATTTATTCTTTTTCTCTACTCTCCTTTACGGATTAAAACGTGTCATTTTTTAATTTTTTTAAATTTTAAATTCAAATTTTATTTTTAATTAATTATAAATATCTTTTTGATAATTTTAGAATATTGTTTTTATTTTAATTTATATATTTTTTTAAATTTCTTCTAACTAAATCAATTATGCATATATTTTTATAATTTTAAATATTATTCTTTTTATTTATTTTTTAAATTATATCTGAATTTAAAAAACACATACAATAAACAAGATAGTTACTAATTAATGTAAAGTGACTAATACTTTTCTTAATGTGCGTGTGCCTAAAGGTCACATATTAAATAATATTTTATTACATAAAAAATAGTTTAATATATTAAATATTCCAAAAATATTAATAATTTTCCTTTGAATTATTAACTAATTTAATAAATAATAATAAATGCTTCTTAACATGTTCTACCTTAACAAAACCCACAACTAAACATGGACTTTATTTTTGGTAGAGTAGACATTACACACGGATTTTAATTAGTCAATTTTTCTTTCTAGGGTTATGGTAACGACCAAGATTGTCAATTTCTCGATTCTTGTTTTTCTCAATATCCCAAATCTTACCTAATTAATTACGTTCCCAAGGATTAACACGTACTCCATCATAGAATCCTAACCACTTTTGGATTATCAAACAACTTCAAAGCATCATTACTCGAAATTTCAAGCAGGTTCAAATAAATTTTGGCCGGAGATCATTTCGAGAAAAAAGCAAACATACATTCCTATAACTAGAACGACGAACTCTAAGCAGAAGATCCGTACTTTAATAATGTAATTAACTTAAGGTTACGTTTTGAGTGAAGAATGAATTTTTATGGAATAAGAATAGGATTAGGAATGCAAATTAATAAATTGGAAAGAAAATTTTATTTTAATTCTATAATTTGGTAGGATGTTATATAATATGAGGAATGAAAAACTATCCCACAATTTGGGACGTGATATAATATAATATAAATCAAAATTGATATAAATAACATAATTATTTTTGTGTAGGTTAAATTAAAATTTTGATCCTTATAATTTACAATCATTTTCAATTTAGTCTATATTTTTTTTTTTCAAATTAGTTATAACACTTACAAAATTTTTCAAAATAATTTCTATCATTAACTTCTATTTTAACATCATTAATTTAATCCTTTTATGAGGAAAAAAGAGTATCTAAAATAACATTATTAGATAAAAGAGCACTTACTTAGAAGAAATAAGTATGAAGGAGTACCTCATTTGATATTTTACAAAGAAAATGAACACATAAATGAGTCTCTATTGGATAAAAAAATACTTGCTTTGTTAGTTAACTGAAGGTATTATAACAACGTTATAACAAAAGTTAATGTTGGAGGCTATTTTAAAAACTTTTATAAGTATAAAGATTGATTTGAAAAGAACAAAGGTATAATGATTGTGTTGAGAGTCCCACATCGCCTGCCTCAATCTTTCGGGTGCGGTTTATATATCTATTGGACAACTCTTCTTATTGCCAATTGATTTTAGGTTGGAATCTAACATGGTATCAGAGCCAAGATCCCATCTTCCTGTGTCACTTATTTTGTTAGGCTCGCCTATTCCGTCAGGCATATGTGAAGGGGAGTGTTGAGAGTCCCACATCGTCTGCCTCAATTTTTCGAGTGCGGTTTATATATCTGTTGGGTTACTCTACTTAGTGCCAATTAGTTTTAAGTTAGAATCTAACAGATTGAATTGAAAATGAGTGTAAACTATATAGACTAAAACTTTAATTTAACCTAATACTTAAGATTAATTTTTCTTGAAAAAAAATCACGATAATATTTTTTTTATCAATTTCGATGATATTATTGTGCTCTCCTAAGTAAGGTAGAAGTTTTTATTCTTTCCTTTCAAAAGCAGCAGCGTGAAACTTGAAGGCTGGGTTGAGGTTAGATAGAGTTAAATAAATTAGTGTTGGGTGTATTATAAGAGGATAATCTTTGTCAATTTATTAATTAAACAAGAATATATTAAGTAAAAATTGTGGAATTTGATTTCACAAAAATATGGAATCTCATTTCCTTTTTTTTTTTTTTTAGAGAAATGAGATTCTATAGATTTGTGAAATAGAATTTAGAATAGTAATACCATTTCGTGTGTTTTTTGTTATTAACAAGTGTAGAAATATATAATCTAATTTTAAGATTAAATATAAAATGATATTTTATTTCTTTACACCAACCAAACGTAACTTGTGTATTACCGTCACAAGGTTGAGAAATACTTAAATAAATAAGTTTACACAAGTTGTGTAGATTAAAATAATTAATAAGTGATATATTATCATTTTTAATGTAAACTAATTATACGTCATAAAAATTTATATAATTATTTAAATGTCAATTAATTCAGTTCACACAATTATATAGATAATATCTACCTAAATTTTTGTAAACACTCAATTTTGACCGAGTTAAAAAAATTAAAAAAAAAAGAAGAAAAAAGAAAAAATAATAATAATAATTTAATTAATTTAAGTTCACATTGTTGACTTTTTTTAGTCCAAACACATAGGCCCACCTTAGTAAAAAAAACAAAAGCAAAAAAAAAAAACAAAGAAAATGAAAAATAAAAAAAAAAGTTGAAAAAACACTAAAGTGTCTAAGTCTCACATTGGAGAAGTCTTGCTCTTTCTTTCCCCCCTTCTCTTATATATAGAAGTGGTTCTCAATTGTTTTAGGCATCCAAAAATTACACACTTGGACTTAATACAAAGTATAAGAGTCCAAGAACTTTAGTAAATTTTTTTTTTTACTTGGGTTTAATACTAAGTATAAGAGTCCGGGGTTTTAGTAAAATTTTTTCCTCTATGCAAGTGGGTTGCTTTTCAAGGTTCGATTTGAAGAGAACGCGTAAGGCTCTATGCATAATTCTTTGAGCATAACATTTTTATACGCCTTTGAGGTAAGCTTGCTCTCCCTTTCTTTTTTTTTGGTTTGTTTGTATTTTTTTATTTTTATTTTTTATTTTAATAAAAAATCTAAAAACATATAAAAAAGAGAAAATTTTAAAAATAAAATAAAAAAGTGAAAAAAAATGTTAAAGGATAAAAAAAAAATTTGTTTTTCATTGTTGTGTTTAATTTAGTTTTTATGTTATTTTATTTACTTAACTTATGATATGATAATGTGTTGTTTATGTAACTACTTAGTTGTCTTTGTGCATGCCTTAAAATAAAATAAAAATCTTTTAATTCATGCAATGACCAATAATGATGATTGAATAGCGAATGCTATCTTCAATGTCGTTTAGATCATAAGGGTTTATTGAGTAGCCTGGTGCTAACTTGAACCTCGTGCAAGAATGAATTTGTTTTCAAACAAAATCCCTTTTCAAAAATCTCTTTCTTAATTAAAATCAACCAACTCACAATTATTTTCTAGAGAACTACGTGACTTTGAGTTCTTCATTGCACTAGAGGGTACGTAGGAGCAGAATTTCATTTCTGTCAAGCCAAAATTAAATTTTCATAATTTTGTGGTTTCCTTTTTTTTATAAATAGTTACAATGTTTGCAAAAAAAGGATAAAATAAATATTTTTAAGGATTGTTAAGAATTTGCACAATTAACTTAAGGTACCGTTTTAGAATGGGTGTGTTAGGGGTGCTGTGGGATTAAATTTCCGCCCTTCTCTATCCATAACCGACTCCCGAATCCAATCTGGTTCCAAAGATCATTTTCAAAGAAAGGTTTTCCAATTTTTCCTAAGTCAAAATAAAATTGGTGGCGACTCCATTTCTATTTTCTATTTTTATATTTTAAAATCTTATGAGTTGATTTTTTTTTCGCCGCGATCTCGGTCGCGACAGATGGCGACTCCATTTCCATTTTTCATATTTTCTAAAATCCAATGAGTTGCTATTTTTCACCGCGATCACGGTCGCGACAGATGGCGACTCCACTAGGGATACTTAGAGAGTCAAGCCTGTTGTTGTTAGTTGCGCAAATTGTTAATATCTGAAATTTATTTATTTTACCCCTTTTGATCCTTGTTTTTGTTTTCTTTTTGTTTGTAAATGGATTTTATTTATTATTTTTATGTAAATATCTGATGGCATTATCTTATGTATATTGTTACCTGTAAATATATTGTGCATAATTGTCGAAACCCTAGGATAGATGATTGCTGGTTGGTTGTTGTATATATGTTTTTTTGCAGGTTGGGGGTAGTTTTATTTTTTTAAATTTTTTTTACAAGTTTGTATGCTCTCTCACACACATCACTATCACTTACCTCACACACTTTTTGGGCTCTATACCCGAGTCTGTGCGAACCCGAGGAGTAGGAGGGGTCTCGGCTTTTGTTATTGAGGGGCTTTATGCTCACTTGACATTTGTTGAGATACCACTCAGATTGTTATCATTATCATGGATGAATCATATTGAGAGGGTTTATCCCAACTTGTGATTAATTCATGAATTGGGTCCTTGTCTTTCGAGATAAGGGCAATCTGGGAACCATGACTTTTTAGAAGTTTAGACTGTCCTGAAAAATCTTGCACTGATAGATTGAACATAATGACTGTCAAATCTTAGGTTCCACTTGACTAGGGCACAAAGGGAGCGTACTTCTTCTTTATTTATCTGTTTCTCATATCATTCATTCTTGCATTTAAAAAAAAAATCAAATAAAGAAAAAAAAAGCTATTCATTACTTGCATTTTCATAACATTCTTGGCATTCTAAAAAAAAAAGATGCATCTTGTATTTTCAGGGCATTCATAGTATCAAAAAAAATGAAAAATGAAATGAATAAAAAAGGATATATCATCTTATCTTTTCATAGCATTCTAAAAAAAAAAACACTTCAATTTACATTTTCATGATATTCATAGCATTTAAAAAAAAAGATAAAAAATATCATTTTTACATTTTCATAACATTCTTAGCATTATAAGAAAAATCATACATTTTCATGACATTTTCACTAAAAAAAAAATAGCATCTTGTATTTTTATAGCATCCCTAGCATTCAAGAAAAAAAAAAAAGCATCTTGCATTTTCATGACATAGCATTTAAAAAAAATGGAAAGAAAAATGGAAAAAGTGTTTTCAAAGTTTATTCATCTTATGCATCTCATGCATTTCATCTCATTCTTTGTTAAATATTATTTTGTTTTAATAAATCAATTTGGTTTGAACCATTGTGCAGCCTAGGAAAGAAGAGACCAATCAAACCCAAATTCACAATCCTAGGTCTCAGACCAGAATGGCTGTTAATAACCCTGAGGAAGGGAGAAACTTGAGTATGGAAGTTGATGAGATTAAAAGGAGGATGGATGAAATGACAGAGTCTATGAGAAGAATGGAGGAAGTGTTGTTGGCCATGAGAGAGACTCTCACCTTGATTGGGGCGGATGGAAGCACAAGAGTGATTGGGGCACATCTGCACCTATCAACTATCACTTCTATGAGGACAAACCCCGGGTTAACCACTGAGATTCCTGTTGTGGGAAGGACCTCGAATATTGCACCGCTAGTAATTCTTATCGGAGAAGGGTATCGTTCTTCAGAGGATACTCGAAATGAGGTTCATGGTAATGCTGAATTCACATGGGAACAACCATGTATGTCTATCCTAGTGACAACGGGACTTCCTACTGGGAGTGGTCATGCGGCAATTCAGAAGGATAAGATGGAAGAAGAATAGAAGGAAAGGATGGAAGAACAAATCAAAGCAATCAAGGGCCCTAATCCTTATGGACTGCTTAGAATAGAAGAACTGTATCCTACCATGGATGTCGTAATCCTTAAAGACTTCAAGATTCCTCATTTTTCCAAGTATTACGGGAGTGGTAACCCTCGGTTTCATTTAATCAGTTATGGAACCAAGATGGCTGTTTGGTCCAAGGATGATAAGTTCCTCATTAGCTTTTTCCACGAGAGTCTTATAGGCCCTGCTTTAGAGTGGTATCTTCAATTAGATCGCTTTAAGATTTCTTGTTGGACGGAATTGACTGATCTATTCATGGATCAATATAAGTTTAATATGGATGCAGCTCCTACTCGGGAACAATTGGGTTCAATGCAAAAGAAAAATGAGGAAGCTTTCAAGCAGCATGCCCAGAGATAGAGAGCTCTCGCAGCACAAGTGCAACCACCATTGACGTTGACAGAAATGTGCTCATATTTTCTAGGGACTCTGGGAGCTCCGTATGTTAAGACAATGACAGGCGCCGTTTATCTAGACTTTGCTGAGTTAATAGCTGCCGGGGAAAGGATTAAATTTTTGATAAAAGCTGGTAAATTGCCAACTGGCAACAATAACAGTAGTTTCAAGAAGGAATTTTTCCTCTAAGGAAAAAGAATCAAAAGTGAGCTACATGCAAAACCAAAATTGGAAACCCACCATCTTACCCTGCTTACACTGTTCGCCCTCCATCAACTGGAAACCTCTGAACAATTGGCGATCTGAGGCGTTAATTGATGTGATTGTCATCTTAGACTTTTGTGGTGCTGAACTTATGTTAACTTTTTTTTTTTGAAGCATTAATGTAATGATTTTGTATGGATTCAAGCATATCTTGTTTCCTGTCATTTTCATGGTCTTTATGGTCATTTTATTGCTCTCTTGTTTATTTAAAGTGTTTTCCTTTTGTTTGAACCCCGTTGGACTCCAGTTCTTAACAATCCTTGCTTTGATAGATGTCAGTAGTCATAAGGTCCGCGTGCGCAAATGCCATTTGCAAAAATAAAAAATAAAATGGAGCAAAGAAATAATCACTTGGTGTGCATTATCCTTTTTGTTTCTGAATTAAAATTTTTGAAAATGAGCAATCAAAATTTGAAATGAAGATTGGCCGTGTTTCTCTATCCTTCATAAGAATTCATCTTTTCATTATTCTCTCGATGTCTCTTTTTGAGTTTGAAAGTTTTCTTCAATAAACCCTGGACAAGGATCACCCCTATACTAGGGGATGACACAAAGTAAAGGCTGATTGTCATGGTGGCTATTTTGAAACATAATGGAAAAAGAAAAAAAGAAAAAGAAAAGAAAAAACAAAAAACCAAAATAGAGATAAGAAAAAAAAAAGATGAAATAAGTCATGACAATGGCGAATGAAAGAAAATGAAAAGAAAAAAGGAAGAAATGGAGAGCAGTAAGAGAAAAGTGTACTTGAAAGCACAAAGACAATTGACAAAGTTTAACTTTGAACAAGGATCCTTAGTCCCATTTAACCTTTAAACACTTGTTTGAGCCTTATATCTTTCCTTTCATAACCCCTAGCATTGACCATGTTACGAGTCTCAAAAAGTCTATTTTGATCAATGAAGGATTGTTATCATTTTCATTAACATTAATTTTGAGACAAATGTTATACTCATCTAAGTATCTAAGTTATTGCTCTTTTAAAAAAAAAGAAAAAAAAAGAGACTTACACTTGGGCAAGTTGCTATCCTGTCCGAGCTGGTCCCACACTGGGGCATTGTTCTCCCTAGTTCAATTTGACCTACATCGGGACAAATCTTTTGGGTCACTAGGGCGAGTTTCTGTCCTGTTCAGTCCTAGATTGGGGTAAATTTCTCTTGGTTCAATTTGACCTACATTGGTGTAGTTTCGTGACTCACATTGGGGCAATTTTTATTCACAAATGACATACTCTGAGCCAAATTCCTTTGATACCCTACATGAGGGCAGATTTTTGTATATACCTGATAAAATAATAGTCATGATGTCCAGTTGTCGAGTCTAGATCAATCACGTCCATACTGGGAAAAAAAAATCTTTTGACTTTCTTGCTATTCTACTTCTTGTGTCTTTACCCTTTGTAAATAATACCCTTTCTGTAGTCAAGCTTCCAAGAACAATCTGGAAGTTGTTCGCTTCTTTTCTGTTGTACTTTTTGAATTCATAAGTGTCTGTTACGTAATGCTTCAAGTAAGGTGAACATGAGTACAACACTATGATTTGACCATCTAATGATAATCTCCTGATGAACAATTCAGGTTGAAGAGAACTTGGAAATCCCATTTGATGGAAGAGGAGGTACCTAAAAAGATAGAGAGAGAGAGAGAGAGAGAGAGGGAGGAAAAGCTCGTTAGGTTGAAAACTCGAAAGGGCGGCCTAAGCAAAAGTTAGAGCAAAAAAAAATAGAAAAGAATCTGTAGTCTAAAAACCCGAAAGGTCAGTCTAAACAAAAGTTAGGACAAATAAATGGACAAAATCTCAGAGAAAGTTAGCCTTAAATGCCTTGAAGGGTGCACCAAACTGGGGCAATTTTGAATTGCGTTTGATCAGCTACACAGGGGCAATCCCATTTGCATTCAGTTGGCCATACTGGGGCAAAATTTTTGAAGGATTAAGGAGAGATGTGTTGAAGGAAGTAACAACAGAGACAGTGATTGAGTTATCAAGTAGTTGCAGGGAATCAATTAAATGAGAGACAAGGTTAAATACTGGGGCAAAATTTTCTCTCAAGGAATCAGCCAAGCAATGGTTCATCTCATTTCTCAAAAGGAGAGTTAAGAGCGAAAAACAAAGAAAAAAAAAGAAGAAAGGAGAAGAAGAAGAAAAGAATCGAAGGGTCTAAGGAACAAAAGTATGTGAACAAGGGTTTTGATAGGTCAAAGCTTTCCAAAAGTCGACGTTGGTTAAAAGGACTTTTAATAAAAAAAAAGAAAGAGAAAAAGAAACAAAAAAGAGAAGAATAAAATAAAAAAGAAAAAGAAAAAAGAAAAAGAAAAAGAAAAAAAAGAGAGAAAAAAAAAAAAAGAAAAAAAAGAAGAAAAATCTTTTTGGATCAAGATATCTTGCCTTTTTAAATCTCTATTTTTCGGGAGCACAGTAGCCCACCTGTCTTTTAAATTCGGGACGCAGTTGCCCATTATCTTTTTAAATTCTTTTGAGCGCATCAGCTCCATGCATTTTAAATTCTATTGAGCGCATCGGCTCCTTGTATTTTAATTTACTCATTGACGCATCGGCTCCATGTGATTTAATTTACATTGGCTCCTTTACATTTTAATTTCGCTGAGCGCATCGGCTCCATGCATTTTAATTTCTGTTGAGCGTATCGGCTCCATGCATTCCGTGCATTTTAAATTTTGTTGAGCGCATCGGCTCCATGCATTCCGTGCATTTTAAATTCTTTTGAGCGCATCAGCTCCATGCATTTTAATTTCTGTCAATTCTTTTGAGCGCATCGACTCCATGTATTTTAATTTCTGTCAATTTTGAGCGCATTGGCTCCATGCACTCCATGCATTTTAAATTCACGTCTTTACTTTTGAGTACATCGACTCTATGCATTCTACGCATTCTTTTTTTTTTTTTTGTCAATTTTGAGCGCATTGGCTCCATGCACTTCATGCATTTTAATTTCTGTTGAGCGCATCGGCTCCATGCATTTTAAATTCTATTGAGCGCATCGGCTCCACGCATTTTAATTTCTTTTGAGTGCATCGGCTCCACGCATTCTATGCATTTTTAATTCTTGTCAATTCTTATCGGCTCATTGTATTTTTAACTTCCTATCATTGTTCTTGCTTTGTTTTGCATTTATCCTCTTATGCATTGTCGGACAAAATTGGAGTTCATGTCTTTACTTGTTTCTTACGACGATAAAATGAAAAATCACAATTTTTCTTTTTATCTAGTAAGAAACAAGTAAAGAGGGACAACTGTGAACACCCAATTTTGACCGGACTAAAAAAAATAAAAAAAAAGAAGAAAAAAGAAAAAATAATAAAAATTTAATTAATTCAAGTTCACATTGTTGACTTTTTTTAGCCCAAACACATAGGCCCACTTAGTAAAAAAAAAAACAAAAAAAAAAAAAAAAGAAAAAAGAAAAAAAAAAAAAAAAAAGTTGAAAAAGCACTAAAGTGTCTAAGTCCCACATTGGAGAAGTCTTGCTCTTTCTTTCCCCCCTTCTCCTATATATAGAGATGGTTCTCAATTGTTTGAGGCATCCAAAAATTACACACTTGGGTTTAATATAAAGTATAAGAGCACAAGAACTTTAGTAATTTTTTTTTTTACTTAGGCTTAATACTAAGTATAAGAGCCTGTGGTTTTAGTAAAATTTTTTCCTCCATGCAAGTGGGTTATTTTTCAAGGTTCGATTTGAAGAGAACGCGTGAGGCTTTGTACAGAATTCTTTGAGCATAACATTTTTATACGCCTTTGAGGTAAGCTTGCTCTCCCTTTCTTTTTTTTTTTTTTTTTGGTTTGTTTGTATTTTTTTATTTTTATTTTTTATTTTAAGAAAAAAATCTAAAAACATATAAAAAAGAGAAAAATTTAAAAATAAAATAAAAAAAAAAAAAAAAATGTTAAAGGATAAAATAAAAATAAAAATTTTTGTTTTTCATTGTTGTGTTTAATTTAGTTTTTATGTTATTTTATTTACTTGACTCATGGTATGACAATGTGTTGTTTGTGTAACTACTTAGTTGTCCTTGTGTATGCCTTAAAATAAAAAAAAAATATTTTAATCCATGCAATGACTAATGATGATGATTGAATAGCGGATGCTATCTTTAATGTCGTTTGGATCATAACGGTTTATTGAGTAGTCCGGTGCTAACTTGAACCTCGTGTAAGAATGGATTTGTTTTCAAACAAAATCCCTTTTCAAAAATCTCTTTCTTAATTAAAATCAACCAACTCACAATTATTTTCTAGAGAATTACGTGACTTTGAGTTCCTCATTGCACCCGAGGGTACGTAGGAGCAGAATTTCATTTCTGTCAAGTCAAAATTAAATTTTCATAATTTTGTGGTTTCCTTTTTTTTTATAAATAGTTACAATGTTTGCAAAAAAAAGTAAAATAAATATTTTCAAGGATTGTTAAGAATTTAAACAATTAACTTAAGGTACCGTTTTAGAATGGGTGTGTTAGAGGTACTGTGGGATTAAGTTTCTGTCATTCCCTATCCATAACCGACTCCCGAATCTAATCTAGTTCTAAAGATCATTTTCAAAGAAAATTTTTTTAATTTTTCTTAAGTTAAAATAAAATTAGTGGCGACTCTATTTCTATTTTTTATTTTTTAAAATCTCATGAGTTATTATTTTTCGTCGCGATCTCACTCGTGACAGTCTTTCTCCACAAGGTTAATGTCTCTGTCTATGAAATTAATGTATAATTAATTCAGGTTTGCTTAGGAACCTAAGCACTTCCGTCATTCCTCCTTCTCAATAATGTTGGCTGAATATTCCATAAAATAATTTGAGTTCTAGATTTTTCTAAATCCATATTAGGTCACTCCAAACTGCAGTCACTATCATGGTAGTTACTTGTTAATCTATATGAAATTGTAATATTCGAATTTCGAGGTCGAGTAACAAGAAAATCTAAGAGCATGGTTGGGAATGCTTTAAACAGGTATTTTTAGTAAAAAAAATTATTTAAATAGTATTCTTATATATATTTGATAAAATTAACTTTAATTTTTATATAAAATTTAATATATTATAAAAAAATTAAATTTTTTTATAATATTAAAAATTAAAACTTATGATTTTAATTTATAAATTATTTTTTATACTTTAATATATAAATATTATTTTATCTTCAATCAAATATTTTTTAATTATTTTATAATTATTTTTATAATTTAATGTATAAAAATAATTCTTTTTATATCATTCAAATAAAATAAATTAATTTAAAATCACTTTTTAACTAAAATATCTAAACATAAAACTAATTCAATTATAATTAATTATAATAAAAAAATTTATATAATAATTAATTATTAAAATAATTAAATTTTTATAATTATTTTAAACACACACTAAATCAATTGATTTTCGTAAGCTATTTTTTGCTTAAAAACGCTATAGAATCGACAGAAAATTCTAATAATTTAATCATATAGTGGAGCCCACGAAAGCAGTACGAATTGTGGGTTCAAACTAAGCTTAATTTTTTTTTTCGATAAAAAACTAAGCTTCATTTTTTTTGGTATACAAACTAAGCTTAATTCATTGGAAACAATATGATTTTCTCTACTTTTACCGAACTTGAGAATTTGCCACATTCATGCACCACATATATTATTTATTCATGTCAATTTTAATGATGGAAGACATCCTTAATTACTTCGTTTTTCACATTATGTGCGTATCTATAATCAATATTCCCGTACTACTACTAATTTATCAATGCTTTTCCCAACTGCATGCTTGCATCCATATAACATACGTGTATAGCACGGTGCAAACAAAAGTTGAAATCCAAGATTCTTTTCGGTTAATGTATATATTTCCTGGTTCTCACGGTGTATACGTATATATATACAGGATGTTATTCAGGTGAGAAAAATATTTATTATAAAAAATAAGATAAATAAATTTTGATCATTAGATCTTACATAAATAGTTAATATTAGAACATAAATACATATAATTTTTTTAAGTAGTCACATGACTTTCAAATAATTTTTAATTTTAACCATCTATGAATAATTATATGATTAATATTTACTTCTCTCATCTTTTCATAATAAAAACTTTTCTTACTAAATATATTTCCTATATATATATATAGAGAGAGAGAGAAAAGGATTGACTTACATTAGTATAAATTTTTTTTCTCTTACACTCATTTTTAACCATTAGATCTACTTTCATCTAATGGTTACCTTTAATGAAATAATTTTAATTATTAGATGAAAATAAAATTAATGATTAAAAATAGATATAAAAAAAAAAACTTACACTAATATAAACTAATCTTCTTCATATATATATATATATATATATATGCACTACTTCATGATTTCTTTAATGATAATTGAAAACTGACAATCTACATTAATTAAAGTCAAACTAAGAAATTCATAAAAACTAACTTCTCATGACTTAAAAGATTAACAGTATTTTAATCAGTCATTATCATAGTGATATTTTATTCTTATATTGCTTTGTTTTAATATATATATATATATATATATATATATATATATATATAAAAAATTACACGACAATTTCTTTTTCGGGCATAAATTCACATACAATAGACTGCTAGTAATTTTTTTAAGAATTAAATGTTTAATTTTTCTTTTTTGGAGATGCTGTTTCATGAACTAACATGACATGACACCATTTGCACAAACGAAACTGGCATATAAGTTTGAGCATGGAAGAAAATTAATCCGCCAGATGTGACTCCGAAATCAATCAGTTGCCGTATTACGACTGCAAACTACAATTTAAAAACCCAATTGCTTCTATTACTTCTCTTATTTTACATCTTTTATACTTCCGCACTTAAACTGTTGATCATTGTCTGCATACTCATAATTGTTATGTAGGACAAAGAATCATCAAGAGGACAAAATGGTTAGGTTTAAATCCTAAATGACTAAATCTTTAGGTTAATAGGGGTACACATTTACTTGAATTTAATACATATCTTAATAAAATAGCATAACATTAATTTATTAATGACATTTTAATATAACATTGTGATACCAATCCCTGTTTGTATGCCTTTGAATGCTCAAAATTTAAAAAAAAATGCCAATTAAATTAAAGCAACTATTAGTGAGAATTTAGATAATTTGCACGAAGTCATATATTTAAAATTTAGTGGCAACATTGTATAAAAAAAATAACGCCAATTAAATTAAAATGTTTTTTTTAATTCTTCTTTATTTACCACGTCTCATTTTCACTTATGAAGAAACAGACGCGTTTCCATTAAACAAGTGACTGGTAAATGTAGGAGGTGCAAAGAGGATTAAAATTATTAAATTATGGATCTCGCTTTCCATGACCTATAGCTTCTACCAATCTACCTGTTTTAATCAAAGAGTTTTGGCAAACCATCAATGGTTTAAGATCTTGCCAGATACCTACCTACCTAGCTTTCTTGGCAAATTAAATACCCATTCAAACAAATCTAAGGACAGGCCTCCACCCTCCCCCCCTAGAAAAATATAAGCTGGGGTGGGTGAACAAGAGGCTAAAGGGTAAGGTCTTCTATAGGGGTCACAAGTTACTAGACAATGGTCTTTGTGGGTGTTAGTGAGACCTTTTGAGAATTGCGTAAGTTTGTTCTCCTGTAGTAAGAAAAAGGAACATGAAGCGCAGCCTTTATTGACAAAAAAAAAGGGAGGGCTTTGGTGTCACCGCCATTCCTCCTTTATTTGATATATATATTTATATATGAAAAAGAATTAACTTATATCAGTATAAATTTTTTTTTTATATTTATTTTTAATTATTAATTTTATTTTTATTTAATAATTAAAATTATTTTATTAAAAATAATTATTAAATAAAAATAAATTTAATAATTAAAAATAAATATAAAAAAAAAACTTATATGTAATTTCATCTCCTATATATATATATATATATATGTATATGCTGTTTGTGTATCAATCTTTTGTATGTGGTTTACCCGCCGGATAAGGGTACTTAACCAAATGACAAAATTTGCCCAAACAACCAAAAAGTTCCACTCAACAAATACAGCATAATTAGTTTTAACTAATGATATGTCCCTAATTCTGGGACCCATTCCTTATTCTGCACGTGAAATATTATTGGTGAAAATCATTGTCTTTCCTTTCACCAAGCCTACTGCAACTTGCTCTCGTGCGTTCTATGATGAGATTGATTTCTCTCTTTTGTCTCTCTATTTTCTTTAAAACAACAATTGTGATCTTAAGAATGATGAAAATTGAATCAACTAAATAGTGTTTAATAAAAAGTTTGGCTACCCATCTCTGCTATGCGAGAAACAGAACATTCTGCTTTTGCATTTAATTTTATGCTTGATATAGATCCTTTGGCATCTATATTTATGCAATTTTTTTTTAGTTTATGCTGAGTGAGCTCTTTTCTCTCTTTATAGTAAACTGATTGTTATTCTAAAGAGCACACTGATCATATGTACATTTTCAGATGCCCACATTGCTAATGTACTGATCTTGTTACATATAGCCTAGTTAACTACTACAGGAATGCTATCACTTTAATTATGTCATTCCATGAGGTTCAACTAATTAGCAGAGTGAATTTCCAAAAGCCTAACTTCACTCCTTAATCTCATTTATACATTTTGCCTTCTGAAAGAACATTGTCATTGACTTGCTTCACCTAAATAGTCTTCCTGTCTTCTCCAATCAACATTGTGAATTCAAATATCATTGACTACCTCTCCTTTTCTTTCTTTTTCTTTCCCTTTCATAGCAAAACATCATAACGAATTATAGGAGCCTAACCTAAAAACGTATTTTTCAATTATCTTTGTACATTCCAATAATTGTCACTGGACTGCACAGGGAAAAAAAACAAAACATTGCTCTAAAGTCTCATATATCATATCCATTTTAATTTCTTGGTTTGGTTCTTTTGATTTCGTTTTTGTTTGTTTCCGTGGGCCTTTTCTTTTTTTCTTTGATCCGTTTTACTTATGCATGATCACCCGCTGTCATTATTGACTTTAGGCTTTAACACTAATTAATTCACCAAAAAGAGAGTGAACCCAGCACAACAAACAAAATAGGAAGGTAAATTTAGACTTGGTGCTCTTCATAACATTGCATTTGGACCTCAATATTGGAGCAAACATATTAATTTCAATCATATTCCTTTGGCATTTTAACGCTACCCCAAAGAATAAACAAAAAGGACAACAGATCAAAAGTGGGAAGGTAAAATTACAAGACATATTCCAAGTTGACAGCACTAGGAAGTTGGAATTCAATGTTGGGGTTAAAGTTTCGAACTTCCATCATGTGGCTTGCCAAAGAAGAACAATTTAATTTGTTTTGGTTCCCAAGTCTTTATCCACAAGCAACACAAAGATGTTTCACTGTTCCATGCTATTATTTTGACAGTTAAATGGCAGGCATGTTTAACAGACTTCTTGCTTCCTCTATATTATGGAATGAACTTTATTCATATAACATCATACATGCTGCATATCTTGCCATGCAGAGATTAGAGTTGTTCATCCGGGTAATCTGGTTGGCTCTAACGGTAACTTTTGCAAGATTCATATTACAAATCATTCCAAATTGTAGCTTTTGACATTTCTCCCCTTATCTGAGGGAAAGTGTAAAGTACTTGACATGGGAAAAGATTTTGTAGTAAAAGCAATCACAGTATCCTGAATGCCTATCCTGAATTTCAGTATTGGTTTGCTTCTGCCTTGGGAGGTTAAGCTTCTGCCTAGTGGCATTAATGATCATTGTTGCCACATTTTTAATTATTTAGCATCATATTGTGAATCTGTCTCGGTGGCCTAAGGGCCCCAATTTGCTTGGAGTGCCACGGAGATGATGGAAGAAGATCAAGGGGACTTGAAGAAAGGTCGAATACTTCTAGGAGCTCTGCACCTCAGTCATTGCCAATTATCATTCATTGTTTATTTTTAATTTCTTTTAGTTGATGTGATTATAACATGGTTTGTTGTATTTTGCAATTAGTGTTTATTGTTAATATATGAGTTGTGTTATTCATTGGAAGCTGGGGATGCTAAGTAGGCAACCCTAGTTTGCGGAGGGTGTCACATTATAATTAGTTTAGTTAGTATTAGTCTAAGATTAATTAGATTAGTTTGCTGAGTTAACAGTTGCTATTAGTTGGTGTTGGAAAAATATAGATGGGAATAGAAATAAAATTAGAATCAAGACTTTGATTAGATTAAAAATTATACTCAATTAAAGTTGAGTTAACCATTTAGACTTCTAACTATCAACTCATTATATATAATTAGCTGCTACAGATTCTGCGTCCCTCTCAATTCTTTCTCTTGGCTCTTAATATCTTTCTCAACAATTAGCTTAATTTCAGCTATGTAAGGATAAGCTTAAATCAACACAAAGGAGTGCATGCGCGTGCACACGTTGCAAGTTAAAAGCGTTCATGAACAGAGCAAAGCAGCAAAAATGTGTATCTTTTTTGTTACTGTTTTTGTCCTTTATGATAAATCCAAATCTAAACGTGCATTACAATGTTGCAAAGTGATCATATGTTTGGTTGGATAATGGAAAGCTTCTGCAATGGGTAATTTGATTATATGTTGAAGAGGCCCAAATTAACTGGTCCTTAAATTTCTTTGGCCCAGCTACTTAATCTGTATTGTGTGTAATGGAGTATGTAACACTGGGGAAATCGTTGAGGACAGTGAAAGAATGTTTATCATTTGTTTTATGCTTTCTATTCATGATATGTTGATAGCTTAAGATAATGACATGATACAAGAGGTTGCATCATGGATGTGTTAATATTGGATGTTTCATGTTTCTATTTTCAAAATAAATGTCAAGTCTCCTTTAAAATGAGTTTATTTATAAAGTGAATAAATAAATGTGTATTTTTCTTTGAATCATTTAATGAATTAAGATAACAATACACTTTAAATTATATCAAAGGTGAATATATCTTTACTTATTTACTTTACAAATAAATTTAAGCTTTTTCTTTTTGATTAATATATTGTAATAGATTACATTTTACTTTGACTTGTCTCGAGTTTGCTATTTTGGATAGGATTTTGAAGTAATTAATGTTACAATCTTATTTTTATTAAGTAAGACTTCTCTTTTGTAAGGGCTAAAGACTACTCTATTATTAGAAAATTTAAAATTGTTTTTATTTTTAAAAATTTGGGAACCTTTATTTTTAGGAGAAATTGACCTCTCCTAAAGTTTACGATAATTACACGCAACTTCTCTCTTGTTTGCACCTCTACATTGACCTCCCTTATGACATACAATGACTAACAATGTTGAAGTTACGATTGATTTCTTTATTTTACCCTTTCTATTAATTAAAAACACATTTGCAGTAGTAAAAGAAAAAAATCGCATTCTCATCTGGAGCTCCATCCACTTTTGGAGAATGGGGTTGGCTTTGGTTGCTCTCGGGTTATGTGATGTTTGTTCTAGGTCGAAGTTGATGGTGTTTGAGTTTGAAAGAGGTAGCTTGAACAACTAATGGGTTTCAAGTTGATGGAGCAAATTCACGGTGATTCGAGGTGGATTTGCAGGGACTACATGATGGTTGTTTTATGGAATTTGGTGGGATTGTTCACAAGTCTTTTATGGTGAAGTTTCTAGGTGTCTATGGATGAAGATGGATATTGGGTGGTTGGTGCTTGTTCATGTGGTCATGGCATATCATGTGGAGTGGTATTTGTTTTAAGTGTGGGTTTCTTTTTTAGCATAATTTCTAGATTGTGAATGGTTGAGTGAGGTTGGTCATTTGGGGAAGAAGAGCTTAGCTCTTTTCATACACATTAAAGGCGTAAATTTGTCCTTTCATGCACAAAGGGACTTTATAAAATGAGTGAACACCAAATCTCGTCCTTGAGAAAAACATCGCCCCAATATTAGTTTCTAAGAAATGAAAATCCTCAACTTAGATCCCTTAGAATCTAAAAAATTGGGTGGACTAATTTGAGCCAAAATTTGAGATTCTCAGATATCAAGTTAGGAGTTTTCATTTCTCAAGAATTAATATAGGGGGGCACAGATTTTCTCAGGGAGTGTTTACTCTTATAAAATTACAACTTAACCATTAAAAATCATATGAAAGTCATGTGTTACCTCTTTTGTCAGATTTCTTAATAGTACCTTAACGGCAAGGGGGTTCAGTGTAATAAATACATATAACTTCAGGGAGGCTAATATACTTTCTAAAACAAGAGTGAGGTCAATTGGATGTAATTACCAAATCAATCAAGAGAGGTAAGTACAATTTTCCTTTATTTTTTAAGATTATATAGTTGTTGCAGCAGTATATAATTAATGGAATGTGATGGTGATGGTGATGGAGTGGTTTGTGTCTTATTGATTATTCTAACTCGTTCAAGTAATGTTTGGATTCCTAATCTGGAACTAATGCTATATACACATGGAATGATATTTTTTGACGGATCCAGAATTATAAGTGAGACCAAAATGTTTATTTTTATGTTACTATGAAAAAGATATTTAAATGTATGATGAAGTTTGTCAATCATGTTCGTTAATAGTATTTTCTTAAGTTGAATTTGTATTGTAAGATCATGCTACTAATTAATAATTAGAAACTGAACTTCTATGGTAACTAGCAAAGCTGAAAATCTTGCTCTCGCCCTAGGTTGTGGGTGGACTGAGATAAGAGAATGGGGGCGGTATTGATATGACTTTCACATATTTATACTCCATGACCCAAAATAAAAAAAAATGCATATATTCAACTTGTTGTAAATAGAATAAAGAAGAAGATATGGAAAGCTCAAGACAAAGGAAATTTGAGCACTAAAAGTCTAGTTATTAATTTAAGAACTAGTTATGCCACAAATTCTTCTTTTTTCCTTCTTATTTTATCATGGATATCATGTCTTTATATAAAAATTTAAATATAAGAAGTGAGTGATTACATAAAAGGGTGATTACACTTTGTAATACACCATTATGTGTAAAGGTTATAAATTAAATAGGCACATCAAAGGTTGTAACCATAAACTTTTACTAATGACACTCTTAATTCCTAATCAAGGTAATCATCTACCGCATGCAAAATAGACATGTTTTATAACACTTTTCGTTAGATGACTATACACTATGAATATGTTTCATTAAAACTTTACTAAGAAAAATCAAATGGATAAAATTTAGCGAAGAAAAAAGAATACAATATTCATAAGTAACTTACTCTAAAAAATATAACCAATCATAAAATATCTTTAAGTTAGTGCATTGTAACTCTTGTGACTCTTGAACATCCATCTTTAATATTATTCATAACACTCTCCCTTAGATGTCCACTAGTGATATGCCTCATTAAAACATTAATAGGGAAAAACTCAATGGGAAAAAAATCACAATGAAAGAAAATGAGTACAATATCATTTACATGGAAATTGCCTCATTAAAAACCTTATTAAGGAAAATCATATCGGATAAAACCTTGATTAAAGGAAAAAAGTACAATTTTTTCTTTCCCTATTATAAGTATCACTTAAGATATATGAATTATAGTATTTCAATTTTCTCCTCTGAAAGAATTTTGGAAAAATATATTTTTCTTTGTCACATTTGATATATCCTCCTTCCAATTGAGCTTTGCAAGCAATATTATCTTCAGTTGAAATTTTTTTTTTATAAGATAATCCACAAGATTCTTGAATATAACGAATCATAACTTTTAACTAGAAATATTCATATCTTTCTTCATGAATTATCATTATTTATAAATGGTATGAAGAAATAGCAACTATAGATTGTTTTATAAATCGCCATGATATAGCAATATTATCACATGTAAATAAATAACTTGTTTGAGATCTAATTTTATTTAGATAAGATAAATACCATTCATTTGTATAACCAATTAATTAGATATAGATTCATATGAATAAAATAATCTCATTAATTATGCCTCAAAGATATAGAAAAATATACTTAATTTTATTCAAACGCCTTTTAGTTGGTGATGAACTATATATTACTAATAAACTCACACAAAATATTATATCAAGTCGTGGATTATTTAGCAATATGCATATATGCTTTTATAACATTAAGATATGGTATTTCAAGACCAAGAGCTTTTTCCTTATCTTCTTTACATCTAGCGATCTAACAATCCCTACTGTACTCAATAGATGTAATTTATCTGTAGAAATCACTTAAGAATTTGTTCTTTATAACTTATTAGACAAAAATTCAATTTTTTAAATGCTCGATTTGCAGGTCGGGATAAATTTTTATCATTCAAAGATCTTTCATTTCAAATCATTTCTTTAGATCTTTTACAATCTTAGAAGAACTTCAAGCAATTTTAAATAATTAACATACATAGCAATTATGACAAAGCTAGTTACAAGTTTTTTTAAATAGATACATAAGCAAACAGTGGTGGAGCCACATTATAATGAGAGGGAGCATATGCTCCCCTTGAAATTTATTAAAAAAAATTAATAAGTATTAAAAAATTAAAAGATTTTAGTGCCTCCAAGAGAAAATATTACCAATGCCTTACTATTTAAACCTAATATATTGAAGAGAAAATATTACTCTACTTAATACTCTCTTTGTATGTTAATTTTTAGTGTTTATAGTTCTTGCTTTTATGGTTTGAGTTTGTTGATATTTAGAATTTTAGCTCGTGTAATATAGTTTTATTAAAAATTTGAAGTATTATAATTATAATTATTTAGATAAATTGATGGATCAATGTAATGCTAATTGTAATTTTTTTAATAGGATATGCTTGTATAGACAAATTCTACAAAAATATTTCTTTAATTCAACTAAAAATAATTAATTATTATTTATTTTTTTATATGTCATAATGTTCTTAATAAATTTATATTGTAAGTTTTTATAAGTATTATAATGCTCTCCTTAACCTCTAAGACTTGGCTCTGCCACTGTAAGTAAATAAAGTATTTTAAAAAATTTTGAAATAAATATATAATGCATATCAACAAGCACTAATGCTCAAAAAGAAAGTTTAAATATGATGAGCAAAAGAACATATATTGTTAGCATATGTAAATTAAGTTTATTGGATGTTGTTAATATTTTAAATTCTTCGGAGATTTTCATGTTAATAGTATGTATCGAGAGATTCATATAAGATGTAACGAGATATAGAAACATCTATTAGAAGTGCTCAACTTCTTATGTATAAACAACTTTATCAGATTTCAAAATGTAATTGTATCTAGTTGTATCCACAGATTTTACACATCCTAGGGTTTAAACTCCAAGTGCATTAAAACCTGTTTTTGAGTTTGAACTATAAAATCAATAACCTCACGTTTTACAAGTGAGTACAATTCTGCCTATAAGACATTCTTCTATTTTGGTCAATCATTTCTTCATTAATATTCTTCAATGATTTTAATTTCAAAATCTTCATTATTATTCGTAATATTGTGCACTATGCAAATATGTTATCAAAAAGTATTTCTTTTTTGTTCCATCATTTTGCTCGTAGAGACAAAATTTATTGAGATCTCGTTATTTTTATCATTTTTAGGTATTTTAACTTATTCTAAAGTTTGAACTACTTCAAGAGTTCAACTTATGTCTCTAATCTCTTTTTCAAGAATATTCTCTTTAAGATTATTTGCCTTCTTAACAATATATTATTTGTTCCTTATATGAAGAAATATTTGACTTTTGGCTAAAATTCAATTGTATAAGGAAGAGCTTAAAATTATTTATTAGTCTTATACCAACAAGTGTTGCAACATGTAAATGATATGTCTCAAGCAAAAACTTGAGATCTTGTTCTCACAATCTATTATTTAGCTATCAATTAAATGCATTTGAACATAAACAACAAGATATTTAACATTTTACCAATGATCATACAATTATCACTAAAAGATTGAGAAGTAAACTCACCAGGATATTACCAAGACAACTTGTTTTTATTTAGAAATTTGTGCTCTTAATCAAATAACTTGTATAATCTCATAAATACTAGGTTAAGAGTTGATAATAGGTACACATACCAACTGGATTATAACCATAAAATATCTAAATGATACACATGATTTATGATATAATCCACAAATATTATCTTAAATATGTTTGAGAAATTCAAGAAATTCACTCTATTTTTAGCTGGTGATGGATTTATAATCAATTTACATTGAGAACACCATGCACATGAATACTCATTATATTGAAGAGTCTTTTATGTTCATATGAATTATTATTATTGACCCAAGATAGCCTATCCGACCATATGCCAAATAACAAAATTATTTAGAATAGTATATTTCTAGTTACAACAATATAATAAACTTATAGTAAATTTCTATTTTACAATAGCATGTATATCAGTTGTCCATATATCTATTTGACTTGATAATGAATAAAACATAATATATAAAATTTTGTTCATTCAAGTAACAAAATATAGTAGTTGTTTTGGAGACTTGAATTACTTTTGTACTACCATATATCAAAAATTACCATTGAAAATACTAGTGTAAGTCAAAGTCATTCTTACATCATTAAATAACTTTTTATTGAATAATTTTCTCATAAATCTACCGTTGGATTAAAAAGTTCCTATCATATAGATCATATTTATAAAATTTTACATTAATTCAAAATCATTTAGTACTTCATTGATATATGTCAAGATTAACGTAATATATACTTTTGAAATATATGAAAATAAAAATCACTTGATTTCATTCTTATTAATGTTTAATTTTTTTCAAGATTTAATAAAAATGATCAAGGCGTTGGATAATTATAATTTAACGGTTGGATCGATAAAAATCATATTCTATAAAAAGATATTGAGTGGTGTAAGTATGTCATGTCTTACACTAGTGTAATTGATCCCTCTTGTATATATATATAAAGAATTAAGAACACATATTTTATTTAATCAATAAATTCTAAGAAATCATATCATACATGTTTTATTTAAATATTACAAACTAAGATAATAAGTGAAAATGTGTACGTTATGATTTTAAATCACATTAAACTATACATATGAAATAATAAATATGAATTCTAAGAAAATAATTTAATTACTCAAATCATCAATCAAGTGTTAAACTTTCTTCCAAAATATTTAATGAAAATAGATACATCCAAATGCATAACCATGATAAAATGAATGGTTTTCACAAGTAAAATTTTGGCATACGACATGTATGACCAATGTCCTTTCATACGTGCTACAACATTAATGTAATTTGACTCTATTCAATATTCTTATCATTATCTCCCTATTTCATATGAGATGTATTCTTAGAAGAGTTGAACCACCATGATGATGGTGATTAATTTTTCTAATCGCTACCACATCAATGACCATAACAACGACCTTTGTCATATCCAAAATTATAACAAGAAACATTCAATTCAGGAAATAAAGTTCAACTTATTGGGTGACCTTTGTGATTTTTTATTAATAACTCTGTTCTGGACCAGGATTTTGGATATCAGTCAGGAGCAACCCGATCCCACCAGAATAATACCCAAATATTATTAAGCGCTATCTTGATGAGTATATCAGCCTATTTATTAGGCATAAATCTCTCAAGTATCCTTGATGGATATGGAAGCTATTTATATCCCATATAAATAGGGAAATTAATTAAAAGGGATCACAATCCCTAAAGGATTCTAATCCTAAATATTTGCATTTAATACAGATTGCACTCATCCTAAGACACTCCTATAAATACCATGTCAGGCCTCAAAGGTATGCATCTCCTCTAATATACAGACTGTCCTCATTGTGCATGGTCTAACTTGAGCGTCAGAGTGCCTTTTGCAGGTACCCACCCCCTCGCACCACCGCTGCCGCTGCTGTGCTACGGAGGAGTCCACCGTAACGTGCCTATCTCAGGTACTCCTCTGAATTTACTTCAGAACATTGGCGCCGTCTGTGGGAACGATAAACTTCTATTCCCATTTAAACATGGTGAGCACAAGACAACGTTCAAGAAGAGGAGGTGTTGCGCGCGCTGCCTTTGGTCAAGGACAAGGCTCGACGGCGCAATGCGATCCTTAATCTGTCGCCTCACCTGCTGTTGAAACCTTTGCTGCGAGAAGCCAGACACTCAATGCAGAACACCAGCGCGATGGGCACCCCACCACGGTTTCTAATGAAAGTCCAAACCCATAGCGCAGGATTTCTGTAAGAGATAGACTTGGAATCCCAGCACCATAGGGCAACCTTAATGCTCAAGAGTGCAGAATCCCTGTTCATTAGCGTTTGGAAATGCCTAATCATGAGATTGGTGGTCGTGCATATTGCTCTCAACACACAAATCAGTCTCAGGCATCCCAACGTCAATTTCAAGACATGCTGCAACAGGATATGGCTATGCTGAACGAGCAATATCAGAGGTTGGAAGACATGCAACGTGTCATGCATGAAAACCGACCTAGACCTCACCTTAATGATGGCAGTCTTAGCGCAGGAAACAATCAAAGAAGGGCACATGTCGATGCTTCCGTGGTCAATATTCGGAATGACAATGCAAATCGCGAGTTTGAAGAGCACCCCTTTTCTGATCAACTGATGGCATACCGCGTTCCTAGGAACTTTAAATTTCCAGTAAACTTGGAGATTTATGATGGAACCACGGATCCCCAAGAGCATATCAACGCTTATGAGCAATCCCTTTGTTTTCACAGAGGGTCTATGGAGTTGTTATGCCGTGCTTTTCCTCTATCCCTGAAGAAGGGAGCCCTTAAATGGTTTTCAGGCTTATCATGAAGGTTTGTGGTTGATTGGCCAGATCTTAAACAACGCTTTCTGATCCAGTACGCCACCAGCAAGGAACAACCCAAACTTATCGAATCCTTGGTAAAGGTCTGCCAAAGGCGGGATGAGCCCCTCCGTGATTATGTTAGGCAGTTTATGGCGGCATGCATTAACGTGGAGGACTTCGATGACAGAATAGCCCTTCACTATGCTCGGAACAGCCTCCGGACTGACTCTGATTTCTTCCAATCTTTAGCTAAGAAGAAGGCAAAAACTATGAACGAATTTCATGCTCGCTCTGCAAAATATATTGAGTTGGAAGATGCCATTAAGGATAAGGAGACTTTGGAAAAAGATGACTCCACTCACTAGAAAAATAACTAGAACTCTAACCAGTCTCGAAGCTCATCTAAAGGCAAAGCACACTAGCCTAAGTACTCTGACTACACTCCTCTGAACACCCCAAGAGAAATGATTCTCAAAGAGGTGCTTGAGACTGAGTTCTGGAATATCCAAAGGTCACCCCCTTTAAAAAAGGTGAAGAACCACTCTAAGCACTATAAGTGGCACAAAAGCTACGACCACAGCAAGAAAAATGTTACCAGCCCCGATATGTCATTGAGTCCTTAATTAAGGAAGGCCGGTTACAGAAGTATATTCCCAGGGTCCAAAACAATGATAATCCCAGAATACGGAGAAAGAGAAGACATAGTCACAGCCTGCTGCAAGGTCCGACTCCACGTCAGAAGAGATGAAATTGCAGCCCCACTCGAAAATCCCAGACTCCGCCTAGCTGTGATACTGACAACCGACAAGATCAGAACTGGGATACTCAGATAGGGGCCAAACAGAACAGATCAATTGGTCAGTACTATCTCTAGAGGATTTGTAGGAGGAGGTTCATCTAGTAATTCCAGAAAGAAAGCGCTATGGACTGCGATATTGAGCGTTTCTAACTTTACATGAAGGCCTCGTGCTGATGATGAATAAAGTACTATGGACTGCGATGTTGAGCGTTTTTGACTCTACATGCAGGCCTCGTGCTGAGGAAAGGGAAGAACCACCGATCTCTTTCACTACTAAGGACTACGGCAATATTGTTCAGGATCTTGATGATCCGCTCATCATCTCCAAAATAATATCTAACACCAAGGTCCGTCGTATTTTCATAGATCAGGGTAACCTGGCAAGCATAATGATCATGGACTACGGACTTCCTGTTTGCATATAACATCATTTTGGGTCGACCTACCCTAAACGGCAGTACCACTATAGTGTCCACCGCTCACCTGGTCATGAAATTCCTTCACAAGAATAATGAGGTGGTCAGGGTCAAGCGTGATCAAATTGTAACATGCAAATGTTATAATAAGAGCCTCAGGATCTATAAGACTTCCAAGAAAGCAAGAGCACATACTTCTAGCCCAGTTATGGATTAAGTTAACATCCTTGTGACCGAACTAGATGTCAAAGAAGAAATTCGGGGCACTAGACTCCAGCCAAAAGGAGAACTTCTTCCACTCCCAAAATAGGCACAAATCTGGAAGACCAGGAGAAATGCCAGCTTATGGAGCTCTTACAAAAAAAAAAGACCTTCTTGCCTGGACGTCCTCTGACATGTCTGGGCTTGACCCTGCTTTCATCTGTCATCATTTATCTATTAAGTGGGATGCAAGGCTGGTCTCCCAGAAGAAAAGAAAACTTATCCCTGAGAGACAATAGATCATCCCACATAACAAATACGGATGACCTCCTCATAAAGCCCAAAGCAAGTTCACTTGTTCTATCAGAAGACCTCAAGTCCTCTGGCGCTTTGGCCTAATATAACATGTAAGGTTGCCCCATTTTACCAAGATCCGAGGAGTACAAAGTCTGAAGAGGATCAGCAATACATGACGGCCAAACAGGAGAATCCACTTGACCACCCTCTGGGAGCAAGTAGCGCATTCAAGGGTTTTCACCCGCATCCTTAAGCCATTGCGGTACCCCCCGAGAGTGCCTCGTACTAGAAAGGATGTGCAGTAGAAAAATCCCAAGTCACAAGAAAATTCTCACATTCAACCATATGCACTAAAGACCTCGGCAAGGACCACTGATACCTAAGCCGGGTAGGATCTCAAAAGTCTAATATGACTAATGAAGGACCCCAGGTAAGGTTGTAAATTATGCCTAAGTCCGAAATGCCATGTGTTCGATAAGATGAGCATAGGACCTCAGACAAAAGTTTTAAATTATCCTTAAGTCCGGAATGTCACATGTTTGATAAGATGAGCATAGGACCCCGAACCATGGTTTTAAATTATCCTTAAGTACGGAATGTCATGTGTTTGATAAGATAAGCATAGGACCCTGGACCAAGGTTGTAAATTATGCCTAAATCTGGAATGTTATGTGTTCGCTGAGATGAACATAGGACCCCGAACCAAGGTTTTAAAGTATACCTGAGCCAAAAGGGATTCTAAATGCCTTGGGCAAGGTTTAATAATAAATCATACCTAAGCCAAAAGGGATTCTAATTGCCCCGGGTAAGGTGTTACTTTTGCCTAAATCCGAGATTCCGAATGCTCGATATCATGAGTCTTGGATTATGGATTAAGGTATTATATTTGCCCAAATCTAAAAATTCTGAATACTCGATATTATGAGCTTTGGATTATGAATTAAGGTGTTATTTATGTCTAAATCTCAAATTCCAAAAAGCTTGATAGGCATTGGACCATGGACTAAGGCATTTTTGCTACCTAAGTCAAGTGGAATGTCATGCACTCGATATTATGGGTGTGAGATCCTGGACCATGGTTTTTTCCATAAGAAAATAATTTCCTAAGTCCATAAAATGGTTGTGAAAAGCAACACAATGGGCGTTGGACCCAGTACGGACCATGGAAAAAGAAGTAAACACGACAACAATTTTGGTTCATTCTACGGACTCCGGCTACACCTCAGAATGTTCACTTATGGCCAATTGACACATGGACCATGTCCGAACTACGACGCGCCCATAAGTGTAGTGATTAAACGCCTCCAGATTAGAGCTCATAACCCAACAAAAAGCGCAGACCATGGCTTCAAGTAAAAGCACAGAGTCCGTCATTCGAGGGCATTGAGACTTGCTAGTTTACTATACTAGCCAAGTGCCAAACCAGGAGCAACAATTTTGGTCCGTAATCTTGGATCTTGTCCCTTTGGTCAACCCGACACGCACCCGACTTGAATCTGTCATCGATACCCCGGCACATGACAACCGAGATCCCCCGAACTACATATGAGGGCAACGTATGGCTTACCTCAGAGCGCGGAATGACAACGTAAGCAGAGCGATCTGACTTAGACCTCGGCCTTATGCGTCAACCCCGGAGGAATACTATGACATATCACGGACCTCGGCCCTTTTGAAACATCGTGAGATCTAGCGTTAACTCTGACTTGGATCCTTTTGTTCACTGCATGCCGTATGCTCTTGCTAAACATGGATACCTTGACACTTAGCTGTCCCATCTAAGCGCCAAGCTGGGGGCAACTGTTCTAGACCAGGATTTTGGATATCAGTCAGGAGCAACCCGATCCTACCAGAATAATACCCAGATATTATTAAGCGCTATCTTGATGAGTATATCAGCCTATTTATTAGGCATAAATCTCTCAAGTATCCTTGATGGATATGGAAGCTATTTATATCCCACATAAATAGGGAAATTAATTAAAAGGGATCACAATCCCTAAAGGATTCTAATCCTAAATGTCTGTATTTAATACAAATTGCACCCATCCTAAGACGCTCCTATAAATACTATGTCAGGCCTCAAAGGTATGTATCTCCTCTAATATACAGACTGTCCTCATCGTGCATGGTCTAACTTGAGCGTCGGAGTGCCTTTTGCAGGTACCCACCCCCTCACACCATCGCTACCGCTGCTATGCTACGGAGGAGTCCACCGTAACGTGCCTATCTCAGGTACTCCTCTGAATCCGCTTCAGAACAAACTCATTTTTGTATTCGATCACAAGAAAACATAAACTTGATTAAAAATATTTCTTGAAATAATTTTTTTCATTTTTGCTACTGCATGAGCATATTCAAGAAGCATAGAAAAATAGATGAATTTCTTTCTCACATTTCTTTATTTCAAATTATACTAAGATCAAATAGATCTTGTTAGATTTAATTATGGTTTAAAGGTGTAGTTCTTAAGGAACTATACCATAAATCTTTCATATAAAAGATGATCATAGAAAACCATTAGTTTTGTGCAATTCTTTAGAGATACTTGAATAGTAATCTTTCCCATAATTTATCAGGAGTAATAAATTTAATATGAAACAAAATATAATAATTATGTTAGTCAAACAAGACTGACAATAAAATTTCTATGGATGAAACATAAAAAATATTTCATACTATGACTAACATGAAGGAAGTTCTAAGAAAGAACAATTCAATGAATTAGATTAATCCAAAGAGAGTAATAAAAAGACAAATTCTTTTGGTAGAACCTCCAAGTTGTTCGAACCATCATTCATATAGTAGAGTTTCGTACTAATAACACATTGTAAATAGAATAAAGGAGAATATAATGAGAGATCAAGACAAAAGAAATTTGAACACTAAAAATCTAGTTAATCAAGAACTAGCTATACCACCACTTTTTTTTCCTTCTCATTTCATCATGGATATCATGTCCCTATATAAGACTCTAAACATAAGAAGAGTTTACACTTTGTAATGCATCATTATGTATAAATGTTACAAATTAAATAGGCACACTAAAGATTATAACGATAAACCTTTACTAATAATACTCTTAATTTCTAATTAAAATAGCCATCCATCACATATAAAATATACATATTTTATAAACACAACTCAAATTATTATGATATTCTTACTCTCATAAAGTAGGTTTTTTTTAATACCATGATAATAAATACAATATAAGTTAACATATAATGGTAGATATGACATTATTTTCATACACTTATCTTGCATTCAATTTCTTAGAATAAAATTAAAAAACATTTACTGTAAATTTGTCAAGGCATTATTGCATGAACCAGTTAAAAATAATAATAATTAGTGCATGAAGGGCCGAAAGGCCCTATTGGCCCGTACGTGAGTTTAATTCAGGGATTACAATAAAAATTTTAAGCAAAGGTCTTAGATTCAAATTGTGATAAAGACTAATCTCATAATCTATGTTTTAGTCTCTAATATCTTGGAGATATCTTATTTAAGAATTTAACAAAAAAAATATCATAATTTTTTTAAATATATTGAAAAATAATTATATTTTGTTTTTAAAGAATCATATATATTTCTCCGATTAATGCATTGACCATGATTTTTTTTTTTTTGAGGTTTACACAAGTTTTAAAAATATTTTGAATCAATTTTTCGTTAGACTAGATTATGAGATATCATATAGATGACAAATAGTTAAATAGCAATGGCCTTTTTCTTTTTTGGTCAAAAGCTGAGAACTTTGAAGTTCGTACATCAGAAAGACCAAGCCAAAGCTAGTACATGACAGAGAAAATAGTGCCGATCTCACAGATGAATTTCCCTTGCTATTAAAATCGCCTACCGCAACGTCGATGCCTCTGCCAACAGAGCGGAAAGGGTAATTATCTTTGACAGTATTCTGATTTGAAAAGGTGGGCCTGCTGAAGAGAAACCTGTGGATCTGGATCTTTATCTTTGAAAGTTTTTTCATTTCTTGCTTTCCCAATTGTCTAGACTATGCATGCAATTGTACTTAAGAATGTGAATCATATGTTTCCTGTCACCTTGTAGCTTTAGTATTGCATCTTCAAACCATTTATCAGAACTTGTGACATTGTGAAGCCTGGTTAAGAGCTATAGTTGAGAGCCAAACCAAACTGGTTGAGTCCAAGGACAAAATAGCAAAATGCGTTCCACTGACTCTGATTCTTAAGTACAAATAGGGCACACAGGACTGGCAATTAATTTCCTTTTGAAAAGATTTTCCTTGACTGGGATTGCATTGTGGCAAGCTTTCTAAAGGAACAATTTCACCTTATGGGGGACCTCTAGATTCCAAATAGTTTGCTAAACCTTGACTGAGGTGTAGGTAGATGTACTTGCAGGGGGATAAGCTTCTTCATTCTCCTTTTGGGCTACAAGACAGCCTGTTTTAATTGTGTATTCCCTTAAGCGACAATAAGGCCAGATAAGCTTGTCCTCCCCATTTAGATTTCTAGCCTGGGTCTGTATTGCCACCCTAGCCGTTTCATGAGACAAGTTATTTCTCACCTCTCTGCTCATATTCGATCCTGTTCCACCCTCCTACAATAGCATGTTAAGCTTTTGATGACTAGAATTATGCACATTCTGAGCTATACTACCATTGCAAAGCCACCTGTCCCGCTATTCATCTATGGATCTGCCACTACTAATAATCCATTTTTTTGGACTTCCTAAGCAAGCCCCTGCCTTGTAGAATACTGTTCTAGATGTTCTGAAAAGTGTTTTATTTCAAAAGAATAAAGTCTCACATTAGTTGGAAGTATGTCTTTGGAAGAGTTTGGCTTTTTTACTAAACTACCACTGTTAGTAAAACTATCTATCAAAATGCTATTTTTTTAACTATTTACTAA
The DNA here is from genome assembly GCA_029884595.1 of Ormosia semicastrata. NCBI lineage: Eukaryota > Viridiplantae > Streptophyta > Magnoliopsida > Fabales > Fabaceae > Ormosia > Ormosia semicastrata. The sequence goes on along the minus strand of JAQQTO010000036.1, from coordinate 5,735,166 downwards.
ATTGCCATTTTTTTAACTATTTATCAAATTGCCCTTGTTGTTTAACTATTTATCAAAATACTACTCTTTCAAATTATATACTGCAAATCACACCTTTTGGTGACGCGACATTTTTTAATATTTTTCGACCAATCAGGATGCTAAAGTAGGATGGCGCATCCACGTAGTTGCGCTTGTTAGATGTGTTGGCAACAACCTACGTGATCGCCATCCTACTTTGCGATCCCTGTTGGCCTTTGGAACCAAAAACGCCACTTTTTTTGGCGCAAGCTATTAAAATTAAATAATTAATTAAAAATTAATTGAAATACTTAATAAATATTTATAAACGTTTATTAATGAATTCATACTAATTACGAGAATAAAATATATAATATAAAATAAAAAAAGTGACAAATTTAATATGTTAGTAATATTGAATATTATTTTAGTTATTATGAAGATTTATTAATTACATAACACATATGTTTATTTTTTTGTTATTTTTTAAAAATTTATTGTTCAATTTAAAAAACGATTGAGGTATTAATTATTTGCTTTTAATTATCTTTATGTATGATTTTTAATAAATTTAAAAACAATCTAATCAAATGTATATACATATCTTATTATTGAAGTTATTGAATATATTTATTTATTTTGACACAAATAATTTAAACAACATATAATAAAAATTAAATGGTATATCCTGTAGAAGAGACGTATCACTTAAATGAATTTTTGTTGAGTAGGATTCGATGATAGTGAGTAAAAGATTCGATCCGAATAATCCCTCTCTCAAATTTTTAGTAATTCAATTAGTAAAAATTTTGACAGAGTTTCTCCTAAATGTTGATCTCCCCAAAAGCTAATGATCCCGTTTAATGCAACCAATTACCACAATATTTAATAAAATCTAAAATAAGCGAAAAGCATATATAGTGTAATCTAATTAGGGTACCAAACTCACAAGAATATATTCTCAATAGTATTTTACACAAAATCAATAAATATATTCTCTAAATGTCAATGAGATGGGCCCGCATCGAATGCGGTGGCCTGTGAGATGGTTCGGAAGAGGGACCCGGGCCGTGATGGGTATGGTGGGTAACCCGGTGGTGGGTAAGGATATGGTGGGTAACCCCGTGGGGGGTAACTCGGTGGCGGGTATGGATACGGTGAGTAAGGGTATGGTGGGTAATATGCAGGTGGTGGCTGAGTAGGGGGGTACGTAGCAGTAGTAGGAGGCTGAGTGGGGGGGTATGTAGCAGCGGTAGCAGCGGTAGGATCTTTGTGTGTCGTATCGGCAAGTAGAGTGGAGTCCCGGGATGTCGAAGTCGTGTCCGACTGCTCGCTAATCCTCTCCTCCGTCTACGCCGCGTTCCCTGTTGGCTCGACTCCTCGGGCGGCCCTGAAATGTCGTCTGCTGGTGGAGTTGGACGCAGCTGTTCCATCGTAATGCGGTCATGCTCCCGCAATGAGTGTAGGATTTGTGTAGCAGCCTCTCGAGCGACAGTGTCGGTAGTTGAACTGAGCAAATACTCTGCAATGTCCGCCTAATAAACATATACAATTTATGTCATTATACTGAATACAAAATACATATAGTCACTAACGAATTAGTAAAGAGCTTACCGCATTCTCAATAGATGCGCTTGTGGGAGCAATCCAGCGTCTGGTAATTCTTTTATACCAACGCATGTACTCAGAACGCGAACTGAGGGGTGCGACCAATGGGACTCCCCTAACAAGCTTCTCCCTACGACTATCCCAGGTGGCTATATAAACAGCATGTGTAGCCGGCCAATCCTCATCATGCCTGCCTGCCAATGTAACCGAGTGCAATCTGTCTGGCTGGAGCGGTCTCCGTGGAATGGGCTGGTCAAGACCAAACTGGCGCATGACGCGGTCTGGCTGGTGCCACTCGACAATATGGAAACATATGAGAGGGACCACTGCCAGCGCTATGTCCCTAGCAGCCACACAAAAAGGTGGCAATGCTGCCACCTGCTCATCCGTGTATGGTTGCCATATAAACTGAAAAAATGAGATGCACAAAACATTAAGACGGCATATGCATAAGTAAATATATCAAAGGAATGTAAACGAAGACATACCTCATCGTTCTTCAACTGATCGAAGAACTGACGATAATATGAAAGGACGCCAATCACAGTATCACTCAATACTTTATGTTTGCGCCACCTATTTGGTAAATGAAAGTATTGCAAACGTAAGTAATTTTATTAACAAAGCATGTCATGAAAGTAATGTAAAAATATGAAATGAAATAGAAACTTACTCCCATCCTAAGGGACGTAGTTGCCTGTGAATGGAATATTGTTTGAGAGCTAACTTCACAGAATCTTTTGATGGAAATTGCAAGCCAACATAGAATTCATCACCCATGCTCCAAGTCCCACGAGTGTCTAACTCAGGCAAGTTATCAGGATTATCCAATGCATCCCGCTTAATTTGATAAAACTGAGGCATGGTGGCACAAACACGGATTCAGGTACTCGAGGCATAAATATGGATTGAGGAGCAATCGCCAAAGGAACCTCAGTAAATTTTGTTCGGCATCAAAGTTTTCGCCTCTATGTCGGTGTCCGAATCGTTGCCCTCAGCTACTTGTTCTTCATCTTCACTTGACTCCCATACTACATCTCTCGACAGTGGGTTATCAGGTTCAACCATTGCACCACCAATAACGATCATATTGCATGACTCAACTTGATTAGACGGACCAACTTGAGATTCGGTTTCACCAGGAGCTTCAGCATGCTCTTCTTGCCCACTTGTTTCTACCTCCACATACAACTCCATAGATGCCATGTTTGGAGTTTGACAGAAAGAATCTATCATGTACTTTAGATCATCATTGTCTTCTATTGGAAGCCCTACCCATCTCCACGGATTGAAGCATTGCGGACACCGATAGACAACTTTTGACACATGTTGGTTTGCTTGAAGCCTCAACTTTGAATGGATCTTAGTTTTCAACCCATCCAAAGTCATGTCAGCTGTGATCACAATAGGCCTAGGAGGAGGACCTCGATACATGACACCCTTTTCACCATCATACATTGTCCCATTGAAGTAAATATGCACATTTAGCGATTTTGTCATGTTAACTCCAATTCTGAACAATAACAATTCAACACATTTGTAGAGAGATTAAATATCAATTACAATATTCAATACAGTTATTTATGTAAAATTTTTTTTCTAAAGTCGAATATCTTGAATTAAGCTACATTTACTAATGTAAATCATGTCAAAGATATATATTGTACTAGATTACCTATAAATTAATTATCTATATAATTTAAATTACATATCATATAACTTCATTATTCATTAGTCAATACAAATATTAAACTATAATAATAATACATTATAATTAACACTAAGTAAAAAAGTAATCAATAAATAATAAATAAATTATTTAACTATTGAAAGAAATACTTACAAAGTGAAGGAATATAATTTAAAGTACAAATAGTGATCCTGACACCACTTCTCGTAAGAATTGAGAGACTTCAGAGTGTTTAGAGAATAGAAATTTGTAGAGAGATAGTGAGAATTTAGGAAAATGTGAGAATGTCACGCACGGGGAAGGGGTCTGGGAATATATACTAGGGTTACGCCACCCTTGTTTGCGTTTTGTACTTGGTTGCGCCATCAAGGGTGGCGTTTTTAGTTCCAGGGCCAATCAGGATGCGCCACGTAGGATGACGCATCCACGTAGGTTGCGCCAGGCGTGTTGGCGCAACCTACGTGGATGCGCCATCCTACGTGGCGCATCCTGGTTGGCCAGAAAATATTAAAAAATGCCACGTCAGCCAAAAGGGTGGCAGTTTGGTATATAGTTTCAAAAGAGTGACATTTTGGTAAATAGTTAAAAAAAAGGCAATTTGGTAAATAGTTAAAAAAATGGCTATTTGGTAAATAGTTAAAAAAAATGGCATTTTGATAAATAGTTTTACTAACAGTGGCAGTTTAGTAAAAAAGCCAGAAGAGTTTATATATCAACTTGTGTTGTAGGCTTTGTAAGAAACAAATGTGGTGGTGGGCTTGCGCCCACAAAAATAGGCCGAAGGCATGGCTAATGCAAATCATTGATTTATTCCTCTTGCGCGTGATATCATGATGCCTAGATTTTTTTGTGAACTATTTAATTAATTTTTTTGTCCTTACCTGAAAATGAGTTTTTAATGAGGTTATTGGTCTTTCAACGTGCAATTCAATTTCTAACGGGCTTTTTTCCAACAGACGAATTCGTTTTCCAACGGGCAATTTCTAACTTTTCTTTTCCAACGTTTTATGCTAACGGCTCTTTTTCTACCTTCTATAAATACTGTTTACTTATTAACGTTTTTCATACGCAACAGTTTTCTTCATCTTCTCCTCCCGGCTAATATTCTCTCTTCGTCTTCTCTTCTGGGTTACAATTCTGCTCCATATCTCTTATAGTTCTTGAATCTCTGTCAGACACAGGAAGAGCCTGCAGTATCCTGTGGGATTTTCGTCTCTACCGAAATAATCTTTGAGGGCAGTGCTTTCCACCCTACAGGCTTCACGATTTTGCTAACTCGTTTCATTGCAGGTCAACTTTTACAACAATCTCAAGGATTATGGATCCATACGCCAACCCCTCAGCCAACAACGAGTCTAATAACACTCAACATGCCAACCCCTCAGCCAACATCTGGTCTAACAACACTACCATGCAAAACCATCCGCCAGTTGTTGCCACAGTCAACTATGCAAAGCCTTTTCCAGATGTCTCCAAAATAGAGATGTTCGGAGGCCAAAATTTCAAAAGGTGGCAGGAGCGTGTCTACTCTATTCTTGACATGCACGGCGTCGCTAATGCTCTCATGGATCAAATGCTGGACTCATCTTCTGACCCGAAAAAACTAGACGATTGGACTTAATCAGGGACTTAATCAAATGCCGGATCAAATATTCTCTCTTCGTCTTCTCTTCTGGGTTACAATTCTGTTCTATATCTCTTATAGTTCTTGAATTCCTGTCAGACACAGGAAGAGCCTGCAGTATCCTGTGGAATTTTCATCTCTACCAAAATAATCTTTGAGGGAAGTGCTTTCCACGCTACAGGCTTCACGGTTTTGATAACTCGTTTCATTGCAGGTCAACTTTTACAACAATCTCAAGGATTATGGATCCATACGCCAACCCCTCAGCCAACAACGGGTCTAATAACACTCAACATGCCAACCCCTCAGCCAACATCGGGTCTAACAACACTACCATGCAAAACCATCCGTCAGTTGTTGCAATAGTCAACTATGCAAAGCCTTTTCCAGATGTCTCCAAAATAGAGATGTTCGGAGGCCAAAATTTCAAAAGGTGGCAGGAGCGTGTCTACTCTATTCTTGACATGCACGGCGTCGCTAATGCTCTCACGGATCAAATGCCGGACTCATCTTCTGACCCGAAAAAACTAGACGATTGGACTTAATCAGGGACTGTTTGTACTCAATGTTGCTAAAATTAATGAAAATGCATCTTCTTCTGCATATTTGATTGACTCTAAGGATATGTGGCATACTAGATTAGGACATGTTAGTACTTCTTATATTAAGAAAATGTAATATTTTGGATTAATTTCTGGTCTTAGTGATACATGCTTAAATAAATGTGAAATATGTGCGGAATCAAAATTAACTAAAAAATCTTGTTTATCTGTAGAAAGAAATACTAAAATTCTTGATTTAATTCATTCTGATTTAGGAGACTTAAAACAAACTATGACCAAAGATGGTAAAAAATATTATGTAACTTTTATTGATGATTTTTTTTAGGTACACAAAGGTATATTTACTTAGAAATAAAGATTAAGCATTTGATATGTTTTTAATATATAAAGCAGAAGTAGAAAATCAATTAAATAAAAGAATTAAAAGAGTTAGATCAGATAGAGGTAGTGAATACATTTTATTTAATGACTTTTGTGAAAAAGAAGGGATAATACATGAAGTTACACCTCCTTACTCACCTCAATCCAGTGGAGTAGCTAAAAGGAAAAATAGGACCTTAAAAGAAATGATGAATGCCCTTTTAATTAGTTCTAATGCACCTGATAACCTTTGGGGTGAAGCCTTATTATCTGCATGTTATTTACAGAATATAATTCCCTATAAGAAAACAAGTAAAACACCATATGAGTTATGGAAGGATTATAAGACTAACTTAAAATATTTAAAAGTGTAGGGGTGTTTAGCTAAAGTGGTGTTACCTGAACCTAAAAAGAGGAAAATAGGTTCTAAGACTTCAGATTGTTTGTTTATTCGGTATGCTGATCATAGTACTGCATATAGATTTTTAGTCTTAAAAAGTGATGTGCTTGATTGCAATTTTATAATTGAGACAAAAAAATGATGAATTTTTTGAACATGTTTTTCCCTTAAAATTAGAAAATATTTCTGAAACTCCAGCACAAAATTTATCTGATGTTTTACATGAGGATTTGAGAAGAAGTAAAAGACAAAGAAAAGAAACTTTTTTTGGAAATGATTTTTACATATATCTTGTTGATGATGACCCTTTAACTGTTTCTAAAACTTTTTCCTCATTTGTTGCACTTTTTTGGAAAGAAGCCATTAAATTTGAAATTGATTCAATTACAAAATGTAATACTTGGGTTTTAGTAGATTTACCTCCTGGAGAAAAACCAATTGGTTGCAAATGGATTTTTAAAAGGAAATATAACCTTGACGGATCAATTGAAAAATATAAGGCTAGATTAGTAGCAAACGATTTTACTCAAAAATAAATGTTGACTTTTTTGATTCCTTTGCTCCTGTAACTAGAATTTCTTCTATTCGTGTTTTGATTGCTTTAGCCTCTGCATATAATTTGGTTATTCACCAAATGGATGTTAAAACAGCTTTTTAAAATGGTGATTTAGAAGAAGAAATTTATATGATACAACTTGAGGGATGTGTAGTTCCTGGTCAAGAAAACAAAGTGTGTAAACTTCTCAATTTTTTATATGGTTTGAAACAAGCACCTAAACAGTGGCATGAAAATTTTGATCAAACCTTAATCAGTGATGGTTTTTCTTCTATTGAAGTAGATAAATGTGTATATACAAAATCAGTAAGTAATGAATGTGTGATTATTTGTCTACATATAGATGACATGCTCATTTTTGGTACTAGCCATGACATAGTGCATCAAACAAAATATTTTCTTGCATCTCAATTTGACATGAAAGACATGAGTGAAGCTAGTGTAATTCTTGGTGTTAAAGTCATAAGGAAGTGTAATAGTATAATGCTGTCACAAGAACATTACGTTGAGAAACTTCTAAAGAAGTTTAGACATTTTGATGTCAAACCAGTGAGTACCCCTTATGATGCTAACACTCAGTTAAAGAAAAACAGAGGTGATCCTATTGCCCAGTCTCAATATGCACAAATTATTGGGAGTCTGTTGCATTTGATGAATTTCACTCGACCTGACATAGCATATGTTGTATGCAGATTGAGTAGATATACACATAATCCAAATAATGACCACTGGGCCGCTTTGGCTAGACTAATGAAATATTTGAGAGGTACTATGGACTATGGTATTGCTTGTTATGGATTTTTCGCTGTATTAGAAGGATACAATGATGCTAATTGGATCTCATATTCAAATGAGATGAAATCCACTAATGGCTATGTGTTCACCTTTGGTGGTGGTGCGATAACTTGGAGATTAGCCAAACAAACAATAATTGCAAAATCCACTATGGAGTCAGAGCTTATTGCTCTAGAGAAAACTGGTAATGAGGCAGAGTGGTTGAGAAATTTCTTAGAAAATATTCCATTGGGAATAAAACTAACCCCTTCTGTGTATGTGCATTGTGACAACAAGGTGACAATATCTATTGCAAATAATAAAACCTTTAATGGTAAGAACAGACATATTAGGCTGAGACATGAAGTGATAAAGCAACTGCTGAAAGATGGAACTATATCCATTGATTATGTGAAGTCAGAAGTGAACTTGGTCGATCCTCTAACTAAGACTTTGGGAAGGAACTTAATAAATACCACATCGAGGGGAATGAGACTTAAGCCAATTTGAAACTAATAGTGATGATAACCCAACTTTTATAAGTGGAGATCCCATGAAAAAGTTCATATGGGTAATAACAAGTCACTTATTAGTACTGCTAGCACTTTGTTTGTCCTTACCTATGGTGTGAGAAGCATGAGAAGGGCTAGATTGTATTTATTGTGAGGATAAGTTAAATGCTTTTAATGTATTTCATATCCCTTACGGGTGGTGTATAAAGTGCAGTATACACTTAATGAAATCACCTATATGAGTGTGGAGTGGGGCCACTCCTATGAGAAAATGACATAGTCTCTAGAGCACTCATGAACAACCAGGCACGCACATGGCTGAAAAGTGCAAAACTGCGTTAACAGCAAGAGATAAATGATGGTGTAAATGTGATCAAATGAGATTCTAATTTACATGAAAAATGTTTTGGTTCATAGAAGTTTAAACTTCACCATTTACATTGTAAGTTAAAGTCCTATTTATCTAGGTCTGGTTCATAGTCCAGAAGACACCAAATTCAAAACATTTGCACTCATGATATAACCCAGATTCTGTTTTTAAAATTATTGATTTTATTTATTTATATTATTTTGAAATATGTGGGGGATTGTTGTGAAAAGTGTTTTATTTCAAAAGAACAAAGTCTCACATTGGTTAGAAGTATGTCTTTGGAAGAGTTTATATATCAACTTGTGTTTTGGGCTTTGTAAGAAACAAATGAGATGGTGGGCTCGCGCGCACAAAAATGGGCCGAAGGCTCATGGCTAGTACAAATCATCGATTTGCCCCCCTGTGCATGATATCATGAGACCCTAATCTTTTTGTGAACTATTTAATAAATTTTTTTGTGCTTACCTGAAAAGGAGTTTTTTAATGAGGTTAAAACTGACTTGGTCTTCCAACAGTCACTTTTGACTTGGTCTTCCAACGGTCACTTTGACTTGGTCTTTCAACGTGCAAATCAATTTCTAACGGGCTTTTTTCCAATGGACAAATTCATTTTCCAATGGGCAGTTTCTAATGTTTATTTTCCAACGTTTTCTGCTAACAACTCTTTTTCTACCTTCTATAAATACTGTTCACTTATTAACGTTTTTCGTACGTAACAATTTTCTTCTTCTTCTCCTTTCTACTAATATTCTCTCTTCGTCTTCTCTTCTGGATTACAATTCTGCTCCATATCTCTTGTAGTTCTTAAATCCCTGTCAGACACAGGAAGAGTCTGCAGTATCCTGCGAGATTTTCGTCTCTATCAAAATAATCTTTGAGGGCAGTGTTTTGCACGCTACAGGTTTCACGATTTTGCTAACTCATTTCATTGCAGGTCAACTTTTACAACACTAGGTCCAGGACGAATTACAGGGTTTGGTTGCTTCCAAGAAGTCATAATTTAGAAAATATATACCCTTCAAGACTTACATCCAGAGAGTAGCAGGGTTAGTCATAGCTCTCCGTGCTTACTTGGCTAATAGTGCAATGTTCATATGGATTAGCTCCTTAAAGCCTATTCCCCCCTCTTTTTTGCTTCTTGTTAGAATGTTCCATTGTTTCCAGTGGATACCCCTATCTTTCCCTAGTCTCCCCCACCTAAACCTCGCTACATGGGAGCATAGATCAGCACAAAACTTCTTAGGAAATCTTATTATGGACATAGTATAGGAGGGGATCACCTAAATAACAACTATGATTACCACTTCTTTACCATCTTGATTGAGCAATTTCTCTTTCCTCCCATGTATCTTGTTCAGCACCCTCTCCTTTATCCATAGTAGGGTTTTACCTTTGGACTTGCCCCATTCAGCTAGAGGCCCAAGTATTTTCCTGGGCTATCCTACACCTGGATGTTAAGAATAGAGGCTAAACTCGCCTTTTTAGCGTGGGGCATATGCTTCCCTCTAATTAATTAGCCTTAATTTTGTTACATTCACCCTTTGGTCAGAAGCTAGGGAGAAGGAGTTAATGATTGACACTACCTGGTAGGCCTCTTATGAGCTAGCTTTGAGGCTTTTTTATCAAATTGTTCTTAATGGTAAAATTATTTACTAAAATATCATTTTTTTGAAATTATATATCATACTGCTATCCTTTTAGCTAGCGTGACATTTTTTATTATTTTCTGCTCCACATGAAAAACACCAAAGAGGGTAGCACATCCACATGGAAACGTCATGTAATATGGCGTTTTTACAACAAAAGCTTGAGCACGAATGATGTATTGAGGGCAAAAGCTCCATTTCACATAGTGCTTTCAGGGTATATATTGCTCCATCTAAGTTTCAATCGAGTCATCATCTTCATTTTATCAATTTTCACTCTCTTTCTATAAATTTCCTCTCTCATCTAATTCATTTGGCAGTTGCTGCTAGAAGTAGTATCTGGATCTCCTGTTGAATCATATTCAGATATTATTCCTTATATATAAGTATTTATTATAATGTTTGAATTTTTTTTATGACTTGTTGGCTATTTTTTTTATTATATTAATGTTAATATATATTTATGTTAATTTATACGTGTTTAGAAGTTTTGCAAATTTTTACTTTTTGGCTTGACTAATTAATAGTGTGATTAATAGGGTACTAATTGTGAATTGTATGAATTATTTGTACGTAAAATAATAGTTTGAATTATTTGTACCTAGTGTATTTGAGGATTATTATTGTGTATTACTTCACTATGATGTATTCGAGTACTATTAGATGTTAGTTGATTATTAGCATGCACTTCATTACTCCAATATAATTTGATTCTCCAGTTGCTTTTTATTGGTACCTTCTTTTCTGCCATCGATAACAAATTTTAAATATGTACATTATTTTTCATATTGTCACACTAATTGTTGTTGTTATTTGGCATACAACGTGACATATGACATTCCGTGTAAAACCAGGCCCGAAGGACAACTTGGTTTTGGAGTTACAGGAGTATCATATTTCTCAGCATGTATGGCAGGGACATGAGGACCGACACTTGTGTATTAGACGTGCTCAGAAAATAAAACATATGGATCCCCCTGTGCGAATTCTTCCATATCTGGAGTAGGCTGGCTTTTTGGGTGTTGCCCATATGAGCTATTGCAATAGTGATCACCCCTTATTACTGCATTGGTAGAGAGATGGTGCCCAGAGACACATACATTTCACATGCCTACCGGAAAGTGCACCATAACGTTGGAGGACATCGGTATCATATCGGGTCTTCCTATTGATGGTGCCGCTGTTACTGGCCTTACCCATCGGACTGATTGACTCGATCTATGTGATCAGTTATTAGGGATTGATGAGACTCCGTTGCTCATATCTGGTGCACGAATTGATACGACATATCTGTGGCAGCCAGCTCTTACAGAGCTCACGGAGGATAATGATGATGATTACATGCAACAACGTGCACAACATTACATACTTAGGTTGCTTGGGGGGTTTTATGCCCTGATCATTCTGGTAAGTATGTGTACTTGATGTTCCTTCCGCTGTTGGAGGATTTTGTTGTTGCCGGGATATACAGTTAGGGGTTTGCAGTCTTAGCATACTTGTATAGAGAGCTTTGCAAAGCTACGGACTACAAGGCATGCGAGATCGGAGGGGCTTGCATCTTATTGCAGTATTGGGCATGGTATAGATTCCTCCGGCTTGCCCTTACACTAGTTGACCATGTTCAACCCAATGTGTTTTATAGTGCTGATTGTGGTCACTTACGTCTATTAGGATGACAGTAAGTTTTTGAACATATCATTTCTTTATATTACTTTGCTCTATTTCTCACTTACATCCATAATACTTTGACTTATAAATAGGTGGCGCAAGCATAAAGTTTTGAGTGATACTATGACCGGCGTACTTGAATATTATCGTCAGTTCTTTGATCAGTTGAAGAATGATGAAGTATGTATTATTTTACATTCATTTGAATTAATTACTTATGTATATGGCTTCTTAATTTTGTGTACATATCATTTTGCATATTATATGGTAACCATACACAGATGGGAATGTGACATTACTTCCATCTTTTTGTGTGGCTGGTAGGGACATAGCACTAGCAGTGGTCCCTCTCATATTTTTTCACATTGTTGAGTGGCACCAGCCAGACTGTGTGATGCGCCAGTTTGGTCTTGACTAGCCCATACCATTGAAATCGCGTCAACTTGATAGTTTGCACTCAATTACACTAGCAGGTAGGAATAATGAGAATTGGTCAGCTACACATGTTGTTTACATAGCCACATGGTATAGTCAAAGGGAGAAGCTTGTTAGGGGAACCCCATTGCAAGCACCCCTCACTTCGTGTTTTGAGTATATACGTTGGTATAAAAGAGTTACCAAACGTTGGATTTCTCGCATCGGTGCATCTCTTGGGAATGTGGTAAGCTCTTTACCAATTCGCCAGTTACTATATGTATTTCTTATTGATTGTAATAACATATGTTATATATGTTTTTAGGTGGACATTGCAAAACATTTGTATTGTTGGACTACTGACGTTACCTTTCGAGAATCTGCTAAGCAGATCCTACATTCATTGCAGGAGCATGATCAGATTACAATGGAACAACTTCATCCAGCTCCAGCAGTAGATGACCTTCCAAGGCCACCCGAGGAGTCCAGTGAACAAGGGATGCGACGTAGAAGGAGGACAGGGTTAGCGAGTACTCAGACACGACTTCGACATCCTAAGGACTCCGTTTCTACAAGCCAACACACAACTCGGCCTCCTACCACTGTTACCGCTCCGACTATATCTGTTACAAACCCAGCCACACAGCTACCACCTACATAGTACCTAACATATCCACTATACCCATTATACCCTTATCCACTGTATCCTTACCCGCCACCGGGTTACCTACCATATCCTTACCCACCATAGGGTTACTCATCATATCTTTACCCACCACCGAGTTATCCACCATACCCATCACAGCCAGGTCCTTCTGATCCCTCTCACAGGCCACCATATTCTGATGCTGGCACATCTCATTGACATGCAATTATATATTATTAGTGTATCTGAGAATGTTATATTTAGTGGTTTTTGTTATATTACTATTGATGATTTTTTATTGTGATTTTGGTACTCTTGTTGGATTAAACACGTTCACGGCTTTTCTATTGATGATCTTAGTATAATGGTTGAATTAAATAGGTTTACGTGCTTTTGGGGATGTCTAATATTCAGGGAAAATTTTGTCAAAATTTTCATAGAATATTCATGATTGAACTTTGGGTGAACTATGTCAAACAAGTTTATGAAAATATGAAATTTGAAATGTCCCTCTGCGTTAACCAAAAAATATAAAAGAAATGCCTTGAGTTATTAATTGAAAATATTGTCATAAGAATGATCAAATTAGAAAAGATGGGATCTTAAATAGAGTAAAATATAAGAGTTTACTCATAATTTTATCTTTAAATAATATTAATGAAGGACATGGACCTACCTCTTACAATCACATGTCAATTTCTAAGGCAAGACTAGCAACATAGAGATACCTCCTACGATCCTATGCTAATTTCCAAGGCAACACTAGCAACTGTCACTCCTTAGCTCTCCTCTGTATATAATACGGAGTTTTCTCAAAACGCCAAACGTGTTGGCATGTTTAAGTAAAAAATCCGACATGACATATCCACATGTAAAACGTCACGTAGGATAAAGTTTCCACGTGAAAAACATAAAAAAGGATGGTGCATCCACGTAGAAAATGCTAACAAACTTGACGTTTTTCATGTGGATGTGCCACCCTCTTTGGCGTTTTTTACATGAAACAGAAAATAATAAAAAATGTCACACTAACTAAAAGTGTGACAGTTTAGTATATAGTTTTAAAAAAGTGATATTTTGGTAAATAGTTTTGTCATCAGGGATAATTTTACCAAACTGCCCTAGCTTTGATAAATAAGATTGCATCATCTGTAAACAATAGATGTGTAAGAGTTGGTGCTTGGTTTGTAAGCTTTATTCCAGGAATCATCCTTTCATTAGCTACCTTAATTAACACGTGAGAGAGGGCGTCTACCGCTAGAATGAAAAGGAAAGGAGATAGGGGGTCTCCCTATCTTAACCCTCTTTGGGGTTTAACTATTGAGCTAAGCTCTCCCTTTATCTTAAATCTGTAGGTGACTCTAGAAACCATCTTCGTAATTGATTTTACCTATTCCTCACAAAAATCGTAGGCTAGAAGGGTTTTTTCCAGGAATCTCCATTCCAACCTGTCATAAGTTTGTTCATATCCAGTTTAATGGCCACATTCTCAGCATCCTTCCTTCTCTTCCCCTTAAGAAAACGGAAGATCTCGTGAGCTATAATTATGTTATCCTAGATTTGCCTTCCTCCAAAGAACGCACTCTGATTCTGGGTTATGTGATTACCCATATGCTCGTTCATTCTTGTTACTACAATATTGGAAATGATTTTGTACACAAAATTACTGCAACTGATTGGCCTAAACTAATTTAAGCTTTCCGGGATAGGGACTTTTGGAATAAGGGCCATGTGAGTCTCATTGATTTCCTCCGGGAGTTCCCCATCCGTAAAAAACTTGTAGACAGCCCTCCACACATCCTCTTTGATGGTTATCCAATTTTTTTGGTAAAATCTCCCATTCAAAGTCCTGGTGCTTTCAGCTCTCCTAGGCTATCCACTACAGTTTTAATTTCCTTCTCAAATACATCTGATATAAGCCTGCAGTTGATTTCCTCGCTTAACCAATCTTGGAATAGCTTGATACTCCTCCCATCATCCTCAATCTTGGAATCAGAGGTGAAGCCCCAAAAGAAGACAATCCAAAGAAACAGCGTTAGCCCATTTCAAGCTTCTATGAAACAAAACGTCGACCCGTTTCATGAGCGCAACATTATCTATATCTATATATTATATATATTAGTAAAATTATCTTAAGAAACAATTACTAACATACTGTAGAGTTAATGATAACATTTTTTTTTTATCTAAACTTCAATTTTCATTGATCGCTAGTATCAGCAATAAGCAAAGGTACAATGAATTTGGGGGGCCTTCTAACCAAATATCCAGCTCACAGTTGTTAGTATGGTGGCCTAAAAGATCTGCCACTTTATTACAAGTCGTGGGATTATACCCACATGAAAAGAAATCAAACCAAGAAGCAACAAGTAGTATATCTCTAATAATAGATCCATTGTGAAAGAAGTCATGAACATCCCCTTAGATGCTAGAATATACATTATGTGCATCCCCTCAAGAAGGACTTGACGAAATCCAGATTCCGATGCAAAGAGTAGGCCTTCTTTAGCTACAAAAAGCTCTTTCGTTTGTATGATTTTCTTTACGCGCTTGTAGTAAGAAGGTGGTGCACAACAAAATAATATTGAGTAACAAATATATAAATAATAGTACTGTTATATATAAAATTAAAATAACCAGTGCGTAGCATGGGATCATATAACTAGCAAAGGTGTATATTAGACTTAAGGAGTAAAAAATTGAAATATTAATTAAAAAATAAAGCTTTATGAGTTTCCAATATATTAACGAGTTTAATTTTGATGTACCAATGTAAAAAAAATTTAGTAAATCATTCAATTCTGTGTTGATACCTCATTTAATGAGTTTGACTATATTAATAACTACTTAAGATGTCAAATTCATTAAATGATATATCAATATATTTTGCATAAACTTAGCGCATCCAAGTTGAGTTTATTAGGTAAGTTATATAAGTAATTATGATAGATTATGAAAGCTAGTATTAATTAACTATGATAGTTATTTGTTAATTAAATATATGATTGATCTAATATACGTAACTTAAGTGCACCAGGTTTATATAAATTTCTCCACATCATTCGATGTTAGTACAAAGTTTTTTTACAGTATCAGTGTATCAAAATTAAATTCCACTTGTTTTTACCAAAAAGAAAATGATTGTGGCAAATAATTGTCATGAAAAACTTCTTTAAAAATATTCTCAACTAAGAATTTTATCTGGAAATATTGTTGATTAAAAATTAAACATCTTTTGGGAACAAATTTATCTTTTTTATGAGGGAAAATTAATCTTTCTTGTATGGCCTACACTAATTTTCTTACTTATATTTAAAAATTGTTAACACTATGAATCTACACACTTAAATAGCAGAATTTAACGACGGAAAAAATCCGTCTTTAATAGAAATGGAAATTGCAACGAATTTCATTAATTGGATTTAGTTACGGAATTTAGCGATGAAATTATTTCGTCACTAAATTATTCGTGACAAATTCCATCGCTAACTTACTTTATTTGTTGAAAAATAAATTTTTTATTTAATGAATTATATAGTGACAAAAACTTTTCGTCGCTAAGTTCTTTATAAATGAAAGTTTTATTATAAAAATTCCTAAGGTAAGAATCAAAATTTAGTGAAATATATAGCGACAAAAATATTTCCATCGTTAATTTTTTTTATATATAAACAAATAAAAGTTTTATTATAAAAATTCCCAACGCAGGAATCAAACTTAGAATTTGTGGAAAAACAAACTCTCCACTTACCACTAAGTGATGCTTGATTGTAATGCTTATGTTTGCATATTTTATGATTTTATAATTAAAATAAAACTTTGATATATTTCTCTCTTTCTTTTTCCATTCCCTCTCATTCTCAATTCACCCTAAATTAAACTCTCTGCTTCCACTGTGCTTCCTTTGAGCTACCGCAGAACCACCATTGTTGGACCTTGGCACTACCGCTCCTCCCCACTGCGAGATTGCTTCTCCCCACGGCTTCAAGATCTATTGCAGAGCTTTATTAATTCCAAGTGTGTTTCCATTTTGTAATACTTTTGCTTGTAGTTCGTACTTTGCTTCTGTGTTCTGCAAATCTACAAGCATTTTCTCATTGCATTTTTTCCCATTTATATCATTCCCAACACTATCACATTCTCCCCTTCTTCATCCATCTTCAACGACCCCCAATATCAATGACCCATTTGAGTTTTCTTCGTTTGGGTTCTCTTTTCTTTTGTGTCGGCTTGTGTGTGTGTGGTTTTGGTATACAAGTTTGGAAAGTTTATATAAAAAAAAACATAGATTATTAACTTCTGTTTAGCATTGGATCAGGGTAGTTTGGAAAGTTTATATAAAAAAAGCCATGATGATGGCTTGAAGTAAGCCACCACTTCAAATGACAGAAATCCCAAAGCCATCACTAAGAATGTAAGAATTACTCGAAACAATAACTTTCCCTTGAAAGATTTTTCATTCTCCACAGACACTCCCTGACCAAAAATCAATCTTTTCTTAACGGCACCAAGCAATGACCAAAGAGAATTTCCAAGTCAAGTAACATAACCGACAGCTCTATGAGCTTTCAGAAGCAAAAGCCACCGAACTGCTTAGCATTTTTACCTCTGTCCTTGTCAACTGGTGAAATGCAGAGTCTGGGCCATCTATTTCGAGTACAGAGTAATTGGGGTTCTCCATAGTCACCACAACTGGGTTGCCTTTCCTTGAACTGTCCTTTACCCACCACTTTGAAAAATCTATGGTTGGAGTCATTTGTTCCCACAGCTGTAACAGAATGAAGAAGATACACAAGAGGCAAGATTCCCAAAACACTATCTAAGGCTAACACAAGTGTTAGCACTTGAGCATAACCCCATTACTGAGAAATGAACAGACATTGATTCAGCTCAAGTTTTAGAAATCATAAGTAAAAGAAGGAAAGATTCACAAACTCATATGAGTTGCGTCAGATCCACCACTTTAGAATCTTATGAGTAACGTAGTATAAGCTTAGGCATTGCATTTCTCCTCTTAATGTAGATCAGAAAAGCAAAGCAAAAAGGTGGAGAGAAGTACACAAGTGTGTGTGACTGTGGGGTTCTTTGTCTTCCTTTGTATACTAGGTACTAGAGAGACCCAATATTGAAATTAGCAAGATGGATTAGTAATACTGAGTACTATATTTTTCAGTTTGGGGGTGACGTAAAAGAGAGTGAAAGAACAAAAAAATACATAAAAAAAGACAAATGCAGAGATGTTTTTATAAGAAAATAGTTGTGTGAGAGGACTGGGTTGGAGGGCCAAATTAGAGATGCTATTCGTACATAAAAAGTAAAAATAAAAAGATTGCATCAGGTTTATATTTTGTTTGTTTTAGACATAAAAGATAGAAAAAGAGTAAATTAAAATGTATATTTTTATTTTATTTTATTATTTAAAATTGAAATGATTAAAGATATAAAGATGACAGAAAAATAATGTGTAAATATTATTTATTAGCAAAATAAGATTAGAGTTAGACCATAATAAGAGAAAATCGGGAGTGAAAACCCAAGAACAAACTAGCAAGTTCTAGAATCAGTACTAGTATTTCAGTTTGGTCAAAACTGAGTACTATTTCAATGTGGGGGTGACGTAAAGAGAGAAAGAGGGGAGGAAAAATTCAAAACAAAAGATAAGGAGAAAAAGAACTGATCAGAGAGAGATAGTGAGATTTGCAATATGTATTGTTAATATGTCATTAAAAATATTCGATTTTTATCATAACTACTTTAAAAATCATAAATGTAATACTTATGATTAGTTGATGGTTAATCCAACTATTAATCCAACAATGGCATTTTTACTTTTGATTTACTAAAGCTAACTATTAATCCAACTGATTTAACAAAGTAGGTAGTTATAGTTATAGTGTACCCTAAAAAACTCACTAGTTTTTTGTTTGACATTTAAAAAACGTTATATATATATATATATATTAAATATGTTTGACAAATGGTTAAATCAGTTTAGCATGTGGTTAATTGTAGGTGGTTAAATTGAAAATTGGTTAATTTCAATAATATGAAAGAGTAATGTTTGTTGTTGCACATAAAAAACAACCTACAGGACTTAAATAATTCAAATTAATTAATTGTTAAACTGATTTAACTACTAAAAATATATTTTAGTACTCAAAAGTAATTTAATAACACATTTATAATTAATATTCAACATTCTAATTTCATAACAAAGCAAAGAAAATAATAAAGCATAAACAGTGGAAAATAGTGTGAGTTATGCTCTACTTTATAGAAGCTTCATAAATAGTGGTTAGGACTAAGTACTTATTTGTGATATATCTATGTCATTTTCTTCACAAAATTGTGATGTTGGCACTACAAATTATGCATTTATTCTTTAACCTCATATTGCTAAGTTAATTGGGGCATGCCATGATCTTTTTTCGTAACATGATGCTGAAGTTAATTGATAGAGTAGGTAATTTAACAATTAGAAAATAACTATAAGCATCATCAAGTAGCCGAGTAAGAAAGAATCCAGACAGCATTATTAGTATGGCTAAGTTTCCACTTTCTAGACAGTGTGGTCACCATGTCACGGGCTTCTACTACCACTTTGACTTGTATATAAAGTTGCTTATTCTTAATCCCTTTGCATTTTGAGTCGATTATGAATATACATATGGCTACTAATGCATGCATTCTTTTTGAAGTTATATCTTTATGAATATACATATGTGCTTCCTAGATTGTACTTCTAATTTGGTTACTTGATGTTGTTTGATAGGATTTTTTATACTTCTAAAATGAAAATTCCTGAACATCACAAGTGGATGGATAAAAGGATAGGTCCTGATAAGCATATTACAGATGAATTCATAGAAGGGGTTTTTGAGTTTGTTGAATTTTCCTGTATCCAAGATCAATATAGGCTAGAAGGAAAGTTGAGGTGTCTTTGTAAAAAATGTAAACGTAGGCAATACCAAGAAGTTGACAATGTCAAGTTGCATCTATGTAGTAAGGGGTTTATGAGTAACTACTACTATTGGAAGAACCATGGAGAATCAATGCCTCCTATTCCTGCTGTAGTTTTTGACGATTCATACTATGGAGGTAATGGGTTGAGGGAAGACTTCAATAGGTTTGAGTAGATGGTAATGGATGCCATTGGACCTTCAATTGGTACTAACATTGAGCAACAAGGATTTGGTTATGTTGAACAAATGAGTGAAGATCCTAACCCAGAAGCCAAAAATTTTTTTGATATGTTGACAGCTGCAAAAGCTCCCTTGTATGATGGTTGTGAAAATTACTTTGAATTGTCAGCTGTAGTTGAAGCTCAAAGTATCAATTCTGACTTCAATAACTCTGGGAATTGCTTTAATCGATGGGTGGATTTCATGGGGAATGCATTGCCAAAAGATAATCGAATGCTCAAAAACTTGAATCGTGCAAAGGACATGTGTTGGTTTTCTTAGTAACTTCAAACAAAATTAATTGCAATATTTCTTTACCACATGTATATAGATGGAAGATAACCATATAGGCAGAGGTAGAGGTAGAGGTAGAGGTCGGGGTACCTCTCAGACATCTAGCTTACCTGTCCCACCTTCACATCCTCCCACATTTGACTTACCTGCCCCACCTCCATATCCTCCCACATCTAGCTTACCTACCCCACCTCCACATCCTCCTACATCTAGCTCACCTACCCTAGCTCCACTTCCCCTTACATCTACTTCATCTGCCCGATCTCCACATCCCTGCACGTCATTTATTGCAGCTAGCTCTTCTTCAGATCCCCATGTATCATCCTCTGTTTTGCCACAAGTTCTACGCCCAGGGACCATAGATCTAGATGACCTTATGTGGATTAGGCCTGGACCAGGAATGACGTAAGTACTTGTGACTAGTGCATTTTAATTTCCTATATTTTGATTTGTTATACACACATACACACACACACTTTATGACTCTTTTTATTATAGGTTTGAACCTGAAGTTGGACCACCTTATGCAATCTCAAACATTATGAAATTTAAGTTTGAAGGGGCTCGAAAATCTTATCGTGAGGTTGATGACAGAGTTAAAGAGATGTGATTTATTGAGTTTGGGGTAATGTATTTCCAATCGTAGTTATTGCTATGTTGATAGGACTGAAATTTAAAATTATTGTGATAGAATAATTATTTCTTTTTAATAATGTAGAAAAAATATAAGTGGCTTCCTGAGGATCATAAACGTATCAAAAAATCCTTCGACCATAAATGATCTAAATTGCTTAAGAATACATTGTGCAAGGTTTGTCATAATCAAGATAAAGGCATTTGTATTCCAACTCATGTATGGGAAGAATTGGAAAGACAATGGCGGCAAGATCCAAAATAGTTGGAGAAGAAAAGTAAGAACACTCAGAATAGAAAATCTAAGGAGGGATTGTCAAAACATATTGGAGGCTCAATTCCTGCAATAGCGCATAAGAAGAATTTGGTGAGTAACTTCTATCAAATTTATGATTCGAACTAATTAGGTTTGTCTTCACATAATATTATTTTTCCTTACATATTTCCAGAAACAACAATTGAAGAAAGATCCACGACATTGAGAGCTATTCACACGGCTTCACACACGCAAGGAGAAGTGGATATCCACCAAAGCAAAAAATATTGTTGTAAGTAGAAATGCTACAATTAAATTTTAATATATGGTTAAGTTAACTTGCAAGCATAAATATTTATTAACAATTGCATTTGTCAGGATGAGTACCAGAAACGTATCAGTGAGAGGGACTCATAGCGGCCACTGGGGGAGGAGACTATTGACATCAACTCTGACAACAGCATCTATTTGGATGTTGTTGGAGGCATTAGCAGCAAGAAACTCATCTTTGACTTAGGATCTGATACTGCTTCTCATGCATCATCTTCCTCTATATCTGCTAAAGGTTGTTCACAGTCAGAGATGGAAGCGATGAGGAGTCTGGTTGCAAGTCTCAGTACGCAGGTGGTGGAACAGGAAAACTTAATCAACACAATCCTACAGCGCTTGAACGCATCTACTAGTGGCTCACAAGTTACAAGCAACGGTCACGAGGATGATCCACTTGGTGATGTGGTTGGTGATGGGGATGAGGATGACATGGATGAGGATGACCATGATATTTTTCCTCTTGATGTTTGATACATTGACTTCATGTTTGTTTTGATAAGGAACTTGTATAACTTAATTTATTTTTATGTTGATCTTTTGAATAATATTTTTATTTTGATCTTTTGAAATGCTTTGTGGCATGATATGATAATGATATTTTTAAATTTTAAAAATTTGTTGTTGTATTTTGGATTGGACTGTTATAATGTTGTGTTGTATACAGGTTTAAATTATATAAATGGAGTCTTTAAAAATTAAAAAATTTAGGTCCCCAGCGACGAAAATATTTCCATCGCTCACGAGCATATATATCACACTATATTTTTAGCAACGGAGTATTTTCCGTCGCTAAAATAGTTACTAAAATAATAATTTTATAATAATTAACAACTTTGGTTATGAAGTTAGCGACGAAATTGTATTAATTAGTGACGGAAACATCCGTCCCTATTTAGAGACGAAATTATTTTTTCGTCGCTAAGAAATTAACCACTAACGATTACGCGATGAAAATTTTTTCGTGACAGATTTCGTGGCTAATCATTATAGCGACAGAATTTAATGAATCAGCGACAGAATATTTTTGTCACTGATTAAGAAATTTTTAGTAATGTATTAATTAACTATGATAGTTATTTATTAATTAATTATATGATTCATCTAATATACGTAACTTAAGTGCACTATGTTTATATAAATTTCTCTACATCATTTGATGTTAGTACAAAGTTTTTTTACATTATTAGTGTATCAAAATTAAATTCCACTTGTTTTTACCAAAAAGAAAATGATTGTGGCAAATAATTGTCATAAAAAACTTCTTTAAAAATATTCTCAACTAAGAATTTTATCTGGAAATATTGTTGATTAAAAATTAAACATCTTTTGGGAACAAATTTATATTTTTTATGAGGGAAAATTAATCTTTCTTGTATGGCCTACACTAATTTTCTTACTTATATTTAAAAATTGTTAACACTATGAATCTACACACTATCACTTCCATCGCTGAAAATAAGTTTGTGTGTGGTTATTAGTTTTTCTTTTGTATTCTGAAAATTATAAAAACTAATTATTTAAATCAATATTGTTAAAACAAGACTGGGAAATAAACCGACGAGACTTTGGATTTAGGTTTAATCGATTCAATCATTTAAATTGAGTAATCGAATCAGGTGACATCAAAAAAAATAATTCACTTGTAAAAGTATAAAATAAATATGAATTTTTATCATATATGAAAAAAATATTAAATAATAATTTCATAATCAATTGGTTCAACTGATTAAGCCAGTTAGTTCAATCAAGTTTTGACTATTTTCGATCAGTTTTAACTAATCCAGAGTGGTTGGAGTATCAATTTGATTTTTAAACTAAATCATAATTAGATAATTGTCTGGTTCACAATTAGACTAGTCAGAACATTTGGTCCTGTCTGCTTCTAACAACTATTTTATATACTACAAATTTAAAGCATAAAAATAGATAACATAATATTTATGGGTAGTGTACTCAAATCAAAATATTAATGACAAACGCAATCGGACGATACAATAGAGTCCGAAAATACAATTAACTCATTTAGTTTTTCATATCACACACTAATCTCTTAATATTCAATACTCAAATCTAAGGCCGTTAAAACGAGCTAAATTTATCAAGCTGGCTCGTTTATCTATTAAAATTAGGTGGGTTAGATTTCAAATTATTGGTCCATTTATATAAATGTATTTTTTAGCCCGTTTAACTTGTTGATTAAACGAGTTTGTCCATGAGTTTCGTTTAACTTGTAGGCTGATTCGTTAACTTGTTTATTTTTTTATTTTAATTATTAATAAAATAAATTTTTATTTTGACTTTATAGATTTGATGTGCTTTAAATTTAGAATTTGTTTTTGCTTTGAAGTGGATATTTGAATTTTTATTTTATTTTGACTTTGTGATTTTGATTTTATACAATGATACATTAAAGTAAAAATTTCTTAAAAAATAAAAAACAAGCAGCTCATTTAGGCTTGTCAGATTGTCTTTATACAGGTTAGGGTAATAAAATATCAACATATTTAAATCAACATATTTTTAGTTTGAGCTATTTAACTCACGAATTAAATGAGTTGGGTTTAAATAGGTCCAGTTATCTCGTTTAACAACCTTACTCAAATCTTAGGAATTTAAGGGCTTGTTTGATTTTTATCTCTAAAAACAGTTTTCTGTTTAAAAAAATAAAATATCAATAAAACATGTTTGGGATTTGGGAAATGTGCTTCATTTTTTTTAAAATTCGTTTTTCAAAATGTTGATTTCTAAAATGAAAAATGCAGAACATTTTTAAGATGTTCTTAAGACTTGTTCATTTTTTTTTATGGTGGCAAATTTGTTATTATAACATTAATGGCAATCTCATAAGTAAATAAAACTTCTTTATTCTCTAATGCCAGCTGCTGCCTCCTCTCCTCCATGTTGTTCTTCCTGAAACTTCTCCAACCCAACGCAAGACCCAACCAACATGCACCTAAAGAGAAAAGTTCACAAAATGTGAAGCGGCATGGTTTCTTAGGAGGCCATGGCCGGTGATTCTCTGCCTCAATAAAAGTGTTTGATTTACAAGCTTTTTCTTCTGCCTTATTGTTGCGGAATACAGCCAAAGCTCCAAATGATTTTTTTTTGTTTTATTATTCTTCAAATTAATTACCCAAACAAGTTTTTTAACCATTTTTATTTTAAGAATTGATTTTAAGTTGTGTTGTTCAGAACAATTTTCGAGAACAAAAAACCAAAAACATATCCAAATAGGCCCTAATGTTTTGTTCTTTCAACACGACACAAGTAAAAATAAGAAGGAAAAGTAATCAATTGGAAGGCAAAGGCAATTTTCAAAATTTGACGAGTCAAAGAATAGGTGTGAATGGGGTCAATGAGAATATACTACTCCCTCCCTCTTATCCATAATATCGGTTGTTTAATTTTTTTACAGAAAGATTAATAAATTTATTAAATAAATACCTTTAAGTTTAAGGAAATATAATTATATTTGATTAAATTTTTTTTTCACTTTATTAATGTTCTTTCATTCTATTTAGTAGAAATATCAAGAAATAATGATAACATTGAAAAAAATGATACCTTATTGATTTTCTAAAGTAACAAATAAAATAAAACAATTGTTTTTTCTCTAAAACAATAGATATTACGGAACGAATGGAGTATTTAACTATTATTATGCTCAAATAATGCAAACAAGTGAAACATAAAAACATACTATCTCCGTCTACTTTTATATGTCAATTAGAGTTATTACACAAAAATTAATAAAATTATTAAAAATTCTCAACCATAAACAAAATTAATTTAATTGACTGAATTACTTTTTTTTAAATGTTCAAAATATTATTATCATTCTATGAATATTTTCTCTCACTTATTAACATCAAAGATAAAATTAAAAAAAATTAATAAATCTGATTTTCAATTAGATAAATAATTTTAGACAAAAGATTTCTAAATATAAGGAGAGGGAAGGAGTAATAGATAGTTGTTGAATTCAATTTCCAATGGCTTGACCTTAGTACACATTAAACTTTGTCATCATGCTGGACATTAGTCCAGCCAAAATATATAGCGGAAAATTATCTAAAATATAAAGCTTAATGTTAAACAATTTTATTATTCATCTAATTTTTATATATTTAATTTTTTAATTTATTCACAAATTTATTTTGTATATCACAAGAATGTTATAGTCACTTATAAGTTAATTTAATATTTCTCTCATATTATCATATAATGTGAATATAATGTACGTATAAAACTTGTACGTAAAACATTTTCCAATGTTGAACGAGTTTGATATCCCTCCATCTCTCTTCTTCTTCCTTTTTTTTTTTTTCTCTACGTGATATCTCTCCATCTCTTTATATTTTTGTTAAGGTTTTTGCATAACTATTAAGAATACTATAAAATAGCCTTAAATATAATTAAATTATCCTTTTTCTCACTCTATTAATATTTTATTATCACAAAATTCTGAATGGAGATAAAATTATAATTACTTAAATTTGTGTTATTATGTCCATCTAATCTACCTTTATGCACCGGCGAGAGAGTTTAGGAAATTGTAAAACTCAATTCAGATGTCCAACTTGATTGGTCATGCGCTAGAGTGAGATGGTTTAGGAAATTGGAAAACTCAATTAATTAATAATTATGTGTATTTATTGAACTTAGTTGAGATAATAAAAAAATAGAGATAAAGTTAAAAAAATTAATTAATACTTTCTTATATTTTTGAATGACAGATAAGTTGAGATAAAATAAATTTTTTAAAATGACAAATATAAAAAGGTCGAGGAAGTAAGTAAAACATACTTGTGCTGAGCTGAAAACAGAAAATATATATACCAATCAATTCTATTTTACTTCAATTATTTTTCATTATAAAACTCTCTCTTATCTCAAACAATTTTGCCATACTCGCATGTAGTCTATATTGTATGTTAGTTTTAAAATATTATCATAATATTTTTCTTCCAGTCGGGCTGCGTGTTCTTTGTCGATGTTGGTTTGGACTCCGCCGTGGACTTCGGTTTCGTCTCTGATCCCTTTTCCTTCCGTGGTCTTGATTACCACGAAAACTGCTAATGTACTTCTGCAGACGTCCCTCTTTGATCAGGGACTCGATAACATCTCGGAGCTGATAACAATCTTCGGTCTCATGGTCGTAACTGTTGTGCCACCTGCAGTGCTTTGAATGATCCCTCTGGGATTATTTTTTAACAGGTGGTGGCCTTTTGATATCTTGGAATTCAGTTTGAAGGACCTCCTTCAAGATTGTTTCTCGAGGGGTGTTCAAAGGAGTATACTCAGAATACTTAGGCCTATACCGCTCACTCTTGGAGGGATCTCGGGGCTGGCTGGAATTGTGATTCTTTTTCTGAACTGGTTCACCTTTCTCGATGCTTTCTTTGGCCTTGGTAATCTCTTCCAATTCAACATACTTGTCTGCCCGTAAGTGGAACTCATCTAAACTGGCCGGCTTCTTCTTAGCTAGTGACCGGAAGAAATCTGAATCAGTCCGTAAGCCATTTCTAGCGTAATGGAGGGCTATCCTGTCATCGAAGTTTTCTATACCTACACAAGCATGACTGAATCTCTTGATGTATTCGCGCAGGGATTCATCACTCTTTTGGTGAATTCCAGAGAGAGAATCAATCGACTTCGGTCGTTCTTTGGCAGTGGTATAATGCAACAAGAATCGCTGCGTGAGGTCCCCTCATCCTGTAATTTTTGTCCGTAAGGTCACGAACCAACGAAGAGCATCCTTCTTCAGGAAGAGCGGGAAAGCATGGTATAACAATTTCGGGGTATACCCGTAGAGCTGCATGGACTGAGTATAGGCATCCAAGTGCTCTTGCGGATCCGTGGTCCCGTCGTAAGGCTCTAAGTTGCTCGGGGGCTTGAAGTTCCTCGGGACCCTGTACGCCATTAAGGCGTCGGAGAATTGCTGCTGGCGGTCGGGGGCCGGGTCATTGTTTTCTATGACCCCGGCGCCGACATGATGGGCTTCCCTTTGAGTTGTGATTCGCTCTCCACCCTCATTGTCAGCCTGCGCAAACCTTTCTAAATTGTCTAAACGACGGCGTTGTTCCTCCAGATGACGTCGTTGGTTGTCAATTAGTGCGGTCTGTTGGTGCAGTAATTCTCGAAGTTCATTCTTCGCCATTCCAGACTGCGAGTTATCCTCATAATGCGAATGGTCAACATCCAAGTTCGGGATTCCTAAGCGGGCATGCACTGGGACCCTTGTACCTTGATTTGCGTTATTCTCTCCAGTTGGGGGGTAGATAAGTCTATCCCGGACAGAGACCCTTCGCAAGGGGAGTGGGCTTTCAGCTGATGCTGAAGTTTCGTGTCCCCCGTTGAGCATCTCTACCAGAACAGGCCTGCTCCTTACGACGGAGGTTTCTGGTGGTGCGACGGAAGGAGGGTCTCGCTAAACTGCTGGGTCCTGTCCGTGAGTAGGGGCAGCATGCGCAGCACTTCCTCTCCTTTGATTTTGCCTTGTACTCACCATGATGAACGTGGGAATAGTAATTTATCATAATCCCCACAGTTAGCGCCAAATGTTCTGGACAGATTCAGAAGGGTACCTGTAGAGGGTATGGTTTGGTGGTTTCCTCCTTACTATGGCTGTGTTCCACCATTAGGGTCCGGTGGGGGTGGTACTTGCAAAAAGAACTCCGACGCTCAAGTCAGGTAGTGTGCCAGAATGTCTCAGTCATTCAATAATCATTACCACTTTTAGGTTTACTTAGCCTGATCTTTATGGAGCATGATTGGAGTCGTGGCATTCAATGCAGGTATTATTGTAATGTGGATGTTACAGTCATTTATTGAGAGGAGAGGTTATAGAATCAGAGAGATACGCATCAACGGTTATGAAAGTCAGCGCTGATTCCCTGATCCTCATGAGTTCTGTATTTCGAGGTCCTACAGTCCTTTCCGGGGTGTTGATGGAGGAATAAGGCGGAGCATGTACCGAGTTGACCCTTTTGAGTAGGATCCGGATCCACGGTCCAGAATAGTCCATTACGCCAGAAATGGTTTACGGACTGATTCAGATTTCTTCCGGTCACTAGCTAAGAAGAAGCCGGCCAGTTTAGATGAGTTCCACTTACGGACAGACAAGTACGTTGAATTGGAAGAGATTACCAGGGCCAAAGAAAGCCTCGAGAAAGGTGAACCAGTTCAGAAAAAGAATCACAATTCCAGCCAGCCCTGAGATCCCTCCAAGAGTGAGCGGTATAGGGCCAATATTCTGAGTATACTCCTTTGAATACCCCTCGAGAAACAATCTTGAAGGAGGTCCTTCAAATTGAGTTCCAGGATATCAAAAGGCCACTACCTATTAAAAAATAATCCCAGAGGGATCATTCAAAGCACTGCAGGTGGCATAACAGTTACGGTTATGAGACCGAAGATTGTTATCAGCTCCGAGATGTTATCGAGTCCCTGATCAAAGAGGGACGTCTGCAGAAGTACATTAGCAGTTTTCGTGGTAATCAAGACCACGGAAGGAGAAGGGATCAGAGACGAAGCCGAAGTCCACGGCGGAGTCCAAACCAACATCGACAAAGAACCCGTAGCCCGGCCGGAAGAAACTGAAGTCCCGCTAGAAGATCCCGAACCCCAACACGCCGAGATGGGGAGAACAGACAAGGACAGAACTGAGATGCTCAAGGAGGCGGATACCGGAAAGACAGATTAATCCATACCATCGCTGGAGGGTTCGCTGGAGGAGGAATGTCAAATAATTCCCAAAAGAATGCACTTCAAATGGCGGTCTTAAGCGTGTCAAGTTCTTCACAAAGACCACCCGCCCGAGATAGTGGAGCACCTCCCATCTCCTTCTCAGAAGAGGACTACGGCGATATTACCCGGGATCATGATGACCCACTAGTAATTTCTGGAGTAATATCTAACGCCGAAGTCCATCGATTTTTTGTGGACCAGGAGAGTTCGGCAGATATCATGTTCATGGACACCTTTGAAAGGCTGGAATTCCCTTTGTCTGAATTAACACCATATGAAGGTGAGCTTACTGGTTTCTCTGGAGAGAAGGTCACCCCAGTGAGATATTTTGATACTTTCCTAACCTTGGGTGACGACAGCACGTACAGAACCGTAAACGTGAGATTCTTAGTTTTGGATTGTCCCTCAGCCTACAACATAATTTTGGGAAGTCCTATGTTGAACGGCATTGCCGCTGTGGTCTCCACCGCCCACCAGGCCATGAAATTACTTAACCGGGATAGCAAAGTGGTCACGGTTAAGGGCGATCAGATTGCAGCCCGCAAATGCTACAACGAGAGTATGAAAATCAATAGGCTGTCCAGAAATAAGAAGACACGCACACCCATCCCAACCCACTAAGTCAATGTTTTAATGACTGAATTGGACGCACGAGAGGAAATCCGAGGCACTAGACCCCAGCCCGACGGAGACTTGATTCTGTTACAGCTTAGTGATGAACCTAATCAAACCACCAAGATTGGGGCAAACCTCGACGAGCAAGAGAAAGCTCAATTGCTGAAACTCTTGCAAGAGAATAAAGATCTTTTTGCCTGGACATCTGCTGACATGCCTGGAATCGACCCCGCTTTCATCTGTCATCGTTTGTCTATTAAACGAGATGTGAAGTCAGTCTCTCAAAAGAAGAGGAAGGTTGGCCCAGAAAAGCAACAGGTCATTGAAGGGCAAGTAAAAGAACTCTTGAACGCCGGATTCATCAGGGAGATTTCATATACCACCTGGTTGTCAAATGTTGTCTTGGTTAAAAAATCCAACAGCAAGTGGAGGATGTGTGTGGATTATACCGACTTAAACAAAGCATGCCCTAAGGATCTATACCCCTACCCTAATGTAGACAAGCTAGTTGATAGTTCCTCCGGTTTCCAGCTATTGTCCTTGAAGGACACTTACTCTAGATATAATCAGATTCCGATGTACCCCGGAGACGAAGATAAGACCGCGTTTATCACTGAAAAGGCAAGTTACTGCTACACATTAATGCCTTTTGGGTTGAAGAATGTCGGAGCCACGTACCAGAGAATGATGAACAGGGTCTTCGAAGATTAGATAGGAAGAATGCTAGAGGTCTACATTGATGATATGATAGTCAAGACCTCGTCGTCAGGATCGCATACCTCGGATCTAGAAGAAGTGTTTATATAGCTTAGGAAGCACAATATGAGGCTTAACCCGGAGAAGTGTGCATTCGGGGTCCAAGCTGAAAAGTTTCTGGGGTTCATGCTGACACACCGGGGAATCGAGGCAAACCCCGATAAGTGTAAGGTCGTTCTTGACATGCAAAGTCCCCAAAATGTAAAAGAAGTACAGTAGTTAAATGGACGGATCGCGGCTCTTACTCGTTTCCTAGCTGGAGCCGCCCATAAATCCCTCCCATTCTTCAAATTATTGAAAAAGAGGACCGGATTTGAGTGGACCCAGGAGTGTGAAGATGCATTCATCTCTTTGAAAAATATCTTATCGTCCCTTCCAATTCTCACAAGACCTGAGCCAAGAGAAATGTTGTACATATACCTCTCCGTTCACGAGGAAGTCGTTAGTGCAGTACTTGTCAAAGAAACCGAGGGCGTCCAGAAGTTGATCTATTTTGTGAGCAAAGTATTGCAAGGCCTCAAGCTCCGGTATCAGAAGATCGAGAAGGTCGCGTTCGCACTCATCCTGACGGCCAGAAGACTGAGGCAGTACTTCCAATGTCATCCAGTGGTGGTAAGGATAGATCAGCCTATTCGATAGATATTGCACAAACCGGACTTGGCAAGAAGGATGATTGCTTGGTCCATTGAGCTTTTCGAGTTTGGAATCACCTACAAACCCAGAGTAGCAATCAAGGCACAAGCACTCTCGGATTTTCTAGCTGAATTAACCTCGAAAACTAACAGAGCCGAGGAAAAACAATGGACCTTGTTTATTGATGGGTCCTCAAACCCGAAAGGAAGTGGTGCCGGGGTAAAAATAGAAAATCCTGATGGGGTCACCGTAGAAAATTCCCTCAGGTTCGAATTTCCCACCTCGAACAATCAGGCTGAATATGAAGCATGCATTGCCGGACTAACAATGGCTAGGGACTTGGGTGCCACTAAACTTAAACTTTGCAGTGACTCCTAACTCATGACTTCCCAGATCCGAGGTGATTATCAAGCCAAAGAACCACTTTTACAGAGATATTTGCTAAAAGTAAAGCAGTTTCTCTCTAGTTTTCAGTCGGTACAACTAGAGCATATCCCGAGGGAGCAGAATTCTAGGGCCGACCTCTTGTCCAAATTGGCTAGCACTAAGAGCTCAGGTAATAATCGCTCAGTGATCCAAGAGATCATCCAACAACCGTCAATTGCCGACATGACAATTTTCCAAGTTGACGGACAAGAGCACGATTGGACTATGCCGTTGGTGGAGTACTTACAGTCCGACAGCCTCCCCGATGACCCAAAGGAAGCTTCCAGACTAAAGAGAACTGCGGTCAAGTATACCATCTATAATGGGCAGCTTTACCGACGTGGATTTTCCTTACCCCTCCTTAAGTGCCTTACGCCGAAAGAGACCAAATATGTGTTGGCCGAAATCCATGAAGGAAGTTGTGGACACCATCTAGGAGGGAAAGCCCTAGCTTTGAAGGCTCTCAAGGTAGGTTATTACTGGCTGACAATGGAAGCAGATTCTCTTACTCATGTTCAAGTATGTGACAAGTGCCAGCGGCATTCGGATCACTATCACGCCCCACCTGAAGAACTATCCACGATGTTCATACCCTGGCTTTTTTATCAGTGGGGAATGGACATCCTGAGTCCGTTCCCTCAGGCTCCCGGGCAGCTGAAGTTTTTTATTGTGGCTGTGGATTATTTTACCGAGTGGATTGAAGCAGAGCCCGTGGTCACCATCACCTCGGCTTGAGTTCAGAAATTTACTTGGCGTCACATTATTACTAGATTCGGGATTTCGGAGTCAATTGTTACGGATAATGGGACGTAGTTTAAAGATAAGGGGTTCGAAGAACTACTTTTTGGGTTAAAAATAAAACATCATTGTAGTGCAGTCGAGAACCCCAGGACAAACGGGCAAGCCGAAGCCGCAAACCGGATCATCGTCCGAGGATTAAAGAGAAGGTTAGATGAAGTAAAAGGGAACTGGGTCGAGCAGTTGGACCATGTCCTGTGGGCTTACCGAACTACTCTCCATTCCTCGACAGGCAAAACTCCTTTCAAACTCACATTCGGATGTGAGGCCATGATCCCGGTGGAAATTGGAGAACCAAGCTGGCGTTCTCAGAACTTCTCGCATGATGATAACCCCGGATTAATCAGGGAAGACTTGGACCTATTGGAGGAAAGGAGACACATTGTCCACATATGCGATGCCGCGATCAAGCAGAGAACAGCATCCCGGTATAACTTGAAGGTCATTCCGAGAAAATTCCAGCCTGGTGACTTGGTACTCCGCAGGGCTGATGTCGGCGGAAGGAATGCCTCCCAGGGAAAACTAGCCCATAACTGGGAGGGTCCTTACCGTGTCGTAATCAGCACCGACAAATGAGCTTATACCCTAGAGACTTTGACAGGGAAGCTGGTAAAAATTTTTTGGAACGCAGACAAACTTAGAAAGTACTACAGCTAAGTGCCTTCAGGCCTAGTCTCCTAGTTAACTTTGTTTGACCTGCCCAATTGTTATGAAACGCAGTGATATTCAATAAAGTAAATGTTATTTTTCTATTTTGTTATTTTTCTACTCAATTTTCAAGCTTTTAAGAGAATTTTGCAATATCCAATCACTTCATGGTACTAACCTAGATGTGCTAGATAGTTCGTGCAGTAGAAAAATCCTACATTGGGAAAATTCTAGCACCAAACTAAAAGCACAAAAGGACCTCGGGAAGGACCAGTCTTTTAAAACATCTTTGCGCGATATCCTAAAAAGCCAAATTGGTCAAACGGACCTCAGACATTGTTTCTTACCTTTGGCATTGATCTTAAATGCCAGACATATCTGGACATCGGATCCTAAGCCAAGGTTCAAGCAGTTCTAACAGAATAAAGAATATGACATCTAGATCAACAAGAACAACGATAATTGATAAAGCCCCAAATCTGGGTTAGTGTTTACAAAAAACTAGGGTACAGATAAACCAAAACCTCACGCAGAAGGTTCACAAAAAAAAACCTAATCTGCAGCTGAGTACAGACCACGGGTATTAGAGTCTTCAGCTAAGTTTGAAGAAGCCACACGGGGAGCTACAAGAGCTCCCTCTCGAACCACCTTCCCAGAGTCAAGCCCATCCAAGACCAATGCAACCTCGGGGTTGAAATGTTGAACTTGGCTGACAGTGTTGCGGAATTGATCTTCCTTTATCTTGGTACACAACAATATCAGCTGGTTAACATCGGCCTGCAGAGAGGTAATTTTGGCCTCACACCACTGAGTCTTGGCTCGAGAATTATCACTCTCAGCCCAGAGCGCGGCAATCTACTTCTGTTGCTCAGTCAGGGTGGCCTCTTTTGCCTTTCCGGCATCCTTCAAAGTAGCTACTTTGGTTTCCAGCTCCCGTATCCGACGTAAAGCTTCATCCTTGGCCTTGATCGAATCCTCCACGTCCTTGAGAGCTTTGCTTTCACCTCTCTTGGCCACTGCCAGCTTGTCTGCCATTTCTTGTTCATGTTCCTCGAGGGCATGCTCTAAGAACCGAGCCTCGGCAGCAATATGGATTCCCATAGTTTGGAAAGCCAACAGAGCTTCCTTTGGACTATGTCGGGCAAAGTAATCTCCAACCTCTTCATCAAGAATGTGGAAGTCAATAAACTCCCGAGAATCTACTTCCACCTGAAATAGTTCTATTGGCCCGGAAGTTTCTCCTGTTGCTCTCCTTTTACTCCGGCCACTAGACTGCCCTTCTTCCAATGTCGCCCTCTTGCGTCCCCGAGGTGATTCGGGAGAATCGTCCACATTGATAGGTTCCACCGCCTCAGAAGGAACCTTGGTCACCGTGTTCGTAAGGGACGACATGAACCCCACTGGAGGACTCGTTGGGATGTCAGAATTCCTCGCCCTCAGCGCCTCCAAAATTGCCAAAGAATCGCCATCCACCATCTCGGCTAAACTCTCTGCAAAACATAGAAACAAGTAGTCAGATGCATTAAAACATTGGGCATTTAAATATACACCACGGCCGGCCGACATTACTTAGCACGGTCCAAAGCTCATCGTCATCCGGACTATCTAAAATATCTTTAGGCCGAATCTTGCCGACCTCTTCAACCCACATCTCGAAGAAGTTTACACATTCAACCTCTTCATCGGTAAGTTAGTTTATCTCCCTCTCAAATGATTGAGTAGGGATGCTCCACGCCACCGGGTTCCAGTAAAGGCTGAATATTGTCTCCTCACCATTACCCAGCCAGAAAGGACGACTTCCGCCAGCAGCCTTTAATTTGAAAATTTTCTCCTTGAAGTCCTTGTAACTCTCCAAGTATGGCAAAAATATAGTCCTTCCTTGCCGAGATCGAACTGAGAGCCAGGACTGCTGTCGAGCACGGGATCCAAGGGTTGAATACCATGTGTGGAAATAGAATAATGTCCCGTCAGAGCATCGCAACCCCACTACCCGGCATATTCTTTTGAAGGCCATGATGTTTGCCCAACCGTTGGGATGGATTTGATTGGGGGCAGCGTGAAGAGTCCGGAGAATAGTAATGTGAAAATCGTTTAATGGAAGCCATAGTCTGAACCGCGTAAAAAAGTCTTCGTAAAGATACATAAAGTGCTCGCCTTCTTCACGGGTCCAGCACACTCGTTCTCTCTCCGGGGACAAAATCACGAACTCATCGTCCATTTCACCCCCCTCGGTGAGCTCCAGATATTCCTTCAGCTTATCTAGTTCTGCGCCGGACTTATAACGGGATATCCTATCATAAGCGTCGTCAGCAACCCACGTACAGGATAACAACAGACCTCGGTGAATCCTAATCGCCTGCTCGGCTTGTTGATCCAAGGCCGGGGCAGGGGCTTCAACTCTTGGCCGCCTCCTTCTGGCCATTTAGTTTCCTGGAAGACATACAGAGGCTTAGGGTCAGAACCAATGATGTTCGAAACATCCAAACATGGCAGTGGGTAAGCAGCAAACTGAACACCCACGCACCGGCCTTTGCACCCACCGAGACTTAAGCCTCGGAAGGACACCCCAGCCCGCCGCACACGGCGCAGTAGGGGAGGTGCAACATCAGGCAACGTCGTTGGAAAGGGGGATGAAATAACTATTCTCAAAATCTTTATTAACAGAAGAAAAAAGAAAAATAGTCCACCAAAAGGATGTTCGAACATTCAAGTTATCAATACTGGTGTTTAGAGGATGAAAATACCTTGACAAAGGCTAGTAGAAGCTTTGAAACGTCAACAACGCCACTAACAACCGTGAAGCTTGTTGGATTCCTTCTCAGACCACCAATTTTTAAGCAGAAACAGCAAAAGGTAAAAAAATGGAAGGACGAAACCCAATTTATAGAGGTTACAGTTAGGGGATATTTTCGTTTATTCAGTCTGAATTTAAAAAGATGTTCATTATGGCGTGCAAAGTACTATACACGTCCTCTCAACCATAGCAAGCCACGTGGCCTACGTCGCTGTCATGGCAGTTGAGGGGATGACCACTCAGCAGACCGAAACAACCCTAGTATCTACAACGTTCACAAAATATTAAATACCCCGGCTCATTATATATCCCGGTAATTTCCTTCATGGTACCAAGTACCCCGGTTAATTTGCTTAAGCTTTGTACTTCGTCTGTCTCGGTAAAGTACAGAGCTGGGGCCAACATGTTATACAGGGCGAGCTTTGGACTCACCCCGGCACAATATAAATACCACAAATCAAAAAGATGGTCAAAGAAGTTGGATGACTCAGCCAGATATTTCATTTCATTTCATACAACATGTTATACAGGGCGAGTTTTGGACTCACCCCGGCACAATATAAATACCACAGATCAAAAAGATGGTCAAAGAAGTTGGATGACTCAACCAGATATTTCATTTCATTTCATACATCGTCATACATCAATACAAGGAAAAGAAAAACATGGGATATGAAAAGGTTAAACAGCACTGACAAGCCTGAAGGCCAATTTCTTACTTGTATTTCACATCCAGATTCTCTATAGTTCACACCGGTCTCTTCCCTATTGAGACTTCTTGAAAAAATGGATAGGCTTCGAAAAATCGAAGATAACTGAAACAGGACACTGCTGCGGGATCAGGGATTTTTGGCCACTCTATTCATCGATTCCACTCACAAGGATAAGGAAAGACTGGGGTGAGTCCTCCTCGGCTGAACGGGGCTTGGGTTAATCATGAAGAAGTTCATTCCACTGAAGCTAGACCAGTTTCATGATCGTTCTAGGATGCTTGAAAGCAGTCACCTCAATAGTCCCCCCAGCTTATCTAAAAGGAGGACCAAGAAGGGCTCTATTTCTCCAATTACCTCCGTCCAACAAGACAGGGACTACAAAGCTTCCTAGCGAAGAAATATGAATTAGACATATCTTCGTACGCTAGGAAGGTAAAGTCCCCGTCCTCACTACACTGGGAAAGGAAAGTTCCTAATGAAACAAGGTTTTTGGCAGGAAAAGAAGCATCTTCAAATATTTTAGGAAAAGAAGAAAAATGGTGGCCTTCGCAGAAGGCAAAACTTCTCTAACTCCCTCTGACCATAAGCACAGGCATAAGAACAACAAAACCATTCTGAAAAACAGAAGGAAAAATTCAAAGGAATTCCAAGAAGGAATGACTGTATCAGACGTAAACATTCTGTATTTATAGAATGGGAAGCTTTGACCAACCGTACGAATCAAATCAGCTGCATTAAATGCTCTCCCTTTCCTATTGGTTACGAGAGCAACGGATGTTTGAGAAATATTGAAACTGATCCTCTTTTAAAGGATCCTTATCTTCCAATTAAATCAGAAGCAACAGTTTCCAAAGATAAGGATTCAGATCTCTACAAGTTTCAAAAGATCTCACCACAGGATCCCAGTAACCCAAGGAAGCAACAAGATCCAGACTCCGGGATAAGGGGTACGGATTTACCGATTTCCAACCCCGGAGGTATTTCTATACAATGGACGTCGGCCTCAGTATGAGACATCGCGAAACCTGGCTCTAAAGACCAGGGTGTGGTCCACTAAGCTTTACTGAGCTAAATACCTTGGCACTCGGCTACCTTATCAAAGCGCCAAGCTGGGGGCAACTGTTCTGGACCGTGGACCGGGATCCTACCCAGAAGGGTCAACCCGGCACACGCTCCGCCTTATTCCTCCATCAACACCCCGGAAAGGACTGTAGGACCTCGGAATATAGAACTCATAAGGATCAGGGAATCAGCGCTGACTTTCGTAACTGCTGATGCGGATCTCTCTGATTCTATAACCTCTCCTCTCAATAAATGACTATAACATCCACATTACAATAATACCTGCATTGAATGTCACGACTCCAATCATGCTCCATAAAGATCAGGCTAAGTAAACCTAAAAGAGGTAACGGTTATTAAATGACTGAGACATTCTGGCACATTACCTGACTTGAGCGTCGGAGTCCTTTTTGCAGGTACCACCCCCGCCGGACCCTAACGGTGGAACGCAGCCGCAGTAAGGAGGAAACCACCAAACCATACCCTCTACAGGTACCCTTCTGAATCAGTTCAGAACAGTTTTTATTCTTACCGGGCTTTGGTGTAGGCTCTACAGTTTCCTTTTGGTTAAGCTCAGATCAAAAGTAAAAAAAAGAGCCAACCGACAAAAATATGGAGCGGGGCAGGTTTATCCATTTTGGAAAATGGGTTGGAAGAGCCAATCCACCTCGTTTTAGGATGGGTTAGCGGGTTGACCTGCCTAAAAGAGAAAATGAGAAAAAGTAAGCGGGTTGGCGGGTCAACCCGTCTAATCCACTTAAAAACAAAAGAAATGTACAAAAAATAAAAAAATTCATAAAAATTTTAAAAAATAAATAAAATTATAATTTATAGAGACTTAAAAAATAAAAAAAAATTAGTATTATACTCATAAAAATACTACAAACACAAATAAAAAAAATTCATTTATAACACTTAAAAAAATTCAACCTAACGGATCAACTACCGCATAACCCGTAAGTTATGTGGGGTGGGTTAGAAAAATAAATATGAGTTGAAATCTTGAATTTAACCCACTAAAAAATAACAGATTAATGAGTTAACTCAACGAATTAGACTCGTTTTACCACCTCTAGTTGTGAGACCTAAAGGAGAGTATATTTCCAAAGCACAACCAAAATATGAAAAACAATGAATCCATCCAACCTTTCAAATAACTTAAAAGAATAATTTTAAATTCTGGTCCATAATTTTTTTTATTTTTTAATTATTAAATAAAAAATATTAAATATTTTTTATATTTTTAAAATATTAAATATATTTTTTATTTATTAAATATTTTTATTTAATTTTTTCAGAATTATTAAAAAAAATTAAAAAGATATAATAAAAATCAACACAAAATTAATCAACGACACTTTATTTCAAGTACTTTTCATATGGGATACCTTCATTAATTTAATTCAGATCAGACAAAGAGAAAGGCTCGTTCTGGTCAAAGAATGCGTATAATGCATTCTTTTTATTAAAAAAAAATGCGTAAGGCTATATTTGAACTAATTTTCCCATCAATCGATAATAATTTTCTCTCCGTATTGCAGTCTTTTAACACATCACTAAGCCTATTTTATGATAAATTAAAATCCCAAAATCGTACTCATTGACAGAGTCACATATCCGAATGACTATTTGACATGAAAATAAGGATTTTAATTAATATCATACTATCTGTTAGTATACCATGACCATTTTTATCCATTATTTTTCTAAAACAAAATTCTTGTATGGCAAATGTATGGGTTGAACTCTAATTACATCTTTTAAGTTTTACAAAAATTTCAATTTGGTCTTTAAATATTTGTTTGTCCTATTTTTGTCATAAATGTTATTTTATTGTTTCAATATTGTCTTCCTACATGACGCTATCTAAATTGCTAAAGACAAAGGTTGATGTGGATATTATGTAATCATTTTTCACCTAACATAGATCTCATGTACTGTTTTGGAATCAAATCAAAGTTTTTGTGAAACATAAGAGATGTAAATAAGATTTTAGCTTAACATAAATATGTCATATTCTTCCTCAAATTCACATTCTTCTCCAAAATTTAGAGTTGTAGAGATTAATCTCATCTTATTCAATTTTTTTTTTTAAATTTAAAACTCTCCAAGAAATTTGATGGCTTTAATGGCGATTACAAACTAAAGTCAACCTAAACTCAAATAGCAAAAGTGACAAACCCTATTTTTTCCATTTTCTCACAAATCCAAAATTGAACCAACACCAAAGCTCAGAACTAACAAAAACACAAAACTCTTTGGGGGAATCATGATAACACAACCATGACATCTATATGGAAGCAAAGGGTTTTGCAAGTGGTGTCTTAGTGATTTGACTTTGCTTAACTATGAAAGCTGAAGATTAATTTGGTACAGCGACGATGGCTAGGCATTCAGATCTTTATGGTTGGATGGTGGTTACAGTTGTGGGTTTGGGTGGAGGAACGACTGAAGGTCTAGCCATGGTGGAAATGCGATGGTCTGTGACGTATTGGAATTGCAGGGATTTTGCATGGGTGCTTTGGTTGAGTTTGGTGTCAAATAAGGGTTGAGGTAGCACAGTGAATTATGGTAGTAAGAGGAAAGGTAGGGACTGTGGAGAATAGTATCTGGGTTGACTCGATTCAGCTTTGAAGGGTTTTGAAAGTCACTGTTTAGGCTTGAAGGATGTGAAATGGAAGACGTCTGACTTGGGTGGAAGGATGGTAACTGGATTGTGCGTTTTTGTGATAACAAGGAGAGAAACTTGGTTGTCGATATATGATGGTGGTTTTGTTAGATAATTGTGTTGGGAGTGAAATTACAGAAGTGGATGGTAGTGGTGTCATAACCCTAAAATTTGGGGAAAAAGTTGACATGTTTATATTAGGTTAAAGTCCTATTTACATCATTCACGTTTCATAAAAGTTTTAATTTGGTCCCAAATAGAAACATAAGATCCAAGTTAGGTAAAAAATGGCCACATAAGACCCACATCAGCCTTCACCATTAACAATTTGGACAACATCAGGCAAAAGGACGACATTGAAACAAAAAGTAATGTTTAGGATATAAATTGAACAAAAAATTTTTTGGAACCAAATCGAAATTTTCATAAAATGTGAGAGACGTAAAAATGATTTTAGCCACAAATGTATTATTGAATTTAGGGGTGTAAATGAGTTAAGCCAAGCTGAGTACTTATAGCTTGGGCTTGGCTTGTGAAAAAATAGGCTGCTCAAACTTGGCTCATTTATTTAAACGAGCCAAATTTAAAGTTTGAACTCGACTCATTTAACTCATTTATGACTTGATTTTTTTTCTTCTTTTTTATCAAATATCTCCTTAAAATATTTTTTATTTTTTAGATTTATTAAGCTAATAGTTAGTCAACATCTTTATAGTAGAAGATGAATAAAAAATAGAAATAAAAACCTTTTTTTTTCATAATTCATTACATAAAATGATAAAAAAAATTCATAACCTCCCACCATTACAAAAAGAAATTTCAAAATAAGTTTTAACACTTAAAAATGTTTAACATATTTTCATAATAAAATGGTCTTCTTCCTTTGTGCACGAAGATAGAGCCCGTTGACAATTATATATACTTGTTATTAACCTTTTATAAATACTTATTAAGATAAATAGCTTTAGTAATTTTACAATTTTTATTTTATATATATATATATATATATATATATATAGAACATATCTAGTGAGAATAGTTTTTATTGTGAGAAGCGTGATTGAAGAAAATCTTGACCATACAACTATTCTATATCATGGATGATCAAGATTAAAAACTACTTAAAGGTCATGTGACCACTTAAAAAAGTCACATGCATTTATGCTCTAATTTTAACTATTTATGTAAAATTCAATGGTGTATATATATATATATATATATATATATATATATATATATATATATATATATATATATATATATATTGTATTTGGTGATATAAATGTTTATTGTAAGAAGTAAAAGGAGTGAATCTTGACAATTGGATCTTACATAAATGGTTAAAATTAGAACATAAATGTATGTAACTTTTTTAAGTGGTCTCATGACCTTTAAGTAATTTAACTTTTAATCTTGACCATTTATGTATGGTTACATAGTCAATATTTACTTATCTCACCCCCGCACAATAAAAATTCTTTTCACTAGATATACTCTATATATATATAAGACACATATATAATCGAGCTGTTTGCGAGCTTTTAATATCGAGTTTATAAAGTTTAGACATGATTCATTTATATAATCAAAGTTAAATTAAAACTTGGACTTGTTTGTTTAGTTAAATAAACAAATTTAATTCAGTATTTAACAAGTCGAACTAAAAAATAATTCACAAATAACTCAATTTATTTACCCTTTTAATTGGGTCAACTTTAATGTTAACCGAAACTAGATGTATCTCCAGTTAAATTTAAGGCGCACTCCCACGTTGATTTGGTGCAATAAAAGAAATTAATTATTTCCATAGAGGTAGCCCAAGATTCTAACCAAAATCGTTAAGGCAAGGAGCATACTCCTTAACCACTACGTAAACCCCGGAAGTTATTTGTACCCATCGTGAACACTATTTTAGTTTAAATGCTTAAGAAATTGAGTAGTTAACTTTGTTTGTTTGTTTATTAAATTGATGTTAGCACATAATTCTTATCACAATGACTTGGAACGGTAGGAAATGATTGATTTCACATTGTTGGGTCAAATAGGTTATTTAAATGTTCAGAATTCATTCGAAAAATCACAGCCCCAGAAAATACCTTATCCCTACTTTTGTCCTTTAGCATTTGCAAAGCAAAATTTCAGCTGGCCTGATATTGTTATATTGGTACTTTGATTTCCTTATTCCAATCTCATATAATAATCCCATTTATCAAACAACTTGATCAATAACCTCTCAATATTTAAATCATGATTTTCTTTTTTCCACCTCCACCATTTTCCCTAATTCGCTGCATAATTTTTCATAGTGGATTTAATTTTTCAACTTCTCACAGTTAATTACTGGCCAAGCAAAAGCATGCACTCTTTCTTGCACCTTTTAATCTCTGCTTTGACTCATTTCCTCATGTTTTTCTACATGCAAATCACCAAGTTAATACCATTTTTAAGAAAGGAAAAAGTTCTCCTCTACTAGGTCCTCAAGTCAACACCTTAATTACATTAATGTGGTGTTTTCATTGAACCTGGCTATCATAACAGTTATTCAGGAAATGGATAAACAAACTAAAATCTTCCAATATTGGATTTAAAATCATCTTAGTCTTAATTAATTTGATCTTCATAACAAGTGTGTCCGAATGGCAGGTATGTATATCTGAGTATCTAACTTGCTTTCAAGAATTGGAATTCCTTTTAATATTTGCTTGAGCTCTTAAGTTTACATATTTAACCAATAAAAAGTGCTTCACCCTCATATCTAAATCAAAATAGCTCAATAACTCCGCTACAGACAAACACATTCATCCAGTACAAAATATTGGATGAAGGAATATTCTAACAGCAAGAATATGCAAATCCCATACCAAGTTTTGTAGCATTCTCTTAGGTCTTAACCTGTACAAATTTCATGGTTTCGCTTAAGCTCTTCCTGGTGTCTTGGGATCATGCCGGTTATTTGCTCCTGTCCCTGGATAGTCATTTCTTTCCAAATCCATCCTTCCCTCTACCATGAACTCTTCTGCCATATCAAACATTTCTTCTCCTTTTCTGAATTCCCAAGCACCCTGCAATTATTGACAGAAAATTGTATAAATTCAGTTAGACCCCTTTATTGCATGCAGAGAGGACATGAATCAGAATCAAAATATAGAGCTTCTAGCAGATAGAGGAACTATGAAATTTTTTAATATGACTAGGATCCAAGCTATAACCTGAACTTGTGTACTTTGGATTGAGGATTTTTCCTTGTTTGGCAATAGGCGTCCTGCAGACACTGAAAATTCAGTATACCATTAAAAGTAATGGAATGGTTTTAAAAGAATATATATATATATAGAGAGAGAGAGAGAGAGAGAGATAAAATAGTTCCATATAATTATTGGGCAAGTTTCATCCTTACTAGTTGTTGGGAATACAGCAGATGAGAGAACAAATGAAAAAACCAGAAGGATTATGAGCAATTGCAGGGGAGCTTTGTGCATCATGTTGTAGAAAAAGAGGAGAGATCTGAAAGCTGACCAAGAATAGAGCTGAAGAAGGTGAATTTAGGAGACCCATGTGGAGATGCTGCTTATATAGAAATTTGAGAAGACATAATAATTTTGATTTGAATATTACAGGACAGCCGAAGTACTATTACTCCAAGTCAACTTCAACTTTTACATATTTATCATTTCTTATGGCAAAACATTTTTTTTTAAAAATTTGTGGACGTGTTTCCACTTGCCTGACCTTATAGCCAAATCTGCCTCCCTCACATGTTAGTTATGTAATAACACTCAAATGATATTTCATGTTAATATAAGATACATGTATTTTAATTTAGTATACGAT
Organism: Ormosia semicastrata; assembly: GCA_029884595.1. NCBI lineage: Eukaryota > Viridiplantae > Streptophyta > Magnoliopsida > Fabales > Fabaceae > Ormosia > Ormosia semicastrata. Next base: position 5,690,948 of record JAQQTO010000036.1, on the reverse strand, counting down.
ATATAAGTAATAAATTATACTTACTTGTGATATGGTATAGGCAGACAAGTGTTATATTCTTTGTGTTTATTTTTTTTATTTAATTCAGATGTCAATCCCAAAATATAGCTGCACATATTTAAAATAATAATTTTGATATTTTTATCATAAATAATATATATATATTTTTTAATATTTTTAAATATAATTTATTATATTTATTTTTTTTATCATTTTTTTCACTTAATCATATTCATTCAAAATAAGTGTGAGAAGAACCATACATCATTTTCCTTAAAATAATGTATACAGTAGTTTTGGATCCATGCAAGAGTTACAAATTAAACACCTCCTTACTTTGCCACAGGGAACAGAAACAGCTAGAAGACTTCACGGGTGTTCTTATGTGTCATATAAAGGATCACTTTTGGAACCAATATGTTAAACTTTTAGCTCATCGCTCACCTTTTCAACTTCCAGTTCACATTCATGCAGGAAGCAACAGCCTAAACTTTTCAAATTCTATGCTTTATTAAAATATTATGTTTGTATCTCTTATCATAGCATCTCTTGTATTATTATAATTAATAAAATTTAATAATAACAAACGTTAACTTAGCTTGGTACCGTGTGCCCAAAACACTTTCTACCCTTTGTAATATTCTCTTCTTTCTTTAGTGTTTTGAACCATTCTTTTAGATATTTCTTTACAGAAATGCTAAATGACACGAATTCATTACCCACGAACCAATCCACGAACAATCAGTACCGTTAATCATGAGTTGATCTTGCAGTTTTAATATTTTAATTTGTTGAAAAGGAAAAGATAATATGAGCATGTATCTATTCGTACAGTTTGAAAAAGTTTCATGGGATATAATTATGCTTAATTGAGTTAATGAATATATGATAATAAATTAAAGAGTTAGAAAGAAATAGCTTCTTTCAAAGTTTGAACCAAACTCTGTCCTTCTTTAAGGGGTCTTGCCACCATTCATCTTCCACTTTCGTCCACTCTTTTTTTTTTCTTATTTTTTACCATAGTATTGAAAGAGATAGTAGACAAAGAAACATTCACTCTTTAACGAAACTCACTTTATTTGATATTCTGGACTTCACTTGAATTTTCTTAGCTTACACTTGGCGTACATTAAAAGCACATATATAAGATTATTTATAAGTATATATGATCCTTCTTGACAACTCTTACAATAAATTTTACCCCAAAATATTAAATGCACTTTTTAACTAAGTTTATGCATAGGTAAATACTTAGAATTTATAAATACATTAATATATCAATACATGAATAATTAATTAATTGAATGGATAAAGTTTATATTTCAAATAAGTATCTTTAATAAAATTTATCTAAATCTTTTAGATTTGGTATATTTTGAATATTATTGAACATTATGGTTGTGAGTATATTAGATTAGTAAGATTTTTAGATTTTCTGAGATAATGAATGTGATACCCTATTCAAAAGATAACATTTTATGTTGATATTCATAATGAAAGATATATTGTGATCGATAATTTTTTAGATTTGAAGTTTATATCTATTTTTTTAATAATAGATTTTTTATTTTTTACTAAAATTTTAAGTGTCGTTGAGCTAGAGTGAGATTCTACTTATGGTCAAAAAATAATAGACGTTAACTTAATAGCGATACCGTAAAATAAAACCACATAATTATAGGAATACTTCTATAATTATGGAATTTATTTACCATTTAGAAAAGAAAATTCTTCCTAAGGGATAATGAATAATGGATAACCGCTGTTTCCAAAAAGTATGGATCCTGATCATGAATTTAAGGCAATTAATTAGTTAGATTCTGACCTTGTGTTGATTGATGTAAAGCAGCGCACTAAATTTGTTTGTGTGCATGATCATGGCGGGCTCAATAATTTAACCATCAGTTCATCACAGGTTTTTTATAAGATCATCTTGACATTGGAATAGCATCATGATTGTATAAATTTTCAACTTTTGTTTTCTTTTGCTAATCCTCGTTAGGTTTTCACTTCTCCTTCTGCCTAGTCATATCATCATATAGAATAACTTGGTTTCAACTTTCAAACAAACACCACCTCAGTTTCATGAAGCGCGCCAAATTCCTCCACGGAGATGAGTTTGGCTTATTTGGTAGGTTTGTGATATATGGTAAATCTATAATTGATTGCATGCTTTTAAAGGGATGGACGAACAATAAATGGAATCTTGGGAGGCTATAATTGATGTTGGACCTGACAAGTAACCAGTCTCTGATGGTGGCAGCAGTGGCACACAGGGTCGACCTTGGGCGGTGGACCTATATGGTAGGATATGACATACTCATTTGTCTCATTGGTTCATGTGTGTGAGCATGACATACACTAATGTCCCCATCCCTTTGGGTTGGTTTCCACTTCCACCTTAAAGGCTGTGCTGCTGGCACGTGTCTTCAATTCTAGACCAAGTTAATTCTGAATTCAAGATATTCGGATTTGATTTTTTTTTTTTCAAATGATGAAGCGAAAGAGATATATTGATATAAGATGATTGTTATGGAGTAATTAAAAAGTGTGTTATTAGTGATATTATACTTTTTTAATATTATTTTAACACAAATAATTAAGTTTAAATCATTAATTTATATAATAGAAACATTTTATAAATTTTTATTTAATAAACTCCTCTTAAAAGTTATTTTGTAAATTTATAAAAAAGTAAAATATAATATCCTTATAGCTAATTATAATTTAAAAATAAATATTAATTATTTATTATCAATTTTTTATAAAATCTTATTCACATTTTTTAATTAAATTTTAATTTTGATATTAATTATATATTTTTCTAATTATAAAAACATAATATTAATATGAAGGAAGATCAATTTATATCTAGTATAAATCTTTTTTTTTACATTCATTTTTAACCGTTAGTTTCACTTTTATCTAATGGTTAATTTTAATGAAATAATCTCAACTATTAGATGAAAGTGGAAAATAATGGTTGAAAATAGATGTAAGAGAAAAAGACTTATACCAGTATAAGTTGATTCCTCCTCTATTAATATATTCTTTAAACTAACAGCATTAAACGGGAAAAAAAAATAAAAGGTGATTGTTCTGGTGTAATTAAAAAGTGTGTGTCATTAATAGTATCTTACTTTCTTTTAATGATATTTTAACACATAAGTAAATAAGTTCAAGTCAGCAATCTATGTAGTAAGGGTATTTTGTAAATTTTTATTTGTTGGACTCCCCTTAAAGGTTATTTTAAAAATTTGTAAAAAACAAAACACATTATCTCTGTAGGCAATTATAATTTAAAACTGAATATTAACTATTTATTATTAATCTTTTATAAAATCTGATTCACATTTTTCTAATTAAAAACAATTTTATATTAATTATAATAATATTTATAGGCCAGTTTGAAATGACGTGACACATGTTTAAATGTTATATGTTAAAAATTATAGTCGATTATATACGTAACATAATATTAATTAAAACATTAATATTATATGTACACTTGAAAGAAGATTGTTATCAAACACTCAAGTATTTTATCTTCAAGTATTTTGTGCGTGAAAAACCAAAATTAAAATTAAAAAAAGGATAATATTATGTTTTTATAATTATAAAAATATATAATTAATATTAAAACCAAAATTTAATTAAAAAATGTGAATCAGATTTTATAAAAGGTTAATAATAAATAATTAATATTCATTTTTAAATTATAATTAGTTACAAGGATAATATGTTTTATTTTTTACAAATTTACAAAACAACTCTTAAGAGGAGTTCAACAAATAAAAATTTATAAAATATTCCTGTTATATGAATTGATGACTTGAACTTATTTACTTATATGTTAAAATAGTATTAAGAAAAGATGAGATGTCACTGATGACATATACTTTTTGATTGCACCAAAGCAGCCACTTAAATATAAAGAAAGTTATTAGTAAAACTTAGTTATAATATATCAAATTTTTTTATAACATTTATATTTATCTCTTTACTCCATTTAACCACTTTGAGAAAAAAAAAATTGAGGTATCCAAATCGCAGGATATCCACCTGCCCTTTTACAGGTTCTGAATTATTAGTAAAGAAGGTTTTGGAAACACGATTTAGCATTAAGCTTCTATTACATATTGAAGCCGTTTGCTATATACGTTAAAGCACTATGAATAATAGCTAGGGATACCGTGCATCAGGTTAAATGTCCCTCGTTTGTCCTCTTTGTTGCATAGAGATCAGGAGTTTATCCTTGAAGTCCTAAAAGAGAGGTATAATAATTTGGTATATAACAGGATAACTTGTACCTTACTTCCTTTAACTTTAATTTATGTACATATTTTTTTTATGTCTAGTTTATGTACATATTAAACTTTAGGATTTACAAAAAAATGTTATAACCCCCTAGGCTTTATACATTTTAAAAACACATTAAGTTGTTAATTATTTAATGAAATTGTCATGTGAGTTGCACATAACACCATAAAAATAAGTGTAAAAAAAAAAAAATTATTCAATAATATTGTTGTACATACATTTTCTTTCTTACATGTTAAAAGAAAATGTATGATGAGATATATCCATCATACTGATTTTTAATATAGTCTTATTTTTTATTAATTGCTTAGTTGCCTTTCTTTCCTTTGACTTATATATTTGCTCTTTTGGTTATTCGAGTATTGAAATTGAAATTGCTGTGAATCAAAAGTGCTTTGCATTTGCCACTTCAACATCGCAGCACTTGCACAGAAGATATTTTAGATTTAGATATGTGCTTTCATATATATATAGATTAGGAAGAAAAAAATAATAAGGAGGAGGGGGGGGGGGGGGGGGACCCAAAGTTGGAGCAAGAGAGCAAACACGGAAAAATCCACTTTCAAATTGGTTACCTTTTCTGTGAATGGTTAGAACTTAGAACCTTCATGGCTTCCACGCCATTCGCAGGGTTGGAAGCAATTATTAGGAGACAAGCAAAGATAAGCACAAACCACTTTGCTTCTTTGAATTTTCACGTACTTCCTTATTTCTTATTATCAATTATTTGACATCGACAATTACTTGCAAGGTACTTTGGAAAAGTAATTCTAACTGCTTATACCAAAGATTCTGGTGGTGAATGTTGAGTTTGCCATTGAAATAGTTTCCGTGAGATGACTTGTTAATCATGCATGGACAAATTTGTCAGACTGGCGCCAATAGGAGCAGCGATCCATTCCACAGGAACATGTGTTTCACCACTAATAGAGGTGGTAAAAGTGAAGGAGGTGTTTGTCATCTTTAAGTTAATGTGTCAATCATGTTAAGTTTGGATATCATGAAGACGTTTTGAACGAAAAGCCAGTTAAACTCATTTAGAGTCTACCTAGATTATTCATTAAATAAGGAAAATGAGTAAAGAGATGAAAGATAAATCTAACTAATAATAACAAGAGATAAAATTAAAAACTAAATTAAACTAAATTATAGATAAACTTAAACTAAATCCTAAGATAAAATAATTGCTTTATCACAATTATGGCCAAAATGTTGATTAAAAATCTTAGATAAATTATTTTCACTTTTCTTAAAATATATGAAATGATATTTATTTTCTTTTTTATTTTTGCAATTACACTTATTACTTGTATATATTTTATTTTATACGAGAATTATATAGATAAGTGTATGTGTCTGAAATATAAAAGAAATTTTAGAATTAATTTATAGATGCCTATAGAAATATTCAATTATGTGCCTATGTTTAAAAATTTTGTAATTCTCAATACTTTAAAAAAAATTAGTCGGGTCTTTATCGTTGGAGTATCGTTACAAAAGTTCAAATAATAACCTAAATTCAATGACTCATTTAGAAAAAATTTTAAACTATAAAAACCAAAAAAGTTTACAATTGAGTCTCCATAGTTTTATAAAATTTTAATTAGGTCCCTAAATCAAGCCTTTCATTAGAATACTGTTATAAATTTTTAACAATGCTTTAACTATAGGGGCCCACATAATTAGAAAATTCTGAAACTATAGAGAAAACCAATTATCAACTTTTAAAAAATAAGGAACTAATTAAAAATCTCCAAATAGTATAGGAATTACATAGTAATTTAACCTACAAAAGACACGAAAAAATATTTATCTTGTTCAAAATTAGATTAAAGGAGGTTATGGTAATTTTAAAATGATTTAATTTGAATGAACTACAAGTGTATCATTCAATTATACATTATCACGTCATAAAAAATATTTATCTCTCACAATAATTATTATAAAAATCACATATATGATAACGTATAATTAATTGATGGTATAAAATTTTTACATTTACAGTACATTAAAATTACATTCTTTTTAAAAAGTAAAAAGATAACATAATTTTATTAAACTTTAGGGGAGATCAGCATAATATTTTTTTTAAAGTTTATACATAATTAACATTTTAGTATTTTATTTACTATTGAGGATAGCGCAAATTCTGATGCGTACTCTGGCTTCTCTAGTCTCCACCTGACCATAGTTTTTTTTTGTTTTGATATATATATATATATATATATGGTTAACTTCTAGCCGCCCATAGTTGCTATTGCTAACGTAACGAGAAATGTTGAGAATAATGCTGATTTGTGTAACTGTGATTCAGCTGGTATATACAAGGTTGGTCATGGTCATGAAGTTGATGAGAAATTTGGTTAATGGTGATGAAGATCACATCCATTGGCCAAATTGTGGCAGTTCTACGATGAGGCAGTCACATGCAGCCTTAAAATTCTTTTCTCCTTTGCCCGAAGGAGATGAAGAAGAAACAACAACTGGCGAAGTTAAAAGTCAATGAAATTGTAGAAGATAGACTATGTTGGAACTTGGGAGATTTGCATAGCAGTGGTAAAATGTCAGGTAGCGAAAAAAATTTAAGGGGTTTAAGAACCATTTGTGATTTTTTCAATTGAGAATAATGTGACACTGGTGTTATATCATATCCAACACACAAAGCACTGCAAAACAAAATTGAAGGCTGAGGTCCATCCAACAGTTGCCCATGATTTGCAGGGTGGCCGACAAGATAGGCAACAGCGGTTGGATAGGCACTACCACTCCATGACAGGAATCATAAGTATAAACAGAATGGCTGGTTTAAATGTTATCAGTTTATTCCAGCACATCCCATTCAACATCTTAACAAATCATTCATGGATTTTAAGTTAATGGTTCATACTTGAGTCAAGACTTCTTTGTTCCTTCTGCATCAATATGTCTCCAAGGATTGAGAGCTTCTCTAACTGCCTGAGCATCAGGGGAAATCTCCCAGGCCCGCTTTTCTGACTCCAAAACAGTTACTTTGTCATCTGCATGATGCAAAAAAAATAAAAAAAATGAAACCAATTCAAGGTTTTTGTGTCTAAATTCTTTGAAAAACATTCACGAGACCTATCAAAATCCTCAAGAAAACAATTATTAATATCCTGTGAAAAATTCTATTGATAGGTTTATGACATGAAATTTGTCCAGAAGAAATGCTGTTATATGATAGAATCCTTTCAGTCACACAATACACCCCAAAAAAAAAAAACTCTGCTTCTCTGTCATTGATCTGTTAGGCAATATGTAAAATCTATGGCACAAAACAACATTTTATACTTTTATGGCCACAAGGGCTGTGGCTTAGCTTTTCTCTTAGTTTGTTATATCTTCTTAAAAATTATTTCTAATAATTCTTTTAATGTTAAATGAAAAAAATATTAAATAAAAAATAAATACATCTAATTTTTTAAAAACATAAAAAATATTTAATATTTTTTTCATTTAATAATTAAAAAATTAGATAGGAATAATTTATAATTATTCTTTCTTAATACAATGACGAGAATGAAACTACACTGGCATAAATGCTATCAAGTAGTCGTAGTGTCGTAGGACATACAAATTTTTAACAGTAACTTATGAATAAAACACGGGCCATGAATGGAAAAAGAGGAAAACACCATTAAAATCCCCAAACCTGATGGTAATGCATAAAAGTCAATATATATATATATATATATATATATAAGAAAAGCATAAAAGTCAGTATGCATCTATTACTTTGCTTTAGTTTATACACTGTTTTTATTTTATAATTGAGAGTAGTGCTATGCTGTCAGAAAAAGTCCATCCAAAAAGTCAGTAGTGCTACCACTTATCCATCCAAAAAGTCAACAATTATGCAAACTCATCCTGTCAAAAATTCTAACAAAAACTTTCTAGCTATCTAGCATCCTCCTATGATTATTAATTAATGTATACAAGTTCAATGAATTTGTCTCAACTGTCTTCAAAATGATGCTTGCCACTGAAAATGTTGGTAATGTGGCTCAATAATTAATTTGTTTGAAAAATATTACAATGTACATCCATGCTATAATCTAATGTAAAATTTCTTTCATGACTCATTGAAAGAATTTTTCCAAATTTCAAAATTAAATTAACATACTATCTTTCCCATAAACTACAGGCATTAATAATGACCAGCCATGGTCACACCTCCACCTTTTTCCATTTGCCATCAAGACATATGCCACAAGTTTGGGCATCCCATAAGTTCAAACAAAAGCAAACATTTTTAGCCCTTCAATAGCAATATTAAATTTCTTTTTCATCAAAACTACACTGAAAATTCTTCCCTGGCAAGAAGATCCAAATTCCTTCAAGAGTGGTGAAACATATTCAAGGAAAGGAAACCTAACAAAAACAGGCAAATTACTGTAATTGCAACTATTTCCATGGAGAATTCTCGTGTGATTTATTCTCAAACCGAGGGATCCATGAATCAGAATTTCAATAAAACAAATGGTTCAATGGGTGCAAGAATGTCCCGGCACATTTCAAATTTGAGCTCTGTTTTCAAATAAAGTTCAATCAATTATGCACTAATCAATATTGCATGGTCTGAGGTTATTGACAAAAAGGATTTGTCTTGGTCATTTTGTTTCTTTTTATACAAGTATCTTTTATTTTTTTTCTTCACATTTCCTCTTTTCTGTATTTTTTGAGAGCATCCCCATTCAATTCATATATCCAAGATCTGCAACTAAAAATTAAAAAGTCCAAATCAACAACTTTACAATCAGTTTGTAAAATCATTCAATTGAGCATAAAAACCCTTCACATTAGAAGATCATGATACTTCTCAAAACCCAAAATTCACTACTTTGGAGTTGTGGCAGTAATAGAGGCAATATATTTTTACTCAAGATATACCAACCTAGCAACCAAAATCAACAACTAGCTTCTAGACAACTCAGAAGCTCATATCAAACGAGAATATGAAATCGTAAGAAATTTTAGTATCAATAAGAAAATCAAATGAAAAAACAAGGCAAGAGTAATTAAATACTGAGAAAGGACATTTCTCACACAGAAGCCAGTTTTGATCATGAACAACTCCATAGAAGCTCCAACCAAAGCTGACACAACCCCAATTTTCAAGTACCAATCCACAAACTTCATTTGAACTGCATGAAATGGCAATAGTGATTATTATAGGATAAGATTTGAATGATAACAATCAGGCTCCATTTGAGAGCTGGAATAAAATTTGAATACATAATTGTAAATCCAATATTGAACTAATTCTAACAGAACTAGAATTAGTGTTATAATTTCCAATGTTTGAAGTTTGAACTTAGAATGTAGATTTACAATCATAATTTATAACTGAATTTCAATTTTCACTATTTAGATACATTTGAAACAATTATGGTCAGCTCATTATGCATAATGATAACAAGAGCTAGAAACGAAACAAGCCTAATTGAAACGAAAGATTTCAGCTTGACGGCGAAACTTACCTGAAACTGCGAGCAAGGGTGGTTTGGGGATTCAGCGACATGAACAGAATTGGAAAGAACTAACCCTCGATGGTTCTCTTTCTGAGCGACTCGGCCGGTTCACACGAGTCAGTCAAACTCAAAAACCGGCACTCGAGTTGATCCGGTTCGATTGCAATTTTCATATGGTTCTTGCACATTTTAGCAAAGCAATGAAGTGTGGTGTCGATTGTTTGACTCTGTAGACTTCATATTGCATGGTGAAATTGAAAATGGTGAAAATGGTTGAACGAGGTTGAATTGGTGTAATTTACTTTATGATAATGGGTGCACCTTTTTTTTTGGGTACACCATAAAAACAAATTTGATGTAATGTTGAAGGTGTCATCTAACTGATAAAGTCATTTGTGTATGAATATAAGTATTTGGAATCAAATTCCGCATATAAAAAATCATTTGCCAAATTTCATTTGTAAGATTTTTCATGTTCAAAATATCAATAACAAAAAAAATTACGTAAAATATAAATTTCTAATAGAAGAAGATCCTAATCCATAATTTAAATAGGCCCTTGAAGTTCTTGTATGCCTAATAAAACAAGTCAATTCTCTTATTGATCCATAAACATTTGTTGTTTAATATTTGTTTCCATATAAAAATTTAGAGTGAAGGAAAGCTCTCTATAATCTAGGAGTAATACAAGATTATTTGACAGAAGCGTGGTGTAACTTGCATATTGATTCATGCATGTATAATTTACATTAGTAAGCTATTATTTTTGCCTTAAATTATTATATGGTGTAAGCATATTTTTATTTATGTATTTGTACAATTCATTCTTTAGTTATCTCTAATAACAAACTTGAAGTTCCCATTTTGACTGGTAAGAGAAAGTTCTTCTTCATTTAGGGTGCAAGGATTTTGATTATGCTCTCTATAAGGATGGGCTTGCTAAACTCACTGATGTTAGTACTTCAGTAGAAGTTACATTGTACGAACGATAGAAAAGATCTAACCATCTTTTTTATTATGCTCATCAAGACACGTATTATCTCTAGCATTCGTGGTTCATGATGTGGATTAAAAGTTGCAAACTCAAGTGCAGGTTGTTTCAAGTAATAAATTTTCGAGAGTCCGAGGTCGATCCACAGGGAATTAATAAAAAAAAATTCTTTGACGTAAAGTAAATATTTTGTCATAACAATAAAAGTGATAAAACTTGGTTACAAATAAAAAAGACTTACTTGGGTTAGGAGATCCACCCTTGGTAAATAAAATGAAGATAATATTAATTCTTTTTATAACTCAATTAGAATCCACATAATGGAGGTTCCAATCGAAAAATACATTCAAAGTTCATTAAAAATTATATACGTAATTATATTATGATTCATTTAATCATCTATTAACACCACCACTCATAAATGGGAACAAACATTCATTGTGCTAAAATCTTGTCTACAACAAATCAAGATCACCACTTTATAAGGAGGGTTTCTAAATTGATTGAAAACAAAATACAACACGTATAATGACCACTTGAAAATATATCATTTAAGCACAAGAAAGAAATGAATCTAACATTATTTCATTACCAAGAGCTTCATCCTTTCACCTAAGTAAAATGAAACTTAGTTACTCATAAACAAGAAGAAAGGAAAAGAGAAGAAGAAGAAGAAGAACATGACTTCAATTTAGAATAAAGGAAAACTACAACAAGATAAACAAACAACACAATAGCATGATCTTGGTCTCTAGGACCAAGACTCCTAAATGATCTTCCAATTGTGCCTTTTATAGAGAATTAGGGATATAAAATGACAGGGGAGCTGAGTCATGAGTGAGTGGATGAGTGGAAAATGAGTGACAAATGCCAAATGACTTTTGATGAGTGAAAAATTATGGAGATTCTTTGTCTCTGAAATCATTTAGCTCTAAAGTCATTGAATACATCAGAATTGAGAAATATGATCTTCATGAAAGTTGTAGGCCTGGATCTTAACTTTCATATGAGGCTAGAATCACCTTAATTGGCCAACTATAGCCCGAGATATGGCCCAATTACTACACAATATTCAGGCCTGGTTACAGCTCCTCTATTCTGACTTCCAAGTCCAATATGACCCATTAGACCTCAGAATCTCGAAAAGTATTCTTCATAAAAGTTGTAGATTTGGGTCTTAAATATCAACCATCAAAATTTCAGCTCATTTAACATCCTATAGCCCAAGCTATGGCATGAATAGTACACATAGGTCAAGCTGTCAGGATCAGCACTCTAGTTCTTGATTCAACTCCAATTTGAGTTATCCAATTGTGTGATTAGGCCTTTGAGGTCTTTGTGAAAGTTGTAGGAAATTGTCTTAAATTTTTTACAAGATCAGAATCACATCAACTAGATATTTGAAACTCAAATTATAGTCAGTTTACTGAACATTATCAAAGAGATAAATTAAGGCTAATTCATGCAATAATTCCTTCAATGATCCAATTAGGCTCAATATCATAGAATGTGACAAAACCAACATAATTAAGCCTAATTGAACCTTAAGAAGCCTAATGAGAATATTATAAAATGTATAAAATATATTGTTATCAAATTCTCTCACACTTAGCTTTTGCACTCCTGGGCAAACTCATAAAAAAATGAGGGAATAAAGAAAAAACGACACAGACTCAAAAGCTAAAAACTCTAAAGGATTCAATGAATTAAGAAGATCAACCAGACATTCAAGGGATCAAAACATTCATGAGGTAACATTTCTTTGCATCTTAAACTAACAAGTAAGGACAATTCAATTGAAAAGAATGAATCAAGAATGATAGATCCTCACAGAATTTACTCTCAATCTCTCAAGTATTTAAAAGGTAAGTATTTCACTCTATTCAACTCATGAATAATTGCACTACCATAAACTTGTTTATCTTCTACTTCTCCGCTACTCAAAAACAACATGCACACAAAAATCAAGAGGGTTTTATTTAAGGTTGTAATGGGACTATGGTAAAGGAGAGGGGTAATATGGATATGACAAGTTAAATATCAAAGAGAATAGAAGAGCATTATGATACAGTTAGAGTGGAGAAGATGTTTGAGAACATTCAGTTTAAATTTTCCAAGGGTTACTTAGTTCCTTCTCTATTTGCTTCCTTCTCATAAAGAACAATGACCAATATTTGACTAATGTGTTGTTGAAGATCAATGTCAAATTGGTAGGTTGAATTCATTGTTAGGCCTGAACATTGTCCTTCTCTTCTTGTTGTTTACAAGCATCCACTCTCATTCTAGGTATGAATATATCACAAGATGCATTCTTTGATTACAGCGGTGGTCAGCTCTTTTTTTTTATTTTTTTTCCTTTTTTTTAGGAACATTTTGCACACATACCCCCACACTTATTAAAAAAACTCAACCAATAACAAAGCCAATGCTCTCTTATTCCTTAAGGTTAGGTAAGAATATGATTTTTTTAAGGCACGTTATGAGTTAGAAACAAGGAATTATCAAATAAACTCAAAGGGGGTACACAAGGGAAAATATGCAAGGTTAGCTATTTGGTCAAAGTACTATTTCAAGAAAAATGCCTCAATCATGTTTATGTATGCATGTGAAAATGTAGCCTAAAAAAGAATCAAAGCAAGTTCTAGAGTAACAATTTCATGAGTAAAAAAAATCATACAAGAAAGAAGAGAATGGTATAGATGTTCAATCCATTCATCGATAGGCTCAAAATCTCACAAGGCATATATCCATCATTCTTAATCTATCAATTCAACTTCTATAACCAAGCATGTGAAATTTAAGAAAAAAGACAATTTATTCAACCATGTCATGATCCCTGAATCCATTTGCTACTTCTACACAAAATAGTTACTACCCCAATCTAGATGCGTCTCAAGAGTAAAATTACTCCAGAGCAAAATTTACTCCTTACTCTGCCATCCTTAATTAGTTTAGCTGTTAGTAAATTGCTGACAAATATATAAACACGACAAACATATTAATAAACACACTTCATAATTTCTTTTTGGTTTTTTGGTTTTTTTAGTTTTTTTTATACAACTATTCACACAACTATCCTTCCCCCCAACCAGATCACAACATTGTCCTCAATGTCAAAATATAGATAGGTAAATGATAGAAGATATTACCTGTTGTTGCAATTACTAAAAAGAGAAACCTCACACAAATTTAAACAGAAATAAAGTACGATGAATAAAACTAAAGGTTGTAATTATTTAAATAGTTAGAGTGTCTGACGTGACTTGCTTTTTATACTGCTTCCCTTATCACTTCCTTCTAACCAATCTATCTGAACTGTTACTGGATCAGGTTCATAAACAAAAGCTTCTAATTTATCAATCAACTCATCAACAGTGGAAGTAGAAATAAGGAGTCGTCTTGCCAAATGTGTGATAAATTTCTGTTCCACAACATTGTCAAGAAAAAATAACAAAAGATCAAAGAAATTATTAACATTTAACAAACTTATGGGTTTATGGTGGATGTTCAATTGGGCCTAAGAGATAATTTAAAAAACTTCTTCCAAAGTACCAAAACCACTTGGTAAGGCTATGAATGCATCAGAGTTTGCAAGCATTGTCCTCATTCGTTCATCCATAGATGATACTTGAAACTTCTCTCCAATTATTTTTTCAGTGATGTTCTTTCGAGTTAAAGGTTCAGTAATGATACCTACAACTTGATCACCTCTTAGATGTGTAGCAAGTGATACAACCTTCATTAACCCAATCCTACCTCCCCCATATACTACACGAATGTTCCTCGCAGTAAGTGTTCTACCAAGAGTGATTGCTATATTTACAAACTCTAAACCCTTCCCATAACTTGACCCATAAAATACATAGATACTGGTAAGTCTACGAACAGAAGAAGAAGAAGCTCCCTCCATTTCTACACTCACACTCCCTTTGAATGATTTTGAGTTAGAGGAAAGTGAAGAAAATATAGTGTTTAAATAGGGAAGAGAATAGAAAAAGGTTAAGATAGCACCTATATGGGTAGGTTGGCTGGTGTCAGAAAAGTTTGAAATTAAGAAACACATTTTTTTCTTTTTTTTGTTTTTTTTTACTTCAAGAAAATCATTAGGGTAAAGAAGTCTAGAAACCCCTGAAGGACCCCACCTAAAGGATCATCTGTCCAGAACCAAAATACAACAAAATCATACAAATATAACATTATAATGACAAATGATGACATACCTTTATGTACAAGTTTCATGGCGTATCTTTATAATGCGTGTCATGAGTGCTGTAATACCAAGACGGCCTAGCCAATCTGGGAATTCTTCTCCCTCCCGCTTGTGGGATATTTTAGATTGAGCTACGATGCAACTAATTAAAGTGCGTAAATATGACAGTTACCACCAATGACCACAGCCAGTGAGAGGTCGCTGGAGAGCCCATGACATTAAATCACAGGATCCAGCTCAGAGGCATTGTCACATGAGAATGCAAACACGGGACGCTTTTATCTGTCCATCAGCAAGCAGAGCCTACGGTTAAAACCTGAGAATGCTTATGCGACTCTCTACAGAGCATGGAACACGAACCTTATTTACCGACCGACGTGCGAAGGTCCACCGGAGTCAATGATGGGTTTACCACTCGCAGGGGCTCCTAATCTAATTAAAGACCAAGTACAACCGAAGTTTCACCCTCCTTTTATTTCTTATTTTTTTATTTTCTTTTCTCTTTTCTTTTTTTTTTTTTTTGGAAAATGTACATGATAATATATACATGTTGTTGTAATTGTGGCTCACATCTTCCTTTGATTTTGCGTCCAGTAACGGCTTAAACGCCTTTTATGAGTCGAAGATAAGCTTCCCATCTAATTTTCTTATAAATTGGCAAATAAGGACAACGTTCTTGCTCGTCCTTGAAGAGATTCCACAAATTAATAAGTTCACGATACACAACTCCATAAGAATGCATTTCAAGAGTCAATAAGATATTATCTAATGACTCCTTACTTAATCCATTCTTAATGAAAAATATTTTATTTTCTCTATTTTGCGAAAATCATCCCTAAAGAACGACATCGCTTGTTACAAAAAAATTGACAATATTAGCAAACCAATGCATGGAATTAACAAAAATAAAAATTCATCGTGAAAATAATCATTAATATGTGTGATATCAAAAGGTGAGCTTATTATAAGTATGGACAAATGTTCTGCAACAATATTTTTGGCTCATTTTGAATTCTTGAAATAACAAAATCCACCGTATCAACTTAGGTTTGCAAAAACTTGTTAAGAAAATCAACAAGTGCACCAAATTGTCAAAGTAATAAAGTTGACGATTAAGAGGGAAAAAAATACTAAAACGCACGAAATTAAGAGGGAAAAAAATAAAGCACATGAATGCAAAACACATTAAGGATGTAAACACATGAAATTAAAACAATAGGGATTTGACTTCACTTGATTCAATAATCTATCATAGACAATAGAGTAGCTTTGGGACCTTCATTCCAATTAATTTCTAATCATTCAATTGATGGGGAGAATCCAGTAATTAATTAAAACTCAATTCCTTGGTCTAAACCTTAACTCTTAAAGGCATGACATTTACTCTATGGATTCTCATGAAAAATACCATAATTCTCCAACACAACCTATAACCTCTATTCTTAGATGATTATAAATCATGACACTTATTATTTATGATCTAGGTCATATGTAAACCTTCTGATTCTTCATACACCTCACTAGATTAATTTATGAGTGGTCAATTCATAAAAGCATTAAGAATCATAATAAACACTCAAATTAAATAGAAAAGAAATTAATTAAAATTCTAATATTAATACATGTCAATTGAATCAAGTTACATCTTCACTTTAGAAACACACGAATTTTAACTACACATGACAAAAGAGAAGAATAAATAAGAAGAATAAAATATATATAGAGCTCAACCTTCCATAAAAAAAAATTAACAAGTAGGCGGTAAACCTACCATGGTAAAAAAAATAATATTAACAAATAGGCGGTAAACTTGCCATGGTAAAAAAAATATTATTAACAAGTAGGCAATATAAACCTGCCATTAAATATTAACAATGGTGTGGTATAAACCAGCCACTAAATAAATATTAATAAGGGTGTGGTGTAAACTAACCACCAAATATATATTAACACGTAGTAAATAATTATTAACAAGGCTGTGGTATAAACTGACCATCAAATATATATTAATAAATAAAAAATAAATATTAACTAGGGTGTGGTATAAACTAACCACCAAATATGTTAATAAGTTAATAAATTAAAATGTTAGTAAGTGATAAATTAAAAAGTTAGTAACAAGTAAATTAAAATGTTAGAAGCGAGTGTAAATTAAAATATTAGAAGCGATAAAGTAAAAAGTTAGATAGTTAGTAAGAGAGTTAGATAATTAGTAAGTTAGTAAGTAAGAAAATTAAAAGGTTAGTAGGTTAGTAAGTTAGAAAGTTAGAAATAAAATATAGAAAATAAAGTACAGAAAATAAAGAGCAAAAAGTAAATTTAAAATATGAAAATCTGAGAATCAAGAGAGCAGATTTTTTGCTCCAAATGAGAGAAGAGAAGAAGAAATATTATTTCATTAATGATTGCAGATTATAGAGGGTTAAGAGAGAGTTTCTCCCACTAAGTTAGTGCGCTAGTAAGTGATGTGAGCCTACTAAGGAGCATGGATCAAGCAGCACTACAGGGACTTGGTGGACCTATGACAAGAGTTAGGATCAAGAAAGCCCAAGAAATCCTAAATTAAATGGTGACAACTTTAATTGAAGCGAGCCCAAATTCAAGTGTTGATGGAGTGGAGTCCAAATTGGTCACTTATCTCATCCAACTTGAAGACCCATGATGGCTTGGACGTCCACTTCTCTAAAGTGACATTTTCTAGTTTATTTCTATTAAATAAAGTGTAATAAACTATATGTGTGGATGGTGCACATTTTTACGCTTCTTGGGAGGGCAACCTTTGGCTTGCATGCCAAGGTAACTCCTTTTATTATGCCTAGGAAACTCCTATTTTCTAGTTAATGCTTTAATTGGTCACTTAATGGATTAGTTATTACTTTTTATGTGGAATTTGTCACATTATGATGACCATTTTGTATGCATATTCTATGCACCCCATTTTCCTATATGTATGCGCGTAAAACATGAATGAGAGGACCTTTGGATGTTGAATTTGGATTGAATCCATTTGTGAGAATTTCATTTCTCTTTGGTTCTTGATTGAGCCACCCTTGTTCTTATCAAGAATCCAAGATTCTTGCGGTGAACTTCACTTGGCTTATCAAACCCTTTGGTTTGTAGCGCCATCCATCTCTAATCTTCACCCATCTTCTTTTTTTTTTCTTCCTATCTTGAAATGAACACAAAATATTTAATCTAAGCGTGCTTGAAACTTAACAAAGTGTTCTTGAAAATTCAACCTAAGATCATCAAAAAATGCAACCTATCCATTTGGTTGTCATCAAGTGGCATCAAAGCTCAAGTTTAGTTAAATTACTTGTTTGTGTTCTTTATTTTTTCTTCTTTATCTTCTACCTTTCTCGTTTCTACCCAAAAACCCAAAACGAAAAAAAAAATATTACTTGTTTCTGTTTTGAAGGGAATTATTGTTTGTTGTCTCCTTACTGCCCTAAGTAACAAAGGATTACAATAGAAAACAACGCATGATAAGTGATAATCACATATTTTATTCATTAAGAAACCCTTATGTTTAGTCATTTACACTCTCCATATTCTTAATCGATTGAATTTGGTATGATTTTGTGAGTTTGAACTCAAATTGGTCCTAATTGAATATTTTCAGCATTATTGAGATTTGACACTGATTCTGTATTTTGGCCATAACTTGAGTTCCTGATATCTGATAATCATGAATTTTACCTTTTAGGAAAGCTAAGAGGAAGCTCTACAACTTTGATGAAGAGCTCGAAGTCCTAAACAGATGTCTAAGGGACCTAAGTTTACATGGAAGTCAGAATACGGGTTCTGTCACTAGAATCCGAATGGTGTGCACTCATAAAATCATATCTCAAGCTGTAATAATGGAGATGGGCTGAAATTTGGATAGTTGATACTCAAGATCCAAATAAACAACTTTCATGAAGAATAATTTTTGAAAAAATGAAGTCTAATAGGTCAGTTTGAGCTTGCAAGTCGGAACAGAGGTGCTGAAGTTGGGTTTGAGCAACCGCGGTATTTGGGTCATATCTTGGGCTATAGGAAGCCAAATTGGACGATCCAGATATGCATATTATAGCCAAGACAAAGATCTATAACTTTCATGAAGAGTACTTTTCATGGGTCTGAAGTATAGTTAGTCGTTTTTGGCTTCCAAGTCAAACAAGAAATTTTCGTACTCACCAACCCATTCAACTACTTCACTCACCAACCCTCTCAACTACTTCACTCACCAACCCATTCAACTACCCCACTCATCCACCCACTCCCCTTTGTCATTTTGTTACCCTAGACTTTTATAAAAGGCACCATTGGTTATCATGAAAAATACAAGTTGTATTCTCCTTCATTTCTCTCATAGTTTCTTCTTGTTTCTTCATAGTTTCTCATAGCTTTTGTATATTTTGATGCTCCCCTTCGTGGTAATGGAGGGCTAAGCTACTTTCGGTCAATTTAGAACTCTTGAAGAGATTGTGGTTTGGATTCTTGAGACCTTGGTTATGTATTGTATTTGATTTGTAATTGAATTCCTCTTTTCTTCTTATCTTTTTCTTCTTCTTGATCTTGAATGCATGAATGGTGATTCTATTTATGTTGATTTGATTTGATCTTGGTTTAAGATTGAGATTTGTGATGAAACTTAGAACTGATTGATCTAAACTAATCACATAAATGAAGATTGAGATTTGTGATGAAACTTAGAACTGATTGATCTAAATTAATCACAGAATTGAAAAGGTTAGGTTACTGATTTGTGCCTAAGTTAATTGAATTCGGTACTTGAAATTAACATAGATCTTCATGAATGGTGCGATTGCGAATTTGTGTTTATCACTTGTTAATTGAATTCTAGACGATCGTCTAGTATGAATTCTGGATTTGATGCAGAGATCTCGGTTAGATCCAAATTAATAATTCAATTGCGCTTCAAGTGTTCTATGAAGGGTCTATGATTGAATCCACCCAATCTTGGATAGGTTTCTAAATTGACTGCTCTTTAATTGTTATTTCTTCCTTTAATTTTAAGTGCGATCTTAAACTGTCAAACCCCCCTTTGCTAACTTTCACTTGATTTGATTAAATTACATCTACAATCCTCATGGAGACGATCCAGTGTTGCCACTGTGCTACAAGCTTAGGTAATAACTTCGATTACAATTTTGACTGAGTTCGGCGTTCGTCAAAATTTTGGCGCCGTTGCCGGGGAGTAGTAAGTGTAATCTTTTCATTTTAAGTGTTTTTACTAACTTTTGCTTTTTATTAACTTTTCTAACATTTTTATCTATTGTTTAGTGTATTTTGCTTCTTTATTTATTTTTGTGTGATGCATGACTAGGTCTAATCCTGATATCTTGCTTGAATTTGATCCTGAGATTGATAGAACATTGCATAGGTTGATTAGAACTCATAGGCTAAGTGAAAGAATTAGTTCTGAATTTAGTTGTGACATTGAATCTGAAGGTGCACTTGAGATCTTAAGTGATTCTAAAATCATGGCTGATAACAGGCAAAATAGGACCCTTAAAGAACTTGCTGCTCCTGATGTAACTTACCAGTCTTTGTGCATTCAATATCCTGATCTTGATGCTGACTTTGAGTTAAAATCTGGATTGATACACTTGTTGCCCAAGTTTCATGGTCTTGCAGGTGAGGATCCCCATAAGCACTTAAAGGAGTTCCATGTGGTCTGTTCAACCATGAAGCCGCATGGAATCTCTGAGGAGCATATCAAGTTGAGGGCATTCCCTTTCTCTCTTACTGATTTAGCCAAAGATTGGTTGTTCTACCTTTCACCAGGTTCTGTCACGAGTTGGGATGATATGAAGAAGTTATTCTTGGAGAGGTTCTTCCCTGCATCCAGAGCAGCTGCCATTAGAAAAGACATTTGTGGCATAAGACAAATGACTGGTGAGACCTTGCATGAATATTGGGAGAGATTCAAGAAGCTGTGTTCGAGTTGTCCCCACCATCAAATTAGTGATCAACTCTTGATTCAATATTTCTATGAGGGCTTGCTGCCAATGGATAGAAGTATGGTGGATGCTGCATCTGGAGGTGCCTTGGTGGATAAAACTCCTACTGCAGCAAGAGATTTGATAGCAAATATGGCAGCCAATGCTCAATAATTTGGCACAAGAGTCCTTACTTCCACCAGAGGAGTTAATGAAATTCAATCATCTCAAGTCGACCAACAGAGAATGGAACACAGACTTGATGAATTGACTTCTTTGGTAAGGCAATTAGCAATGGGACAACATGTACCAGTTTCCATACAAGAGCTTGCAAGGGTGTGTGGCATTTGCTCTTGTTCATCTCATCCTACTGATGCATGCCCCACACTTCAGGATGGTGGTTCTATTTTTCCAGAGCAATTTGTTGCAGCAGCTGGTATTTTTCCAAGTAAACCTCAATATCAGCAGTCCTAGCAGCCAAGATATGATCCATTTTCTAATACTTATAACCCTGGCTGGAGGGACTATCCTAACCTGAGATATGGGAATTCTGGTCAGCAACAACAACCCCATCAGCAGCAACAATTTAGATACCAAGCTGTAGGTCCTAGCAACAAATACCAACCACCTGCATTCAGACAACAACAAAGCGTGCAAACACCGTGCAAAGAGCCCCTCATGTTACCAAGTCAAAGAACCACTCCATCCGAGCCATCATTGGAAGATTTGATGAAACAGATGGCTACAAATAATGTTCAGTTCCAACAAAATGTCAATGCCACCATTCAGAACCTGCAAACTCAGATTGGGCAGCTGGCCACCACCGTGAGTGAATTGAAAAGCCAAGGATCGAACCAATTGCCTTCACAAACAGTCAATAACCCAAGAGGCAATGTAAGTGCCATTAGCTTGAGAAGTGGCAGAGAAGTTGACGGTCCTACTCCACCACAACCTGAACTACAAGTGCAAAGAACCAAAGGTGACCGAAAACGTAAGAAAGTGGATAGCTCGGTCCAAAAATCAGACACGAAGAAATGTGCAGAGAATTCAAATCTAGCCATTCCACTACCTTTTCCAAATAGAGTCACACACCCAAGCATACCGCGCAAAATGTAAATAGAAAGAGAAGTTATGGACACATTCAGGAAGGTGGAAATCAATATTCCCCTCCTTGATGCAATCAAGCAGATTCCCAAGTATGCCAAATTCCTCAAAGAGTTGTGTACTCACAAGAGAGGACTTAAGGGTACTGAGAAAATAAGCATGGGTAGAAATGTTTCTGTGATGATTCAGCCAAGTATGCCAAAGAAATGCAAAGATCCTGGAACTTTCACAATCCCTTGCACTATAGGTAATTCTAGATTTGGCCATGCAATGCTAGATTTGGGTGCTTCTATCAATGTCATGCCTATGTCAGTGTATAAGTCTTTGAACATTGGCACCTTACAACCCACTGGTATAATGATTCAGTTGGCAAACAGGACTACTGCTCGTCTTGCAGGAGTGCTGGAAGATGTGTTAGTGCGGGTGAATGAGCTGATTTTTCCAGCGGACTTCTACATTCTGGACATGGAAGATGAGTCTTCAACAAACCATGCTCCATTGATCCTAGGCAGACCTTTCCTCAAGACAGCCAAGACCAAGATAGATGTGCATGCTGGCACCCTTTCCATGGAATTTGGCGACGATGTGGTACAATTTAACATTTTTGAGGCCATGAGACATCCCCTAGCGGAGCATTCTTCTGTTTTCCATATTGATGTGATTGATATGCTAGTTGACGATACTTATGCTGATATTTATGCTGAATTTCCTGATATTATTGATTTTATGGATTCTGTCACTTGTGATATATGTGTTAGCTGTGATACTGAACCATGTGCTGCATGTGCTGAGATTTATACAGTTATGAGTGATGATGCAAGTGCTTATTTGACTGATGCAACATATGAAAATATGAGTCAAAATTATGTCAAATTTAATGCTGCTGAGTTACTTGTTTCAAATAGCTTGCTGCCTTCTATTGTGCATCCCCCATCCTTAGAGCTAAAGACTTTGCCAGACCACCTTAAATATGCATATTTGGAAGATGGTGAGAAGTCACGATGATTGTCGCTAAGAATCTACAACCTGAACAAGAAGAAAAATTGCTGCAGGTTTTGAGGCAGCATAAGCAGGCCATCAGATGGACACTTGCAGACATTCCTGGTATTAGTCCCTCCACATGTATGCATAGGATTTTATTGGAGGAAAGTACCAAGCCAGTGAGGCAGCCCCAAAGGAGACTAAATCCCCTGATTCTGGATGTGGTGAAGAAGGAAGTAACCAAGCTGCTACAAGCTGGCATTATTTATCCCATATTTGACAGTAAATGGGTGAGCCCAGTGCAAGTGGTTCCAAAGAAATCTGGAGTCACAGTAGTTGCAAATCAGAACAATGAGCTCCTACCCACAAGAATCCAGAACAGTTGGTGGGTGTGCATTAATTATAGGCAGCTTAACTAGGCCACTAGGAAAGATCATTTTCCATTGCCTTTCATTGATCAGATATTGGAGAGACTGGCTGGCAAGTCGCATTACTATTTCTTGGATGGATATTCGGGCTATTTTCAGATTCATATAGCCCCAGAAGATCAAGAGAAGACCACTTTCACCTACCCATTTGGAACATTTGCATACAGGAGAATGTCTTTTGGTCTGTGCAACGCTCCAGGAACCTTTCAAAGATGTATAGTCAGTATCTTCTCTGAATTTTTAGAGAGTTGCATGGATGTGTTTATGGATGATTTTACTGTCTATGGCTCTTCCTTTGATGCATGTTTGGATAGTTTGGATCGGGTTTTGCATAAGTGCATTGAAACTAACCTTGTCCTGAATTTTGAGAAATGTCATTTCATGGTAGAACAGGGTATAGTTTTAGGGTATATAGTATCTAGCAAGGGTGTTGAGGTAGATCCTGCAAAAATAGATGTCATTTCATGCCTATCTTACTCCACATGCGTGCGGGAGGTTCGTTCTTTCCTTGGTCATGCAGGTTTCTATCGGCGGTTCATAAAGGATTTTAGCAAAATTGCCCTTCCACTGTCCAACTTGTTACAAAAAGATGTAGAGTTTCACTTTGACCAGAGATGTAAGGATGCTTTCAATCACTTGAAGCAAGCATTGACCAGTACACCTATCATCCAGCCACCAGATTGGAAACTCCCATTTGAACTCATGTGTGATGCCTCTAATTATGCATTGGGAGCTGTCCTTGCACAGAGAGTCGGTAAATTACCTCATGTCATTTCTTATGCTTCGAGGACTTTAGATGCTGCACAAGCCAACTACACTACAACCGAAAAGGAACTTTTAGCAATTGTTTTTGCTTTAGATAAATTTTGATCATATTTACTTGGTTCTAGAGTGGTTGTATTTTCAGATCATGCAGCTTTGAAGTTTCTCCTGAAAAAGCCATATGCAAAGCCTAGGTTGATTAGGTGGATGTTGCTCTTACAGGAGTTTGATATTGATATCAGAGATAAGAGTGGAGCAAAGAACCTGGTGGCAGATCACTTGAGTCAGATTGAGAGAGAGGCAGATTTTTCTCCTATCCATGATGTCTTCCCTGATGAGCAGCTTTTCAAGCTGCAAGGTAACACTCCTTGGTTTGCTGATTTGATAAATTTCTTAGTTACTGGTGTTTTCCTTGCACATTTTATTAGGGCTCAGATTGATAAATTGAAGAGTGAGTCAAAATATTATGTGTGGGACGACCCTTATCTTTGGAGATTTTGTAGTGACCAAGTCATTAGGAGATGCGTGCCTGATAATGAATTCCATTCTATTCTTAGCTTTTGTCATACACTTGCATGTGGCGGTCATTTTGGTCCCCAAAGGACTGCAAGGAAAGTTTTGGAATCTGGATTATATTGGCCCACTCTATTTCATGATGCATATGTGTTTTGTAAATCTTGTGAATAATGCCAGAGAACAGGGGAATATTTCTCGTAGGAATGAGATGCCCCAATAACCTTTGTTGTTCTCGTGAGATATTTGATGTTTGGGGTATTGATTTTATGGGTCCTTTTCCTGTGTCATTTGGTTTTGTTTACATTCTGCTTGCTGTGGATTATGTATCTAAATGGGTGGAGGCAAAAGCCACTCGGACTGATGATTCCAAAGTTGTTGTGGATTTTGGTATATCACAGATTTTCTGCAGGTTTGGAGTTTCGAAAGCTATCATTAGTGATCAGGGTTCGCACTTCTGTAATCGGAGCATAGAAGCCTTGATGAAAAAGTATAGAGTTCTGCACAGAGTTTCTATACCTTACCATCCCCAGACTAATGGGCAAGCCGAGGTTTCCAACAGAGAGATCAAGCAGATACTTCAGAAGACAGTTCAACCTAACAGAAAGGACTGGAGCAAGAGGCTTGAGGATGCTTTATGGGCTTACCAGACTGCTTATAAGACACCAATCGGGATGTCTCCATATCGGATTGTTTTTGGAAAAGCCTGCCACCTGCCGGTGGAAATTGAGCATAATGCATTCTGGGCGGTGAAAAAGTGCAACTTAGACCTAGATCAAGCAGGTATGGAGAGGAAGCTACAGCTGCAGCAATTGGAGGAAATCCGCTTGGAGGCTTATGAAAGTTCGAAACTTTTTAAGGAGAAGACCAAAGCCTTCCATGATAAGTTGATTCTAAGGAAAACATTTGAGATTGGTCAAAAAGTTCTCCTCTATAACTCCCGCCTCCGACTCATGCCTGGCAAATTAAGGTCTAGATGGGATGGACCATTTATTGTTACTAAGATTTTTCCTTCTGGTGCTGTTCAAATTACAAGTGAGGTCGCTGCCAAAGCTTTCATCGTAAATGGACACCACCTCAAACAATATCATGAACTTCCAGAGAATGCAGAGGTGGAGGTGATGAACCTTCTCCATCCGCATTATGAATAAAAAAAATTAAAAAAAAGAAAAAGAAAAAAAAAAGAAAAAAAACAGTTGTGTGCCCGACAATGAGGAAGGTAGTGCCATTAAATTTTGTCACTCGGAAGCATGTGGAGGTCATTTTTTCTTCAGCGACAACAACTGCAAAAATCTTGCAGTATAGATTTTATTGACCTACTTTATTCAAGGTCTGTTACACCTTTTGCAAAAGCAGCAGAAATTGGTCAAAAAAGTTCTGCTTTGAGATTATCATCTGCACCTACTCCTTGGAAAATTGAGATCTAGGTGGCGCGGTTCTTTTGTTGTCAAACACGTGGGGCCGTACATTATGTGTGGGACGACCCTTATCTTTGGAGATTTTGTAGTGACCAAGTCATTAGGAGATGCGTGCCTGATAATGAATTCCATTCTATTCTTAGCTTTTGTCATACACTTGCATGTGGCGGTCATTTTGGTCCCCAAAGGACTGCAAGGAAAGTTTTGGAATCTGGATTATATTGGCCCACTCTATTTCATGATGCATATGTGTTTTGTAAATCTTGTGAATAATGCCAGAGAACAGGGAATATTTCTCGTAGGAATGAGATGCCCCAATAACCTTTGTTGTTCTGTGAGATATTTGATGTTTGGGGTATTGATTTTATGGGTCCTTTTCCTGTGTCATTTGGTTTTGTTTACATTCTGCTTGCTGTGGATTATGTATCTAAATGGGTGGAGGCAAAAGCCACTCGGACTGATGATTCCAAAGTTGTTGTGGATTTTGGTATATCATAGATTTTCTGCAGGTTTGGAGTTTCGAAAGCTATCATTAGTGATCAGGGTTCGCACTTCTGTAATCGGAGCATAGAAGCCTTGATGAAAAAGTATAGAGTTCTGCACAGAGTTTCTATACCTTACCATCCCCAGACTAATGGGCAAGCCGAGGTTTCCAACAGAGAGATCAAGCATATACTTGTAAGGCAGTTCAACCTAACGAAAGGATCCGGAGCAAGAGGCTTGAGGATGCTTTATGGGCTTACTGTGCGCTTATAAGACACCAATCGGGATGTCTCCATATCGGATTGTTTTTGGAAAAGCCTGCCACCTGCCGGTGGAAATTGAGCATCATGCATTCTGGGCGGTGAAAAAGTGCAACTTAGACCTAGATCAAGCAGGTATGGAGAGGAAGCTACAGCTGCAGCAATTGGAGGAAATCCGCTTGGAGGCTTATGAAAGTTCCAAACTTTATAAGGAGAAGACCAAAGCCTTCCATGATAAGTTGATTCTGAGGAAAACATTTGAGATTGGTCAAAAAGTTCTCCTCTATAACTCCCGCCTCCGACTCATGCCTGGCAAATTAAGGTCTAGATGGGATGGACCATTTATTGTTACTAAGATTTTTCCTTCTGGTGCTGTTCAAATTACAAGTGAGGTCGCTGCCAAAGCTTTCATCGTAAATGGACACCACCTCAAACAATATCATGAACTTCCAGAGAATGCAGAGGTGGAGGTGATGAACCTTCTCCATCCGCATTATGAATAAAAAAAATTAAAAAAAGAAAAAGAAAAAAAAGAAAAAAAATAGTTGTGTGCCCGACAATGAGGAAGGTAGTGCCATTAAATTTTGTCACTCGGAAGCATGTGGAGGTCATTTTTTCTTCAGCGACAACAACTGCAAAAATCTTGCAGTATAGATTTTATTGACCTACTTTATTCAAGGTCATTACACCTTTTGCAAAAGCAGCAGAAATTGGTCAAAAAAGTTCTGCTTTGAGATTATCATCTGCACCTACTCCTTGGAAAATTGAGATCTAGGTGGCGCGGTTCTTTTGTTGTCAAACACGTGGGGCCGTACATATTGAGGATTCTAGGAATGGTAATGCGCTTAAAGTTAATGGACAAAGACTCAACCATTCCTGGAAAACCAAGTTCTTGAGTTCTTTGTGTTATCGGTTAAGTGGTGGATACGGTACTCCGTGACTCTCAAGTCGGTTTATTTTTCGTTTCCCAAAATAATCGAACCCTTCTTCTCCTTCAAAATGGATGTCATTCTTTCAAACCGAGCAAACATTTTCCTTCTCTTCCTCAAAATGCTCGAGAAAAATCTACAAAGTTCGATGTGAAAGATTGAGACCGTTAATGCACAAAGGTATGCCGAAGATGTACTGGATAATTGAAGCAAAGGTCCGATTAGCGGTGAGTCCTCAATTTTATTTGACTCATATATGCCCTGGTCTTGGAAGAAGTTCATATTCTAAAAGGAGAAAGAGCAAAAAGGTTACAAGTCTGTCACAAATATGGACGATGGAACTGTAACAAGCGATGTCGTACTTTGGGGATGGTTTCCGCAAATAGAGAAGATAAAATTTTCTTCATTAAGAATGAACTGAGTAAGGAGTCATTAGATGATATCTTATTGACTCTTGAGATGCATTCTTGTGGATTGGTGCATCGTGAAATTCTTAAATTGTGGAATCTCTTCAAGGATGAAGAAAAATGCTACAGTCTTAGGAATCTGACTCTAAAAGACCCTGTTTGCCAATTTATAAGAAAAATGGATGGGAAGCTTATCCTCGACTCATAGAAGACGTTTAAGCCGTTACTGGACGTTAAACCAGAGGCAGATGTGAGCCATATCCATAAACAATTTGTACGTATCATCCTCTTCTTCTTCTTCATGTCATCTTTCAAACAAAAAAATAAAAATAAAAACAAAAACAAAAAAAAAAAAAAAAAAAACAAAAAAAAAAACAAAAACAAAAGATTCTGTGTTTCTTAAATTCAACCTTTTCTGACAACCGTCAACCTACCCTTATAGGTGCAATTATTCCCCTTTCCATTATTTTTCTTATTTAAACACTCCATTTTCTCCATTTTCCTTCAACTCGGAAACACTCAAAGAGAGGAAGAGTATAGAATGGGGCCTTCTATTCGTAACCTCAAAAATGTCTGTGTTTTTTGTGGGTCGAGTTATGGGAAGGGATTAGAGTTTGTAAACGCAGCTAGCACTCATGGTCGATCACTTGCTACGAGGAATATTCATCTTGTATATGGGGGAGGTTGTCGTGGGTTAATGGGGGCTGTATCACTTTCTGCTTTTATAGGAGGCAGTCAAGTTTTAGGTGTTATTCCTAAACCTTTAGCTGAAAATAACATCACTGGAAAGACAGTTAGAGAAGAAATTCAGGTAACATCTATGCATGGACGAATGAAAACAATGGTTGATAATTCTGATGCATTTCTTGTCTTACCAGGTGGTTTTGGTACTTTGGAAGAAATTTTTCAAATTATCTCTTGGGCCGAACTGAACATCCACCATAAACCCATTGGTTTGTTGAATGTTAATAATTTCTTTGATCTTTTGTTATTTTTTCTTGACAAAGCTGTGGAACAGAAATTTATCACTCCTTTAGCAAGACAACTTCTTATCTCTGCCTCCACTATTGATGAGCTCATTGATAAATTAGAAGCTTTTGAGTATGTACCTGATAAGGTATTAGCTCAGATAGATTGGTCAACAGGAAGCAGCGAAGGAAGTAACAAGAAAAGAAAGCCAGATCTGACACTTTCTCTTTAATTAGTTTGATTTTATTGTACTTTGTTTCTGTTTAAATTTGTGTCAGTTTTCTCCAACAGATAATATCTTCTATCCTTTACTCATCTATATTTTAACATTGAGGACAATGTTGTGATCTAGTTGGGGGGGAAGGATAGTTGACCCAAAAAAAAAATTTTGTTGTTGTTTTGTTTGGAAAGTATGATATGATTGTCATGGACTTATTAAACCAATTAGTGATGGCAGAGTAAGGAGTAATTTTACTCTTGAGACACATCTTAATTGGTGGCAGAGTAAGGAGTTTTATTTTTAGGTAGTAATTAATTAGTATTAAATTATGGAAGTACTAAAGTTTTATTATTTGATTTCTTTTCGAGTCGATGCGGCACCGACAAAGTGTGTTCTTTTCCCGCTTGGCGTTGATTCACTTCTTATCGGGTTGTGTTGCTCTTTTCTATCTCTCTTTTTACATTGAGGGCAATGTTATATTAAGTGTGGGGAGAGATTTTAGCATTTTTTTTTTAAAAATAAAAAAAAAAAAAAAAGTTCATTGCATGATTGAATAACTTTTCTCCCTTCTTGAACTGATATGCTTGGTGATGGATGATTGAATTGATGAATTGAGTTTGATGGATGCATACCTTGTGAGATTTTGAGCCTAATGGATGGATTCAACATTTATGTCATTCTCTTCTTTCTTGTGTGATTTTCACTCATGTTAATGGCCACTCTAGAACTTGCTTTGATTCTTTTTGAGGTTACATTTCACTTGCATGCATGAACATGATTGAGGCCCTCTTTCTTAATTAGCTAGTTTAACCAAATAGCCAACCTTGTTTTCAATATGATATCAAGTACTCTTTTGACTTCTTGAAAATTCTCTTATTCCTGCCAACCTTGTATATTTTCCTTTGCTTAACCCCTTTGAGCTTATTTGACCATTCCTTGTTTCTAGCTCATTATGTGCCTTAAATGAAAAATCGTGTTCTTATTTTACCTTAGGGAATAAAAGAACATTAACTTGGTTAATGGATGAGTTTTTGAACAAGTGTGGGGGTGTGTGTACAAAATAGTTGTTGAAAAAGGAAAGAGTGCCTAAAAAAAAAGAGAAAAAAATGTATGTATATAGTTATGTTCATATATATATATATATATATATATATATATATATAAAAGAAAGAAAAAAAAAAGAAAAGAAAAGGATTGGGAAATGAATATGTAAAGGGATATACATTAGAGTTGGGATGAACTTTTATGCTTGTTATTTGAACTTAACCCTCATTTGTTTTTATTCCCTTTGGTATTTATCTTCTTATATCCATTTTATCCTCTTCTGTTACCTTGACCTCACTACAACCTTGAATAAAGTCCTCATGATTTGTGTGTACATGTGTTTTGAGTAGTGGAGAAGTAGAAGATAAGCAAGCTTATGGTAGTGCAATTTTCATGGGTTGAATTGAGTGAAATACCTACCTTTTAAACACTTGAGAGATTGAGAGGGAAGCTTGTGAAGATCTATCATTCTCGATTCATATTGAAGATACCTTGCTTGTTGGTTTGAGATGTGGAGAATTGTTAACTCATGAATGTTTTGATCCCTTGAACCTTTGGTTGTTCTTCTTGATTGTAAAATTTTGGGCTCTTGAATGTCGTTGGAATTTAAATTTTTAATCTCTTATGTCCTTGTCTTGAGTTTTACCCAGGAGTGCAAAAAGCTAAGTGTGGGAGAATTTGATAATCACATATTTTATTCATTAAGAAACCCTTATGTTTAGTCATTTAGACTCTCCATATTCTTAATCGATTGAGTTTGGTATGATTTTGTGAGTTTGAACTCAAATTGGTCCTAATTGAATATTTTCAGCATTATTAAGATTTGACACTGATTCTGTATTTTGGCCATAACTTGAGTTCCTGATATCTGATAATCATGAATTTTACCTTGTAGGAAATCTAAGAGGAAGCTCTACAACTTTGATGAAGAGCTCGAAGTCCTAAACAGATGTCTAAGGGACCTAAGTTTACATGGAAGTCAGAATACGGGTTCTATCACTAGAATCTGAATGGTGTGCACTCATAAAATCATATCTCAAGCTGTAATAATGAAGATGGGCTGAAATTTAGATAGTTAATAGTAAAGATCCAAATAAACAACTTTCATGAAGAATACTTTTTGAAAAAATGAAGTCTAATGGGTCAGTTTGAGCTTGCAAGTCGGAACAGAGGTGCTAAAGTTGGGTTTGAGCAACCGCGGTATTTGGGTCATATCTTGGGCTGTAGGAAGCCAAATTGGATGATCCAGATATGCATGTTATAGCCAAGACAAAGATATACAACTTTCATGAAGAGTACTTTTCATGGGTCTGAAGTATAGTTGGTCGTTTTTGACTTCCAAGTCAGACAAGAAATTTTCGTACTCACCAACCCATTCAACTACTTCACTCACCAACCCATTCAGCTACTTCACTCACCAACCCTCTCAACTACTTCATTCGCCAACCCATTCAACTACCCCACTCATCCACCCACTCCCCTTTGTCATTTTGTTACCCTAGACTTCTATAAAAGGCACCATTGGTTATCATGAAAAATACAAGTTGTATTCTCCTTCATTTCTCTCATAGTTTCTTCTTGTTTCTTCATAGTTTCTCATAGCTTTTGTATATTTTGATGCTCCCCTTCGTGGTAATAGAGGGCTAAGCTACTTTAGGTCAATTTAGAAATCTTGAAGAGATTGTGGTTTGGATTCTTGAGACCTTGGTTATGTATTGTATTTGATTTGTAATTGAATTCCTCTTTTCTTCTTCTCTTTTTCTTCTTCTTGATCTTGAATGCATGAGTGATGATTCTATTTATGTTGATCTGATTTGATCTTGGTTTAAGATTGAGATTTGTGATGAAACTTAGAACTGATTGATCTAAACTAATCACATAAATAAAGATTGAGATTTGTGATGAAACTTAGAACTGATTGATCTAAATTAATCACAAAATTGAAAAGGTTAGGTTACTGATTTGTGCCTAAGTTAATTGAATTCGGTACTTGAAATTAACATAGATCTTCATGAATGGTGCGATTGCGGATTTGTGTTTATCACTTGTTAATTGAATTCTAGACGATCATCTAGTATGAATTCTAGATTTGATGCAGAGATCTCAGTTAGATCCAAATTAATAATTCAATTGCGCTTCAAATGTTCTATGAAGGGTCTATGATTGAATCCACCCAATCTTGGATAGGTTTCTAAATTGACTGCTCTTTAATTGTTATTTCTTCCTTTAATTTTAAGTGCGATCTTAAACTGTCAATCCCCCCTTTGCTAACTTTCACTTGATTTGATTAAATTACATCTACAATCCTCATGGAGACGATCCGGTGTTGTCACTGTGCTACAAGCTTAGGTAATAACTTTAGTTACAATTTTGACTGAGTTCGGCGTTCGTCAATAAGTGAAGGAAAAGAGAAGAGAAAATCTAATTTGGGCAATTTGTGTCCTTGAAAAAGTTTCCCTTCTTCCTTGATTTCATTATTCTTAAAGTTTTCCTTTTTCTAGCCTTTCCTTTTGTTTTCCTTTGTTTTGATAAGTTTTATGATTTTTGTTACTTGATTTTGGATATTTTGTGCGGATTAGCGTTTGACTCTTCTAAGACCTAAAAGAGAACAAATTGAGTGGAAAGTATCATGATAGTGTTCTATGTGATGTGGTACCCATAGAGACAAGTCATATGTTACTTGGGAGGCCTTGGCAATTTGATAGGAAGGCCAACTATAACAGATTCACTAACAAATTCACTTTTGTACATCATGACCGAAAGGTCACTCTTTCACCCTTGTCCCCAAAAGATGTAAGTGAGGACCAACTTAAGATGAGAAAAAAGAAAGAGCAAGAGGAAAAAGAAAGAAGGAGTGAAAAGAAAAGTGATGACAAAGTGAAAAAGAATAAAAATAGTGAGAGAAAAGAGAGTTATTTGGCAACAAAAAGTGAGGTGAAGAGGGCTTTGATTTCAAGGCAGCCCCTATATATACTTTATTATAAAGAATCTGTTTGAATGCTAATGCTCCTAACAAACTCTCTTTGCCTAGTAGTGTTAAAACTGTTTTGCAGGAATTTGGTGATGTGTTCCCAAAAGAAGTGCCTCACAGCCTACCTCCTTTAAGGGGGATAGAACACCACATTGACCTCATTCCGGGTGCATCATTACCCAATAGGCCAGCCTATAGGAGTAATCCTCAAGAGACCAAAGAAATACAAAAGCAAGTAGAGGAGTTGATGCAAAAAGGATGGGTGCAAGAAAGCTTAAGTCTATGTGCTGTCCCAGTTATCCTAGTGCCTAAGAAGGATAGAAGTTGGAGGATGTGCACAGATTGTAGGGTTGTGAACAACATCACAATCAAGTATAGACATCCTATCTCTAGACTTAATGAATTGCTTGATGAATTATATGGTGTTTGTTTGTTTTCTAAAATTGATTTGAAAAGTGGGTACCATCAAATTAGGATAAGGGAAGGAGAAGAATGGAAAACTACCTTTAAAACTAAATATGGATTGTATGAATGGTTAGTAATGCATTTTGATTTAACAAATGCACCTAGCACTTTCATGAGGCTTATGAACGATGTCTTAAGGGATTTTCTAGGCAAGTTTGTTATTGTGTATTTTGATGATATCTTGATATATAGCAAAAGCCTAGATGAATATCATGAACACTTAATGGCTGTTATGCATGTGTTAAGAAAAGAAAAGTTGTATGCTAATTTGGAAAAATGTACTTTTTGTACGGATCATGTGTTCTTCCTTGGTTTTGTTGTAAATTCAAAAAGGGTTCATGTTGATAAAGAGAAATTAAGGCCATTCAAGAGTGGCTAACCCCCAAAAATGTGAGTGATGTGAGGAGCTTTCATGGCTTGGCTAGTTTCTATAAGAGGTTTGTTAAAGACTTTAGTACATTGGCTGCACCTCTTAATAAAATTGTTAAGAAAAATGTTGTGTTTAGATGGGGGAGAAACAAGAGCATGCATTTAATGAGTTTAAGGAAAGACTTACTCATACACCAATACTTGCTTTGCCTAATTTTGCTAAATCTTTTGAAATTGAATGTGATGCTTCTAATGTTGGTGTTGGAGCTGTTTTAATGCAAGAAGGGCATCCAATTGCTTATTTTAGTGAGAAATTAAGTGGTGCTGCCCTTAATTATCCCACCTATGATAAGGAATTGTATGCCTTGGTGAGGGCTTTGCAAACATGGCAACATTATCTTTTGCCCAAATAGTTTGTTATCCATAGTGATCATGAGTTGATGCACAATTTTTAGTTTCAAACAAGTCTACAAACTTGATGCGGGATTAATTGTTGCTTTGCGAACCCAAGTGCAGGTTGTCTCAAGTAATAAATTTCTCGGGAGTCCGAGGTCGATGCACAAGGAATTGTTGAAGATTAATTAAGGTGAAGTAAATATTTTGTTACTATGGTAAAAATTATTTACTTGGGTTAAAAGATCCACTCTTGATAAATAAAGTAAAGATAAAATTAATTTCTTTTATAACTCAATTAGAATCCTCACAACATGGAGGTTCCAATCGGAAAATACAACATTAAAAGTCTATTTAAAATAATATACGTAATTATATTATGTTTCCTAAAAATATTACCACCACTTATAAATGGGTTAAAGCATTCATTGTGCCAATATTTTGTCTACAACAAACCAAGAACTCTTCTTTACAAAGATGGTTTCTAAATTATAAGAAACAAAATATAATACGTATAATGGTTACTAGAAAATATAAATCATTTAAGCACAAGAGAAGAATAAATCTAACCTTACTTTATTACCAAGAGCTTCACCCTTTCACCCAAGTAAAATAAAACTTAGTTACTCATAGATAAGAAGAAAGAAAGAGAGAAGAAGAAGAAGAAGAACATGACTTTAATTTAGAACAAAGAAAAATTACTACAAGAAAACCTAGTAACAAACTAGCATTATTTTGGTACCTAAAACCTAATTCACGAAATGATCTACCAATGCCCCTTTTTATAGAAGATTAGAGATACAAAATGATAAGGGGGGTGAGTCATTAGTGGGTGGATGAGTGGAAAATGAGTGGAAAATGCCAAATGACTTTAGGTGAGTGGGAAATTATGGAGATTCCTTGTGTCCAAAATCATGCAACTCTGAAGTCATTACATTCGTCATTTTTCAACCTAGTGGTCTTCATGAAAGTTGTAGGACTGGATCTTAGCTTTCAAATGGCTTTAGGTTGAGTCCAATATCATTTCTACAACTCCAAATACGTTCAAATTACTACACACTGCCCAGGTCCAGTCACAACTCCTCTATTCTGACTTCCAAGCCCAATATCACCTTCAAGGAGTCCGATTCTGGAAAAGTGTTCAACATAAAAGTTGTAGATATAGGTCTTAACTATTCAGCATCTAAATTTCAGTCCATTTGACAACCTCTAGCCCGAAAAATGTGATGAACAGTACACGTAGGTTAAGCTATCAGGAAAAGCACTCTGGTTCTAACTTCAACCCCAATTTGAGTTATCTACTCATGTGATTGGGCCTTTGAGGTCTTCATGAAAGTTATAGAACTCTCTCTTATCTTCAAATGCCACTAGAATCACCTCCAAAGACCACCTACATCCCAAGATATATCCCAAATACAGAAATAACGTAAGACATAAATTATGCTAAAAAATTCAAT
This sequence comes from Ormosia semicastrata, assembly GCA_029884595.1. Taxonomy (NCBI): domain Eukaryota; kingdom Viridiplantae; phylum Streptophyta; class Magnoliopsida; order Fabales; family Fabaceae; genus Ormosia; species Ormosia semicastrata. Next base: position 5,654,817 of record JAQQTO010000036.1, on the reverse strand, counting down.
TCAGTCCAATTTGAGTCCAAACTTACAAAACATAATCAAAATCAATCAATTAAGTACATGGATAGTGTAAATGACTAAAAATGAAGGCTTATTAATGTATCGAATATGTGATCATCAAATTCCCCCACACTTAGCTTTTTGCACTCCTGGGCAAAACACAAGACCAAAACTAAAAAAAATGAAACAGCCTCAAAAGTTAAACACTCTAAAAGACTTAATTTAAAAATGAAGAGCAACCAATCATTCAAGTAATCAAAACATTCATGAGATAATATATCTTCACATCTCAAATCAACAAGCAAGGATATTTCAATTGAAAAGCATGAGTCAAGAATGATAGATTTTCACAAGATTCACTCTCAATCCCTCAAGTGTTTAAAAGGTAGGTATTTCACTCAATTCAACCCATGAAAATTGTACTACCATAAGCTTGCTTATCTTCTACTTCTCCGCTACTCAAAAACAACATATATACACAAATCATGAGGACTTTATTCAAGGTTATAATGGGGTCAAGGTAAAGGTGGAAGTAATATAGATAAGACAAGTTAAATACCAAAGAGAATAAAAGAGCATTATGATACAGCTTAGAATGGAGAAGATGTTTGAGAACATTCAGTCTAAATTTCTCAAGAATTTCTTATTTCTTCCTCATCCGGACAATGACCAATATCTAACTAATGTTTTGTTGAAGATCAATTGGTAAGTTGAATTCATTGTTAGGCTTGAACATTCTCCTTCTATTCCTCAAGTATTTCCAATCATCCACCCTCGCTTTAGGTATGAATATATCACATGGTGCATTCTTTTGATTGTAGCAATAATCAACTCTTTTTTTTTTATATAGACACATTTTTTCCTTTTTTTTTTTTTTTTTATATAACCAATCTGCACATGCACCCCCACACTTGTTCCAGAACTCATCAAATAACAAAGTCAATGCTCTCTTATTCCCTAAGGTTGGGTTAGAACATGGTTTTTCATTTAAGGTACGTAATGAGTGAGAAACAAAGAATGGTCAAATAAGTTCAAAGGGGTTAAGCAAAGGAAAATATGTAAGGTTAGCTATTTGGTCAAAGTAGTTAATTCAAGAAAATTTGCCTCAATCATGTTTATGTATGCATATAAAAATGTAGCTTAAAAAAGAATCAAAGCAAGTTCTAGAGTAACAATTCCATGAGAAAAAATCACTCAAGAAAGAAGAGAATGATACAGATGTTCAATCCATTCATCGATAAGCTCAAAATCTCACAAGGCATATATCCATCATTCTCAATCCACAAAAATTTTAACATCTATAACCAAGCATGTGATGTTTAAGAAAGATGACAATTTACTCAATCATGCAAATTTCCCTGAATATGAATTTTCACTTCCACACAAACTAGTTACTACTCCAACTAAAATGCATCTCAAGAGTAAAATTTACTCCTTACTCTGCCATCATTCATTGGTTTAGTAAGTTACTGACAAACATATAAACACAACAAACATATTAATACACACAATTTTTTTTTATTTTTTTATTTTTATTTTTATTTATTTTTACACAACTATCCTTCCCCCCAACCAGATTACAACATTATCCTCAATGTTAACAATTAAATCTAGACTGAAGAAATAGTCATCAATATACATCAAAGAAATTATTGGGACAAAATTAAACAAAGTAATGAGGAGAAGTTACATAGCCGAAATGCTTAGACGAGAAGAGAATAACTACATCTTGACAATGGTTAGCAATGAGAAGAAAAAAAATAAAATGAAATAAACAAGCATACAATCAAAATTTTTTTTTGGGTTTTTTTTTGTTTTATATTTTTTTTGTTGGCCGACACTATTTACATCCCCATACAAAGGCTCCGAAATCTGGGAGGCACTTAAGCCGACTCAATAAAAATACGAAATACTAAAAACTTACCTCAGCTTTGGTAGACAGGATCGTCTACCAAAGTTTCTGCTACATCTGGATCCTTCAACTCAAGTTATAGCTTCAACTGCTGACCATTTACCTTCTTCCAAATTAATTTTATAAGAACAGAATAAGGGACGAACACCTTTTTTATCAGTAATGCTCCAACCTTTTATAAGAAACTCCTTAAACTTTGGTTGCCATGCATGAGTGTCATGATCTTGAGTTTTATCAAAAATAGTAGAAATATCAACTACATCAGAGGGATTACTGATAGAATCAAACTCAGAATTGATAAGAAAATTCTCAAGGGGATCAAAATCATGGGTTGTAGAAACTCCCCTATCCATGATTGAGTCAATCATGTATGTCTGGTGGCCTTCGTCATCATTTTCTGGCTTAACAAGACTTTTTGTCACCTTAGGTTCCTTGGGTAGCTCAGCATCACTACTATCTTGATTCTTTTCCACATCCTCTAGCTCATTCACACTCAAGGAGTTCATCACTTTGGACATTTGGCTCTTTATCTCCTTACTTTCTTCAACAACTTTTTCATTCCTAAGGGTTATCACTGACTTGACTTGATCTATTTGTTGATTTTCTGGACTACCCTCATTTAGACTGTATTGACCCTTGGGATTTAGTTGAGGTTGAGAAAGAAATTTTTCTTTCTCGTAAATGGTGAGTGCAGAAGAAAGTTTAGCAAGAGTGTCTTTTATGTCAATCGTGATTTGAGTGTTTTGATTAAAAATGGCATCTTGCTTTTCCATGAATGCATGCAATGTTTCTTCAAGGTCATTCCTGTATGGTGGGACAAAAGGTGCATATCCTTGAAAATTTTGAGAGCCCTGTTGTGCCTGAGGAGGTGGTGGTTGCATGAATTGTGCCTGATTGTTAGTCCTCCAACTGAAGTTCGGGTGATTTCTCCATCCCGGATTGTATGTATCTGAAAAAGAAGAAGTGAATGACTTTTTAAAATTGTTCATTGCATTTACTTGCTCATGCACAACTTCTTTAAAAACATGAAGTTTTGGACATTCATTTGTTGAGTGTCCTAATTCATCACAAATGCCACAAATTTCTTCATTTTGCACAGATTTAATTTCTTTTACTTTCCCTGATTCCATAGCTTCAACCTTTCTAGCCAGACTAGCAAACTTAGAATTTAGATCTTCTTCTTGACTAAGATGATATTTTTCTTTACTAGCATTTGCAAGGTTAGATCTAATTGAATTTTCGGAAGGATTAGTACCATGCCAAGATTGAGAATTTTCAGCCAAATGGTCTAAATAGTCTAAAGTTTCTCCAGGTTTTTTATCAAGAAACTCACCATTGCACATTGTTTCCACAAATTATTTAGTTTCGGGTGTTAACCCTTCATAAAAGAAGCTTATAGTGTGCCATTTTTTAAAACCATGATGTGGGCAAGAATTCAACAAATCTTTAAAACGTTCCCAACTTTGAAAATATGCTTCATTGGAATTTTGGGAAAAATTTTGGATTTGTCTTTTCAAAGCATTGGTTTTATGTGTTGGAAAAAATTTCTTCAAAAACTCACATTGCATTTCTTGCCATGTGCTAATTGATCTTAGTTTCAAAGTGTTAAGCCAAGCTTTTGCTTTATCTTTTAAAGAAAAAGAAAATAATTTAAGCTTAATAACCTCTTCAGTGCAAGTTTGATCATGAAAAGCAGTACATACTTCCTCAAATTCTTTTAAATGTAAATATGGGCTTTCAGATTCTAAACCATGGAAATTAGGAAGTAACGAAATCATACCTGACTTGAATCTAAAATTGTTGGCATTGAGTGGAAAGATAAAACATGATAGACTAGAATTTCGAGATGGTTGCAAATACTCACGCATGGTTTGTAACGGTTGATTTTCATGTTCATCATGCACACTTTCATTTTCAGCCATTGTATTTGATGTGTGTGATTGTGATTCAGACAAATTAATATGTACAGTACTAGGATTAACTTTAACCAAACAACCATAATTTAAATCATGATACCAATTAAGCATAAACAAGTAACTTAAAATATAAAATAAAATGTACAAGCTAGTAGTATAAACTGTCCATTAAATATTAACAAAGGTGTGGTATAAACCAGTCACCAAAAAAAAATTAAAAATGATGTGGTAGAAACCAACCACCAAATAAAAAATAATAAAGGTGGAGTAATAAACCAATCACTAAATAAAAATTAACAAAGGTGGGGTAATAAACCAACCACCAAATAAAATAAATAAAAAAAATAACAAAGGTGGGGTAATAAACCAACTACCAAATAAAAAAATAACAAAAGTGGGGTAATAAACCAACCACCAAATAAAAAAAAAAAATAACAAAGGTGGGGTAATAAACTAATCACCAAATAAAAAATAACAAAGGTGGGGTAATAAACTAACCACCAAATAAAATAAATAAATAAAATAAATAAAAAGTTAGTATGCGATAAATTAAAATGTTAGAAGCGAGATAAAGTAAAATGTTAGATAATTAGTAAGTTAGTAAACAAAAATAAATGACAAAAAAAAATAACAAAAATAAATGACAAAAAAAATTACAGAAAATAAAATACAAAAAAATAAAGTGCAAAAAGTAAATTTAAAATATGAAAACCAGAGAATCGACAAGCCGATTTTTTGCTTGACGAGAAAGAAGAGAAGAAGAAAGATTATTTCATTAATGATTAAAGATTACAGAGAAATTAGGGAGAGTTTCCCCCACTAAATTAGTAAAGTACAGAAAAAAAATAAAATGGAGAGGTTCCCCCACTAAGTTAGTACGTAAAATAAAAGGGAGAGTTTTTCCCACTGTTAGTATGTACAAAAAAAATAAAAGGGAGAGATTTCCTCCACAAAGTTAGTAAGTTAGTATGTACAAAAGAAAAAAAATTAAAAAAGTAGAAAATATATACAAAATATTTACACCAGAAATTTGTTCTTCAAATCAAGTCCCCAAAATCGAACGGCGCAAAAACTTGATGCACAATTTTTAGTTTCAAACAAGTCTACAAACTTGATGCAGGATTAATTGTTGCTTTGCGAACCCAAGTGCAGGTTGTCTCAAGTAATAAATTTCTCGGGAGTCCGAAGTCGATCCACAGGGAATTGTTGAAGATTAATTAAGGTGAAATAAGTATTTTGTTACTATGGTAAAAATTATTTACTTGGGTTAAAAGATCCACTCTTGGTAAATAAAGTAAAGGTAAGATTAATTTCTTTTATAACTCAATTAGAATCCTCACAACATGGAGGTTCCAATCGGAAAATACAACATTAAAAGTCCATTTAAAATAATATACGCAATTATATTATGTTTTCTAAAAATATTACCACCACTTATAAATGGGTTAAAGTATTCATTGTGTCAATATTTTATCTACAACAAACCAAGAACTCCTCTTTACAAAGATGGTTTCTAAATTATAAGAAACAAAATATAATACGTATAATGGTTACTAGAAAATATAAATCATTTAAGCATAAGAGAAGAATAAATCTAACCTTACTTTATTACTAAGAGTTTCACCCTTTCACCCAAGTAAAATGAAACTTAGTTACTCATAGATAAGAAGAAAGAAAGAGAGAAGAAGAAGAAGAAGAACATGACTTTAATTTAGAACAAAGGAAAATTACTACAAGAAAACCTAGTAACAAACTAGCATTATTTTGGTACCTAAAACCTAATTCACGAAATGATCTACCAATGCCCCATTTTTATAGAAGATTAGAGATACAAAATGACAAGGGGGGTGAGTCATTAGTGGGTGGATGAGTGAAAAATGAGTGGAAAATGCCAAATGACTTTAGGTGAGTGAGAAATTATAGAGATTCCTTGTGTCCGAAATCATGCAGCTCTGAAGTCATTGCATTCGTCATTTTTCAACCAAGTGGTCTTCATGAAAGTTGTAGGCTTGGATCTTAGCTTTCAAATGGCTTTAGTTTGAGTCCAATATCATTTCTACAACTCCAAATACGTTCAAATTACTACACACTGCCCAGGCCCAGTCACAGCTCCTCTGTTCTGACTTCCAAGCCCAATATCACCTTCAAGGAGTCCGATTCTGGAAAAGTGTTCAACATGAAAGTTGTAGATATGGGTCTTAACTATTCAGCATCCAAATTGCAATCCATTTGACAACCTCTATCCCGAAAACTATGATGAACAGTACACGTAGGTTAAGCTATCAGGAAAAGCACTCTGGTTCTAACTTCAACCCCAATTTGAGTTATCTACTCGTGTGATTGGGCCTTTGAGGTCTTCATGAAAGTTATAGAACTCTCTCTTATCTTTCAAATACCACTAGAATCACCTCCAAAGACCACCTACATCCCAAGATATATCCCAAATACAGAAATAACGTAAGACATAAATTATGCTGAAAAATTCAATTAAGTCCAATTTGAGTCCAAACTTCCAAAACATAATCAAAATCAATTAATTAAGTACATGGAGAGTGTAAATGACTAAAAATGAAGGCTTATTAATGTATCAAATATGTGATCATCATGAGTCCTTAAAGTACTTGAAAGGATAAGGAAAGTTAAATAAGAGGCATGCCAAGTGGGTTGATTTTCTTGAACAATTCCCATATGTGATCAAGCATAAGAAAGGTAAGGCCAACATAGTGGCAGATGCACTTTTAAGAAGGTATACCTTACTCTCTACCCTTGAAACAAAATTATTTTGGCTTGAATGCATTAAAGAATTGTATGAGCATGATAAAGATTTTTCCCATATTTATGCTAATTGTTTGCATTCGGCTCAAAATGGGTATTTTAGACACTAAGGGTTTTTGTTTAAAGAAAAGAGATTATGTGTGCCCAAAAGTTTCATAAGAGAGTTGCTTGTGAGAGAAGCGCATGAAGGGGGATTAATGGGGCATTTTGGGGTTCAAAAGACTTTAGACATGTTGCACGAACATTTTCATTGGCCATACATGAAATATGATGTGCAAATGTTTTGTGAAAAATGCATCGTTTATAAAAAGTCTAAATCTAAAGTGATGTCTCATGGACTTTATACTCCTTTGCCTATTCTTGATTTTCCTTGGATAGATTTGTCAATGGATTTTGTTGTAGGACTGCCCTGGACAAAGAATGATAAGGATTCAATTTTTGTGGTGGTGGATAGGTTTTCTAAAATGGCACATTTTATACCATGTAAAAAAGTTGATGATGCTTGTCATGTTACTGAATTGTTCTTCAAAGAAGTGGTAAGGCTTCATGGCCTTCCAAGAAATATTGTTTCAGATTGTGATACAAAGTTCTTAAGTCACTTTTGGAGGACTTTGTGGGGTAAGCTGGGTACAAAGCTTCTTTTCTCCACTACTTGCCGTCCCCAAACGGATGTGCAAACTGAGGTAGTTAATAGGACACTTTCTTCCCTTCTTAGGACTGTAATAAAGAAGAACATTAAGTCTTGGGAGGAGTGTTTGCCTCATGTGGAATTTGCTTATAATAGGGTTGTTCATAGTACTACTCAATATTCTCCTTTTGAGGTTGTTTATGGATTTAATCCTCTAACTCCTCTTGATTTATTGCCATTGCCTAACTCTTCAATTTTAAAGCATAAAGATGGCAGAGCTAAATCTGAATTTGTGAGAAAGTTACACGAACAAGTCAATGCTTAAATTGAGAAGTAGACTGAAAGCTATGTTAGGCAAGGCAACAAAAAGATGAGGAAGGTGGTGTTTGAACCCGGAGATTAGGTTTGGGTGCACATGAGAAAAGAGAGATTTCCTTCAGAAAGGAAATCTAAGCTTCAACTAAGAAGAGATGTGTCATTCCAAGTGTTGGCCAAGATCGATGATAATGCCTACAAGATAGACCTTCCAGGTGAGTATGGTGTTAGTGCAACTTTCAATGTGGCTGATTTGTCTCCTTTTGATGTATGTGATGAAGATTTCAATTCGAGGTCAAATTCACTTAAAGAAGGAGGGGATGATGTGAGCCCACTAAGGAGCATGGATCAAACAGCACTACAAGGATTTGGTGGACCTATGACAAGAGCTAGGATCAAGAAAGCCCAAGAAGTCCTAAATCAAATGGTGACAACTTTAATTGAAACAAGCCCAAATTCAAGTGTTGATGGAGTGGAGCCCAAATTGGTCACTTATCTCATCCAACTTGAAGGCCCATGATGGCTTGGACGTCCACTTATCTAAAGTTGCATTTTTTACTTTATTTCTATTAAATAAAGTGTAATAAACTATGTGTGTGGATGATGCACATTTTTAAGCTTCTTGGGAGGGCAACCTTTGGCTTGCATGCCTAGGTAACTCCTTTTATTATGCCTAGGTAACTCATATTTTCTAGTTAATACTTTAATAACCACTTAATGGATTAGTTATTACTTTTTATGGGGAATTTGTCACATTATGATGACTATTTTGTATGCATATTCTATGCACCCCATTTTCCTATATGTATGCGCCTAAAACATGAATGAGAGGACTTTTGGATGTTGAATTTAGATTGAATCCATTTGAGAGAATTTCGTTTCTCTTTGGTTCTTGGTTGAGCCACCTTTGTTCTTATCAAGAATCCAAGATTCTTATGGCGAACTTCACTTGGCTTATCAAACCCCTTGGTTTGTGGCGCCATCCATCTCTAATCTTCACACATCTTCTTCTTTTTCTTCTTCCTATCTTGAAATGAACACAAAATGTTTAATCTAAGCGTGCTTGAAACTTAACAAAGTGTTCTTGAAAATTCAACCTAAGATCATTAAAAAAGGCAACCTATCCATTTGGTTGTCATCAGTAAGTAAAAAGAAAGAAAGAAAAATAAAAGAGTAGAATATATATATATATACACACACACACACACACACACACACAGATCCACAGGAAAAAAAATATAAATATATATACAAAATATTTATACCATAAATTTATTCTTCAAATCAAGTCCCCTGCAAATGCTAAAAACTTGATGCGGATTAAAAGTTACAAACCCAAGTGTAGGTTGTTTTAAGTAATAAATTCTCAGGAGTCTGAGGTCGATCCATAGGGAATTGATGAAGAAAAATTCTTTAACGTAAATTAAATATTTTGTCACAACAATAAAAGTGATAAAACTTAGTCACAAATAAAAAAGACTTACTTGGGTTAAGAGATCCACCCTTGGTAAATAAAATAAAGACAAGATTAATTCTTTTTATAACTCAACTAGAATCCACGCATAATGGAAGTTCAAATCGGAAAATACAACGTTCAAAGTTCATTAAAAATTATATACATAATTATATTATGATTCCTTTAATTATCTATTAATACCACCACTCATAAATGGGAACAAGCATTCATTTTGCCAAAATCTTGTCTACAATTTTTTGTTTTTTTTGTTTTTAATTTTTTTTACTTCAAGAATACCATCAGGGTAAAGAAGTCTAGAAACTCCTAAAGGACCTCGCCCAAAGGATCGTCTGTCCAAAACTAAAAAATAATAAAATTATACAAAATAAAATTATAATAACAAATAATGACATACCTTTATGTACAGGTTTCATGGCGTATTTTTATACTGCGCGTCATGAGTGCAGTAATACCAAGACGGATCAGCCAATCTGGGAATTCTTCTCCCTCCCGCTTGTGAGATATCTCAGCCTATGCATCGTCCTTCTAGTTAAAAAGAGAAAATATGAATACGACGACCAGTGACCACAGTCAGTGAGAGGTCGCTGGAGAGCCCATGACATTAAATCACAGGATCCAACTCAGAGGCATTATCATGAGAGAATGCAAATATGGGACGTTTCTGTATGTCCATCAGCAAGCAGAGCATGCGGTTAAAACCTGGGAATGCTTGCGCGGCTCTCTACAGAGCATGGCACACGAACCTTTTTTACAAACCGGCGTGCGAAGGTCCACTCGAGTCAATGACGGATCTACTACTGGCAGGGGCTCCTAATCTAATTAAAGACCAAGTACAATCGAAGTTTCGCCCTCCTTTTATTTCTTATTTTCTTTTTTTATTTGCTTCTTCTTCTTTTTTTCTTCTTTTTTTTTCTTTTTCTTCTTTTTCTTTTCTTTTCTCTTTTCTCTTGTTTTTTTTCTTTTTTTTTCTCAAGATGTACAAAATAATATATACATTGTGATTATGGCTCACATCTTCCTCTGGTTTTACATCCAGTAACGGCTTAAACGCCTTCTATGAGTCGAGGATAAGCTTCCCATCCAATTTTCTTATAAATTGGCAAACAGGGTCTTTTTGAGTCAGATTCCCAAGACTGTAATGCTCTTGTCATCCTTGAAGAAATTCCACAAATTAAGAAGTTCACGCTGCACATATCCACAAGAATACATCTCAAGAGTCAATAAGATATTATCTAATGAGTCTTTACTCAGTCCATTCTTAATAAAAAATATTTTATCTTCTCTGTTTGCAGAAACCATTCCCAAAGAATGGCATTGCGTGTTACAATTCCATCGTGCACACTTGTAACAAACTTTCATTCGTTTTGCTCTTGTCCTTTTTGAAAATGAACTTTTACCGAGACCCGACAAGTATGGGACAAATGAATCTAAAGATTCACCAGCTAAACGAACCTTTGCTTCAATTATCCACTGTATATCTTCTGGGATGCCTGTGTGCATTAACAGTCTCAGTCTTTTACACCTAACTTTGTAGATTATTGTCAGAGCATTTTGAGGGAGAGAAGGGAAATGCTTTCTTGTATTTGAGAGAATGACATCCATCTTAAATGAGAAGGAATCAGTTATTATGGGAAATTGAAAGACAAACTGACTTGAGAGTCACAAAATACCGTTATCCGCCATTTAACCAGAAACACAAAGAACTGCAAAAAGAAATAAACAAAATTAAAATAAATTCTACTCATAACAAGGATTAAAAAGAGAGATGGATTCTACCTCAATAACTTGATGTTCCAGAAATGGTTTGAGCCTTTGTCTATTGACCTTAAATACATTACCATTCCTAGGGTTCTCAATGTCTATGCCCCCATGAGGATACATATGTTTGACAATAAAAGGACCAGACTACCTAGATCTCAATTTTCTAGGGAATAGGTGAAGACGAGAATTATAAAGTAGAACTTGTTGACCAATTTCAAAAGATTTTCTCAAAATTGATTTGTCATGAAAATCTTTTGTTCTGGCTTTATAAATCTTTGAGTTTTCATATGCATCATTTCTCAATTCCTCAAGTTCATTTAATTACAATTTGCGTAACTTGGAAGCATCATTAAGACTTAAGTTGAAAGCTTTAATGGCCCAAAATGTTTTATGCTCGAGTTCTACAAGTAAGTGACAAGGTTTTCCATAGACTAACCGATAGGGTGATATGCCTAAAGATGTTTTGAAAGCAGTACGGTAAGCCCAAAGTGCATCGTTTAGTCTTAAAGACCAATCTTTACGATTTGGGTTAACTATTTTTTCCAAAATTTGTTTAATCTCCCTATTTGCTAATTCCACTTGTCCATTTATCTGAGAGTGATAGGGGGTTACAATTTTGTGGGTAATGTCATATTTCTTCATTAAAGATTCAAATGATTTATTGTAAAAATAATATCTCCCATCACTGATGATAGCTCGAGGGATTCCAAATCGACTCAAAATATTTTCTTTTAAAAATTTAAGAACAGTTTTATGATCATTGTGTCGACATGGAATCGCCTCAATCTATTTTGAGACATAATCAACTGCAACCAAAATGTACACAAATCCAAATGATAATAGAAATAAACCCATGAAATCAATTCCCTAACAATCAAAAATTTCAATGATAATGATAGGGTTCAGAGGCATCATGTCTCATTTAGAAATGAACCCCAATTTCTGAAAACTTTCACAACTTTTACAAAAAATATAGCTGTCCTTAAATAAAGTGGGCCAATAAAATCTACACTGCAAGATTTTTGCAACTATTTTCTTTGAAGAAAAATGACCTTCACATGCTTCTGAATAGCAAAATTTAATGACACTACTTACCTCATTGTCGGGTACACATCTCTGAAAGATTTGATCAGGACAATATTTGAACAAAAATGAGTCATCCTAATAGAAAATTTTCACCTCAATCAAATTTTTTTTTTGTCATGATGTGTCTATTGAGGCGGCATCTTACCTGTTACAAGAAAATTGAAAATGTTAGTAAACCAAGGCATGAAATTGACAGAAAATAAAAAATTATCGGGAAAAGAATCATTGATAGGTGTGCTATCAAAAGATAAGCCTGTTGTAAGTCTAGACAAATGATCTGCAATAACATTTTCGACTCATTTCTCATCTTTTATTGTGATGTTAAATTCTTGAAGTAACAAAATCCACCGTATCAACCTAGGTTTGCAAAAACTTATCGAGAAAATTGACAAGTGCACCGAATAAAGTTAACGATTAAGAGGAAAAAATACGAAAATGCATGAAATGAAGAGGGAAAAGAGAGAACAAAGCATATGAATGCAAAACACATTAAGGATGTAAACACATAAAATTAAAACACTAGGGATCTGAATTTACTTGATTCAACAATCTATCATAGACAATAGAGTAACTTTGAAACCTTCATTCTAATTAATTTCTAATCATTCAATTGATGAGGAGAATCTAGTAATTAATTAAAACTCAATTCTCTGGTCTAAACCTTAACTCTTAAATGCATGACTTTTATTCTATGGATTCTCGTGAAAAATACCACAATTCTCCCACACAACCTATAACTTCTATTCCTAGATGATTATAAATCATGACACTTATTATTTTATGGTCTAGGTCATGTGCAAATCTTTCGATTCTGCATACACCTTACTAGATCAATTTATGAGTGGTCAATTCATAAAAACATTAAGAATCATAATAAACACTCAAATTGAATAAAAAAGAAATTAATTAAAATTCTAATCTTAATACATGTCAATTGAATCAAATTACATCTTCACCCTAGAAACACACGAATTTAAAAACACATGACAAAAGAGAAGAAGAAATAAGAAGAATAAAATAAAAATATATACAGATCTCAACCTTCCAAAAAAATATATATTAACAAGTAGGCGGTAAACCTGCCATGGTAAAAATAATAATAATATAAACAAGTAGGCGGTAAATCTGCTATTAAATATTAACAAGGATGTGGTATAAACCAGCCACCAAATAAATATTAACAAGGATGTAGTGTAAACCGACCACCAAATAAATATTAACAAGGATGTAGTGTAAACCGACCACCAAATAAATATTAACACGTAGTAAATAAATATTAACAAGGGTGTGGTATAAACCAGCCACCAAATAAGTATTAACAAGAGTGTGGTATAAACCGACCACCAAATAAATATTAACTAGTAAATAAATATTAACTAGGGTGTGGTATAAACCAGCCGCCAAATAAGTATTAACAAGGGTGTGGTATAAACCAACCACCAAATAAGTTAGTAAGTAGATAAATTAAAATGTTAGTAAGCAGATAAAGTAAAATGTTAGATAGTTAGTAAAAGAGTTAGATAGTTAGTAAGTTAGTAAGCAAGAAAATTAAAAAGTTAGTAGGTTAGTAAGTTAGAAATAAAATATAGAAAATAAAGTGCAGAAAGTAAATTTAAAATATGAAAATTAGAGAATCGGCAGAGCTAATTTTTTTTGCTCCTACGTGAGAGAAGAGAAGAAGAAAGATTGTTTCATTAATGATTGCAAATTATAGAGGGTTAAGGGAGAGTTTTCCCCATTAAGTTAGTACATTAGTAAGTACAAAAAAATTAAAAAAAATAAAAGAGTAGAAAATATATATATATATATATATACACAAGATTCACAAGAAAAAATATATAAATATATATACAAAATATTTACATCACAAATTTGTTCTTTAAAACAAGTCTCCGACAATAGCGCCAAAAACTTGATGTGGATTAAAAGTTACAAACCCAAGTGCAGGTTATTTCAAGTAATAAAAACCCAAGTGCAGGTTATTTCAAGTAATAAATTCTTGGGAGTCCGAGATCGATCCACAGGGAATTGATGAAGAAAAATTCTTTGACGTAAATTAAATATTTTATCACAACAATAAAAGTGATAAAACTTAGTCATAAATAAAAAAGACTTACCTGGGTTAGGAGATCCACTCTTGGTAAGTAAATTAAGGATAAAATTAATTTTTTTATAACTCAATTAGAATCCACACATAATGGAGGTTCCAATTGAAAAATATAACATTCAAATTTCATTAAAAATTATATACGCAATTACATTATGATTCCTTTAATTATCTATTAACACCACCACTCATAAATGGGATCAAGCATTCATTGTGTCAAAATCTTGTTTACAACAAATCAAAATCTCCACTTTACAAGGAGGATTTCTAAATTGATTAAAAACAAAATACAATACGTATAATGACCACATGAAAATATATTATTTAAGCACAAGAAAGAAATGAATCTAACATTATTTCATTACTAAGAGCTTCACCCTTTCACTTAAGTAAAATGAAACTTAGTTACTCATAAACAAGAAGAAAGGAAGAGAGAAGAAGAAGAAGAAGAACATGACTTCAATTTAGAACATAAGGAAAACTACAATAAGATAAACAAACAACATAATAACATGATCTTGGTCTCTAGGACCAAGACTCCTAAATGTGATCATGAGTGAGTGGATGAGTGAAAAATGTCAAATGACTTTTGATGAGTAGAAAATTATGGAGATTCTTTATCTTCGAAATCATTTAGCTCTGAAGTCATTGAATACATTAGAATTAAGAAATGTGGTCTTTATGAAAGTTGTAGGCCTGAATCTTAGCTTTCAAATCTGCCAGAACCACCTCAATTGGCCAATAATAGCCCAAGATATGGCCCAATTACTGTATAGTATTTAGGCTCAGTTATAGTTCCTCTATTCTGACTTGCAAGCCCAATATGACTTAGTAGACCTCAGAATCTCGAAAAGTGTTCAACATGAAAGTTTTAGATTTGGGTCTTAACTTTCAACCATCAAAATTGCAAACCATCTGACATCCTATAGCTTGAGTTATGTCATGAACAGTATACATAGTTCAAGCTGTCAAGATCAGCACCCTAGTTCTTGCTTCAACTCCAATTTGAGTTATCCAAACGTGTGATTTGGCCTTTAAGGTCTTCATAAAAGTTGTAAGGAATTGTCGTAACTTTCCTACAAGATTAGAATCACATCAACTAGATATTTGCAACTCAAGTTATATTTAGTTTACTGAACACTGCCAAAAAGATAAATTAAGGCTAATTCATGCAATAATTCTTTCAATGATCCAATAAGGTCCAATATCATAAAATGTGTCAAAACTAATTTAATTAAACCTAATTGAACCTTAAGAAGTCCAGTGAGAGGATTATAAAATGTATAAAATATATTATTATCAAAGAACATAGCACCTTAGGCAACCTAATGTTGCATTAGATATCGCTCAAGATGTGATGAGATGGTGCAATGGAGATAAGTATACTAGGATGAATTATAGGGTTCATTCTAGTAAGGATAAGGAATGTATGAACCTTAGGATATCTAAGAGTAGTGGATTATCTTTGGAAGGTACCTAGAACCTTAAGCAACAAAGAGTTGTAAAAACCACTTTGAGTTAAATTCACTTAAATGGAGACAAGGTTGTGTATTTAGTTCTGAAGAAGGAATGTTATGTATTAAGTCTCTAGTTAAATGGGACCTTATGCATTGTAAAATACACAATAGGATGAATGTTGACTTATAAGCTTGTTACATTTATTAAGTAAGCAAAGTTATAGTGAAATGCTTATTTATTTCCTTAAGCAAGGTTGAATGAGGCATTAGTTAAGATAGACACTTTCACTAGGATGAGTTGAGTCTATGAGAACGTTAATGTGGTGTTTATGTAAGAGATAAACATAATACTACGCTTTTCACACACTAGTTAGTTTATTTAGTTTGTATGTGAAGATTAAGAATCTTAGTGCAACCAAGAGTAATGGTTTGCTATAGATAAATATCTATCACCTATGGTAACTTATTGTTACTTAGATTCCCTAGAGATGTGATGATGAGAGGTGTTAGATATAAGTAAACTAGGATAAGTTGGCGTTGTCTACCTTTTAATGTGACTTATATGACTTGAAGTCATTTAGCCAAGAAGGAAGGGAGTCAAGAAGTCCTTAAGGGGATAAGTATTCCTAACCAAGTGCTAGAGTTGCATGTAGTGTAGGATTCTAGTTTTCCTATCTACAAGGGCGTAAACATGAGAAGTCAGACCTAGTAGAATATGCTTAGATCTTAAATGAACTAGGTATATAAGTATGAATGTATGTATGTCTATGGAAATGGTCTAGTAATATTGATCTTAATGAGTATCCTTTAATGTGCACTCATAAAAGCCAAGAGAGATTGAAAGGTTTCTAATATACTCAATTAAGGAAGGACATAACCCTGATATTTTGTTAGTGCCAAGGCCAAAAGAGATAAGTAAGGGTCCAGAAGGTTCTTGGGAATCAGGATTTAGACCGAACTTCTCATGTGTCAGGATATGTGGGATGTGAGAAGATACCTTTATTCACCACAGAATAATATACTGAACCAGTTCCTAATGATCTTCTTGGTTTTCAAAACAAAGCATTGCATGAACATATCTATAGGGTCTTTCTTGAGCATAATCATATTGCATATCATCTGAATTGCATTTACGGACAATTGTATGGGCATTGTCTGTTACTATTAGTATTTACAATTGTATGGGCAGATGTTTATATCTAATGGTATGTAAGCTATCATTTTAGACCATACTATATAGTAGTGTGCAATTATGATAAGTAGTGGAGGAAACTAGTATGTTAGTAGTTATACCAATTGTTATATTTGTTATAAAATATTATAACTAGCTGGTATTGGAATTACTTTTACTGAGAATTGTAATTCTTACCCCAATTGTTCTTCTATGTAAATCTAGGTACAGAGTTACATACCCTGTTAAGAGAATGAAGGTAAAGCATGAAGACTAGTATAGTTTTTATATGCTTTAGTAGATAAAGCTTATGTATAAGTTTATATTTGCTTTGTATGTTTTAAGTAGTATGTATTACAATATGCTCTTTTGTATGTGTTATATATATATATATATATATATATATATATATATATATATATATATATATATATATATATATATATATATATATATATATATATATATATGAGTTCAAGTTTTTTGCAATCTCTCAAGGTTTTCTATAATTACTCAGATTTGTGATTATGAATATATATTATAATATGTAATATGTAGAAGTGACATCTCTAGTACTGTTTATCTTTATATATCTCTGTATATCTAAGATATATCTAAATATCTATATTAGGATGTTATATATACCACAAGGTTAGTGGGAGTAAAATAATCTTTTTGGTCTTATATGTGGATGACATCCTTCTTGCAACCAATGACTTAGGGTTGTTACATGAGATGAAACAATTCCTCTACAAGAATTTTGATATAAAAGATATGGGCGAGACATCTTATGTCATTAGTACTGAAATCCATATAAACATATCTCAAGGAATTCTTGGTTTATCTCAAAAAGCCTATATTAACAAGATTTTAGAGAGATTTTAGATGAAAGATTGTTTACCAAGTGTGACACCTATTATAAAGGGTGATAAGTTCAACTTGAACCATTGCTCAAAAAATAAGCTTGAAAGGGAACAAATGAGGAATATTCTATATGCTTTTGCTATTGGAAGCCTTATGTATGCTCAAGTTTGTATAAGACCAAACATTGCATTTGCTATTGGAATGCTTAGGAGATATCAAAGTAATCCAGACTTGGATCATTGGAAAGCTGCAAAGAAAGTGTTGAGGTACCTTCAAGGAGTCAATGACTACATGCTTATGTATCGGAGATCTGACATTTTGGAAGTTGTTGGTTACTTGGACTCAAATTTTTCTAGTTGCATTGATTCTCGTAAGTTAACATTCGAATATATCTTCATGTTGGCTAATGGTGTGATATCTTGGAGAAGTGCGAAGCAATCATTAGTTGTTACTTTTACTATAGAAGCTGAGTTTGTTTCTTGTTTCAAAGCAACATCACATGGTATCTGGTTGAACAGTTTCATTGTGGGTCTACAAATGGTTGATTCCATTTTTAGACCATTAAAGATATATTGTGACAATTCAGTTGCTGTTTTTCTGGTTAAAAATAATAAAAGTGAAAGTCAAAGAAAACACATTGACATGAAGTATTTAGCCATCATAAAGGAACGTATTAAAGCAAATGAGATCTCAATTGAACACATTAGCACTAAATTGATAATTGCAGATCCTTTGACAAAAGGCATGCAACCAAAGTTGTTCAAGGATCATGTAGTGCATATGAGACTTATATGAGAAAATATTGGACCAAGTGGGAAAATGTTATATTTTTTATTTAATATTTAAATTAAATCTAAACTAAAGTGGTTCCACATTTTGCTCAACCTCTCATATTGACAAAGTCAAATAAAGTATTGGTCAGTTATAAGTCTTCTAGATAGAGATAGACTTGACTGATGATGATGAGATCATGGGCTATTCACTTCTATCTTATAAGGAGAAGTTTGTTTTTCTAATGGAGAAATATTAATCCCTATAAATAACAAAGTCCATAGTCTAAGTTGTTATTATCTATACTCATTCCATTTATGGCAAAATAACTTTAGATTAGAAGTATTATATACTCTTGCTTGTGCTTTCATGCAAGTGTGCTTGTGCTAAACATGGTAGTGTTGTACATCTCTAGTGGTGTTGTTACTGTACAACAATCTTCATTTGTGCGAAAGGCTATGGCGGGAGGTAAGTAAATCTTATCTATCTTTATTTTATATGAAATTAATTTGTGAATCAGTTAATATAGAAAATCTTGATTATGAATAAATGTTGTTATGATTAAATTTTACTTGCTTAAAGCACAAAACACAAACAAGGGTAAATTGAACCCTAAAACATCATCTTCTTCCTTGCAACCCATGAGCTACCGCACTACAGGTGTTTCTGCAAATCACTATTCTTCCTCTTTTCTTCTCAACTTTACTTCATATGAGAAATCTGGTAAGGAAGAGAATTAAGGCCACGATTTGTTACTTAATTCCTAAAACTCTTTAGGCGCGGCACAACCAACAAACATGTCTCCTTCATCCCTGCAAACCATAATGCTGCTGCATATGCATCTGCATCCATGGCGTGTGACCAGCAACCATGGCTAGCAACAGTCATGCAGGGATAGAGTTTTTCCTTCATCTTCGTCAACCCCATGGCCGAGATACCCCACACCAATAGAACGTTACTGGATCAACCGTGAATAGTAGTTCCCACTTGAAAGGATGAAGCCCTAGCCACCAAATTTTCTCAACAACAACCCAGAAGAGGACTTTTCCTCCATTATTGTTGTTGACAAGTGATTCATCCTGGATTCCTCTATTACGAAAAAATGTTGGATAGGAAAATTCCATGGGCTTACAAATAAAATTTCTATAATAAATCTGAAAATTTCATATCATGCATTTTTGTAGAGAAATAAAATTTTGTTAATGGTAGAAAACAAAAGCCCTCATAACAAAAACATGCATATCATGCGATTTTCACTTCATAATTAGAAAATCAAAATATAGCATCTCCAAAAAAAAAATTACAGCATGTTCAAAATTCCATCACGTAATGGCAAGAAACATGAAACACAAAAAAGGATACAATTGTGCATGTTTCTAAATGACTAGCCACAGATTAACAAGGCTCTGATACCAAAAGTAAAATTTAATTATAACATTTGTTCATAATCATGATTTTTCAAATTAACAAATTCAGAATTTTGTTTCATATAGAATAAAGATAGATAAGATCTATCAACCTCCCGCCATAGCCTACTTCACAAATTAAGATTGTTGTACAGCAGACGTACAACACCACCATGTTTAGCATGAGCTCACAAGCACGAGCACACAAGCAAGAGTAGAATACTTCTAATCTAAAGCTGTTTTGCCATAGATGAGTACTTATAACAATAGCTTAGACTAAGGATTATGTTATTTATAAGGATTAGCCTTTTTTTCATCCAAAAAACAAATTCCCTCTTATAAGATAGAAGTGAATAGCCTATGATCTCATCCTCAAAAGTCTAGTCTATCTCTATCTAAAAGACCCATAACTGACCACTACCTTATTTGACTTAGTCAATGTGAGAGGTTGAGCAAAATATAGGACCACTTTGGTTTAGATTTAATTTAAATATTAAAATATTTAGATTTGAATAGTATTTTTGAAGACTTTATTTATGATAGGACATAATGACGTCGTTTGATCTATGTAGCCGACCTCATCTAATAAAAAAAGTCTTGATTGTTGTTGTTGTTATTATTATTAAATAAAAAATCTAACTGTTAAAACATCAATATACTGTGCAAATCAGTCTGGTATTTGGAATCATAATTTTTTTAAGATACTTTGTGGGGACAATTTTTTTGTGTTTCATCATTTCTAGGTTTCCAGGCAACACTACTGAAAGGGTCTTCTAAGAGTAATACTAGCTTATTTGAGAGAGGCATGGTGTTAAAACATCAATGTACTGTGCAAATCAGCCTGATATTTGGAATCATAAATTTTTTTTTCAAGATACTTTGTGGGGACAAATTTTTGGTTACATCATTTCTAGGCTTCTAGGCAACACTACAGTTAGGGTCTCTGAAGTGAGTCTTTAGATTACATGGCTATAATTTAGATTACTGTTGGACAATCAATGGTGCTTCTAAAATCCAAACTCATCATTTATAGCAGTTATGATTGCGGTAGGCAGCAAAGATATTAGTAGTAGCAATCATTGTTTTCATTTGCCTACTAGTATTAGGAATTACTGGGATACGGTCTAGAGCTCGTTCAGAATCATTTTTAATCATGTGCATACTAGTCAAAACATGATAGTGCATCATGCACATGTTTATTATGCTAATCAATTGCATTCTGCTAAGGTCTTGTTGCTAATGAGCAGATCAAAAGTTATGGTAATGGATCACATGAGTGGATTTTTTATTTGGTTATGTTGTGTGCTCACATAATCATAGCTTAAATCACAGCCCCATGCTTGTCCGCGTCCTGCTCCATTGCCTATTAGTAGGAAATGGATATCAATCAGTAAACATGATAATATATGCATGCCAGAAACATGATAATAAATAGTATGATGCTTACAAAGAAACTCCCGCCCCTGCTTATAAAGTCAAGAGTTGTTTTTTTTTTTTTAATATCCTCAGAAGTTTAAATTTTTTTCTAAGTTTTTTTTGGTGAGAAAGTCTAGAGAAAAGGTTGTCCCATTTCAGGGCGTACACAAGCCTCAAAAATGGTACCAGTAACTTACCAATGAAAGATTACCAGTAGGATTATGTCAACCTTCATTGGCATTCTTTTCTTTTCTTTTCTTACGTGGACCTCATGCAGTGAACTGTCAGGTTACAGACTTCGATTATATACTTACCAACTGATATCTGAATTCTAACACTACCATGAGTCTTCCCAGCCTTTATGAGATAATTACTAGCTGCACACCTTCCACATTTGCAAGCTTCTAAGAGAATGCAAAATATAGAATTGTTCAAGATAGAAGGATCAACAGATTGCATGATCTGAGGATTGTCAGTTAAGAGCATTATCTTAGGCAATAAAATTGAATAATAGAATCCAACACCTTATTTCCATTTCATCTCCATAGTGTCCTCTGAGAGTTATTGAATCCAGTTTTGTGGTTGCTGTTGAGAGAGCTTTAAGTAAAGTTGACATTCCTTACAGCATTGGTGTGATAGGCGAACTCTCTGTGATGATTGCTTGTGATTTATCCATGCTTAGGATTCTCTTTAAGTTTTTTGCATAAATCATGAATGTCATATGGATATGCATTCTCCTTCCAGATTTGAATTCATAGGGACACCGCAAATCGTAGGATAAAATTGGCAAGCATTGGAATGGCTGGAGAGGTATTACCTCTTTACCGATGCTCTAATTATGACGAGTTCTTGCTGAATAATTTGCATTGCTACATGTTTGTTCCCACATATAATATAACACTTTAAATATAACATACAGTTCTATATGTTTAATTTATAAAATTTATGAATGGCACTCTCCCTACACTCAGGAGTGAGTCTTTGAGAGACGTGATAAAGTGGTAGGCAATTGCTTTTCTTCATAAAATTTATGTTGGTAAAGGTATAGATCACTTTCCATGTTATAACTTGTGTAAAACCTTTTTGATACAACTAAAGATGTTAGGATAGGCAGAGCTGAATTAATTGCTTACCTACATCTTATTCATTGATGCAAAGTCTGATTTTCACTTCAGGTAATTACAATTGGACAACAACGATTTCGCCTAAGGAGGCGTTGGAATGATGTGGAAGAAGTGGTTAGAAATATTATTATGTTTACTTCCCTTCTATTTTTATCTTCTTGGGCATATTAGCACCATTAAGTAGTATGGCTTGTAGTCATGCCATCTAAAATATGTTGCCTAAAAGTATTCTCCAGTTAAAAGGCATGGATCCAAGTAGGGACGGACCTACATTGTAGGTACTGAGGGCTTATGCCTCCATAGTCTCACAGTTTTTTTTTAAAAAATTGTTATATGTAATTTTGTTATTCATATTTATATTTCAAAATTTATAAAGATTTGTCTCTACTACTTGTATAATATAATTATCTTGAAGGTTAAAGTCATTTAAGATTACAACAATATATGTTTAAATGATAATATAAAAATAATTAGCATTAATAATGAATTTAAATTAAATTTATTATCTTATGATATTATATTTTGATATGTAAATATAAATATTTAACAAATATTTACTTATACATTTGTATTATCTTTAATCATCTTGTTCCTACTATCCAAAATTTCTAGGTCCATCACTTGATCCAAGGATGGGGAAAATGATTCATAAGTACAATCAGAAGAGAGCTTTGAGACTGAGCTTTATTTAATGAAAAGTAGAATCCACTTATCACTCATTGGCTCTAGTTATGAGCATAAGGTTACGTGATGGATGAATCAACAAGCAGCAGTGATGATAAAGTCATGCATAAGTCAGATCAGAAAATTAGATCCAGTCTAAATGAAGCTGAAGTCTAGATTAAGAATTGGAATGTTCCACTTCCGACAAGCATAATAGTGTTGTAAAAAGCAAAATAGTTTTGATTTGTAATGTCAAAAAATGAAGAGACTGCTCTCATTTTTACCATTTCATATTTTAAAAATATGTTTACATTAATAAAATAGAAATCTCAACATTCTTTGAGCGCCCGCGCAACAGGCAGGTATATATCTAGATTCGTTGAATTGAATTGCAACTAACTCATGGCGTTGCGAAACTCTGAGCCGAGTTGCTGAATGACGAGGGTGAAGCTTTGAGAAGCCTTGTGGAGCATGGTGTAGCACAAGCCCCAATGAGGCTCTGGACTCCGGAGGGATCTGCTTCTCGGCGTGCCTGGCTGCCATTTTCAGCTTCAGGAGCGGCTACACGTCATCTGGATGTCTCAGAATCACCCCCAAGCTCCCCATTTTCTCACTCACAACTCACAACAACAATAATTCCAAATCAAAATTCAAAACTCCACTGTGTGATTCGTTTATGCTGAATAAGAATAATTCATATATAAATTTTATCTCTGTCTGAATTCTTATAATGGATCTTCGCGAGCGACAATGATGGCTTCACTCTGGCATGGTGTGGCTTGTGATTTTGGTAATTTTGGATCTATCACTATAATTAATGTATTAATATTTATTAAAATATAGAAGGAAGCTATATGACTTGACCTTTCTCCATTCATTTTGATCTTGTTTTTAAAAAGTCATTTAAGATCATGCAGATCCATTACTAATTTGTATATTTATTAATATTTATTTTTGAAGAAATAAAAAATAAGGTTAAAATAATAAATATTATTGTGACCGTGATCGCGTCAGGAGCGGTGAAAAAATAAATAATTATTAGAAGTTACCATCAATTTTATTTAAAATAAGAAAAATTAAAAAACATTTCTTTTAAAATAGTATTCGAAACCAGATTGAATTCGGGAGTCGGTTATGTATAGAGAATGGTGAAAAATTAATCTTACAGCACCCTTAACATACCTGTCTTGAGATGATACCTTAAGTAGTTGTGAAATTTTTGATAACTCTTGAAAATATTTATTTTACCCCTTATTAAAAGATAAACAAAATAGACAAATCAATTATGAAGATTTAATTTTTGACTTGACAGAATAGAGATTCTGCTCTTATGTATCTCCAGGTGCAATGAGTAATTTAAAGTCACGTCGTTCTTTAGAAAAACGGTTGTGGGTTGGTGGTTTTTAAATTTGAAATGATTTTTTATTTTTTTTAAAATTCATTTGATTTTTTTTTATGTTTAGAAAAAAATATTTCGAATCATCGAGTTGTCACAACTTAAATGATTCTAAAAGTTACAAGATTAACAAGTTATCACAACTCAACTAATCCCGTTTTATTCTTGAATTAATTTTAAAATAAAAAAGTTTTTAAAACTAAATAAATAAATAAATCAAACTAACAAATGAATAAGCTAAAATGAATAACACATATATATAATAAATAATAATAATAATAAAAGAAAAAATAAACAAGCTTACCTCCAATGCGTATAAAATGTTATGCTCAAAGAAGTTGGTGCACAGGGTCTCACGTGTTCTCTTGAATCAAACTTTGAAAAATAATCCACTTACAAGAATTTTTTTTTTTACTAAAGTATTCGAGCTCTTATACTTAGTATTAAGCCTAAGTGTGTAAATTTTTTTGGATCCCCCAAAATAAATGAGAATCAGCCCTTTATAAAGGAGGAGGAGAGGGAGAAAGAGCATGACTTCTCCAATGTGAGACTTAGTGATATAACGAATCTAAACACCTTAGTTTTTTCAAATTTATTCTTTTTCCTTTTTTCATTTTTTTTTCCAGATTTTCATTCATTTTTTCCAAGTTTTAGATTTTTTTAGTGGACTTGGGCTTTGTAGTTATTATTTTTTTCATTTTATGAATTTCTTTGATGGCTCGGACAAAATCATGTGTTCACAGTTGCTCCTCTTTACTTGTTGTTTACAAGAGAATACATACAACCATAGTTTTAGAATTATCGTTATAAGAAACGAGTAAAGACATAAACTTAGATTTTGTCCGAGAATGCATAGGATAATGTAAATTGACAAAGCAAAGATGCTAATTGCAAACTAGCGAACTCAAATGCAGATTTACGACTTGTCACAGTGTCGTTAATTAATCTCACTAATGTGAAGCTCAGCGTAAAGTATAACGTCCCTACTAAAATAATAGCTCTAAACATATTCATAATAATATTATCAATGAATTTACTCAATAAAAATTTAAAGATATAAAATCAAAAATATATAAGAGGAAATAAGTATCAATACAGAATAATATAAAGTTGTAATACACATCTATAACTTTTTACTTTAAAAGCTCACACCAGTCTTAATATTCACTCAGAAGTACATATACACATATTTATAATAATTCATTCTCCTCCTTTGAAACAAGGGTCTATGCTTAGTCGGTCTGAATGGTAATGACCATAATACATACTGAGCTAGTCTGAAAACACCATGAATCGAGTGAGAATTTAAAATTCTCAGTAGAAAATGAACAGTTATAAAAATATTTGAAAACACATGGTGAATTTTAGCTGTGTAAGATACACAGAAAATCTCATGGCAATCAAAGTATAACAAAAACAACAACATAGCAAAACAAACGCTAAATATTAACAAGTTTTTCTAATATCAGCAATCAAGTATCAATTATTCAACTATCAACAAACATTATCAACCACCAGCAAGCAAGTTCCTCATCACAGGGAATCCACCATTTCTTTCCATGTCTGTTTGTCTCACATTTTACTCTAAAGCCTTCACTTTCATAGGGAATCCACCCTATCTCTGATGTTACTTTAACATTGTGACAACAAAACCAGACATATCACACTAACCAGGCAAGTAATGGTTAGGTGCAAACTTTTTCATGAATTACTTACTTGCCATCACACGCAAACATAAGCAATACAAGCCATTACTATATCACAAAAAAATTCATCATATAAATAAATAATGGCAATTAAATAAAACTTACAAAACTTAGAATCATTAAATTTAAATATCAATTCTTTAAGGGATTGATTATGGTTTAAAATTAATTTTATAATTCTCTTAATAGTTCACATCACAGTCCATAGTTTGTCAGGTCTTTATCATAGTCAATATTTGGTCAGGTCTTCATCATGGTCCATAATTTATCCTAATCATGATAGTTCATTCATTTCAAAAAAGTCCTTTCATTGCACAGGTCCAAATAGAGGTCATAAAATTACTCCCAAGCAAAGGTAAATCTAAGTCAGAATAAAGATCATAAAATTTCTTCTAAGTTAAAATAAATATAAGAAAGTCCATGTAAATTTAATGCTCAATATAATTAAATACATATATATATATATATATATATATATATATACATATATTAAACTTAAACCTTGAGTGATATTTTAATTTATTATATTAGTCTCATAAAAAGAATTAACACTCAAATTATAATAATTCTACATTTTATCAAATATTATAAATATTCCAAAACTAAGCAAATATCAAATTTTCATGACATACATATGCATAATAAATTTAACAAAAGTAATAATATGCATAAAATATATTAAAATAATAAATTAACTAATAAAACATATAAATATACAAAAAATCATGATTTTATTTAAAAAAATTCAATTTCTACCTCTTACAAAATCCCTCTTTCTCCTTTTTATTCCTTCTTTCTCGGTTCTGAACCTTCCTTCTCTTTCTTCTCTTTCTCTTCTCTCGGTTTGCGTCTGCTGCTCCTTCTCTCTTCTTTCTCTTTCTTCTCTTTCTTTCTTTTTCTTCTTTCTTTCTAGTTTTTGATTTTCCTTCTCTCTTCCTTCTTTTCTTTCTTTTTTTCTCTCTCTCTCTCTCTCTTTCTTCTCTTTCTTTCTTTTTCTTCTTTCTTTTTCTCAGCAGCACTTCTTATCCTGATTCTAGTTTAGTCCCCCTCCCTCAATTTATAGATGTGTGCGTGGTGCAACGTGACCACGTTGCACCCTTTTTTAATTTTATTATTTTTTATAAAGTAATTATTTGATTTATAATTTTATATTAAAATAATAATTAATTCATAAATATTTTTTTATAATTATCTTTTCATAAATATTTTTTTATGAATATATTAAAATACTTATAATCTTTATTGTTAAGATTAAATGTTAGATTTTATTTCAATAAATTTCTATTTCTAATTTCATAAATTATTATCATTTAAATTACTTGAAAGAGATATAATATTTCTGAATATTATTTATTCTTCATAATAGTTTAATACTTGATCAACAAAAAAGAGCAAAAAGTTGGAGAGAAACAAACACGAGAGAATATACAAAAGAGTTCCATAGAACTCAAGTCGGAAGAAAAGGCAAACCTTTCAGAATTGAATGGTGCTCTCTCGATACCATGTTGAAAGAGAGAATAGAAAAGATTTATGAAGAAATTGTTATTGCTTGTATCTTATATCTTATAAATTGTACATGTATGATTTACATTATATAGACTTATGTCAATAACTACTTGCCTAGAATAGAGCTAAATTACAGGAAATAAATTTGCCCTAATACAAGAATAAATCTGTCCTAATTAAATAAGGAAACAAATAATGAAATATAATAAATAAGAAATAAATCCTAAGAGATCATTTATGATACTCTAAAATATTTCAAGATACAAAAAAGATATTTTGAGATATTTTTACGATATTCCAACACTCCCCTTCAAGTTAAAGCTTCCTAAGCTTGAACTTGCAACAATTAAATAATTTGATAGTGTGATAGTGATTAGGACGAACGGAGACGATGACTGGCAATTACTTTTGGGATGAAGATGGAGATGATGTTAGTGCATCTGGAACAAAGTCGAGGCTGGTGTGAGTCAAAATCAATAAAAGTCACCATCGGAATGATCATTGATGGGAAGAAAAATCACCACTAGTATGATTCATCTGTGGGAGAAAAGTCACCAACGAAACGATCGTCAATGGGAAGAAAAAATCGCCACTAGCATGATTCATCTGTGGGAGAGAAGTCACTACTAATATGATTCATCCATGGGAGGGAAGTCACCACCAAAATGATCGTCGGTGGGAAGAGAAGCCATTGACATGATCCATTAGTTGGAAAAGAACGACATCACAAATACTGGCATTGTAGATATAGATTTATTCTCATTTTCCTCAGAGCTAGCTAAACTTAAGCTTGTTACAAGTAGAAAACCCATAAAGGCATAAACTAAAAAACAAAGAACATAAGAAACTAGTACTCCCCCTGAATAACAAAACCTTGGCAATGTCCTTGGCAGACAACTCCTTGCTTCTCTTTGGCAGACAACTCCTTGCTTCTCTTCGGCACACGTCCCAAGCAAATGAGACCTATTTTGGAGTCTTCGACCTTTCTCCTTAGTGGCCCCTCGACCTCCAAACTGGTCTCCAAAACACTGAGTCGAGTATTATACCACCCAACAACACAAATGGGGTCTTTTACTAATGTTCAAAGTCAGATTCGGCTCTGATTAAAGGCAGCAATGAAGGCTGCTAGAATCCCAGCAATGAAGGCTGGTTCTAAACCCAGCAATGAAGGCTGGTTCTAAACCCAGCAATGAAGGCTGGTCCAATCAACAATGAAGGCTAATTGCAGCAGAAACAACATAGGCTCCCAAATCGCCTATCTGATCCGGTTCTGAGGTGAAGGCAGCAATGAAGGCTGTTAGAATCCTGACTCTAAACCCAGCAATGAAGGCTGGTTCGATCAACAATGATGGCTGATTGCAACGGCAACAATAGAGACTCCCAGATCGGAAGCTTTGATACCAACTTGAAAGAGATATAATATTTCTGAATATTATTTATTCTTCATAATAGTTTAATACTGATCAACAAAAAAGAGCAAAAAGTTGGAGAGAAACAAACATGAGAGAATATACAAAAGAGTTCCATAGAACTCAATTCAGAAGAAAAGGCAAACCTTTCAGGGTGAATGGTACCTCTCTGATACCATGTTGAAAGAGAGAATAGAGAAAGATTTATGAAGAAATTGTTATTGCTTGTATCTTATATCTTATAAATTGTACATGTATGATTTACATTATATAGACTTATGTCAATAACTACTTGCCTAGAATAGAGCTAAATTACAGGAAATAAATTTGCCCTAATACAAGAATAAATCTGTCCTAATTAAATAAGGAAACAAATAATGAAATATAATAAATAAGAAATAAATCCTAAGAGATCATTTATGATACTCTAAAATATTTCAAGATACAAAAAAGATATTTTGAGATATTTTTACGATATTCCAACAAAATTCTTACAAATTTTATCTAATCTCCTTTGATCAATATCAATTATTGTAAAATAAAATTAAATATAATGTTTGAGTTAAAATTTTGTTCTTCACAAAAATATTCTATGAAAAATAGGATATTACATTTCTTCCCTCCTTTAAAAATTTTGTCCCTAAAATTTCACTAACCTAATCAAAATAACTATGGATAAGACTTCTACATACCATCTTCTAATTCCCATGTTGCCTCTTTTGGTAATAGTCCTTCCCAAATCACTTTAACTAAAGGACTTTCTTTTCCTTTCAAGTGTTTGACAGATCTATCCATGATTCTTACAGGTTTTGTGCCATAAGTCAAATCATCTCTTACTTGCATTGTTTCATGTTCTATGATGTGTGAAGAGTCAAAACAATATTTTCTGAGTTGAGATACATGAAAGACATCATGAAGATTTGAAAGGTTTGGAGGAAGTGCAATTTGATAGGCAACAGGTCCTACCTTTTTAAGAATTTGAAATGGTCCAATGAATTTAGAATTCAACATTTTGGTTTTAAGGGTTCTGCCAATCCCAGTAGTAGGAGTGACTCTGAGGAAAACATGTTCTCCTTCTTCAAATTCAAGAAGTTTTCTTCTTTTATCAGCATAACTTTCCTGCCTACTCTGAGCAGCAAGTAATTTTTTCTTGATAAATTTGACCTTTTCTGTGGTTTGCTACACTATATCAGGTCCTAATAAACTCTTTTCTCCAGTCTCTAACTAACACAAAGGTGATCTACACTTTCTAAGATACAGAGCTTCAAATGGTGTCATTTCTATGCTGGAGTGGTAACTGTTGTTATAGGCAAACTCTATTAATGGTAGATGGGTATTCTAACTTCCTTGAAATTCTAACACACAGACTCTAAGCATATCTTCCAGGATTTGAATAGTTCTTTCAGTTTGACCATTTGTCTGAGGGTGATAAGATGTACTAAAATGGAGCTTAGTACCTAAAGCTTCTTGTAAGGCTACCTAGGATTTTTTAGGTAAATCTTGGGTCTCTGTCTAAAACTATGCTGGTTGGTACACCATGTAACCTTATAATTTCCCGAATGTAATCCTAAGCCAACTTGTACAATGGGCAACTGATCCTAATAGGCAAAATGTGAGCAAACTTGGTTAACCTGTCAACAATTACCCATGTTGCATCATAACCTGATGGAGTCCTAGGCAATCCTAACACAAAATCCATTGATATACTATCGCATTTCCATTCAAGGATATTCAAGGGTTGCAGTAATCCAACAGGCTTCTGGTATTCTATTTTAACCTTTTGGCAAACTAGACATTTAGCTACAAAACTAGCTATGTCTCTTTTCATCCCATTCCACCAAAACAATTTCCTGAGATCCTAATACATTTTGGTCGTACCAAGATGCATAGTATACTTACTACAATGTGCCTTAGATAAAATCTTCTTTCTCAATTCTTCATCATTGAGCACACATAATATTCCTTCGTACATCATAGCCCCTCTTTCATCAATATGAAAATGTTCAAGCTGTTCTACTAGAATTCTTCTTTTGAGAGATTGTAAAAACTCATCATTTTCTTGGGCTTGTATTACTTGATCTCTCAAATCACACTTTATTCTTAGTTCACTGGCATACAAGCAATGAGGTTGTAAAGACACAGAAATCTTCAAGTCCCCGAAATATTCTAACAGCTTTTGTTCCTTTATCATCATTGAGGACATGTGCAAAGACTTCCTGCTTAAAGCATCGGCCACTATATTGGCTTTACCAGCATGATATTTCAATTCAAAATCATAATCATTTAAAAACTCAATCCATCTATGTTGTCTCATATTTAACTCCTTTTGGTCAAAAAGATACTTGAAACTCTTATGATCACTATATACCTCCAATTTGACTCCATATAGGTAATGCCTCCAAATTTTCAAAGCAAAAACTACTGCTGCCAATTCTAAGTCATGGGTTGGGTAATTTTCTTTATACGGTCTAAGTTGTTTGGATGCATAAGCTACAAGTCTACCGTGTTGCATTAAAACACATCCCAAACCTTTCTTAGATGCATCACAATATACTACAAAGGTTTGTCTAGGATCAGGAATTATTAAGACTGGAGCGGAGGTAAGTCTGTTCTTTAACTCCTGAAAACTTACTTCACAAGCTGAATCCTACTCAAAAGGGTGATTCTTTCTGGTTAACCTAGTCAGAGGTAAAACTAGCTGAGAGAATCCCTTAATGAATCTCCTATAATATCCGGCCAATCCCAGAAAACTCCTAATCTCAGTAATTGTCTTTGGCCTTTCCCAGTGAACTACTGCTTCAACTTTACTAGGATCCACAGCTACTCCTCCTTGAGTAATCACATGACCTAAGAATTTTACTTCACTCAACCAGAATTCACACTTTTCTAACTTGGCATATAATTGCTTCTCCTTTAGGAATTGTAGCACTGTTCTAAGGTGTTGTTCATGCTCCTTCTTAGTCTTAGAATAGATGAGTATATCATCTATAAAGACTACTACAAACTGGTCAAGGTAAGGTCTAAAAATCCTGTTCATGTAATCCATGAATATTGCAGGAGCATTAGTAAGTCCAAAGGGCATCACAAGGTATTCATAATGCTCATATCTAGTCCTAAAGGTTGTTTTGGGTACATCTTCTGGTTTTACTCTTATCTGATGATACCCTGATCTCAAATCTATCTTGGAGAAGACTGTGGCTACTAACAGTTGATCCAATAAGTCATCTATCCTAGGGAGTTGATACTTATTTTTAATTGTGACTTTGTTCGGTTACTTATAATCTATACACAACCTCATGCTCCCATCTTTCTTCTTGACTAATAGAACAAGTGCACCCCAGGTGATACACTGGGCCTGACAAATCCTTTGGCTAATAATTCCTCTATTTGTTTCTTAAGTTCACTTAGCTCCAAAAGGGACATTCTATAAGGTACAAAGGATAGAGGTCCTGTTCCAGGAATTAAGTCAATGGAAAATTCAACTTCCCTTTCAAGTGGTAAGTTTACTATCTCTTTGGGAAATACTCCTAGAAATTCCCTTGCTACAGGTATGCCGTTTATTTCCTTACCAACCTCTAAATTTGAAGAAAACAAAAAAAGAAACCCTTGATCTCTTTCTAAGAGACACTTCTTTGCCTAAGTGGCATTAAGGAATAGGGTATTGGTGGATTTTGGTTCCTTGGATGAATCATTGGGAAAATACACAAGTTTTCTGGAATAATCTAAGATAATATCATTAGTAGACAACTAATCCATTCCAATTATGATATCAATACCAATCAAAGACAAATAAACAAGGTTCAAAGTGGAAACTTTTCCTTCAATTAGAATAGGACATTTTAAACAAGCTTGAGAAGTAGAAACTTTTCCTCCTGTGAGAGTTGAAACTAACAGATCATAAGATAAGGAAGTTACAGGCAAATTTAACTTCTTCACACAATCAATAGATATAAAGGAGTGTGTAGCTCCTGAATCAAACAATGCAATTAAGAGTGTGTTTTTAAGAAAACATTTACCTTGAATCATGTTAGAGGATTGATTTGCCTCTTCTCTACTTAGAGCAAATACTCTTCCTTTAGTTTGTGGTCTCGGTACAGGGTTATTCACCATCTTCTCGGTGGTACAATCCTTGGTGAAATGTCCTGGTTTTCTGCATCGGAAACACACATCGCAAAGTTTAGGGCCATGAGATTTCCCACACTTATTGCACACAGGTGGAAGTTCGCTAGTGTTTATTTGCTTATCCTTCCTATTCTTAAAATTATTTTTCTTTTGAGCTTTTGCCACCCTTTTTCTTTTAAGAAAGTTCTAACGTTCTCTTTCAAATTCCATCTCTAGATAACTCTTTTTTGCTATCCTACATTTGTTTACTAGAGTGGCATAATCTTTTATTTCCAAGATAGACACCTTCTCCCTTATTTCAGGCCTCAAACCCTACTCAAATTTGGTAGCTTTCCAGTGGCCATCAAGATTGTTTTTCAAGTAGGAAGAAAATTTGGAAAGTTCTTCAAATTTAGCCATATATTGCCCTATAGTCATATTTCCCTATCTAAGTTGTATGAATTCTGCTTCTTTTTCATTTTTTACATTATCAACGAAGTACTTATCAAAGAATGTGGCTAAAAATACCTCCCAGGTGATTTCAGTTCCTCTAGACTCTAATAAGTGCCTAGCACTTTTCCATCAGTGTTCTGCCTCCCCTTCTAACATGTAGATAGCAAAAACTACTTTTTGTGCATTTGTGCTTCTCATGACTGTAAAAATCTTTTCTAATTGCATAACCCATTTTTCAGCTAGTGCTGGGTTATAATCTCTATGAAAAGATGGTGGTTTGGCTTTCCTAAATTCTGAAAGACCTTGATAATTTAGGTTAGTCACAGAAGTTTCCCCGATAGAATTTCCACTACCCTCACCAGGATGATTATGGTTGTGATTATTGTTCTTATCTTGAGTTTTCTGCAAGCGTTGTAAAATCAGGTTGGTTGACTCTGTCTGGGCCTTGACAATGTTAGCCAATCTTTTCATGACTCCCAATATTCCTGTCAGAGTATCATTTTGTGAACTCTATCCTTCTAGGTGTTCTGATGCCAGGTAGTCCTACATCGCCATGAACAATTCAATATTGAGGTGATCAGTCTCAATATTGCAAGGTTAATGTAGTTATAATTCTATATGACATGTATAAATTAATAGGAGTAGATATCATGCAGAAACTCAACATCGGCAAGAATTCAATACATAGGTATAATTTTCTAGTGCCAGAAATTGATGCTCTGATACCATAAATGTAACATCCCTACTAAAACAATAGCTCTAAACATATTCATAATAATATTATCAGTGAATTTACTCAATAAAAATTTAAAGATATAAAATAAAAAATATATAAGAGAAAATAAGTATCAATATAGAACAATATAAAGTTGTAATACACATCTATAACTTTTTACTTTAAAAGCTCACACCAGTCTTAATATTCACTAAAAAGTACATATACACATATTTATAATAATTCTCCTCCTTTGAAACAAGGGTCTATGCTTAGTCAGTCTGAATGGTGATGACCATAATACATCCTGAGCTAGTCTGAAAACACCATAAATCGAGTGAGAATTGAAAATTCTCAGTAAAAAATGAACAGTTATAAAAATATTTGAAAACACATGGTGAATTTCAACTGTGTAAGATATACAAAAAATCTCATGACAACCAAAGTATAACAAAACAACAACATAGTATAACAAACGCTAAATATTAACAAGTTC
Source organism: Ormosia semicastrata (assembly GCA_029884595.1). Taxonomy (NCBI): domain Eukaryota; kingdom Viridiplantae; phylum Streptophyta; class Magnoliopsida; order Fabales; family Fabaceae; genus Ormosia; species Ormosia semicastrata. The sequence goes on along the minus strand of JAQQTO010000036.1, from coordinate 5,620,189 downwards.
TTCCAATATCAGCAATCAAGTACTAATTATTCAACTATCAGCAAACATTATCAATCACCAGCAAGCAAGTTCCTCATCACAGGGAATCCACCATTTCTTTCCATGTCTACTTGTCTCACATTTTACTTGAAAGCCTTCACTTTCATAGGGAATCCACCCTATCTCTGGTGTTACTTTAACATCTTGACAACAAAGCCAGACATACCACATTAACTAGGCAGGTAACGTCTAGGTGCAAACTTTTTCATGAATTACTTGCTTGCCATCACACGCAAACATAAGCAATACAAGCCACTAATATATCACAAATAAATTCATCATATAAATAAATCATAGCAATTAAATAAAACTTACAAAACTTAGAATCATTAAATTTAAATATCAGTTCTTTAAGGGACCGATTATGATTTAAAATTAATTTTATAAATCTCTTAATAGTTCACATCACAGTTCGTAGTTTGTCAGGTCCTTATCATAGTCAATATATGGTCAGGTCCTCATCATAGTCCATAATTTGTCTTAGTCTTGATAGTTCATTCATTTCACAAAAGTCCTTTCATTACACAGGTCCAAATAGAGGTCATAAAATTACTCCCAAACAAAAGTAAATCTAAGTTAGAACAAAGGTCATAAAATTTCTCCCAAGCTAAGGTAAAGATAAGAAAATCCATGTAAATTTAATGCTCAATATAATTATATATATATATATATATATATATATATATATATATATATATATATATATAACTTAAACCTTGATATTTTAATTTATTATATTGGTTCCATGAAAGAATTAACACTCAAATTATAATAATTCTAAATTTTATCAAATATCACAATTATTTCAAAACTAAGCAAATATCAATTTTTCATGACATACATGTGCATAATAAATTTAATAAGAGTAATAATATGCACAAAATATATTAAAATAATAAATTAACTAATAAAACATATAAATATACAGGACGCCATAATTTTATTTTTTTTAAAAAAGTTCAATTCCTACCTCTTACAAAATTCCTCTTTCTCCTTTTTATTCCTTCTTTCTCGGTTCAAATTGTTTTCTTCTCTTTCTTCTCCTTCTTTCTTCTCTTTCTCTTCTCTCGGTTTTGCGTTTTTGCTCCTTCTCTCTTCTTTCTCTTCTTTCTCATTCTTTCTTTTTTTTTCTTTCTTTCTCATTTGACTTTCCTTCTCTCTTCCTTTGTTTATTTCTTTCTTTCTTTCTTTCTTTCTTTCTTTCTCTCTCTCTTTCTCTCTCTCTCTCTCTTTCTTTCTTTTTCTTCTCTTTCTTTTTCTCTCTCTTTCTCTTTTCTCGTGACACTTCTTTCTCCTACGATTCTAGTTTAGGGTGAAGGTTATGGTACACCCTCCTCACTTTAGGTGTACCATATACCCTATTTTTTACCTTGTTGTTGCGGTTTTTTATTACGTTTTTTTTTCTGATTAGTTTTTTTCCAGCCCAACCACCAACTGCTGCGATGACATTGTTCATCGTCGTGAATGCATTGTGTTTTTTAGCGTGAACAGTGATTTTCCCGGCATGTGAACAGTGATTAATGTTTACTTTTTGAAATTACACAACTATGTAATTAATACTAGTTAAAATTATATCAGTCTTTATAATTTTTCATAAATAACTGTGCATACTGAAAAATTTTTCTTATAACTATAATTGTTGAAAAATCTTATAAATTTTAACTGATAATATTTATACAGTTATACAACTTAAAAAAATTGGAGGTAGTCGGTTTTCCTAAAACTATAACTGTATTTGTTGAAAAATCTTATAAATTTTAACTGATAATATTTATACAATTATACAACTTTAAAAAAAATTAAAGGTAACCGACAAGCAGCATACAATAATCTACCAACCGACGATAGTGATAGTAGTATGTAAAAAAATATAAAACTAAAAAAAATTGAAAAAAAAAATAAACTGCTAAGCGGGTTTCACGTAATTAATCCAAGCAATTGATTTATTTTATGAATAAATCAATGGCTTAAATTGGTGGTGTAACATACACCTCTTTTAGAGGGTGTATATTAGACTCACCCTCTACTTTAGCCCTCTCCCTCAATTTATAGATGTTTGCGTGGTGCAACGTGCACCACGTTGCACCCTTTTTTTTTAATTTTATTATTTTTTTATAAAGTAATTATTTGATTTAGATTTTTATATTAAAATAATAATTAATTTATAAATATCTTCATATAATTATCTCTTCATAAATATTTTTTTATGAATATATTAAAATACTTATAATCTTTATTACTAAGATTAAATATTAGATTTTATTTCAATAAATTTTTATTTTTAATTTCATAAACTATTACCAATTAAATTCTTATAAACTTTATCTAATCTCCTTTGATTAGTATCAATTATTGTAAAATAAAACCAAATATAATGTTTGAGTTAAAATTTTGTTCTTCACAAAAATATTCTATGAAAAATAGGATATTACATAAAGCCAGAGACATCATTGCCCTGCCAACAAACTGTCATAACTCAATTGACGTTTATTGATTAAAAAGAGTTATATTAAAAGAAAAGGGAACTTAAATGACATTGAGTGATTTTGTGACTGAAATGTAAAAGAAATAGTGGGCTTGGCCCAAATTTAAAAGACAGTGGACTTGACCCAAAATTTAAAAGATATTGGGTATCTAGTGTCCCAAAATTTAAATGACAATGGACATCTGGTGTCCTAAAAATTAAAAGGTGGTGGGCTTGGCCCGAAACTTAAAAGACATTGGGTATATGGTGTCTCAAAATTTAAAAGACAATGTGCATCTAGTGTCCCAAAATTTAAAAGACAATGGGCATCTGGTGTCCCGAAACTTAAAAGACATTGGGTATCTAGTGTCCCAAAATTTAAAAGACAATGGGCATCTAGTGTCCTGAAATTTAAAAGACAGTGGACATCTGGCGTCTCGAAATTTTAAAAGACAATAGGCTTGACCCGAAATTTAAATTGGACATCTGGCGTCCCGAAATTTAAAAGACATTGGGTACCTTGTGTCTCTAAATTTAAAAGATATTGGGTATCTAGTGTCCCAAAATTTAAAAGACATTGGACATCTGGCGTCCTGAAATTTAAAAGACATTGGGTATCTGATGTCTCGAAATTTAAAAGACAATAGACATCTGGCCTATAATTTTAAAAGACATTGGGCGTCTTGGCCCAAAATATTTTCTCTCTTTTTTTGCTTTTTTTTTACTTTATCTATTCTTCTATAGTGAAGCTTGGAGTAAAAGCCAAAGACGTCACTTTCAGAAGCTGTTGCAGCTCATTGTCTTTTGATCATGAAAAGACATTGCAATGTTCAGTCCTGTAACTCAAAATCTAAAGATCATGTCAAAAAATTCAAAACATCAGGTAAAAAAAAACCTTTCACTTGCATACTCAATGCTATTTTTTCCTCGAAAAATTTTGATCTATCAAACTTAGGCGCAGGCTCTTGCAAACTAGGGCTTATCAACTTGTTTCAAATTCCTTAGGATTTTCAAACTTTGGGGTAGCTTTACTTCTAAGTTTGCTCATCAGGCACACAATCCCTCTTTTTTTTTTCCTTTTTTTCTTTTTTTATTAAAATTCATTTGAATCAACAATAATTCTAGAAAGTTTTGACCAATCAAACCCTTATTCACATGCATTTGCCCGTTGGACCTGATAGTCTCGATCATTCTTACTCATCCTTTCTCCCCTTTCTTATTCTTTCTCTTTCTTTTTTTATTTTCTTGTTTTCCACTCTTAATTATCATTTTGAGAAGTGAGACGATCATCCCTTGTTACGAGCCCTTGCTTGGAGCTACTAAGTCCTTGCGAGAAAATTTTGCCCCAGTATTTAACTTTGTCCCTCATTCAATTGATTTCCTGTAACTACTTGATAACTCAACCGCTATCTCTGTTACTACTTCCTTCAACATATCTTTTCCTTAGTCCTTCAATTTTTTTTGTCCCAGTATGACCAATTGAATGCAAACAAAGTTGCCAAAAAAATTACCCTAGTTTTAGCTATTCCAAATTATTTGCCCTAACTTTTGCTTAAACCGCCCTTTTGGATTTTCAGTTTAACGGGCTCTTTTCCCTTTTTTTTGCTCGGGCACCTCTTATTTCTGGATCATCATCGCTTGAGATAACATTCTCCTTCAATTGAAACTTCCAAGTTCTTTTTTATCTAAATTGTTCATCAGGAGATTACCATTAGATGGTCAAATCATAGTATTGTACTCATATTCACCTTACTTGAAGCATTGCGTGCAGACATACATGGATTCAAAAGTACAACCAAAAAGCAATTTAATAAAAGGACAACTTCTAGATTGATCTTGGAAGTTTGACTACACAAAAGGATATTTACAAAGGATGAATATATGGAAAGAGACACAATTGATGGTATGAGATTCAAAGGGGTGTTGCCCCAATATGGATTAATATGATCTTTATGAAATTGATCTTTAGTTGCTTACTTGACATTATGGTCAATGATTTCCTTTTGCTGAGCATCTACATCACCAAAGAGAAACTTGCCTCAGTCTAAAACTGAATTGAATAGGGCAACAACTCGCCTTAGTGACCAACAAATTTGCCCTAGTGTAGGTCAAGTTGAACTAGGGAAGAGAAAAATTGTCTCAGTTTAGTGTTAAATCGAACGGGGTAGAAACTTGTCAAAGTGTAAGGTCAAATTGAACTAAAGAGAAATTGTCCCAGTTAGGACTAAAATGAATCAGGTAAAAGAAAATTGCCCTAATTTAGAGTCGAATCGAACATGGTAGAAACTTGTCCTAGTGTAAGGCCAAATTGAACTAAAAGATTTATCCCAGTGTAAGTCAAACCGAGCTAGAAAAAAATGCCCCAATGTAGGGCTAGCTCGAATAGGGTAGAAACTTGTCCCAATGTAACTCTTTTTTTTCTTTTTAATTTTTTTTAAAGGAGCAATGAGCTAGATACTTAGATGGGCATGACCTTTTGTCTCAAAATTAAAGTTAACGAAAACAATAACAACCTTTCATTGATCAGAATGGATTTTTTTAGGCTTGTAACGTGACCAAGGTTAAGGGTTATAAAAGAAAAGATATAAGACTCAAATAAGTGTTTAAGGGTTGAATGAGATCAAGGATCCTTGTTCAAAATTAAACTTTGTTAACTGTTTTTGTGCTTTCAAGCACAATTTTCTCTTATTGTTCTCCATTTCTTCCCCTTTTCTTTCACTTCAATCATCCACCTTTGTCATGACCTATTTCAATTCATTTTCTTTCTTCTTTCTTTCCCTTCTCTTTTTTTTCATCATTTTTTTTACTTCCTGCCTTTTTCACCTTTTCTTCATTTTCTTCTTTTTTATTATGCTTCAAAGTAGTCACCATGGCAACCAACCTTTGTTTTGTGTTATCCCCTAGTGTAGGAATGATCCTTATAAAGGGTTTATTGAAGAAAACTTTCAAGCTCAAAAGGGACAACGAAAGATAATGAAAAGATGAATTCTTGTGAATGAGGAAGGAAGATGGCCAATCTTCATTTCAAATCTTGATTGCTCATTTTCAAAAATTTTAATTTAGAGACAAAAGAATAATGCACACCAAGTGATTACTTATTTACTCTTTTTTATTTTTTTTTTTCAATAATTTTTTCATATCTCCTTTTGTCTTCTTTTTTTTTTTTTTTTGCAAAGAGCACTTGCACACGTAGGCTTCATGACCACCAAAAGTTTTCTAGAATGAGAGTCGCATGGGATCCGAACCAAAAGAAAGCAAGTAAAGAAAAGAAAAGAATGACAAGAAAGACATGACAAGAATATGAGTGCCAAGAACATAGGAAAAGGAAACAAGGTATGTTGAGATCCATGCAAATCCATTACATTAATGCTTCAAGAAAGTTTACATAAGTTCAAGCATTACAAGAGTCTAAGATGACAATCACATCAATTAATGCCTCAAATCACCAATTGCTCAGAGATTCTGAGTTACTAGGGGGCAATTTGTATAGACTGGACGAATTAAGACATATGAATGTGGCGAGGGAACTTGGTATGAGGTTTGGTAAGCACTGACTTCTGCTCTTCCTCCCTTGTCGGTTCCACCATCTCAGGAAAACTACTCTCTATATTTCCAACAGGTAACTTGCTTGATCTTGCAAGCTTCTCAATCCTTTTTCTAACCAAAATTAGGTCAAAAAAATCCTCGTAGGCAGCCCCTGCCATCAGCCCAATAAAAGGTATTCCTAAGGTCCCCATAAAATAAGAGTTCATTTCTGACGAAGTCAATGGTGGTTGAACCTGGGCTACCAACATTCTCCATCTTTGAGCGTATTACTTGAAAGTCTCATCATTCTTCTTTTGCATTGCCTCTAGCTGTTCTCGGGTAGGTGCTGTGTCGATGTTGAATCGATATTGCCCCAAGAATAGATTTGCCAAATCATCCCAACAAGAAACCTCTGAATGGTCGAGTTGCATGTACCATTCCAAAGCTGGCCCGGTCAGGCTTTCATGAAAGAAATTGATTAGGAATTTTTGATCCTGTGACCAAATGGCCATTTTAGTGATGTAAGTCTTCAGATGAAACTTTGGATTGGTGCTTCTATTACTTTAAGAAATCTGGAATATTGAAATCTTTAGGGATATTAACTTTAGCCTTTGAGCACAGTTCATTGATTCCCATTGAGTCATTCAGGTTAGGACCTTGAATGGCTTTAATTTGCTTCTGTATCTTTCTGATCAATTCATCGCTTAATTTTTCTTTTTCTGAGTTGTTGTTCAGGAATATCTTCACTGGCTGCTCATGAGTGGCTTCTGCCTTGTTATTCTCCCCTTCATGATTTCTGTTCATCCAATCATCCCCTTCATTTGCATCTATCCCAGTGCTGGCAGGGGTTCCATTTGTTGCTCTAAGGGTCTCAATTATCTGTCTCAGTAAATTCTCGACCCTTGAATATCCTTATGCCATTGCATCAATTCTTCCCTCATTTCATCTATCTCTGGACCCAAATTTCTTTCCGAGTTTGACATCTTTTGCAGCCTAGTTTATGACCTGGTCTCGTAGGTCGAGTTTGTGCGATTTACATTTTTCGAGGACGAGCAATGGTTCAAGTTTTTTTTTGTTATTTTTTTTGTTTTAAAAAAAATTAATATTAATGGAATTAAAAATACATTTTTTTTACATTTTTTTTCTTTACAAGAATGAATGATGAAATTTTTTTTTAATATATAGGATGGATGCAATGATGGATAAATAGTTGGTCCTTTAATAGTGACTTGCCCAATTTTTTTGTAAAGAAATTTTTCTAGCAAAAAACCTTTTTTAGAGGGGTATAATTATGACTTATCACATTAATGGACTATACTACTTATGAGGTATATGTACAATAGAAAATATGACATGGATAAATTTAAAGATAATGAGAAGGTATACTCCCTTTGTGCCCTAAAGGATTATCTTAAATTTAAAAGTTCTATCCTAAGGACCTATGAGTCTTTCTGATTCGTGAGAACTTTCATCGGGTGACTCCACTATTCTAAGGACCTCTAGAGCTAAATCCTATTTCAGAATGTTGATCACAAACAGTGGGTAAACCACTAGGTGTGAGACATTAGTGAAAAAGGTACACTCCAGATAAGGCTTTTGCAATAACCAAATAGGATGTACATCCAAAATGGCTACCACTACGCAACCTCTACCTAACTTAGTCTTCACTCAGACCCGGGTATAGGGTCCCAATCTAATGTGTGTAATAAACGTGTAGGTATAGTGGGTGTAGGGAGCGTACAAACCTTCATAATTCTAAAGACTACCCACATACTGCAAAACAAAACAAATGCAAAACAGATTCCAAAAAAAATCCTCTATCCTAAGGTTTGCATAATAAAATAAAATCACAGTTAACATAACAAATTAAACAAAATAGAAAAACAAAAAAAGTAAGACAAACATATAAATGTCACAAAATTTGCACAACCAACTTACAAAGGCTTGACTCTCAAATATCTCTAGTGGAGTCGTCATCTGTCGCGATCGTGATCATAGCGGGAGCGACGAAAAGTAAATAATTATTAGGAGTCACCACCAATTTTATTTAAAATAAAAAAAAATTGAAAAACCTTTCTTTCAAAATAGTCTTCGAAACCAAATTGGATTCGAGAGTCGGTTATATATAAGGAATGGTGGAAAATTAATCCCACAGCACCCTTAACACACCGGTCCTGAGATGGTACCTTAAGTCAGTTGTGCAATTTTTGATAACTCTTGAAAACATTTGTTTTGCCCCTCTTATTAAAAGATAAACAAAATAGACAAGTAAATTATGAAGATTTAATTTTTGGTTTGATAGAATAGAGATTCTGCTCTTACGTATCCTCAGATGAAATGAGAAATTCAAAGTCACGTCATTTTTTTAGAAAAATGATTGTGAGTTGGTGGTTTTTAAATTTGAAATGATTTTTTGTTTTTTTGAAAATTCATTTGATTTTTTTTATGTTTAGAAAAAAATATTTTGAATCATCGAGTTGTCACAACTTAAAGGATTCTAAAAATTACAAGATTAACAAGTTATCACAACTCAACTAATCTCGTTTTATTCTTGAATTAATTTTAAAATAAAAAAGTTTTTTAAAATAAATAAATAAATAAATAAATTAAGCTAACAAATGAATAAGCTAAAATGAATAACACATATATATGATAAATAATAATAATAATAAACGAAAAAAATTAAGCAAGCTTACCTTCAAGACGTATAAAATGTTATACTCAAAGAAGTTGGTGCACAGGGCCCCACGTGTTCTCTTGAATCAAACTTTGAAAAACAATTCACTTACAAGATTTTTTTTTTTGCTAAAGTCCTCGAACTCTTATACTTAGTATTAAGTCCAAGTGTATAAATTTTTTTGGATCCCCCAAAACAAATGAGAATCACCCCTTTATATAAGAGGAAGGGAGGGAGAAAGAATACGACTTCTTCAATGTAAGACTTAGTGATATAATGAATCTAGACACCTTAGTTTTTTCAATTTTTTTTTTTTTTTTTTTTGAAGATTTTCATTCATTTTTTCCAAGTTTTAGATTTTTTAGTGGACTTGAGCTTTGTAATTAATTTTTTTTCATTTTCTGAATATCTTTGATGACCTAGATAAAATTAGATGTTCACAAATACGCAAGTTAGTGATGAGTCATGTAATTAATAAATGTTAAAATATCAAAATTTAAGTAATATAAATATAATCTTACGTAACGTTTCAAGAGTATATAATAATTTCTCAACTTTACAGATGCTTACTTACTAATTTTTTTATAAAGATCAACATGGCTTCGCCACTAGTAGCAATAGGCGCAACATGGCAAGAGTGTTGGTGACTTGATGCCACATGCCGGAAATATAAGGGAATGAATGTGAAAATTATTACATGTTTTTGAAGTGCTAAATAGGATTGTGCTTACACCATTCACGTTTAAACATTTTTACCTTTATTAAGATGGGGCTCACCACTAACTTATATATATTTTTTATTTAAAATAAAGATTGAGATAATAAATATACAAGTTAGTAATGAGTTATATCATTAATGAATGTTAAAATATCAAAATGTGAATGGTGGATCTTGTCATATCAAAATGTGAATGGTGGATCTTATCATTAATAAATGCTGAAATATTAAAATGTGAGTGGTGTAAGTAAAAACTTACATGACCTTCTAAGAACTTGCAATAATTTCTCGAGCAAAGCATTGACATGCTTAGTTTTTTTTTTAATTAAAGCACATTTAGTTTTAATATTAAAAAATGGTAATAATTTTTTACATCGAAATTAATTAAAAAAATTGAAAAATTAAGTCTACTTACACTAATTTAGACAAGGCTCTATAAAATTTTCAAGTGTTCTCATCAATAGCTACTTAAAGAAGAGAAAATAACAAAAACTATAAAATTTATTATAACATAGTTTTCCTTAATAAATTGCTCTCTACTTTTCCATAAAAATCTTCCTATTTTATTTCCTTTTAAGAGATATTTGTAACATTTCGAAAATTCAAGAAAAGTATGTGTATTTTTTATTCAGTTTTTATAATGTATATTTTATTATAATAAAAATAAATAATTTATAAATAAACAGTACTTGATTTAAATTTCCTATAATTTAAGAGGGAAGAAAAGTTGAAACTTGAAGATAGAAACCCGTGAAAATAAAATGTCAATTAATTGAGGAGATAATTATTGAAGAGATAATTATGAAGAAGATAAAGAGAAGAAATGTGAGAAAAAAAAGTTAGATAAGAGGACATGTGATAGTCATTGAGATAATACATGTGGCCACACGAAAATGCGAGCATGATTGGAATTTTACTACTCTCAAGAAATAGTGTTCTCATTTATAATATAAGGGCAAAAGGGGTTGGATAAATAAGTATTACAAAAATCACACACAGAAATAAAAATATAATTAAAATTTTATTATTCTTAAGAAAGAGTGCTCTCATTTATAATATAGGGGTAGGAGGGGTTGGATTGACAAGTATTACAAAAATCATACACGAAAATGAAAGTATGATTAAAATTTCACCACTTTTAAAAAAGAATACTTCATTTATAATATAAAGATAGAAGGGGTAGATTAACAAGTATTACAAAAATCATAAGACTTTAGTGTCTTTTAAAGAGAAAATATTATTTCTCATGCTCTTTTATTCTCTAATCGACCAAAGCTTACCTTTTTATTAGCCATAGCTACTCACCAATTTTTTTTTAACTATTACTTAAAATTTTGAAAGCATTGGAACTTTTATTTTTACTTTAAGAAAGTGGTGGAATTTTTTGATTTATTACGTAGTTATTATTATTTTTGTTTCTCTATTGTTTTTCTCTACTTTAGGTAACATATTTTTTATTTTCTTAAAATTCTTTGCTTTTTCTTCCATAATTTCTTTTGTCGGATTGATATTAGAATTTTTTTAATTATTGTTCTCTTTGTATATCTATAATGCTTTTAGTTCTTGCTTTTGTTGTTTAAGTTTATTGATAATTAGAATTTAAACTCGTGTAATATAATTTTATTAAAAAAATTAAGTGATATGATTATAATTATTTATAAATTGATAGAACAATATGATGATAAGTATAATTTTTTAATAAAGTATACTGATATGGATAAATTTCTTAAAAAAAGTTACTTCTTAATATAAACACCAAAATTTCTCAATTAAAATAACAAAAAATTAAGACAAATTTAAAAAATCTTTCGACAAATCTTAATTTACTTCTTAAAAATTCTGTTATTATCTAATTAATAGGGATAACTTCAGAAGAAAATACTTGTGTTTTTTTTTAACCTCGAAGATATGTCTCTCCTGTCATTTGTTGTTATCTTTTTACATGTGTACCAAGACATGTCACAAATATTGCCACACGGAAATACAGGGTAGGACACTTAATAAAAAATACAACCACCTAAAAGTACATAAATTATGTAAATTAAGTTAATTAATAATTAATAAATTATTATTTTTAATATAAAATTATTATATTGCATAAAAATTTATATAATTATTTAAATGTTAATTAGTCTAATTTATCCAACTATATAAATAAAGTATAGATAATGAAAACAGAGAGAACAAATAGAGAATTGGTGGAAATCATCGATTCTATTTTTGTATGTACTGAAATTATTGTTCTAATTACAAATGAACTATTCTATTGCTATATATACAGCTATGTAACTAACAACTATGTAACTAACTATCATTTACAGCTGGCAATCTAACTAATTGCTTAATTAAATACAATTAGCTGAAACAAACTTTCAGTTAATAGTTAATACCCCCCTCAAGTGGGACTATGTACATCACAAAGGCCCAACTTGAACAAAATCGAATTAAAGGAAGTAGAATGGAGAGGCTTAGTAAATATGTCTGCAAGCTGAGAAGAAGAAGGCACAGGCAGTAGATGAATCAGCTTGGAGTTGATCTTTTCTCTAACAACATGACAATCCAACTCTATGTGTTTGCTCCTTTCATGAGAGGTTGGATTGTGAGCAAGGTATATTGCTGACTTATTATCACAGTAGACAGATGTAGGCTTTGAGAATCGCAGCTGAAGATCATCAAACATGTAGTGCAGCCACTGTAACTCACAGGTTAAAGAGGCTAATGCTCCATATTTTGCCTCGGTAGAAGACCTTGAAACTGTCCCTTGCTTCTTTGATTTTCAAGAAATAAGTGAAGAACCTAGCAAGATACAGTAGCCCGTGACAGAGCGCCTGGTATCAGGGCAACATGCCCAATCGGAATCAGCAAATCCATGAAGTTTAAGGTCACTTGAAGCAGAAAAGAATATGCCCTTGGCTGGAGAATTTTTGATGTATTTGAGGACCTGTTGAGCAGCTTGAAAATGAGGAATCTTTGGATTAGAAACAAACTGGCTGAGATGTTGCACCGAGAATGAAAGATCAGGTCTAGTTGTGGTGAGATATAATAATCTACCAATTAACCTTCTATATGAAGAGGCATCGAGCAGAGGAGTCTCTTCCTGAGGAGACAACTTTGTGGAAAGGTTAAAAGGTGTGCAGGCAGGTTTGGAAGCTAAGGATCCAACATCTTCTAACAGCTCCAAAGCATACTTTCTTTGATTAAGCATAATTCCAGATTTAGATTCAAGACCTAAGAAGTACCTCAGCTGGCCTAAGTCTTTTATGCAGAATTTGATGTCTAAAAACTGCTTGACAGATTGAATTTCACTGAGGCAATTACTAGCCAATACAATGTCATCAACATAGACTAATAAGGCAGTGAAATTTGGACTAGTAGACTTCACAAATAAGGAGTGGTCAGCCTGAGACTGAGAATAGCCAAGAGAAAGCAGAGCAGTGGACAGTTTTGAGTACCATTGTCTACTGGCTTGTTTTAAACCATAAAGGGATTTGTGAAGCTTGCATACTTGAGCAGGATTGGAGTTAGAAAAACCAGGAGGAAGAGTCATATACACCTCTTCATTGAGATCACCATGCAAGAAAGCGTTATTGACATCCAATTGCTCAAGATGCCAACCTTTAATTGCTACCAAAGCAAGAAGAACTCTAATCGTTGTGAGCTTTGCCACTGGAGAAAATGTGTCAAAATAGTCAACACCCTCTGTTTGGGTGTAACCTTTAGCTACTAACCTAGCCTTGTACCTCTCAATGGAACCATTAACATGATATTTAATTTTATACACCCACTTGCAACCGATTGGGGTTTTACCAGGAGGCAAATTAACAATAGACCAAGTGTTGTTTTTGGCAAGAGCTTATAACTCAGCATCCATGGCCTTATTCCAACAATCAGACTTGGAGGCTTGGTGAAAAGTCTTAGGTTCAGTGATGGAGGAAATACCACAATAGAAATGTTTGTATGTAGAAGAACAATTATCATATGAAAGACAAGAAGAAATGGGATAAATGGAATTACCTAAAGATGCATTGGTACAATTGCTAGTTGAAAGAGAGCAGTGATAGTCCCTGAGATAGCTAGGTGGTTGTTTGATTCTGGTAGATTGCCTTACAAGAGCAGAATCAGCCATAGGCTGAGATGAAGAAGATTCTGCTACTGAAGAATCTAATATAGCAGTAGGTTGTGTGGAAATAAATGGAGAAGATGTAGTTATTGGTGGAATAGGAGGATCATCATACAAAGGGTTTGTGGAAGAATGATCTGCTGCAGCATCAGTTTTGGAACTAGATGGCTGAAATGGAAAATGTTGTTCATAAAAAATGAGATTTCTAGAAACAAACAAGGCATTAGAATTAAGGTCATATAGAATGAATCCTTTGATACCTTCTTTGCGACCAAGAAAAACAGCTTTTCTTGCTCTAGAATTAAATTTGGTTCTATGTGCTTGTAAAGTGGAGGCATAAGCCAAACAACCAAAAACTTTGAGATGCACTAAGGAAGGAGGTTGTTTATGAAGCACTTCAAAGGGGGTTTTGGACTTCAAAAGTGGTGTTGGAATGCAGTTTATGAGGTGGACAGCATGCTGGACACTGAAGTTCCACATGGTTAATGGAACATGAGATTGAAAGGACAAAGCCCTAGCTACATTTAAAATGTGTTGATGTTTTCTTTCAACCACCCCATTTTGTTAGGGTGTTTCAACACATGATCTATGATGTAGAATGCCTTTAGAGAGAAAGAATTTTGTCATGGCAACAAATTCAGATCCATTATCAGATCTGAAGCATTTCAAAGTTGTGTGAAATTGGTTTTCAATATAAGCAACAAAGTTTTGTAAATGAGTGCTAGTTTCATCTTTGGTTTTAAGAAAAATAACCCAAGTAAACCTAGAAAAGTCATCTACAAGGGTAAGAAAATATTTATGGCCAAGAAATGATGGTGTAGCCAAAGGGCCCCACAAATCAGCTTGCAAAAGATAAAAAATAGCAGCAGATTTGGTTATACTATGAGAAAATGGCAACTTTTTCTGTTTAGCAAAATGACAAGCATCACATGGTGCTAGAGTATCATGGTAAGAAATGAAAGGAAATTGTCTAGAAATGATTTGCAAACTAGAATTGGAAACATGACCTAGTCTTAGGTGCCAAACATAACCAGAATCATGGGAAACAGAATTACAAACAGAATTCTGTGTTACAGAATCAAGTGCAGAAGCAGATTTTGCTGGGCAGTGGGAAACACCCTCTATCACATACAATCCTCCATATAGTCTAGCTGTACCAATCATCTTCCTGGAATGGTTCTGCAAAATATGACACTGATTAGTAAAGAATGAGAGGAAACAATCATTGGTTTTGGTTAATTGAGAAACAGAAATAAGGTTGATGCTGAATTCTGGAATATACAACACATCATAAAGAATCAGAGAATTAGACAATTTGACAGTGCCCGAAATGGTAGCATGTGTTTTGTTTCCATTTGGAAATGAAACCAGAATCGGTTTTATTCTCTTGAAATTAACAAAAGAATGAAAATCAAATGACATGTGATCAGTTGCACCTGTATCAATGATCCAAGTGTGAGAATGCTTACCATTTGGCAGTGTGGAAGCAGAATTGAGTGCAAAAGAATTAGTGGTTACTGAATTGGACAAGTGAGCAGAAGGTTTGGTGTCAGAACCCAAGTTTGATTGCTGCAATAAGGCAAGAATGCCTTGAACCTGTTCTCGTGTAAAACCAGAAACTGAACTCTGATTGATCTGACTGTTTGTAGTGTTGGCCTGAGAAGAAGAATTTGCAGGTTCTGAAGAATCAGTAGAGGTGTAATTGGCCTGACTTTTGCCCTTAGATTTGTAGCCAGGAGGGAATCCATGCAATATGAAACAAGTATCAATTGTGTGGTTTGACCTACCACAGTGAGTGCAAACGCGATTCTGGCCAGAGTGATTCTTGTTATAAGGATTTGAAGCCTTTCCTTTGCCATTGTAAGATGCCTTATTCCCATAACCAGAACCAGAACCAGAATTGTTCCCATAACTAGAACCAGAATTGTTATTACCAGAATTGTGAGTCTCTTTGCCTGCATAATTGGACTGTGAAACATTGACTGCAAGAGCCAAAGAGTTATCAGCATTGGCTTCATGATTAGCATGACTGAGTAATTCTCTTTCCTGCTGTATAACTAGAGAGAAAGCCTTGTCAACATCAGGTAATGGGTCCATGGCCATGATCTATGATTTAGTGTGAATGAATTTGTCATTTAAACCTTTCAAGAACCGAATGACATAGTCTTGTTCCCTAAAAGTTTTCATGGAAGCATAACCTCCACAAGAACAAGGAATGGAGCATTTACAGTATGCAATGGGACGATAATCCTCAAGTTCATCCCAAAAAACTTTCAATTGTGTGAAGTATTCAGATACATCAAGATTTCCCTATCTAAATCGATACAGTTCTTCCTGAATGTCAAAGATGCGAAAAATATCACCTTGTGAAAACCTGGTGCGCAGGTTTTTCCAAACTCCAGCAGCAGTAGAAATGGAGAGAATAGACCTAGCAATGGATTCAGAGCAGGAACGTTGAATCCAGAAAATAACCATAGTGTTGCAACGCGTCCAAGGAGTGAACAGAGGATCTATAATCGGTGGCTTAGGAAGAGTGCCATCAATAAACTTCTCCTTGTTCTTGGAAATTAGGGCGAGCATCATCAATCGCGCCCAATTATGGTAATTCTTGTTATCAAGAAGTGGCATAACCAGTACCACTGAAGGATTTTCATTCGGATGCAAATAATATGGATTCGTAGCATTTGAAGCATAATAAGAGTAATTTGAAGGAATCGCCATGGATGTAATGGAAGAAGAAAACCTAGAATCGGAAATGTAGAAACGCAGAATTGCAAATTCAGAATTGCAAACGCAGAATTGCAAGATCGCAAATGCAGAAACGCAAGATTTGTGAAATGAGGGTAATGCACAAAAAACAACGATGTGCAAGAACGAATGAGAAGTGCGGAAGCGAATCAGATAGCGAATGATACCATATAGATAATGAAAACAGAGAGAACAAAGAGAGAATTGGTGGAAATCATCGATTCTATTTTTGTATGAACTGAAATTATTGTTCTAATTATAAATGAACTATTCTATTGCTATATATACAGCTATGTAACTAACAATTATGTAACTAACTATCATTTACAGCTGACAATCTAGCTAATTGCTTAATTAAATACAATTAGCTGAAACAAACTTTCAGTTAATAGTTAATATAAAGTTTACAAAATATAAAACAAATTGAGTTTGCTAATTGCATTAGTTGTAATAAAAAACATGAGAACTTTTTCCATATATAATTTTTTTTTCTTTACCCTCTATCTCAATATTTCTTTTTTTGTTTTTCAATTCTCTTTCTCTTTACTTATTTTTTTAAAATGAAGGGTTAAGATCAACGAGCATAGGAGAAATTTTCTGAAACACACTTGTCCAGCTCATGCGGTGATGGACGTAATGTAGATTATTAAAGTCTTCAATATAATAAATTGACTTCATAGGAGAGTCTCTGTTTCTTAATAAAATAAAAAGTGAATTTATGAATAAATGAATTAGTTTAAAATAAAGAAAACAAAATCACTACAACCACAACTTTTGTTTGCAAGTTACATAGGTTGCAGTAAAAAAATCTTTCCAAGCTTTCATGCTACAATGGACATAACGTCCTTTATTGACGACGACTTAGATATAAAAAACCAATCTTCGATAATTTTATTTATTTTCAACACATTACTTTTCACACTATATAAAATTATTAATAAAGTATAAATTTATGATTAATAACGATTATAGAAATTAATTAATAAATATGTAAAAAATTAATTAATAAAAAATGACTAATAACGTATATAAATTAATTAATAGAATTAGATTAAAAGAATTATATATTTTTATATATTTATTAATTAATAATTTATACTTCATTAATTAATTTTTATAAAATATTAAAATAAATATAAATACTATTTGAGATGACATGATCATTATGCATAAAAATCTGACTATGTCTATTATTGGTGAAGAACTTTTTTCGTATACTAGAAGGAAGAAATTTCTCTTTACACTCCAGCTCAACTATTATTATTTTTAATTCTCTTTTTCTCTACTTATTTTTCTAAATGAAGAGTAGAGATCAACTTGAAACTACGGGTATACAAGAAATTTTCTAAAAAGCACTTATCCAACTTATGCTATGATGAACGTCATGTACATTATTAAAGACTTTAATATAATAAATTGACTTCATAAAAAGGTCTCTGTTTCTAAATAAAATAAAAAGTGAATTTATGAATAAATAAATTATTTTAAAATAAAGAAAACAAAATCACTGCAGCCACAAGTTTTGTTTGCAAGTTACACAAGTTGCAGTAAAAAAATCTTTCCAAGCTTTCATGCATGCTGCAATGGACATCACGTCCAATATTGACGACGACAGAGATATAAAAAGCTGACTTTGTCTATTATTGGTGAAGAACTTTTTCCGTATATCAGAAGGAAGAAATTTCTCTTTGCACTCCATCTCAACTATTATTTTTTTAAAATCTCTTTCTCTCTACTTATTTTTTTAAAATGAAGGATAAAGATTGACTTGAAACTACGTCCATACGAGAAATTTTCTAAAAAACACTAATTCAGCATATGCTATGATGAACGTCATGTACATTATTAAAGACTTCAATATAATATATTGACTTCATAAGAGGGTCTGTGTTTTTAAATAAAATAAAAAAAGTGAAATTATGAATAAATAAATTATTTTAAAATAAAGAAAACAATTGACGAAGACTAAGATATAAAATCTGACTATATCTGTTATTGGTGAAGAACTTTTTGCGTATACCAGAACGAAGAAATTTCTCTTTACACTCCATCTCAACTATTATTATATTTTTTAACTCTCTTTCTTTGTGCTTAATTTTTTAAAATGAAGTGTAGAGATCGATCTGAAATTACGAACATACAAGAAATTTTCTAAAAATTACTTGTCCAGCTTATGCTATTATGTACGTCATGTACATTATTGAAGACTTCAAAATAATAAATTGACTTCATGGTCTTTGCTTTTAAATAAAATAAAAAGTAAATTTATGAATAAATAAATTATTTTAAAATAAAGAAAATAAAATCACTGCAACCACAAATTTTGTTTGCAAGTTGCACAAGTTTGCAATAAAAATATCTCTCCAAGCTTTCCATTATTGACCAAGACTTGGATATAAAAAACTGACTTTGGCTGAATCATTGCAAAATTGTAGTCCTCGATGCAATACAACAGTTCTGCATTCCTATCTCTAGCTCTTTGATTTCGTGATAACCATGGCTGACTTATTCCTCTTCAGCATCGCGGAGTCACTGATAGAGAAGTTTGCTTCTCATGCATATGAAGCAGTTTCTCAGGTGATTGGTGTATACGACGATCTGCGAGATATCAAGCAGACTTTATCATTTATCAAAGCTGTGCAACTGCAAAATCATCTAAGAAATAAACTTGCCGGTCAAAAGTTCCTACTCGTATTGGACGACGTATGGAATGAAGATCGTGCTAAATGGATTGAGTTGAGGAATTTATTACAAGTGAGTGCTGAAGGAAGTAAAATCATAGTGACTACACGTAGTCACTCGATCGCTTCCATGATGGGCACCATTCCCTCTCACATTTTAGAAGGCCTTTCTTTGGAGGATTCATTGTCTTTGTTTGTCAAATGGGCATTTAAAGAAGGAGATGAGAAAAAGTATCCAGATTTGGTAGAGATTGGGAGAGAAATTATAAAAAAATGCAGAGGGATTCCTTTGGCCCTAAGAACATTAGGGAGTTTACTATTTTCAAAACTTGAGATAGATGAGTGGAAATCTGTGAGAGACAATGAGATTTGGAATTTGCCACAAAAAAGAGATGACATTTTACCAGCATTGAAAATAAGCTATGATCAAATTCCATCCTATTTGAGGCAATGTTTTGCTTTGTTCTCCCTTTATTCAAAGGATTATCAATTTAATAGTTTTGTGGTTACATCGCTTTGGGGTGCAATAGGTCTCCTTCCATCACCAAACAAAAATAAAACTTTGGTAGATGTTGCAAATCAATATTTGTATGAACTTTTGTCAAGATCTTTCCTTGAAGAATTTTTCAACTTCGACACTTTCTATAGTTTTAGAATACATGATTTAGTGCATGATCTTGCACTCTATGTTGCAAAAGATGAGTGCCTACTGGTAAATTCCCACATCCAAAATATACCTGAGAATGTTCAGCATCTATTTTTTACTGGAAACGATTTGCTTGGCAAATCTTCCACCCCAAAATCAACAGGTGTGAGAACCATACTACTTCGTTTTCCTGGAGTGGGAGCCAACGATAAAGCTTTCTTGAATACATGGGTGTTAAGGTGCAAATACTTGCGAATTTTGGAGTTAAGTGATTCTACATATGAGACTTTGCCCAAATCCATTGGTAAGTTGAAACATTTAAGATATCTCTGTCTTACTAATAATAAAGAAATAAAGAGACTCCCTGATTCTATTTGCAAGCTCCAAAATTTGCAAGTTTTGAATCTTACTGGATGTACGGAGCTTGAATCATTGCCCAAAGGATTAAGAAAGTTAATCAGTCTCCGACATTTGACGATAACCACAAAGCAATCTGTTTTGCCTGAGAATGACATTGCAAACCTGAGTTCTCTTGAAGTTCTACATGTTAGATCATGCCACAATCTGGAGTCTTTGTTTGTAGGGATAAAACTCCCTACTCTTAAAGTATTGAAAGTTGTTAGTTGTGGGAGTCTAAAGTCTCTGCCACTTGATATTGACCATTTTCCTCAATTAGAGACTTTGGCAGTTGGGAACTGTGACAATTTGGAATTGTCAGGGGGACACGACAACCAAAACTCCAATTTGAGGTTAAAATTTATAGGTATTGTATCATTGCCACAGCTGGTGACCTTGCCTCATTGGCTTCAAGCATCTGCGAACACATTACAATCCTTGTTAATTCTTGATTGTGACAAGCTTGAGGTTCTTCCTGAGTGGCTGTCAAATATGAGTTTTCTAAAATATGAGTTTTTAAGCTTGATGTCTCTCCCGAATGATATCGATCGCCTCACTTTCCTTGATAGGTTGTTAATTAGAGGTTGTCCTGAATTAATTAGAAAATGGCTGTCGCAAGTTGGAGAGTATTGGCCCAAGATATTACACATCAAGCAGGTGAGGTTTGCTCCATAAGATCTGGAGTAAGAATTAGTGGAAGAGGAAGAGGACACAAGCAGATTTGTTACGTTTTACGTACTGCAAGTCCAAATGATGGAAGCAAAAATGGTGGCAGAATATGACACTTTTTCTCATTATATTTGAATTTGAATGCCGATGCAATAATTGCAAGTTGTAACAGTATAGCCGTTTTATTACCACGGAGATTCTTACCTAAATTATGGTATTTAACTTGGGTATACTAAATCAATAAATTATTAATATATTATTAATTGTTATTAAATAAATATAGATTATTTTTAGCTGATTAACTATAATTAAGTTAATAAAGTGCTTCACAGCTGTTTTACACATTTACTATTAAATAAGTTATTTAATCTGTAAAAATATAATTTCTCTTTTAATTTTTGTAATTAAATGCATACTGTACTTATGTCTAATCTTCGTGAGTGCTACTTGTGTTTTAAACTTTCATTTTTCATCTTGTTAAGTATGTTATGCACGGGAGGATCGTTCTCATTTTTTCCTAGTAACCTAAGAATTTAAATTTCAACTAAAATCTTATACAAATTGAAAAGTTATGTTGAATTTTTTCATTTTATAAGAACTTGTATATGCTACTTAATTTTAAATATAAATTATTTTTTTTTTTACAAATAAATATTGTCATTTTCTTTCAAAAAAAAAAATACTATCTTCTTACTTTTTTATTCAGCTAAAGAAAAAGACTATCGTTTTATTTTTTATAAAGTGAAATTTTATTTTTCTTATTAATAAATACTTTTTTTTTACTTTTTAAAAGTGTGATTTTATATATAATTTAGATTAATGTAATGAATACTAACTTCTTATTTTTATATAGTTTGTTATCACCAAATACATATCATAAAAACTTATTGATACGCGTAAAATATACTAAGAGCAAATGCACTCTATCGTCAAGTAATATAGGACTTAAGTCTCAATTATCGATTCCACGAGGAATAAGTGATAATTACTAGATTCATAAAATCCTTTGTTATCCAGACAATCGAAAGTGTATGAATAAATTCAAGATAAAATCAAAATAACAAATAAAGAAAAGCAATGAGCAATCAAACTGAGAATAGATAATCAGTGAAAGAGAGACTAGAGTACAAGATTTACTTGAATCCAATTATTCAGATTTTTTCTTTTATGATGTAAGGTAATTATTTTGTCAATATTCTCTTACATGCTATTGAATCCCAATGGTCATGGATGAAATAATATTCTATTCCTAAATTAAATCACATATTTGGTCATTTAGTTGAATTAATTAGGAATGCATTAAGTTTTAATTCGAGATATAAATCAACATACTTGTCAATTCTATTAGTAAGAAAAATTGATGTTTGGTCTCATTCACCAATCTAATCCTAGGCTTACTATATAGATCCACTCATTGAATGCGGATAGTCACCGGTCAAATAATGAATTAACACATGCCAAAAGTGATCAGGTTATGACAAGAATGCAAGCAATATGATAAACCCTAAAGAAATTACTTTGATCAAATTAGAAATCAAACCCAAATAATTAGGAAAACAAGATCTTCCATAGCCCTAGCTATGAGTTTAGCTACTCATGTTCAATACAAACAAACTCATATCAAGATACAAATTCATGGAAAGAAAACCCAAAGAAAGGAGAAAACTAGAAAGAAAAAGAAATCAAAACACTTTTAATAGAGATTATGATCTTCAAGTCTTCAAGAATTGAATCCTCCTTCGAAGCCGTCCTCTAAGGTCTACTACTGCAAAATAATTTTCTCAAGATTAATTTTTTTTTTGTGTAAAGTGCTTAATGTCTCTCTGTGTGTGTATTGAATTTGGCGTAACTTTTCCGATTTATTGAAAATCACATGTTCAGTTACGCAACCAGTGCCTAGACGCTCAGTTTTGAGCGCTCAAGCACTCAACCACTTAAGTCCAGATGTGCGCTGCTACCTCCTGGCGCTCAAGCGCTCCAACACCCAGTGCTTAAGCGCTATGGGCGCTCAGGCGCTCAACTCTGAGCGCTCAACCGCTGGACACTGATACAAAATTCTTCTTTTCTTTTGCTTCTTTGAACATCCAGTCTTCTCCATGAATAATTACCTGACAAAAACACACAAAACACTTAATAAAAACATAATCAAACAATACTAAAAATATAACAAAAATTACGAACAAAATTCAATTAAATTAAATAAAAAGAATATAAAAAATCAAGGAATTGAACCATAAAAATATGACATGTTGACGGTTCATCAACTCCCCCGCACTTGAGTTTTGCTTGTCCTTAAGCAAAGAATAGGGATCAACAACAAGATCAAATTCAACATCAAGAAATATGAATCAAAGGAAAATTTCACAATTAAAAGAAATTCGAGCTCAGCAATCAAATTCAATCAAGCAAGATCATTTAACACTTAAACAATTAGAAGCTTGAGTCTAACTTGTAACTGTTCTCTTCACCAAATATCTAAGATCACTCATCTTTCCATCACTCAAGTGTTTAAAGGACAAAGAGATCACTCAAATTTCTCTTGAAATATGCAATACCATAGGCTTGTTTATCAATCTCATCTTCACTTTCAAGTTCACATTCAACATAAGAATCAAAAGGACTTTCCTTTGGTTGTAACGGGACCAAGGGTATAATGGAAGGTAGGAAAAAGATAAATAAGGGTAAAGAATACTCATGGATAAATCAATACAAAACAAAATCAGGCTGAAAAGATGACAGATAGAGCATAATGCATAAAGATATAACAAATTATCACTTTCAACCCAATATTCTCATTATTCTTCACCAACAGTTCTTTTCTTTCTTCTTTTTCCATTTTTCTTCTTTTTTTTCAAACTTTTCCCTTTTTTTTCATTTCATTTTTTTAACCCTTGAAAACAAAAACAACCTTTTTATAACTTCTCAATTAACATATCAATTACTCTAAAGAATTCAACCTGATTATTCAATTGAGTATTTAAAGAAATCAATTTCAGGTTCAAATAGGGCAACGAAGGGATTATTTTATCAATGCAAAGTCAAGAAAGAATTAAGCCTAATTGCCTTAATCATGTTCAAGTATGTATGTAAATCATTAAAGCCTCAACAAGATATTAAAGCAAGTTCTAGCGCACATCAATTAAGAGAAAACTCATTCCAGAAGAAAAAATAGGATTTTGTTTATGAAAAATCCAATCATTAAGACTCAAAACTCACTTTTTGGCTAGAGTTAATAAAGAGAACAAAAACAAGCAAACATGACTAATTTTTCAACTAAGATGCTAAATTTCACTTTACTTCATTGAAAAAGATTGTTTCACACATTATCAGCTCATGAGTAATGGAATCCCCTTTAAAACGTATCTCCATCAGCTCAAAATAAATCAAGAAATTAACACACAATTCCAACTTAATTACCAACAATACTCAAGTGTTCATCAAATTTTTTTTTTTGCATAAAAATCACCAAAATTTTTGTAAAAGTACCTCCCCCCACACTTAAGATAAACATTGTCCTCAATGTGGAAGAAAAAGAAATAAAGGGGGTAAAGAAAAGAACAACACAACCTGATTGACAATGATACAATGTCAGGCATAGAAAAAACACAAGAGTCGGCAAGAAGAATGAATCTGAAAAATAAAATCTCAAAACACATGAGTAGCATCTAAACGAAAAACAAAATTAACAAAAACAACTAAAATAAAATAAAGAAAGAAGAAACACAGGTTGCTTCCTGTGAAGCGCTTGTTTTAACGTCATAGCTCGACGTTGCCTTTTTCAGATAAATCAAGGTGGTTTAAAGAAAGAGAAATAAGAGGACACCTTCTTCTTTTCAAAGTAGTGCCTCCTTCCTTCGCCCATGACCTTGGGATTGCTTTTATTAGCATTCTAAACTTGACAAAAGCTTGGTTGTCCCAATTGTGCTTTAACTCCACTAGGCTAATGTGGTCGCACTTGATCAACAGATGAAGGGCCAATTCATGAAGAAGTAGGGAATATAGGAGGACCTTTATCTATTTCAGCAGCTTGACTTTTCAAAAGATCAACATCAACATTATATGATGGTGGGGGTCTTTGATAGCTAAAGTTTTCTACTTTTTAACTAGAACAAAATTGATAGGAGCATGGAGATTTTACATTGGGGAAGAGTTAGCCTTCCTAAAGACATTAATGGTCATATAATCTCCATCCACTCTCAAAATGAGCTCACTCTGAGGCACATCAATTACAGCTCCTGAAGTGGCCAAAAATAGTCTTCCAAGAATGAGAGAAATATAAGCATCCTCTTCCATATTGAGCACCACAAAATCAACTGAGAATATGAATTTATCCACCTTCACCAAAACATTATCCACCACACCACGCGGATAAGTGATGGATCTATCAGCCAACTGTAGTGAAATGTTGGTAGGCTTCGGTTCCTGCATTCCCAATTTCTTAAACACAGAGAAAGACATCAAATTAATAGTAGTACCCAAATTGTTGGGAATTGCGGATCAAAATATCTCGCAGCGGAATAATAGGATTCCCACACAGGATCCATGCGAAAAGTCCATAATCCGAGTTTTTTTTAAAATTTACCTCTTGAAGCGTGATAAACACAAGCGATGTGAATCACCAACACCGTAATAGCGACGATGTTTCTGCGGTATCCACACGAACAGACTTGCAAAAGGAGTGACGCCTCTGTTTTGCGGTGCTAGCTGTGAATAGAAGAGAAGAACCTTTCACTGTCTCTCACTCACTTTCTTAGGTGCGGCTAGGGTTGTGATGTAACATCTATAGCAGCCCCCTTAACAATACTATTTATAATAGTGGCTGCCTTAAGTGAGTGTGAGCAGTAGCAAGGTAAGCTGTGTAACCCTAAAACCCATCTGTCATGAGTTAGGCCCACAATTGAATCCGAGTCCAACTTGGATCCTTATTGCTCCAATTTAGTCTGTTCTAAGTGTGTGACCCTGCAGGTTCTTATTACGTTGGCAGTAATATTAAAATCTCATTTTAATATTACAAGCGATGTGGTATCTAGCAACACGTCGTCTGCTACCCAAGTAATAAGAATGTCGGTGATTTGACATAATCTTTCCGTGACTAATGTTTCTGTGTCGTTTAGTCCCTTTGTCAAGATATCTAGATTGAACACAAGGCATGAAATGCGTCACCCTTGTATAGTCCAATCATTTGTTTCCTGATACTCGAGTAGACTTTGTAACAATAAATGAGATCAATATCTCATATTGACTCATTTGAGCATGGCCATGCATTTCGCGAGCTCACTCAATCGGGGGCCCGAAGATATCGCTCCTGTTATGTAGGAGTGACAAATTCCATCTAGGTCACTCACATCCCTCTGCATGATTTGCGGTATGTCCAATAACCAACTTTATAATCACCTTGTTACAGATGACGTTTGATGGCATTAAAACACACAACTCCTCATGTAGGAATCGTAGTGATTTCAGGTCAAAGGACCACAAACACCATTATCACTATGAGAATCGCTTATGACACTCACGTAACGATCCATGTAGCATTCTCATGGTGGGTCAGTCCAGTACATCATTACTCTAATATGTACCAATGTGAAGACTTGATATCTCATATCCATGACCCGTGAGATGCGGTCATCAGTCTCTACACATACTAGTCTCAATGTATTATTGTTGTCCTAATTTACAATAATACTTGACTAGGGACATTTAAGAATAGTGTTGTAACCAAAAGGATCTCACGATCAAGTCATCCACTTGATGTCCTATGGCATCAAACTTACTATTTTAAGGACTTTATTATGTTTATAAAAAAAGAACACAATAAATGAAATGCCTCATATATAAAATAGCATAATAGAATATATGTAAATACAGAAAATGTATTAGCCTCTAGGGCATACACCAACACAAATCACATAATGTCTTCTCAAAATATGAATTACCAATAGAGCAAGGAATAGTAAAACTCTCTGGATCCTTTAATTTCAGAGGTAACTTCTTCAAAAGAATGACAGAACACTCCTCATTAAGACATACCGTCTCAAATTCCTCAAGCTTACATTTTTTTGTAAGTATTTGATGATCACATATTTGATACATTAATAAGCCTTCATTTTTAGTCATTTACACTCTCCATGTACTTAATTGATTGATTTTAATTATGTTTTGTAAGTTTGGACTCAAATTGGACTTAATTGAATTTTTTAGCATAATTTACGTCTTACGTTGTTTCTGTATTTGGGCTATATCTTGGGATGTATGTAGTCAAATGAGGTGAATCTGATGGCATTTGAAAGATAAGAGAGAGTTCTATAACTTTTATGAAGACCTTAAAGGTTCAATCACATGAGTAAATAACTCAAATTGGGGTTGAAGCAAGAACTAGAGTGCTTTTCCTGACAGCTTAACCTATGTGTACTGTTCATCACAGTTTTCGGGCTAGAGGTTGTCAAATGAGCTGAAATTTTGATACTAAATAGTTAAGATCCATATCTACAACTTTCATGTTGAACACTTTTCCAGAATCAGAGTCCTTAAAGGTGATATTGGGCTTGTAAATCAGAATAGAGGAGCTGTGATTGGGCCTGAGTAGTGTGCAATGATTTGAACGTATATGGAGTTATAGAAATGATATTGGACTCAAACTAAAGCCATTTGAAAGCTAACATCCAGGCCTACAACTTTCATGAAGACCACTTAGTTCAAAAATGACGAATGCAATGACTTCAGAGCTGCATGATTTCGGAGACAAGGAATCTCTATAATTTTCCACTCACCAAAAGTCATTTGGCATTTTCCACTCATTTTCCACTCATCCACCCACTAATGACTCACCACCCTTGTCATTTTGTATCTCTAATCTTCTATAAAAGGGGATCTTGGCATATCATTGAGGGTGTTAGGTGTTAGTTACCAAAATGATGCCATTTTGTTACTAGGTTTTCTTGTAGTAATTTTCCTTTATTCTAAATTAAAGTCATGTTCTTCTTCTTCTTCTTCTCTCTTTCTTTCTTCTTATCTATGAGTAACTAAGTTTTATTTTACTTGGATGAAATGGTGAAGCTCTTGGTAATAAAGTAAGGTTAGATTTATGCTTCTCTTGTGCTTAAATGATTTATATTTTCTAGTAACCATTATATGTATTATAATTTGTTTCTTATAATTTAGAAACCATCTTTGTAAAGAGGAGTTCTTGATTTGTTGTAGACAAAATATTGGCACAATGAATGCTTTAAACCATTTATAAGTGATGGTAATATTTTTAGGAAACATAATATAATTACGTATATTATTTTAAATAAACTTTTAATGTTGTATTTTTCGATTGGAACCTCCATGTTGCGAGGATTCTAATTGAGTTATAAAAGAAATTAATCTTACCTTTACTTTATTTACTAAGAGTGGATCTTTTAATCCAAGTAAATAATTTTTACCATAGTTATAAAATATTTACTTCACCTTAATTAATCTTCAACAATTCCCTGTGGATCGACTTCAGACTCTTGAGAAATTTATTACTTTAGACAACCTGCACTGGGGTTCGCAAAGCAACAATTAATCCCGCATCAAGTTTGTAGACTTGTTTGAAACTAAAAATTGTGCATCAGTATTTCCTTCAGAAACTTTGCATACTTGGGCATTTGAGAGATGACTTCAACAAACGAAATGTTAATTTGTAATTTCTTGAATATCTCCAAGAATTTGGCAAATTGCTGATCAGGCTGATTATTCTTGAGCCTCTGAGGGAATAGGATCTTGGCATATGGTGATGGTTCATAAACTGCGTTCTGCTCACAATCATTCTTCACTCTCTGCCACTTTGGTTCTTTCTTCTCAACCTCTCTTTTTTATTGACATCTTGAATTAAGACATCTTCAGTAAAGACATCATTTTTCTTTGTCTCAATTCTTGATGAGCTAGGTGCTTCAGTTACCTTCTCATCTTCATGCATTAATTTAACAAGAGTATCTCTAAGCTCTGACATTTCCTTCTTCTGGGAGGACTCCCCGAGTTCCTTACCACTTCTCAGAGTAATTGCATGGACCTGTTCTTTTAGATTAGTCTCAGTAGTGTTAGGCAATGTCCCTGGTACTCTTGCTGTCATCATTGTAGTCAACTGATTGATCTGAGTCTCCATATTCTTCATTATGGCATCTGAATTTTGCATGTATCTCATTACCAAATCTTAAAAGTTTGGCTTCTCTGCAGGTGCTTAGAAACTTGGAGGTGATTGTGGAGCTCTCTATTGATTCTACTGATAACCCTGTTGACTTCCCCATTTGAAATTAGGGTGGTCTTTCCAACTGAGATTGTACGTATTTAAATACAAATTGTACTACTGCTAGTTGGAATTACCAACAAAGTTTGCTACTTTAGGCTCGGGGGCAAATAGATTACCAACTTGGCAATTTGAACTTGTATGACCCTGTCCTCCACATGCTTCACAAATGATAGGTGGGGCTGCACTATTTGTTACCATCAAAGTCTCAACCTTCTTTGTCAAAGCTTCCAATTGACTCAGAATGGTTATAGAAGAATCAATAACATGTACACCTACTTGTTTCTTAGGAATCTGGCGCTCATTTTGCCATTGATAACTGTTCGGCGTCATTTTTTCAATCAATGCTTAGCTCTCAGTACGTGTTTTCCTCTATATTATACCTCTTGCAGCAGCATCAATGAGTGAATGATTTATAGGTAACAAAACATTGTAAAAGGTCTGAACCTGCTACCATACGGGGAATCCATGATGTGGACATCTCCTCAACAACTCTTGAAAACACTCCCAAGCTTCATAAAGAGTGTCCATTTCAAACTGCACAAAAGAAGATATATTATTCCCTAACTTAGCAGATTTAGAATGAGGAAAATACTTAACTAAAAACTATTATGTCAACTGATCACATGTAGTGATGGAACCCCTCGGTAGTGACGTTAACCATTGGCTTGCTCTGTCCCTAAGAGAGAAATGAAAAAGTCATAATCGGATTGCATCATTTGTCACTTCATTGTACTTGATAGTATCACACAACTGCATGAACCTGACCAAATACTTATTTGGACCATCCGAAGGCAATCCACCAAATTGAACTAAATTCTGAGTCATGGAGATCAATGCTGGTTTGATCTCAAAATTATTAGCCGCCACAGCTGGTCTTATAATACTCCCTCCATACCCTTCAGCAGTGGGCATAGAGTACTCAAGCTCTGCTGGGGTAACTCTTTCTTCACGGTTTACCTCAACAACTGGTTGTCTTTCCATCCTACTTATGTCTTCTGTCACAAATGTGTAATAAAAGACTGTTTCCTTAACTTGCAAGCTATTTTCTTAATTTCATGATCAAAAGCCAAATCAGGAAACTGAGATCGAGTAAGCATAAACAAAAAAAAATAGGAAGTGAAAAATTAATTAAAAATAAATATAAAATAAAATAAATAAGAATTTTAAAAAAATAAAAATAAAAATAAAATAATGAATAAAATAAAAGGGCGTCTAATTAACTAGAGTTTTTCGCTTCTAATACTACCAAACTTACTCCCCGACAACAGCGCAAAAAACTTGATACGCATAAAATATACTAAGAACAAGTGCACTCTATCTCCAAGTAATATAGGACTTGAGTCCCAGTTATCGATCCCACGAGGAATAAGTAGTAATTACTAGATTCGTAAAACCCTTTATTATCCAGACTATCGAAAGTGTATGAATAAATTCAAGATAAAATCAAAATAAAAAATAAAGAAAAACAATGAGTAATCAAACTGAGAATAGATAATCAATGAAAGAGAGACTAGGGCGCAAGGTTCACTTGAATCCAATTATTCAGATTTTCTTTCTTTTATGATGTAAGATAATTCTTTTGTCAATATTCTCTTACCTGCTTTTGAATCACAATGGTCATGGATGAAACAATATTCTATTCCTAAATTAAATCACCTATTTGGTCATTTAGTTGAATTAATTAGGAATGCATTAAACTTCAATTCGAGAGATGAATCAACATACTTGTCAATTCCATTGGTAGGAAAAATTGATGTTTAGTCATTTATTAATCTAATCCTAGGCTTACCATATAGATCCACTCATTGAATGCGAATGGTCACCAGTCAAACAATAAATTAATACATGACAAAAGTGATCAGGTTATGACAAGAATATAAGCAATATGATAAACCCTAAAGAAATTACATTAATCAAATTAGAAATCAAACCCAAATAATTAAGAAAACAAGATCCCCAATAGCCCTATCTATAAGTTTAGCTACTCATGTTCAATACAAACAAACCTATATCAAGATACAAACCCATGGAAAGAAAATCCAAAGAAATGGGAAAACTAGAAAGAAAGAGAAATTAAAACCCCTTTAATGGAGATTATAATCTTCAAGCCTTCAAGAATTGAATCATCCTTCGAAGCCATCCTCCAAGGTCTACTACTGCAAAACAACTCTCTCATGATTAAGAATTTTTTGTGTAATGTCCTCAATGTCTATCTCTGTGTGTGTTGAATTTAGCGTAACTTTTTTCCATTTATTGAAAATCACATGTCTGTTACGTAATCAGCGCCTAGGAACTCAGTTTTGAGCACTCAAGTGCTCAGCCACTTAAGTCCAAATGCGCGCTGCTACCTCCTGGGCGCTCAGTCGCTTCGGCCCTCCAACACCCAGCGCTCAGGCGCTCAACTCTGAGCGCTCAAGCGCTGGACACTGATACAAAATTCTTCTTTTCTTTTTCTTCTTTGAACATCTAATCTTCTCCATGAATAATTACTTGACAAAAACACACAAAACACTTAATAAAAACACAATCAAACACTACTAAAAATATAACAAAACTTACGAACAAAATTCAATAAAAATAAATAAAAATATGAAAAACCAATGAATTGAACTGTAAAAATATGACATGTTGATGATTCATCACTTATTATATATAGTCAATGCATATATTAACTTATTCTTTTTATATCATCTATTATCACTCAATACATATCTAAATATGCATTCTTCATTTTTTTTATTACTTTTGGCCTAAACAAATTTTTTATTGTCTGATAGCATCATATATGAATTGATGATAGCATTGCAACAAACATTATTCCCATGTCTGATAGCATTGTTAGTGCACACTAAATCAATATGTAATTGATAATAGACCATAGTTCTAAAACATTTGCAAGGTAAAAAAAAGAGTAATGTAACAACTACTAACATAATACATCCAAAGTTTTGCATAAATTTAAATTGGTACAAACAAACATTATCAATCAAACTTCTAAAAGCTCTCTAGTGAGTCATTGCATCATAGATGGTGTAGAGATTGGAGGAACACTTTGATGGCAAAGATAATCTTCTTCAGCTTCCTTTTGACACCATCCTTTCACCAATTTCTCAAACCTAGTAACAAAATGTCTTAAAGAGATGCATTTATCACCAACACCATTCAAGACATTGTTAGTACTCTCCTTCTTTGGGAAGTCTTGATTCCACAATCAAATGCATCTTTATTTAATGTTGTGCCCACCTTATGAGGAATCTTGAACAAATTGTTAAGCCATTTATGATCTTGAAGCTCATACTTGGAAATCATGAAGTCCTATGTTTCTTCAAACTCTTCTTTAGAATGACATTCTTGTAAGCATTTCTTGAATAAATGATGGAATCCACGATCATTATTTAAACAACCAAGATAAGAAGGAGCATTCTTGAAAATGTGACATAGGCATAAATAATGACGTGTATTAGGCATTACTATCTCAAGTGCTTTTGCCATTGCTTGATTTTAATCAGTAAAAATAGTCTTCGGAGCACAATTACCCATTGACTCTAAGAATGTGGTAAAAAGCCACTCAAATGAGGAGGTTGTCTCATCCGATAAAAAGGCACACCCAAACATAACATTTTGCCAATGGTGATTAACACCAACAAATGGTGCACATATCAAATTATATCTATTTGTTCGGTATGTGGTATCAAAGATTGCCATATCTCCAAAAGATTCATAATCTATTCTTGATCTTCCATCTCGCCAAAATTTTTTTGTCATTCTTCCATCTTGATCTAGTTGAACATTCCAATAAGACATTATGTCTTCATTTGCTTTATGCCTAAATTGATGAACTAAAGTATGAGAATCTCCCATTTCAATAAGTGCCTTTCTTTGCATTTGGACATAATTATAGCAATCCTTTTTACTAAAACGCAAATTTTCTGCACCACCACCCTCTTCATCCATATATGAATAAGCATCTGTAGTTCTGATTCCAGCATTTATCATTGACTTTAAAACATTTTCTTTGACAACTGAAACTAATCGTGTTGATATGAGTAAATGTCTTTCTGTAGGTGCAACAAATTCGTTGTTATGCTCAAAATTGTGTACAACTACCGTCCACACCCCTTGCTCATCAACTTTGAATCTCACCATTGCCTTACACCTTGTTCTTAAATCTCTTCTAATGTAAGCCTTCTCTTTTGATTTCTTCACATTTTTAAAACCTTCTTTTGCACAACAATATTCTTTTGTTCGAATTTTTTTAGTCCCATAAACATGTGTTTCCCTTCCTCTTCTTATACTAAATCCTATATTGAAGCCATAATCACAATACAAAGCATATGCCTCTTCTTCACTCTTCATGGTCTTTCCCAATAAAATTTGATCTTCATAAAAAATACTATGGACTTGAGAGTTAATATTGGTTGTCTCCCGATTGTTCTCCATTTCTTCATTGTCACTTGGGATTAATATTGCATTTGATTCAATTCCCATTCCTTTACAATTAAAATAATGTAAAAGTTATATATACTATCTTATAAATAAATTTATAGTTTTAAAATATATACAAGAAAAAATGAACTGAAAGAAAAAAAAAGCAACAAGGAAAATCATTTAAAAAGTTGTAAGAACTAACTATAACAAATAGAATTGTAGCAGGCTAGCAACTACAATGATGAATGAGTGGAAAAATTAAATGTCAGCAACAAATCGCTAGTAAGAATCAAGTGATCAATTGATAGCTACAATTATGAATGAGTAAAAAAAATAGCAGCAAGAATGGCAAGTGAGAATCAAGTCACAGCTACGATGACAATTACATAAAAAAAATGACGTGTTCAACTTTAATTGGAAGAAACTCTCACATAAAAAATCTGGATATATATATATATATATATATATATATATATATATATATATATATATATCCACACACACGCTATGATTTCCTATATGCTACAATTCCTATATATATATATATACACACATATGCTACGATTCCTTAAAAAATTAACTAGCAGTTATCTACCATACCAAAATGAGAGAAAATAGTTGATTATCCACATACCACTACCAGTAACTTTCTTCTTGTCTTTGTGGGAAGAGACTTCTAATAACGGAAGTAATGGGACAAAAATTTGTTTCAAGTGGACATCGGTGTTAAACGTCGTCTTGGTAGTCTGAAGATTGTCTCAAAGAAGTGTGGCTCTTAGCTTGCACTTGGAGGGAAATGAAACACTTCACATCATATGGACTTCAGGAAGATTAAAAGTAAACACAATATGCATTTAGTTAAAGATAATTGTGCAAAACAGCTGTTAAGCACATTATTAATTTAACTATAGTGAACCAGTTAAAAAGATTTTATATTTATTTAATAATAATTAATAATATATTAATAATTTATTAATTTAGTGTACTTAAATTAGATATCCATGATTTAAGTAAGAATATCTCTTGTTGAAAAACTTTTTCCATATGCCAAAAGAAGAAAATTCTTTCTTTACACCCCATCTTAACTATTTTTTTTTAAATTCTCTTTCTCTCTGCTTATTATTTTAAAATGAAGGGTGGAGATTGACTTGAAACAACAAGCATACAATAAATTAAAAAAAAAAAACACTTGTCTAGCTCATATTGTGATGGACGTCATGTACATTATTAAAGACTTTAATATAATAAATTTTGGTTTTGGTATTTTTATTATTAATAATATATGTTCATTTTTTATATTTTTTAATATTATTTATTATATTTATTATTTTTATTTTTGTTAAATCTGATATTTTAAAAAAATCAATAATATATACATTTATAAAAAAGATATATGATAATCTTTTTTCAATAAATTTATTTTATAGGAGGGTCTCTATTTCTAAATAAAATAAAAAGTGAATTTATGAATACATAATTATTTTAAAATAAAGAAAACAAAATCACTACAACCACAAGTTTTGTTTACAAGTTGCACAAGATGTAAGGAAAAAAATAAGGATCTTCTCTTGTTCTTTTGAAATAAGATGCGATATTGTCTTTTAAAATATTAAAATAAAAATAATAATTAATTTTAAAATATGTAATTTAATAAAATAAATGATAAAATTCAGAATGAGATCTAATCCTATTCCAAAAATGGCAGGAGAGGATCTGGTCTCTTTCTAAGCTTTCACTTTCATGCTGCGATGGACATCACGTCCATTATTGACGATGACTTGGATATAAACAACTGATTATGTCCATTATTGATGAAGAATTTTTTCCGTATCGCAGAAGGAAGAATTTTTTTTTTTTTTTACACTCTATCTCAATTTTTTTTAAAAAATTTCTTTCTCTCTACTTATGTTTTTTTAAAATAAAAGGTGGAAGTCGACCTAAAACTATGAACATACAAGAAATTTTTTGAAAAACACTTATCTAGCTTATGCTGGATGGACATCATGTACATTATCGAGGACTTTAATATAATAAAAGATAAAATTTAGGTAAAATTTTTTTAGAAGTTCTCATAAAATATGATATTTATTTTCAATAGAAATATGAATTTTTAATGTGTGTATATTTTTTTATAACTCATTAATAAAAATTTTAAAAATAATAATTAAGTAATAAAAAATAAAATACATGTATATATTTTTATTGAGAAGTCAAAAACATCATAATCTAAAAAACTTTACTTAAGTTTTTTTCTATAATAAATTGACTTCATAGGAAGTTCTCTGTTTCTAAATAATATAAAAAGTAAATTTATGAATATATAAATTATTTTAAAATAAAGAAAACAGAATCACTGCAACCCCAAGTTTTGTTTGCAAGTTGCACAAGTTGCAGTAAAAATATATATACAAGCTTTAATGCTGCGATGGACATCACGTCCATTATTGACGATGACTTTGATATAAAAATCTGACTATGTTTACTATTGATGAATAACTTTTTCCATATATTAGAAGAAAGAAAATAATTTCTTCACACTTCATCTCAATTATTATTTTTTAATTCTCTTTCTCTCTACTTATTTTTTTTAAATGAAAGGTGAAGATTAACCTGAAATTATGAGCAAACAAGAAATTTTATAAAAAACACTTGTCCAGCTCATGCTGTGATAGGCGTCATGTATATTATTAAAGACTTCATTATAATAAATTGATTTTATAAGAGGTCTCTGTTTCTAAATAAAATAAAAAGTGAATTTATGAGTAAATAAATTATTTTAAAATAAAGAAAACCAAATCACTACAACCACAAGTTTTGTTTGCAAAGTTGCACAAGTTGTAGCAAAAAATTCTTTGCAAGCTTTCATGCTGCGTTGACGCAGACTTGCATTGTCCATTATTGACGAAGACTTGGATATAAAAAACTGACTTACATTGGCTGAATCATTGAAAAATTGTAGCCCTTGATACAATACAAGAGTTCTGCATTCCTATCTCTTGCTCTTTGATTTCGTGATAACCATGGCTGAATCATTCCTCTTCAGCATCGCGGAGTCACTGATAGAAAAGCTTGCTTCTCCTGCATATGAGGCAGCTTCTCAGGTGATTGGTGTATACGATGATCTGCGAGATATCAAGCAGACTTTATCATTTATCAAAGCTGTGCTGTTGGACGCTGAACAAAAGCTGGAGCAGAATCATGAGCTGCGGGAGTGGCTGAAGCAGATCAGACATGTCTTCTCTGATGCCGAAAACGTACTGGATGAATTTGAGTGTGAAACATTACGAAAGCAAGTGGTCAAAGCTTATGGTACCACCAAAACCAAGGTAGGTCACTTCTTCTCAAGTTCCAATCCACTTGTCTTTCGTTATAGGATGGCTCAACAAATTAAAGAAATCAGGAAGAGATTAAACAAGGTTGCAGAAGATAGGAATAAATTTGGTCTTGAAATAATTGATGTTGATAGACGCGTTGTGCATAGGAGGGAATTGACATACTCCTATGTTATTGAGTCAGATGTGGTTGGAAGAGAACATGATAAAGAAAAGATCATACAGCTGTTGATGCGACAGAATCCAAATGATGATGATAAAAGTTTCTCTGTTATCCCCATTGTGGGGATGGGAGGCTTGGGAAAAACCACACTTGCAAAGGTTGTATTCAATCATAAGAGAATAGATGAGTCTTTCCCATTGAAGATGTGGGTGTGTGTTTCTGATAGTTTTGACATTAAGCAAGTGATTATTAAAATCATTTGTTCTGCAAATGATTCTATTTCTTCTTATGCTCCTGCTCACCAACAAAATTTTAAAGAATTAGATGTGGAGCAACTGCAAAATCATCTAAGAAATAAACTTGCCGGTCAAAAATTCCTACTCGTATTGGACGACGTATGGAATGAAGATCGTGCTAAATGGGTTGAGTTGAGGCATTTATTACAAGTGGGTGCTTAAGGATGTAAAATCATAGTGACTACACGTAGTCACTCGATCGCTTCCATGATGGGCACCATTCCCTCTCACATTTTGGAAGGCCTTTCTTTGGAGGATTCATTGTGTTTGTTTGTCAAATGGGCATTTAAAGAAGGAGATGAGAAAAAGTATCCAGATTTGGTAGAGATTGGGAGAGAAATTATAAGGAAATGCAGGGGGGTTCCTTTGGCAGTAAGAACATTAGGGAGTTTACTATTTTCAAAACTTGAGATAGATGAGTGGAAATCTGTGAGAGACAATGAGGTTTGGAATTTGCCACAAAAAAAAGATGACATTTTACCAGCATTGAAGATAAGCTATGATCAAATGCCATCCTATTTAAGGCAATGTTTTGCTTTGTTCTCCCTTTATCCAAAGGATTTTGCATTTCATAGTTTTGAGGTTACTTCGCTTTGGAGTGCAGTAGGTCTCCTTCCATCACCAAACAAAAATAAAACTTTGGTAGATGTTGCAAATCAATATTTGTATGAACTAATGTCAAGATCTTTCATTGAAATTTTTTTTGACTTCGGCACTGGTTATACTTTTAGAATACATGATTTAGTGCATGATCTTGCACTCTATGTTACAAAAGATGAGTGCCTACTGGTAAATTCCCACATCCAAAATATACCCGAGAATGTTCGGCATCTATCTTTTACTGAAAACGATTTGCTTGGCAAATCTTCCACCCCAAAATTAACAGGTGTGAGAACCATACTATTTCGTTTTCCTGGAGTGGGAGCCAACAGTAAAGCTTTCTTGAGTACATGGGTGTTAAGGTGCAAATACTTGCGATTTTTGGATTTAAGTGATTCTACATATGAGACTTTGCCCCAATCCATTGGTAAGTTGAAACATTTAAGATATCTCTGTCTTACTGGTAATAAAGAAATAAAGAGACTCCCTGATTCTATTTGCAAGCTCCAAAATTTGCAAGGTTTGAGTCTTGCTAGATGTACGGAGCTTGAATCATTGCCTAAAGAATTAAGAAACTTGATCAATCTCCGGCATTTGGCGATAACCACAAAGCAATCTGTTTTGCCTGAGAATGACATTGCAAACCTGAGTTCTCTTGAAATTCTATTTGTTGAATCATGCGAAAATCTGGAGTCTCTGTTTGTAGGGATAAAACTCCCCACTCTTAAAGTATTGAATGTTGGTAGTTGTGGGAGTCTAAAGTCTTTGCCACTTGATATTGACCATTTTCCTCAATTAGAGACTTTGGTAGTTGAGAACTGTGAAAATTTGGAATTGTCAGAGGGGCACGACGACCAAAACTCCAATTTGAGGTTAAAATTTATAGGTCTTGCATCATTGCCACAACTGGTGACCTTGCCTCATTGGCTTCAAGTATCTGCAAACACATTACAATCCTTGTCAATTTTTTATTGTGACAAGCTTGAGGTTCTTCCTGAGTGGCTGTCAAATATGAGTTTTCTAAAATTATTTAGTATAGAAAATTGTCCAAACTTGATGTCTCTCCCGAATGATATCCATCGCCTCACTTCCCTTGAAAGTTTGGTAATTGAAGGTTGTCCTGAATTAATTAGAAAATGCCAGCCGCAAGTTGGAGAGTATTGGCCCAAGATATCACACATCAAACAGATGGTTTTGGAGAAAGAATTAGTGGAAGAGGAAGATCAATTGGAGGAAGAGGAAGAGAACACAAGCAGATTTGTTACATAATGCAAGTCCAAATGATTGAAGCAAAAATGGTGGCAGAATTTGACACTTTTTCTCATTATATTTGTATTTGAATACTGATGTAATAATTGTAAGTTGTAACAGTATAGTCGTTTTATTATTATCGACCATTTCAATTATCAAACAAAACTTTCTTAAAAATATTGTTTATTTATTGTATTTGAATATTTAAAATAACTTTTTGTTTATAAAAATATTATATTCTCGAAAGAATTTAATCAGAAACTATTAAAAAATAAAATTAATTATATTTTAGTTATTCAATTTGTATTATTTTCACTTTCAAAATGAACTCGTGTATCGCATGACTCAAACACACTAAAACACTAGGTAGTAAAATATCCACCAACTCCACCCTAAGCAAGTTTTGGTTGAAAGAAACCCGAGTAGCCACCTGCCACCACCAGCAGCAATGCGTCCTCAATTGGGGTCTCTACCATACACAGCAGCCTGCTGAACATTACACTAGTAAAAGAACGCTTTAGTTCAATTATCATGCCTTTAGATGCCACTGAACATGCAATTTTTCCAGCTTCAGCATCACTATTTGCATCCATCAGACTGACTTGCAAAGAGAATAAGGAATTTGATGATAAATATCAATATCAAGCAGGATTGGGTCCACATTCTCACTAATCAACATCAACAGAACTTCAAAGTCAATTCACAGCTAACAGATCACAGAGAAATTTACAATAAGACCTAAATTAAGTGCCTGTATAAGACATCAGCTAGGGCTTATTTATGTTACTAGAAAAAAGAAAAAGCATAGTACATGTGTGCTTAAAAAGGAAGGGGCGGAGAGGGAAAGTGAGATAACAAAGATAGTTAAATGGAAAAGGCAGTAGAGATAATGATGGAGGAAAAATAGAAAAGGGGAGAGAATAGACTTAGTCATTTAAAATTAATTATTTTTATTTTATATTTATGTTTTTATTGGTAAATCAACAAATATTTGAATAAATGAGGATCTTTTGGAACAAGTTCAGGATGAAAACTAGCTCTTATTCTTGTGAGTAAATATATTTTCAATCATGACTCAGTCACAAGTAACATGGAGGATTAATATTGGATATATAATAGAACACATTGGCACAAATTAACAGTCATGAGTTTGGGTCATGAAGCTCTAAAACCCTTGACATAAGAAGCAGACCTTAATGAGGCATGTTGCTCCCTCTGTATCCCAAGCTATTGATTTGGCAAGACCTTGCATTACCTGAAAAGGACAACTAAATCAGAACTTCACAGTTACGTAAAGAAAAGCATTTTTGAACAATAAATCTCATGCCTCAAGGTAATCATGAGAAAAAAATCTAAGGGAAAGAGAAGGATAAAAAGAAAATCTCATGCACTTTTGCATACTTTTTTTTTGGGGGGCTTGCAAGGAAGTGATAATTGTACAATGTTCAACTTTACCGCATCTAGGCATGCATGAAGTTAAGAATCCTCATCACTATCTAGAGAAGATATACATAACCCACTAGCCAAAGCAATAACAGTATCATTCATGGTTTTAAATTGCGGTCGCAGTTGTAATTACAGTTGCGTTGCAATGATCACAATTGTGGACAATTGCAAGAAAATGCAGTCAATGCAGCACAATTGCAGTTGCACAGACCACAAAAAACATAGTATTGCACCATAATTGCAGTTGTGAATTGTAATTTAAAACTGTGGTATCATTAATACTACTATCTCCAACTACCAGTAGTAGAACTATGCAAAAACTAGGAAAAAATCAATCGTAATCCAAAAAATGGACTGATCACATAGAGGCAAAACCTTTTCTGAGGAGATAACATGGCATCACTTTGCACAAGAGAACTAAAGAAAATTTGGTAGATATTATTTTGACATATAATACTATAATTTCAATTGTGAAACTCTGGCAGCATGTTTTAGTATTTTAATTTAGAGAGAATTCTGAAAAAAAAAATTATATACTAGCATCTTGGTAATTTTGGTATAGCACCACTATGTCACTAACTGAATTCGCAGTCTCCATAAAAACGTAAAAATTACATACACTTATCTGGTTGAAACTACGGTTCACAGCAACCTGCACCATCTTTCTCCAAACATCACTGATTCCTCGAGCATCGGTTGTTATTACCTAAGGTATATATAGTTCAAGGAGTGGAGTTAACCATATATTATAAATAAGAAAGAAGCATTAAGACATATCCCGAGCATGGTAGTCATATTTGGGTGGATCATTCTAGAAGCTTTTGCCATTCCTCCAACTCTGACCTTAGTCCCTCCAATGAGATAGATGAGTGGAAATCTGTGAGACAATGAGATTTGGAATTTGCCACAAAAAAAAGGATGACATTTTACCAGCATTGAAAATAAGCTATGATCAAATGTCATCCTATTTGAGGTAATGTTTTGCTTTGTTCTCCCTTTTATCCATAGGATTATGGATTTGGTAGCTTGGAGGTTACTTCGCTTTGGGGTGCAGTAGGTCTCCTTCCATCACCAAACAAAAATAAAACTTTGGTAGATGTTGCAAATCAATATTTGTATGAACTAATGTCAAGATCTTTCATTGAAGAAATTTTAGACTACGGCACTGCTTATAGTTTTAGAATACATGATTTAGTGCATGTTCTCGCGCTCTATGTTGCAAAAGATGAGTGCCTACCGGTAAATTCCCCACATCCAAAATATACCTGAGAATGTTCAGCACCTATCTTTTACTGAAAATGATTTGCTTGGCAAATCTTCCACCCCAAAATCAACAGGTGTGAGAACCATACTATTTTGTTTGAATGGAGTGTGAGCCAACAGCAAAGCTTTCTTGAATACATGGGTGTTAAGGTACAAATACTTGCGATTTTTGGATTTATGTGATTCTACATATGAGACTTTGCCCCAATCCATTGGTAAGTTAAAACATTTAAGACATCTCTCTCTTAAAGGTAATAAAGAAATAAAGAGACTCCCTGATTCTATTTGCAAGCTCCAAAATTTGGAAGCTGAGTCTTGCTGGATGTACGGAGCTTGAATCATTGCCCAAAGGATTAAGAAACTTGATCAGTCTCTGACATTTGGTGATAACCACAAAGCAATCTGTTTTGCCTGAGAATGACATTGCAAACCTGAGTTCTCTTGAAATTCTATTTGTTGAATCATGCGAAAATCTGGAGTCTCTGTTTGTAGGGATAAAACTCCCTACGCTTAAAGTAATGAAAGTTGTTAGTTGTGGGAGTCTATAGTCTTTGCCACTTGATATTGACCATTTTCCTCAATTAGAGACTCTGGGAGTTTGGAACTGTGACAAGTTGGAATTGTCAGAGGGACACGACGATCAAGACTCCAATTTGAGGTTAAAATATATAGCTCTTGTATCATTGCCACAGCTGGTGACCTAGCCTCATTGGCTTCAAGTATCTGCAAACACATTACAATCCTAGTCAATTTTTTATTGTGACAAGCTTGAGGTTCTTCCTGGGTGGCTGTCAAATATGAGTTTTCTAAAATTATTTTATATAAAACATTGTCCAAACTTGATGTCTTTCCCGAATGATATCCCTCACTTCCCTTGAAAGTTTGTTAATTGGAGGTTGTCCTGAATTAATTAGAAAATGCCAGCCGCAAGTTGGAGAGTATTGGCCCAAAATGTCACACATCAAACAACTGTATGATCTGGAGACAAGCAGATTTGTTACATAATGCAAGTCCAAATGATTGAAGCAAAAATGGTGGCAGAATATGACACTTTTTCTCATTATATTTGAATTTCAATTCTGATGCAATAATTGTAAGTTGTAACAGTATAGCCGTTTTATTATTATCATCCATTTCAATTATCAAACAAAACTTTCTTAAAAATATTGTTTATTTATTGTATTTGAATATTTAAAATAACTTTTTGTTTTTAAAAATATTATATACTAGAAAGAATTTAATTAGAAACTATAAAAAAATAAAATTAATTATATTTTAATTATTCTATTTGCATTATTTTCACTTTCAAAATGAGAATGAACTCGTGTATTGCATGCACTCAAACACACTAAAACATTATGTAGTAAAATATCGACCAACTCCACCCTAAGCAAGTTTTGGTTAAAAGAAACTAGAGTAGCCACCTGCCACCACCAGCAGCAATGCGTTCGCAATTGGGTCCCTGCCATACACAGCAGCCTGCGGAACATTATACTAGTAAATTAGACTTTAGCCATATTCAAATAGTAAAAGAATGCTTTAGTTCAATTATCATGCCTTTAGATGTCACTGAACGTGCAATTTTTACAACTTCAGCATCACCATTTGCATCAGTCACATTGACCTGCAAAGTGAATATGGAATTTGATGATAAATATCAATATTTGTTGGACGGTGTTTCTACGGTTCTTAGTGTAGATATTATTTTTAGTATTCTATTAATTTGTTACTTATTTTTTAGGGACTAGTTTTTAATGTACAGTAGCTGCCTTGATATATTCTTCATTGTAAACATTTTGTTTTTGATGAACAATAATATATAGTGTTCATATTCTTCAAACTCTAAGATGATATAAGAGAAGTTCCGATTCGAGACTGTCTCTATTTTTCGCTGAGCCTTTTTTCGGTCTACCTTTATTGCCAACCAAACTCTGTTCTTTTTGGCCTTCATTACCGATCAATCTCTGTTTTGGGCTTTCATCGCCCCCAAACAGTACCTAGAAACCCAAACAGTCGGCCTTCATTGCCAACTAAGGCCTTCATAGTCATTCTTCCGTCCAAGTAAGGTCACAAGGTGTCTCAGAAACCTCCGACCGGCCACCCACCTGAGCACCATCGCTGAAGACCTTGTCATACGTCGCCACACGCGTTTGGAGTTCTCGGCGCGTGGGAGTCACGCGCCACATTCCGGCCACCAGACAGCGATGTCGTTGCTTCCGTTCAACTTGCTGGCGACATCTGCTTCTATTTTAATGGTCAGAACTCCAGTCCAAAGCTGTTTGGATAGTGGGTTCACCTTCTCATATGTC
This sequence comes from Ormosia semicastrata, assembly GCA_029884595.1. Lineage (NCBI taxonomy): Eukaryota > Viridiplantae > Streptophyta > Magnoliopsida > Fabales > Fabaceae > Ormosia > Ormosia semicastrata. The sequence continues at coordinate 5,576,143 of JAQQTO010000036.1, read as the reverse complement.
TTTTACAATTCTGCCTTGACTTTGTTACTCTAGTGGTTCTGTTTTTTCTCTCACGATGTCAACCGAAGGTGAGGTTTCAAATGTCTCTTTATACAGCCTTGAAAAGCTCTCAGATACTTGTTCTTTGACTTATTTGGATAAGTTACCTTTTTTCATTGGATTCAATGTCTCAGGTAAAATTTTTACTAACTCCTAGATTATGGATTAAGGAGCCACAGACCATATGAGAAACAGCCCTATTATATTTTCCACCTATTCTCCATGCCAAAGCAGTAAGAAAATATCCACAGCTGATGGTTCCTTGATCACTGTAGCCGGTATAGGAGAAGTCCAACTAAACCCCCTAGTGACCTTAAACAATGTCCTTCATGTCCTTAAACTATCCACAATTCTGATTTTTGTTCAGAAATTAATTAAAGATTTATCTTACAAAGTGATTTTTTACAATGATCATTGTGATTTTCAAGACAAGAATTTAGGGAAGATGATTAGACGTGCTAGGGAGTAGGATGACCTCTACCTCCTTGAAGCACCTTGTCAGGTAAATAGGATCAAGAGCAAACTCAACCACTAGGTCAGGAATGGTTTTGGACACAGGTTCAGTAGTGACTTCAAGAGGAGGATTAGGGACAACATGAACGTTATGAGAAGGACCATTAAACACACGAAGTAATGATAAGTCAAGCAAAAAATATTCCTTATCTTCCTTTATTGACTTCTCCCCCTAAAGATAAGGATGGGAAAAATAGGGCTCTTCTTTACTGAATGTAACATCCCTGGAGACATAGAATTTTTTGGTTAGAGGATGATAACACTTGTACCATTTCTGGGTAGAAGAATAACCCACTAAAGTCTTGGGGTTCAAGAGTCCTATAGATGTCCTCTCCACTTTTTATCTTGATCTACACACTTCTAATAATCTTGTCCCTACAATTTTTGGATGTGTATCTTTTGTCTATGTTCATAGTTCAAACAAGGAAAAACTTGATCTGAGGGCTCTAAAATGTATCTTTGTGAGCTATTCTTCGACCCAGAAAGGGTACAAGTGTTATCATCATCCAATTAGAAAATTCTATGTCTCCAAGAATGTTACATTCAAGGAAGAAGAGTCCTATTTTTCTTATCCTTATCTTTAGGGGGATAAGTCAATGAAAAAAGATAAGGAAGATTTCTTGCTTGACTTGTCCTTATTTCCCGTGTCTAATGGTCATTCTCATAACCTTCTTGTTGTCCTTAATCCTCCTCCTGAAGTCACTGTTGAACCTGTGTCTGAACTTGTATCCAAAATCATTCCTGACCTAGTGGCTAAGTCTGCTCTTAAGAATGTAAGGTATAACAAAGGCAAGGTGTTCACAACAAGGAAGATGATTGTTCCTGAACCTACACAGGCCCAAGAGTCTAACTCAGAGCCTTTGAATGAGGTAATAATATCTAACCCTTTATTACAAGATGAAACTGAAATTCATTTGGATAATAATGACCAAATTCTTCCTATAGCCATCAGAAAAGAAACCAAAGAGTGCACAAAACGACCACTATACCCTCTTTCACACTTCTTGTCCTTTGAGAATTTTTCCACCATCCCATAAAGCCTTCCTTATAAGCCTAAATACCATTGTCATTCCTACCACCCTACCCGTGGTATTGTCCAATGGAAAATGGAAACAAATAATGAATGAGGAGATGGAGGGATTGGAAAAGAATAAGACTTGGGAGCTAGTGCAGTTACCAGCAAGAAAGAAAATTGTGGGTTATAAATGGGTGTACACTGTGAAATATAGAGCAGATGGATCCATAGAGAGGTATAAGGCATAATTAATTATCAAAGGTTATACTCAAACTTATGAAATTGATTACCATGAAACTTTTGCACCAGTTGCAAATATGAACACAGTTCAGATATTATTGGCATTAATAGCTAATTATGGTTGGAATTTACAATAGTTTGATGTCAAGAATGCTTTCTTACATGGAGATATCGAAGAAGAAGTCTACATGGAGGTCCCACTAGGATATGGGAAGAATTTGCATGCCAATATTGTGTATAAGTTGAAAGAGACCTTATATGGCTTCATGCAATCACCGCTAGCGTGGTTTGGAAGATTTTCTAGAATTATGTTGGCTATGGGGTACAAACAAATCCAAGGGGATCACACATTGTTTGTTAAACACTCTCCTTTAGGGGGAGTCATAGTTCTCTTAGTGTATGTTGATGACATAATAGTAACAGGAGATGATGTAAAGGAGAAACATATTCTGAGTCAGTGCTTAGCCAAGGAATTGGAAATTAAAGCATTAGAAAGGTTAAAATACTTTCTTGGAATTGAGGTTGCTCATTCTCGAAAAGGTATATTCATTTCCCAACAAAAGTATGTTATAGATCTCTTAAAAGAAACAAGTCATACAACATGCAAACCAGCAAATACTCTTATAGATCCCAATATGAAACTTGGACATGTAGAAGAAGATGCTACAGTTGACAGAGAAATGCATCAGTGTCTAGTGGGAAAACTTATTTATCTATCTCACACACAGTCAGATATTGCATATGCAGTTAGTATGATTAGCCAATTCATGCACAGTCCAAAAGAATATCATTTGTGAGCAGCATATCGAGCATTATAATACCTTAAAGGAACACCAGGAAAAGACATTTTATTTAAGAGAAATGGAGGTGTGGTACTAGAGGCATACACTTATGCGGATTATGCTGGATCACCAGTGGACAGAAAATCAACTACAAGATATTACAATTTTCTTGGTGGAAATCTGGTGACTTGGAGAAGGAAAAAACAGAATGTGGTAGCACGATCCAGTGCAGAGGCAGAATTCTGAGCTATGGCTCAAGGTGTGTGTGAGTTACTGTGATTAAAGATTATTCTTAAAGATTTGAAGATCAAGTGGGATGGTCCGATGAGACTTTATTGTAATAACAAGTCTGCAATCAGCATAGCTCATAATCTAGTACAACATGATCAAACAAAGCATATTGAGGTTGAAAAAAATTTTATCTAAGAAAAACTAGAGAGTAGTTTAATTTGTACATCCTATGTATCTATACAAGGTCAGCTTGCTGATATACTTACAAAAGGGTTGAATAGTCCAGCATTTCAGACAATTGTATCCAAGTTGGGAATGGAGAATGCATATTCACCAACTTGAGGGGGAGTGTCGGATGATGGTGTTGGACTGTGGCCTTTTGTGGACGATGTTCCCACAGTTCTTAGTGTAGATATTGTTTTTATTGTTCTATTAATTTGTTATTTATTTTCTAGGACTAGTTTTTAATGCACACTGCCTCTATATATTTTTCATTGTAAACATTCTATTTTTGATGAGCAATAATATATAGTGTTAATATTCTTCAAACTCTAAGAATATCAAGCAGGATTGGGTCCACATTCTCACTAATCATCATCAACAGAACTTCAAAGTCCATACACAGCTAACAAATCACAGAGAAATTTACAATAAGACCTAAATTAAGTGCCCAGATAAGACATCAGCTATGACTTATTTATATTACTAGAAAAAAGAAAAAGCATAGTACATGTGTGCATAAAAAGGAAGGGGCAGGAAGGAAAGTGAGATAACAAAGACAGTTAAATGGGAAAGACGGTAAAGATAAAGATGGAGGAAATTAGAAAAGTGGAGAAAGAATGGACATAGTTATTTAAAATTAATTATTTTTATTTTATATTTATGTTTTTTTGGTAAATCAACAAATATTTGAATAAATGAGGATCTTTTGGAACAAGTGCAGTATGAAAACTAGCTCTTATTCTCATGAGTAAAGATATTTTCAATCATGACTCAGCCACAAGTAACATGGAGGATTAATATTGGATATATAATAGAACACATTGGCACAAATCAATAGTCATGAGTTTGGGTCATGAAGCTCTAAAACCCTTGACATAAGGAGCAGACCTCAATGAGACATGTTGCTCCCTCTTTATTCCAAGCTATTGATTTGGCAAGACCTTGCATTACCTGAAAAGTTCAACGAAATCAAAACTTCTCAGTTACTTCGCAATGCAGTTACGCAGACCACAAAATCTATAGTATTGCACCACAATTGTAATTGGGGATCGCAATTTAAAATCATGGTATCATCAGTACTTGTATCTCCATCTACATGTAGTAAAGCTATGCAAAAACAAGGAAAAAATCAATTGTAATCCAAAAAATGGACTAATCACAGATAGGCAAAAGCTTTTCTAAGGAGATAACATGGCATCACCTAGCACAAGAGAACTAAAGAAAATTTGGTAAATATTATTTTGACATATAATACTATAATTTCAATTGTGAAAGTAGTGAAACTATGGCAGCCTGTTTTAATATTTTAATTTAGAGAGAATTCTGAAAAGAAAATTTTATATACTAGCATCTTGGTAATTTTGGCATAGCACCATTATGTCACTAATTGAATTCGCGGTCTCTAGAAAAAAGTGAAAATTACATACACTTATCTAGTTGAAACTTCGGTTCACAGCGTCGTGCACCATCTTTCTCCAAACATCACTAGTTACTCGAGCTTCAGTTGTTATTACCTAAGGTATACATAGTTCAAGGAGTGGACTTAAAAACCATATATTACATATAAGAAAGGAGCATTAAGACATATCCCGAGCATGGTAGCCATATTTGGGTGGATCATTCTAGAACCTTTTGTCATTCCTCCAACTCTGAACCTAGTCCCTCCAATCTGACCAATAACTGAACAATTATAAGAATAAGATAATCTCTCTTTTTTCTCCCTATTTTTGAAATTAATAAGCAAAGATGGACATGTGGGGATAGACGTGACATAATTGGTGAAGTTAATTCCCAAAACTCTAGAGTTAAGGTTTTCTGTTTGTGGAATTAAAGGTTCACATAATTATGTAAAGCTATCTACATATAAAGACTAAGTATCAACAAGCTACACAGGTCATATTGATGATGAAACAAGCAATTATGGCTTGAAGAAGTACAGTGCTTGATTGAATAGAAAATTCCAAAATAGTCAAGTTGACATCCAAGTGAACTGAAAACATGGCAATATTTATGATTTATCCACATTCCACAAGACTAAATTTGTGTGTGTGTGTGTGCTGGTTGCATGAACTTGAAACTAGTGAGCAACGTAGGAAAAAGTAATACTAGAGACTCAATTGCCTCACTATTGCTAACAAGATCTGTTGTGGTGATTGCCACTGCTGCAGAATCTGCTCTGTATGCAAGTAAAGATTTTGGGAAGAAAGAAACGAATGAAGGATTGAAAAGTAGACACAAGTCTTGGTCAGAGCTAAATACTTCTCAAAGAATTTTAAAACAAAAATGGTTAAAAGGATGGGTGGGAAAAAAATAAAAAACTATATGAATAGAAAGGTTACTTAATAACCGACACAATATAATAAACATGCGGGTTTCTTAACATGATATCATATTAATTATAAAAATTAAAAGTAAATCAGAAAATACAAGAACTACCTTTCAACTGAAGATGAAAGTGAACTCACTAGTATGGGAAGTGAGTTTAAAAGTGCCCCTGCAAAAAAAAATGAGAAGTATATAACATTAAAAGCAACAGAATTTATCAAATAGATAGTTAAACAAGCTTGTTGGAGCACTTTTCAAATGGTTTGTCCAGAGTTTTGTGAATGCATAGTTTGCAGTAATCTACATCACAAAGGACATAATCAGACAAAACATAACACCCAATGCATGGAATCTCTATACTTACCTTCTTTATTATGTGACCAATTGCACCAGTGGATGCAACTAGTACTTCTTCTGGCTTCATGTTCAGTAGCTGTAATTATGAACATTCACAGTAAAGACTAAGCACAAACCCTTTCAACACGGAGCACTATAAGGAAGATCAGTTTAGCTCTATGAAAGGATGCATATGTGATAATACTGTATTTTATACATTTTGTAATCCTCTCACTAGACTTCTTAAAGTTCAATTAGGCTTAATTAAGTTAGTTTTGACACATTTTATGATTTTGAGCCGAATTGGACAATTAAATAAATTATTACATAAATTAATCTTAATTATCTCTTTGGCAGTGTTTAGTAAACTGGCTATAACTTGAGTTACAAATATCTGATTGATGTGATTTTGGTTTTGTAGGAAAGCTAAGACAATTCCCTACAACTTTGATGATGAACACCTTTCCAGAATCAGACTCCTTGGAGGTGATATTGGGCTTTGAAGTCAAAATAGAGGAGCTGAAATCGGATCTAAATACTCTGCAGTAATTGGACCATATCTTGAGTTCTAGGTATGATTTTGAATTCAAACTAAAGTCATTTTAAAGCAAATATCCAAGCCTACAACTTTCATGAAGATCACTTCTCTCAAAAATAAAAAAATGACTGGACGCACGGCTGTGCATTTACTCAATTATTATTTTTAAAAAAAGTCATGGATGACGTTTAAAACTTAATCATTCAGGTTACTGTGCATTGCACAGTAACCTTGAATTTGCCTATAAATAGGCAATTGAATTGCAAACGAAGACGTACAATTCGGGGGAAGAGGGAAAGGGGATTCTGGGCAGTGCCCAGACTCTCTTCCTCCTCCCTTCACTTTTCATTTCTCTCTCTTTTTCTCTTTTTCTCCCTTTTAGTTTATGTGTAAATAAGTTTCCGTGTACTTGGGTCAAAATGTGAAGCTCTTAGTAATAAAATAATGTTAGATTTATTCCTCTCTTGTGTTTTAATGATTTATCTTTTAAGTAATTATTATACGTGTTATATTTTGTTTCTGATAATTTAGAAACTACCCTTGTAAAGATGACTTCTTGATTTATTGTAGACAAAATATTGGTACGCAAATGAATCTTTAACTCATTTACAAGTGGTGGTGTTAGAAACTCTTCTTATAAAGTGGAGATCTTGATTTATTGTAGACAAAATATTAGCACGGTGAATGCTTGATCCTATTTATGAGTGATGATATTAATGATTAAAGGAAACATAATATAATTACGTATATTATTTTAATAGACTTTTAACGTTGTATTTTTCGATTGGAACCTCCATGTTGCGAGAATTCTAATTGAGTTATAAAATGAATTAATCTTACCTTTCTTTTATTTATCAAGAGTGGATATTTTTACCCAAGTAAATAATTTTTACCGTAGTCACAAAATATTTACTTCACCTTAATCTTCAATAATTCCCTGTGGATCGACCTCGAACTCACCGAGAAATTTATTACTTGAGACAACCTGCACTTGGGTTTGCAATGCAACAATTAAAAAGTGTGCATCAAGTTTTTGGTCTTGGATTCTTGGAGATTTGATTTGAAGAATAAATTTTTTGTGTAAATATTTTTGTACATAGTACAAAGTGAATAGTATGTGAATAATGTGTGAATAGTGTATGAATAGTGTGTAAATAGTAACGTGAATAGTATAAAAGTAAAAATAAAAACATAAAAATTTTTGGGTAAATAGTGTGAATAGCATGAATATGGTAAATAATATGTGAATAGTATAAATAGTAAAAAAAGTAAAAAAAATTATAATAATATAAAATAATAATAATAAAATTAAAAAAATGTGTGAATAGTATAAATAGTAAAAAAGTAAAAAAAAAAGTAAAAAGTAAAAAAAAGTTTATATATTTAAAAAAAACCAAAAAAATAATAATTAAAAAAACGAAAAAAAAAAATAAAGGACCCACACTAAAAAAAATTAATAATGGGGGATAAGGTTGTCATTCACTTTGAAAATTGAAGAAAAAGGTCACACCCGTGACCACCAAAATAAAATAATAATAATAATGTATATATATAATAAAATAAAATAAAAATAATTATAAAAAAAAGTTAAGCCTTTTATTTTCTTGTATAGTGGAGTTAATTCTCTCTTTTATTTTTTTTTGTACAGTGGGGGTAATTCTCCCTTTTATTTTCTGTATATACTAATTTAGTGGGGGAACCTCTCCCTTTTATTTTCTTTGTACATACTAACTCAGTGGAGAAACTCTCTTTTTTTTTTCTTGTACATATTAACAGTGGGGGGATTCTCTACCTTTTATTTTTATTTATTTATTTTTTGTCCTTACTAATTAGTGGGGAAAATTCTCCCTTTTATTATTATTTTTGTACTCCTAACTCCGTAGGGAAATCTCTCCTTTTATTTATTTTTATTTTCTCAGTACATACTAACTTAATGTGGAAACTCTCCCTTAACCCTCTATAATTTGCAATCATTAATGAAATAATATTTCTTCTTCTCTTCTCTCTCTTTAGAGCAAAAAATTAGCTCTCGATTCTCCTTTTTCATATTTTAAATTTACTTTTTACACTTTATTTTTTGTATTTTATTTTTTGCACTTTATTTTTTTTTGTTATTTATTTTTTTCTGTCATTTATTTATTTATTTATTTATTTTGTCATTTATTTTTGTTTACTAACCTACTAACTTACTAACTTTCTTACTAACTATCTAACTTTTTACTTTATCCGCTTCTAACATTTTAATTTTTTCGCATACTAACTTTTTATTTTTATTTTTACTTATTAACTTATTTGGTGGTTGGTTTGTAACACCCCAACTTTTGGGATAATTACAATATAGTTTTTATTTTTTGTGAATTATTTAGTAAATTTAATTTGATTTTCTTGTTGTTGTATGATTTACTCCACCTAAGAAAATAAAAATTTTCTTAATGATAAATCTTATTTTAATTAATTGGAAATCTTACTAAACCCAATTTTGATATATATATTAATTTAATTTTTGGATTTAACTGTACTAAAATAATTTTATATTTTTATAATATTATTTTATTAATGATCAAGACTCTACCAAAAACAATAGAAAAATTATTTGTGGAAAAAAGTTTGTGGGGCCCCACGTTTAGTGTAACTACCAACGATCTTGTTTAGAAATCTAAACCAATATAAAATGGTCAAAATGGATGGCTTGACTTTCTAAACCAATTAGAAAGAGTAACAAAAGAAGCGTTGACTTTTTTTGAACCATTGGATTATAAAGCTTTACTTTAGAAGCTTTAATCTTGTCGTTGATCTAATCAATTGAGATTAGAAAGATAGGTTTATGACCAAAGTAATATCTACCTTAGATCTAATCTGATGGCTAAGGATTAAAGATGAACCAAGGGTTAGGATTAAGTCAACAATTGTAGGCTTGAATTTAATTAGTAGCTAATTAATTCTAATTTGACTAATCTAATTACTTAATTAGCAAACTAAGAGAACTAGTTTAATTCCTAATTAATTATAATTTAAACATTAATTAGATATCCTAATATTGATTAAAGGTTATAATATATGTTAAAATATATTAAACTAATTAGTTATATTATTAGAATATTAATCTAAATTGATTAGGATATTTAACCAAATTAATTATCTATTTAATTAGCATATAATTAGATATAAATGGAAAGCAATTTAATACTTAAATGGAGGAGGATTTCACGGCTGTGAGGCAGCAGCAAGGAGCCTTAGTTGGCTTGGTTCTCCAAGGATCAAGAAGCTTCCAACATGACATAAAGCCATGTGCTTGGCCATGTGCACACTTTTGTGATATTTTCCATGCAAAGCTTATCACTTAAGCCACCCAAATAGCACCCCACGGCAGCAGCCTCACTTCAATCATTCCTCATTTTATTTTCACTCTTATCACTCTTAGATATCCAATTTCTCTCTCTAAAACACCAAAGAACCAAGAGCATTTCTCTTTCCTTTTCTTCTCACTCAATTCGCCCACACCTATACTAACACTACCAAACATCTATAATTTTATCTAACCATATTTCCTAAAGCCAAATACTATTCTAAGCATCTTTCATTCACAAACTTTTCCCAAATTCTACTCTATCTTGCCTAAAATTCCACTTCTTGCTTACTTCCTTAAGGGTAAGTTTGGTTTCTATGGTTCAAAATTGAATTTTTAATTTTTCTAACCATGCTTGTTCCATGGTTTCTCTATTTTGTACCTTGTATGTGTTTTTACTAATTATTTAAGAATTTTAGGAATTGTTTTGGAGCTTGTCTGAAATTTAGAGGAAAGGAGGAGATCTTACCGATTAATTTGTCTACAAGAGGTAAGAGGAGATTTAATCTCATCAACCTTGTATGATGATGAGAAAATGGATTTGTATGTGTGTGTAGAATCCATAAGGATTCATTTGTGTGATTGTTTTATTGCTTGTATTATTATTGTGTGATTGTTTATGTTTTTTTATTATTTTTGTGATTGTTTAAATGCTTTCTTATTTGTGATTTATTTTGCTATGCATGATTATAGCTTTTATTATTTTTGTTATGCATGTTTATGGCTTTAAATATATTGTATGTATATTACATGTGATTTAATAATTGTATGTGTTTATAATTATATAATTATTAAAGTAGGATGTGAATAACATGTATTAAATGCATGAGTATTCCAAAGAATACACTATGAGGCTCACGACCTTACATCCAAAAAGAGAACAAAATGTTCTCAAATAATTTTCTAAATTACTGATTTGAGTAATCTAGGTAAAATAATTAAATTAAAAATGATTTAAGTTAATTATGGTCAACATTCCATTTAGTGTATAATCAAACATCATTTTATTTTTTTGATTTGGCCAACATTCCATTTTATTTTCTAAGATAGGATAGGTAATAATTTTATTAAACAAATCGATTCCAAAGAATCATTGAGAAAATCAAAGGAATTAATTCAGTCTTAGAATTTTAACTTAGTAGAATTTAGTTTAAATAAGAATTAAATCAGACGCTTAAAAAATACTAACGTAAAGCTCATTCTATTAATTTTGAAGCGCGTTAGTAAGTTTCAAGTGAAATTATTGGGTAAAAATAAAATAAACTATATTTAGAAAAAATGTTAAAAATACCTTATACTTTTGATTTTATAGGCAAAATCTTTGCCAAAATTTACTAAATCGAATGACGCTTAAAATGAAAAGATTCCATACTATATTTAGAACACAAGGAAAATACATTACGTATTTTAAAAGTATTAGATATAGTTTTACACATATTAAAAATGATAAGTTTAAGCTATTCGGTTAAGAAAATGAATTAAAAATCCTACGCGATTGAGAAAATGATTTAAAAGATTTTGTGATGTTTAAAAATGTCAAAATATGTTTACACGATTTTAAAACGTTTGTGAAAATAACGAGATTGTGAAAATGCGATAAAATTCCTACGCGATTTATCGGTTTTCTTTGTCGGGCCAAAGTGGTGGACCCAGACATGTTGCGGTATAAATCTTGTCAAATTAGGGACGTGCTATATCATTGAGATGTAGTACTTGTCGAGTGGGACGTACTATATTTTGGTATTTTGTGACTAAGGGTATTTTGGTAATTTTGGTAATTTTTCGTAATTATGAAAAATTTGGTTTATAAGGTTATTTTTGTAATTTTAGATCATGTTTAGAGTGTTGTGCCAATTTGGTTTATAATTGGCGATTGATTGATGAGGTGAATTACAATCGTAATTGGTGTGATAAGCGTAGTGTGGTTCATTTATGAACTTGGAGGCATTAGTGTGCGGAGGATCCCATATGTGGACGGTGGTAGCACCTTCTCGGGCCGTGTAACTAACACACTTTGACAAGCACTATTCTTAATCGAGATCTTGAGGAGATTAATAAGTACTATGCCCTGGTACACGATGTTTGGATTTCGCTACACGATGTTTTGACCGTGTGGGCTATAGACACGACGTTTGACTAATAGTTTGGTTGGGCACCATAAAGTATTATTAGTTTCTATTCGGATCATTCTCTCAGATATTCGTGTTTAGCTCCATGGAGTAGGAACGAGTCAGTGTGTGTTCATGCATTACCTGCATTTTACTGTTCATGCATTACCTGCATTTTATTGTTCATGCATTATCTGCACTTTACTGTTCATACATTATTTGTATTTTACTGCTTACTATAAACGTGATAAAATGCATGATCTATTGCTTAGATATATTATGCATGATGTATTAAATTACTTTCTTATGATAAAATAGTATGTGTTATTGTAATATCTCGCTTGTTGTTGTAATATCTTTTGTATTGTCGTTTTCTTTATTGCCATTGGTAATGGTGTAGATTGTCTCACCTTTTTATTGTATTGTTCTGTCTGTTTCTACTTTATGTATACATCATCAAAGACTACAATGGCGGAAAGAGAAGGACAGTTAGGTTTCTTTAGGCTACATTTCTCGAAGGCGCCGAGGCTTGGTATGTCCACTTTTTAGAGTACGTGGTAACGTGACCTTATCAGTAAGTAGGACTCGACATGGGTTCGTTACTACACGTTATACAGTTGCTTTCGTAGAGATTATTTTATCTATTAGGGAGTTGTGGGACGAGTTTCACTATACTCTTAGAGAGAATTTCGATACACTTTTGGGTCGAATTTCTATCGGTCAAGACATTCCTAACTAAGGAATTTGTCTTATGACGAGGGCTCATATCTTAGGTGTTATGCTTGAGTAGTATACTGTCTTTTACTGTTTCTATTGAATGTTAATAGTTGTAAATTAATTATGTACTTCAGACAAGAATCATAGGTATATTATGGTGTAATCATGTTTTGTTTTATTTGGTGTTCCATGTTATTTTATTTAACATTATAACTATAAAAGAAAAAAAAAATATATATATATATATATATCACAAATATTACTTAAGTATCAAATGTTTTTATAACTTGGGTAAGGATTTTATTTATTTTTATTTTTCTCGCATCATAAATGTGACATCCCCGTAGAAAGGGTGTTACAGTTTATACCACACATTTGTTTATATATTTTTTTCTTTATTTGGTGGTTGGTTTCTACCACACCATTTTTAAGTTTTATTTGGTTGTTGGTTTCTACCACACCATTTTTAATTTTTCTTTGGTGGTTGGTTTAATACCACACCTTTATTAATATTTAATGACATTTATACTTTGCCTACTTTTTAATATTATTTTTTTATCATGGCAGGTTTATACCACTAATTTTTTTATATTATTATTATTTTTATCATGGTAGGTTTATACTACCTACTTGTAAATATATATATATATATATATATATATATATATATATATATATATATATATATATATATATATATATAAAAAGTTTTGAAATCACTCAAAAAGACCTTGTTTGTCAATTTATAAGAAAATTGGATGGGAAGCTTATCATCGACTCATAGAAGACGTTTAAGCCGTTACTAGACATAAAACCAGAGGAATATGTGAGCCACAATCACAACTACATGTATATATTTTCTTGTATAGATTTAAATAAAAAAAGAACAAGAAGTGGTCCGAAGGAAATGTTGCGAGAAACAGTAAGAAAAGGAAGTCAGTCAAGACACTTCATCTGTTTAAATAATTTCAATCTTTGGTTGTACTTTATTTCTATTTATATTTGTGTGAAACTTCTCTTTTCAGTAATTGCGGTAACAAGTACTATCTTCTATCTTTTTTCTTTCTATTTTTTAACATTGGGGACAATATTATGATCTGGTTGGGGGGAAGGATAGTTGTGTGACTAGTTGTGTAAAAAAATGTATAAAAAAAATTAGTAAGTGTGTTTCTTTTTGTCGTGTGTAGAGTTGTGTAAAAAAATGCTTGAAAAAAAAATTTGAAAGTGTATTTATGTTTGTTGTATTTATATGTTTGTCAGTAATTTTCTAACAGTTAAACCAATTAGGGATGACAGAGTAAGGAGTAAATTTTGCTGTGGAGGTAATTTAAATTTTGCTGTGGAGGTAATTTTACTCTTGAGACGCATCTAGATTGGGGTAGATACCTAGTTTGTGTAGAAGTAGCAAATGAATTCAGGGAAATTTGCATGACTGAGTAAATTATCTTCTTTCTTAAACATCACATGCTTAGTTATGGATGTTGAAATTTTTGTGGACTAAGAATGATGGATATATGTCTTGTGAGATCTTGAGCCTATCGATGAATGGATTGAACATTTGTACCATTCTCTTCTTTTTTGTGTGATTTTTTCTCATGGAATTGTTACTCTAGAACTTGCTTTGATTCTTTTTTAGACTACATTTTCACATGCATACATAAACATGATTGAGACAATTTTCTTAAATTAACTACTTTGACCAAATAGCCAACCTTGCATACTTTTCTTTGCTTAACCCCTTTGAGCTTATTTGACCATTCTTTGTTTCTAACTCATTACGTGCCTTAAATAAAAAATCATGTTCTAACCCAGCCTTAGGGAATAAGAGAGCATTGACTTTGTTATTTGATGAGTTCTTGAACAAGTGTGGGGGTGCATGTGCAGATCAAGATAAAAAAAAAAAAGCTAGCCAGCGAATTCTTGAAAATAACAGGAATAGAAGGAGAATGTTCAATCCTAACAATGAATTCAACCTACCAATTGATCTTTAACGAAACATTAGTCAATGCCCTTTACGAAAAAAAAATAGAGAAGGGATTAAGAAAATCTTGAGAAAGTTAGACTGGATGTTCTCAAACATCTTCTCCACTCTAACTGTAACATAATGCTCTTTTATTCTCTTTGGTATTTAACTTGACATATCTATATTACTTCCTCCATTACCTTAACCTCATTATAACCTTGAATAAAGTTCTCATGATTTGTGTATATATGTTGTTTTTGAGTAGCGAAAAAGTAGAAGATAATCAAGCTTATGGTAGTGCAATTTTCATGGGTTGAATGGAGTGAAATACTTATCTTTTTAAACACTTGAGAGATTAAGAGTGAATTCTATGAGGATCTATCATTTTTGATCCATTCTTTTCAACTGAAGTTTCCTTACCTGTTGATTTGAGATACGAAGAAATGTTACCTCATGACTGTTTTGATCCTTTGATTGTCTAGTTGCTCTTCTTAAGTCATTAAATTCTTTGGAGTTTTTAGTTTTTGAGTCTGTGTCGTTTTTCTTTAGTTTTCGTCTTTTGTGTTTTGCCCAGGAGTGCAAAAGTTAAGTGTGGGAGAATTTGATAACACTGTATTTTATACATTTTGTAATCCTCTCACTAGACTTCTTAAGGTTCAATTAGGCTTAATTAAGTTAGTTTTGACACATTTTATGATTTTGAGCCGAATTGGACAATTAAATAAATTATTACATAAATTAACCTTAATTATTTCTTTGGCAGTGTTTAGTAAACTAGCTATAACTTGAGTTACAAATATCTGATTGATGTAATTTTGGTCGTGTAGGAAAGTTAAGACAATTCCCTACAACTTTGATGATGAACACTTTTTCAGAATCAGACTCCTTGGAGGTGATATTAGGCTTTGAAGTCAAAATAGATGAGCTGAAATCGGGTCTAAACACTCTGCAGTAATTGGACCATATCTTGAGTTCTAGGCATGATTTTGGACTCAAACTAAAGTCATTTTAAAGCAAATATCCAGGCCTACAACTTTCATGAAAATCATTTCTCTCAAAAATGAAAAAATGACTGGACGCATGGTTGTGCATTTACTCAATTATTATTTTTAAAAAATAAAAAATAAAAAAACGTCATGGATGACGTTTAAAACTTAATCATTCTGCACAGTAACCTTGAATTTGCCTATAAATAGGCAATTGAATTGCAAACGAAGACGTACAATTCGGGGGAAGAGGGAGAGGGGATTCTGGGCAGTGCCCAGGCTCTCTTCCTCCTCCTTTCACTTTTCCTTTCTCTCTCTTTTTCTCTTTTTCTCTCTTTTAGTTTATGTGTAAATAAGTTTCCATCTACTTGGGCCAAAGTGTGAAATTCTTGGTAATAAAATAAGGTTAGATTTATTCCTCTCTTGTACTTTAATGATTTATCTTTTAAGTAATTATTATACGTGTTATATTTTGTTTCTGATAATTTAGAAACTACTCTTGTAAAGAGGAGTTCTTGATTTATTGTAGATAAAATATTAGCACAGTGAATGATTTAACCCATTTACAAGTGGTGGTATTCGAAACTCTCCTTATAAAGTGAAAATCTTGATTTATTATAGACAAAATATTGGCACGGTGAATGTTTGATCCCATTTATGAGTGATGATATTAATGATTAAAAGAAACATAATATAATTACGTATATTATTTTAATAGACTTTTAACGTTGTATTTTTCGATTGGAACCTCCATGTTGCGAGGATTCTAATTGAGTAATAAAAGGAATTAATCTTACTTTTCTTTTATTTACTAAGAGTAGATCTTTTTACCCAAGTAAATAATTTTTGTCGTAGTCACAAAATATTTACTTCACCTTAATCTTCAACAATTCCCTGTAGATCGACCTCGGACTTATCGAGAAATTTATTACTTGAGACAACTTGCACTTGGGTTTATAATGCAACAATTAAAAAGTGTGCATCAATACGTTAGCAAGGCTTTCCACACATTTTATCACATCATGGTAGCCTGCTTCTCCTTGGAGATATGAAATGCATTAACCACTAAAATATTTATTAAATTTCACAAAAAGAAGCATACAACATGGTTAAATGAACTTAAGTTCATAGCAAAACATTCATCAATGCCCAAAAGTAATTAGAGTGAAACTACGTTTCAATAGACTACACCATTGAATATTACCCATAAGTACATGAAACAAAAATAATGCTGGTAGTGATCTGTCGATTATTTTCATACTTTAAATGCCTTATGATTGATTTAATTGGACTCCATATGTGCTCAATTGTTGACATTTAGCTAAGTTTCTGATTTAGAGTTGTCTTTGGATGTTTATTGTGAAACTATGCTAAATGCGGTTATAAACACCCATAAATGAATTATGTTTTGCAGGATATCTTTGAGTGTTTGAGTCCATTAGCATCAAACCAAGCTTGATGGCCATTTGAGGAGAGAGATGAATACTTAAGAAGATCAATTTTACTCTCAGAAGCAAAGGAAGAAGGGCATTCATGAAGAATCAAGGCTGGATTAGAAGAAAATGATCAACACGGCCCGTGTCAAATGACACGAGGTAGGCCGTGTATTATTCTGACTTTGAAGACTGGAAGGTTTTGAAGAACACGGCCCGTGTCCAATGACACGGGGTAGGCCGTGTACTTTTCTGACTTCACGAGGAAGAGTCAATTTCAAGCCTTGACCGAGAACACGGCCCGTGTCAAGTAAAATTTGGTGTGGTGTGGAATGTGATTAAAAATAAATATAAAAAATAGTTGCCAAGTTCCACCAAAAATATAAAAACCTTGCAACCAGTTGTAGTGAGCAAGGGTCGATCCACAGAGAACCAATTCAATTAATACTATTAATCTAATTCCTAAATTAAACTCTGATGAAAAATAAACAGTAAAAGTAAAAGGGGGTTTTGTTAATTAAAACTAAAAAAAAATTAAACTTAAACCAAAGCAGTAAACACAAATTGAATTATCAAGTTAAAGATATTGGTTAAGAGATGAAATCCACCACTAGATTTATATGATTATGCCAACTTACATACCCTTTATACCAACATTATCAATTATGCTCTTATGTGATTGTGAGATAAATCCCATGTCTTCCTTAAGTTTCGCTTAATTCAGCAACCGCTCAAATCAAACCCTAACCATTAGTTATTTGTAAAGCAAACGCTCTTACACCTACCTAATGATTACATTAAAAATTAGAAAACCAATCACACTAAAGTCTAATCACACACCAGGATTAAATTACTTAGAACATATATTTCACTAGATTTATTACCGCAACCGCGCATAATATATCCAGATCTACCACTTTATAATTAGTAAATAGCATAAAGATAATTATACCCACATGAACATCATACATTCTGCTAGATTTACTACCGCAATCGCGCATAATAAACCCAGATCTACCACTTTGAAAGTGGGAACAAGTATAAAAACCTTCATACCAACAATAGATTCAGAAATATATGAATAAAAACATAATTGTATTGATATAAAGAAATATGCAAGATTTACATAATCAAAACTAGAGTTTCATCTTCCCTTAACCAATCAAGAAGTTTAGCGACACATGGCAAAGTTAAAATCACAAGAAAAATAGAAGAAAAACATAGTTCAGAACGAAAGTGCAAAAGAAAACTAAAGATCAAACTAGTTTCCAAAAGTTGGGGATTATCAATCTCCGATTGCTCGAACCCGAGACTCCAATCTTCGATCCAATCTCCCTTCCCCTTGGTCTTTGTGTTTCCCTCAGTTCCCTTGACGGCTCTCTCTGTCCAGACCTCTTTTAGGGACTCTAAGTAACCCTATTTATAGGTTTAGGAACCTAATTTAGCATTAAAACACGAAATTAAACTTCTGAGTCGATGACACATGACGTGTCATATTACACGGCCCAACCCGTGTTCAATTCTGATGACAGATTCTCAGCTATTCCAAAGTCAGAGAAGAACACGACCCACCCCGTGTCACTTGACACGGGCCGTGTTCTCGGTCAAGGCTTGAAATTGACTCTTCCTCGTGAAGTCAGAAAAGTACACGGCCTACCCCGTGTCATTGGACATGGGCCGTGTTCTTCAAAACCTTCCAGTCTTCAAAGTCAGAATAATACACGGCCTACCCCATGTCATTTGACATGGGCTGTGTTGATCATTTTCTTCTAATCCAGCCTTGATTCTTCATGAATGCCCTTCTTCCTTTGCTTCTGAGGGTAAAACTGATCTTCTTAAGTATTCATCTCTCTCCTCAAATGGTCATCAAGCTTGGTTTGATGCTAATGGACTCAAACACTCAAAGATATCCTGAAAAACATAATTCATTTATGAGTGTTTATAACCGCATTTAGCATAGTTTCACAATAAACATCCAAAGACAACTCTAAATCAGAAACTTAGCTAAAGGTCAACAATTGAGCACATATGGAGTCCAATTAAATCAATCATAAGGTATTTAAAGTATGGAAATAATCAACAAATCAAATACCCCCACACTTAGCCTTTTGCACTCCTGGGCAAAACATAAGACCAAACCAAGGAACAAGGAAAACAAAACAAATTCAAAAACTTAACAATTTAAAGAACTCAATTTCCAATGATATTCAAGAGAGGTTTGTGAGCAAGAAGAGCAAGAAAAGAATCAAGGGATCAAAACATTCAAGAGATAACAATTCTTCACATTTCCAACCAACAAGCAAGGTATCTTCAATTTGAAAAGCATGAATTAAGAATGATAGATTCTCACAAGATACACTCTCAATCTCTCAAGTGTTTACAAGGTAAGCATTTCACTCAATTCAACCCATGAAAAATGCACTACCATAAGCTTGCTTATCTTCTACTTCTCCACTACTCAAATACATGCACACACAAATCAAGAGGACTTTATTTAAGATTGTAATGGGGTCAAGGTAAGGGAAGGAAATAATATGGATATGGTAAGATAAGCACCCAAGAGAATGAAAGAACATTGGGGAGAAACTCAATTGACAAACATGAAATTTTTATCCCCTCAAATCTATATAATGCACATTCTCTTTACATCTTCCTTTCCTTTTTCTTTTTCTTTTTTCTTACAACCTTTCTTGAATTTTTTTTCTTTTTCTTTGCATATTTTTTTCAACACCTTGCATATTACACATCAACTTGCACAACTCCCACACTTGTCCTATTAAACACTTGCAAGCAAAAGAGCTCCTCCAAATGAAAATGAACCAGTGCTCTCCCATTCCCTAAGGTAAGGTAAAATCATGGGTTTTCACATAAGGCATAAAATGAGATAAGACAAAGAATAGGCAAATAGGCTCAAGGGGTTAATCAAAGGGAAATAATGCAAGGTTGGCTATTTGGCCAAAGTAGTCAATCACAAAAGAATGCATCAATCATGTTCATGTATGCAGGTGAAAATGTAGCCTAAAAAAGAATTAAAGCAAGTTCTAGAGTGATCAATATGACATGAGTGAAAATCACACAAAAAAGAAGAGAATGGTATAAATGTTAAATCCATCCATCAAAAGGCCCAAAATCTCACCAGGTATGCATCTATCAAACTCAATTCATCAATCAAACATCCAAAACCAAGCATGCCAAATTCAAGATGACAGAAGAAATTTATAAATCATAACCTTGAATTTCAATTGCTTCAAACTCATAGACTTCACAAATCTCAAAACATCATTAGAAATTAAATAAAAACACATTTTTTTTTTTTCAAAAATAGAAAACAAAATTAAAATAAAAATAGAAATAAAATAGAAAACAAAATGTCAATTCCTAATACCCCCACACTTAAATTCTACATTGTCCTCAATGTAAACCTCAACAATAAACAATCATTAATAAATCTAGGACAAGTAAGATAAAAGAGAGGGAAGAAACATCCTTATCAACTGAAGTAACAGAGGTAGATGAAGAGATTTCCACCAGGATCCCATTGGCGAAAGCATAATAACCAATTTATGCTTGAAATAATATGAGAGCTTCCACCAGGGTCCCATTGGCTGAAGTGTAATGACCAAGTTAAGTTTAAGGCATGAGGGCTTCCACCGGGATCCCATTGGCCTTCCTTATCTTCATTGGCTTCACCACTGAAAAGTAATATGTGCACTTCATCAACTTCATATGCATAGTTTCTATTGGACCATGGCCCAAAAACAAAATCCACTTCAGCAGTGTCCATCATCCGATTCTCTTCTTCCTTCACTGAAAACTCTTCAGTAACCTGCAATTCTATCTCTCCTTGTATCTTAGATCCTGTAACTGCATCAAAAGTATTATTGATAGATCCTTCAACAACATTATCTTCTGCACAAACAAAATCATCAGCTCTCAAGAATGCAGAAATTTCAGCACAAACAGCACATTTTATGTCACCATCACAATCAGTACATGAGTTACAATGAGTATAATTATTGAAACCAATAAAATCAGGAAATTCATCACACAACTCATCATACTGTCTCTCCACTACCTTAGGAAGTGGTTCAAGAATACTTACCTTTGGGGACTTAGAGTTTTTCCCCTCCTCACTTACCTCTCCAGGCTCTATTTCTTTCTCTTCAATGGTTTGTGAAGGAGAGGTGAGTTCATCTAACGTCTTCCCACTTTGTAGTGTGACAGCACTAGCATCTTCCTTCACATTCTCTTCTGGTTGTGAAGACAGTCCTTCAAAAATTTGGCTCTGGAATTTGCTGAGATCTGTGGCTAACTGATCCAAAGAGTTTTACAGGTCATTACACATGGCCTGTGTTTCTTGTTGGAACTACATGTTATAAGTGGCCATTTGTCTTATTAGCTCCTCCAGTGAAGGTTCAGGTTGCCTAGGAGGTTGAACTTGTTGCTGCCCATGACTCAAGTTAGGAGGATCCCACCACCCTGGATAATATGTATTGGAGTAGGGGTTGTAGTTGTCGGACGGTTCAGAATATCCCTATACTGCCTCTACCTCCTCATTTGTGTCTACTAGGAAAGTGGGACACAAATCAGTGGGATGTCCAGGTGATAAGCAAATCTCACAAGCTTCCATGATCAATGGACATCAACACCTACAAACACTCATAAAGAAAGAATCAAAAATTAAAATAAAAAAATAAAAACAGAGTAAAAATAGGAAACAAATTAATAGCGCAATTGGAAAATTGGTTCCCGAACAACGCCAAAATTTAGTGTGGTGTAGAATGTGATTAAAAATAAATATCAAAAACAGTTGCCAAGTTCCACCAAAAATATAAAAACCTTGCAACCAGTTGTAGTGAGCAAGGGTCAATCCACAGAGAACTAATTCAATTAATACTATTAATCTAATTCCTAAATTAAACTCTGATGAAAAATAAACAGTAAAAGTAAAAGAGGGTTTTGTTGATTAAAACTAAAAAGAAATTAAACTTAAACCAAAGCAGTAAACACAAATTGAATTATCAAGTTAAAGATATTGGTTAAGAGATGGAATCCACCACTAGATTTATATGATTATGCCAACTTACATACCCTTTATACCAACATGATCAATTATGTTCTTATGTGATTGTGAGATAAATCTCATGTCTTCCTTAAGTTTCGCTTAATTCAGCAACCGCTCAAATCAAACCCTAACCATTATTTATTTGTAAAGCAACCGCTCTTACACCTACCTAATGATTGCATTAAAAATTAGAAAACCAATCACACTGAGGTCTAATCACACACCAGGATTAAATTACTTAGAACATATATTTCACTAGATCTATTACCGCAACCGCGCATAATATATCCAGATCTACCACTTTATAATTAGTAAATAGCATAAAGATAATTATACCCACATGAACATCATACATTCTGCTAGATTTACTACCGCAACCGCGCATAATAAACCCAGATCTACCACTTTGAAAGTGGGAACAAGTATAAAAACCTTCATACCAACAATAGATTCAGAAATATATGAATAAAAACATAATTGTATTGATATAAAGAAATATGCAAGATTTACATAATCAAAACTAGAGTTTTATCTTCCCTTAACCAATGAAGAAGTTTAGCCACACATGACAAAGTTAAAATCACAAGAAAAATAGAAGAAAAACATAGTTCAGAACGAAAGTGCAAAAGAAAACTAAAGATCAAACTAGTTTCCAAAAGTTGGGGATGATCAATCTCCGATTGCTCGAACCTGAGACTCCAATCTTCGATCTAATCTCCCTTTCCCTTGGTCTTTGTGTTTCCCTCAATTCCCTTGACGGCTCTCTCTGTCCAGACCTCCTTTAGGGACTCTAAGCAACCCTCTTTATAGGTTTGGGAACCTAATTTAGCATTAAAACACGAAATTAAACTTCTGAGACGATGACACGGGACGTGTCATATTACACGGGCCGTGTCATATTACACGGCCCAACCCGTGTTCAATTCTGATGACAGATTCTCAGCTATTCCAAAGTCAGAGAAGAACACGGCCCACCCCGTGTCACTTGACACGGGCCGTGTTCTCGGTCAAGGCTTGAAATTGACTCTTCCTCGTGAAGTCAGAGAAGTACACGGCCTACCCCATGTCATTTGACACGGGCCGTGTTCTTCAAAACCTTCCAGTCTTCAAAGTCAGAATAATACACGGCCTACCCCGTGTCATTTGACACGGGCCGTGTTGATCATTTTCTTCTAATCCAGCCTTGATTCTTCATGAATGCCCTTCTTCCTTTGCTTCTGAGGGTAAAACTGATCTTCTTAAGTATTCATCTCTCTCCTCAAATGGCCATCAAGCTTGGTTTGATGCTAATGGACTCAAACACTCAAAGATATCCTGAAAAACATAATTCATTTATGAGTGTTTATAAACGCATTTAGCATAGTTTCATAATAAACATCCAAAGACAACTCTAAATCAGAAACTTAGCTAAATGTCAACAATTGAGCACATATGGAGTCCAATTAAATCAATCATAAGGCATTTAAAGTATGGAAATAATCGATAGATCAAGTAGCCTTACTGTAGCTGCATTTGCTTGACCTGCATTAATTAACACAGCACGTGCTTGACAAGTTGCAAATTGATTTGTTAGCAAGCAGTCAAGCAAGCAAGAAAGTTTGACTATCAGAAGTGTAACAATGCAAACATGTTATGCTGTAGGAATCTTAGCTAATGGATAAGAAAACATCCATGTCTTGATACAATAGATGGATATTAACAAGGTTAGTTGTGGCATATGTTGTGTAATGCATTCTGGACAACAAGTTCAGTTCTATCTTAATTAGAAAGTCTCTTTTACTATTTTTGAAATGTCTAATGTCCTTTTGCAGTATAACACTAGTGCAGCAGCAACCACATTAG
Source organism: Ormosia semicastrata (assembly GCA_029884595.1). Taxonomy (NCBI): domain Eukaryota; kingdom Viridiplantae; phylum Streptophyta; class Magnoliopsida; order Fabales; family Fabaceae; genus Ormosia; species Ormosia semicastrata. The sequence goes on along the minus strand of JAQQTO010000036.1, from coordinate 5,552,442 downwards.
TTGTAAATGATCCTGAAATAAATTTGATCACTGATAGTTGTCGAGGCTATCAGATTTAACAATTTATAATCAGTTTACCAAAATAACTTGCAGCATATGGTAACACCAAGTCGAGCCCACAGATCACTCTGATTATAATCACAAATTCAAATTAAGATGTTAATAAATAGAATTAGAAACAGAATCACAAAAAGGGGGGTTTTGCAAGATGAAAAATGCAAAAAAAGAATTCAAATAAATGGAGAAAGCAGAATTAAGAAGCAACCAATTCAAGAGAATTAACTAATCTTGATCTTAATTCATCCTTGATCACTAAAGGTCCATTCAATTATCAATCGAATCCTTGGTCTTAGATCATATCAAGATACCTCTCAATGATTCATGGATCTTCTACTAGAAATGCTTTCAGAATTCAATTAATTAAGGTTAGACAAATTAAGCATCAATCCAAAACTTAAATTAACTTAAAAACCAATATCCAACCAAGCTAAACATTTCATCAAACACCTGAAATGTCTTGTTTAGTCTCTGAAATCCTCTCTTAACACATAGTAATTACGCAATTATCAAATGCAAAATCTTAATCAAATTAAGCACCCAATCAGAATTAGAAAAAGAGAGAAAGAAGAGAAACTAGATTAACAATTGAACGTAAACAATTAAAACAGAATCTCAAGATTAAGCATAAAAAATGTTCAATCCATTGGATTGATTAAAGGCCCTACCCCTCCATGAATGAGAGGAAAGAACTTAGAAAAAGAAGAAAAAAACTAGAGAGAAGGAAGAGAAGAGAAAAAGATCTAGATCTAGAGAGAGGGTGAAAAGTGTAGAATGAAAAGATGATCTCTGTTTTCTGCCTCTATCCCCTATAACTACTCCCTAATTTGGCCTCGCATGATTAGAAACCTATTAGTTACAAAGTTAGGTCCATTAGAAATCATTGGGCCTAAGTCTCATGTCAATTAGAGGCCTACAACTCAAGTTATGCCCATATAAGTGATATAAACTCATCAGCAACTCATCTCTAACTTCCAGCTTCAATTATATGCCCAAAACAATGTATTTTAGCTTAGGAGTTTCATTAAAGTTGTAACTTTGGATCTTAGCTTTCATTTGGGCTTGGGTTAACGTCCATTGCACACCTATAACTCAAAATATGGGCTAATGAATGCGCAGAGGTCAAGCTGTCAAGATTAGCATTTTGACTCTTGCTTAAACTTCAATTTAAATTATCTAAATGTGTGATTCAACTCCTGAGTTCTTCATGAAAGTTGTAGTAATTTGTCTTAATTTTCTTATAAGACTAGAATCACATCAATCAGATACTTGAAACTTAGATTATAGCCAAAATACTAAACACTACTCAATAGACAATTCAAGATCAATTCATGCAATAATACTCACAATGATCCAATTAGCCTCAATATCATAAAATGTGACAAATTCAAATCAATTAAGTCAAATTGAATCTTAAGACACCTAATGAGAGGATCATTAAATGAATAAAATATATTGTTATAAAGTGTGTGCCAAAACCCAAAATCAGCAAGATGAAAAGCTAACCTACAGTCAAAGATGAAGCAAAAAAGACCCAAAAAAAATTGTGTTTTCCTATCACAACAATTCTCAACAACCAAACACGCTTTGATCAGAGAAGAAAGTGTTGAAACACTGACCTTTGGTCTTTAGGTATACACGAATACATTTCTATCAATGAGAACAAGTCAAGTGGACTCTCCCTATTATTTCCCTTGACTTTCTGATTCACAATCACAGAATTGTTTTCTTCCAATAACAGTCAAAAGACGTATTCATTGTAAGTACCACTTCAAGTCTTGCTAAGTATTTGATCAAGGAGTTTATTCCAAATTAGTATTTTATTCTCTTTCATACTTCTTGAAGATGAAATATGAATGGATGAAGGCAAAGATTATGTTATGTAATTCACCTAAGTTCCTTGTCCCTAGTTAAAGAAACTCAAGTGGAGTTCTTTTATATAAATAAGTTTATGTATTAGTTAAAAATCACCCCACATAATGGACAAACATAGCCTTAAGGAAACTTAATGGACCAATCATGTGAGAAATTGAGACACAGAAAGAGCAGGAAAGAGTTTTGAAGGCCACTATAATCTACACACGTATAATATGTCATATGTTTAATTCTTGTTGTTGTGGACTAGGATCTCGGACCCCGAATCCAGCAGGAGCAAGCCACATCCCCAGTCCAGTGTCCACATAAGCCCACCATGACCCAAATAGGCTAATCAGCCCACCTTCTAAAATATTGTTATATCATAACATAATCTCTCACTTAATAAGGATAAGTGGAATCTAATTCTCTCATAATTATCAAAATTCCTAATTATAAGGAAACTCAATCTCTATGATATTACTTCCCTAACAAGTAATCTCACATTATAAATATATACATGGTTTAGCTACTTAAGTATGTATTTATTTCCATCCACTCTTCTCTCCTAGTAAAAATGGTACACCACATCCCTCTCTGGTCTCCCTCTCAGCCTTTATCACCGGTACACCACCCGCGTCTTCGTCCTTGTTGCTACTCCAAGTCGAATTTGGTTTCTCATCCCTTAAAACACATGTGATATTTTTGCATAAGATTTTTGTTAGGATTTAGCATTTTTCTTATCATTTTGTCAAAAAGATCAATTTTCAAAATCAAGCACCAAGGACAAGAGTTAATGCAGAAACTAACTATCTCTTTAATTTTGAATGTGCAGACAATTCATTGGTTAGAGTTCACAACTTGTAAAATCAAATACTATAAACTAAACTAAATGTTGACACAGCCCATTTGTTACATTTAGCATCAAAATTTTCTTTTGTAATTCTCAACGTCAACTAATTGATTTGGTTTGCTCATTAGCTTGTCATTTGGTTCTAAAAAATCATTTATTACACGGAAGCATTTTGGAAAAGAAATTGAAAACATTACACTAGTGAAGAAATTCTAGCATTGATATAATATTTTATAGTAAATCTGAAAATGATCCACATGCAACCTATTACACCATTGCCTTGGGTATCATTTGCATGCATTTTTTAATTTAAAAGAAAAGTCAATGATGTGAGGTTGTACTTTGTATATTATATATTGTATTAGAGTTATAATCAGGTAAGATTTTGGTGCACTCACTTCACTTGCAATTAAGCAATTAAATTTGCCTTTGGGATAGGCTGAAATGCTTCACGAAGTAACTATGAAGAAGCACTACCACCATACATAGCTAATAGACTTGGTTGGAGTACATTTCTGTTTACAATAAAACAAGTTATTTCATTCTATTATAAGTTGCAGTGTTGCACAATTAGATTGGGCAGTTCTAATTTTGCAAATTTGTGACAAGTGGAGTGTTGGTGACAAGCTTCCTCTTGATAACCCTGAATAACATTCTTATGCTAGTGAGTAACATGAAAAGATGCAAATCTTACTTATATATCAACTTTACAATATCATAACGTACATAATCTACTATTAAGAAAATATACCTTAACCCATCATTGTGAGTTGTGACCTAGAACTACATCTTGCATAAAATATTATGGAAAGAATAAAATCCTAACCTAAGTCATGACCATAGGCCATAACTTCTATTAAAAAAAACTAAATAAAAACAAAAAGATGTTTAACCCCTAGTTGTGGCTGAGTCACAAATTAGTGCAAGTCGTTAATGTAGATTATGCACTAACGTGGGTAATGAAATTCGTACTTACACGAGAGGTAAAAACGCTGCTAACAGTTTAAATTTCTTCACACGATTACTTTGAATTTAATGAGCGAGCATTTACCTTACCTCTTTTGGACTCGGATTATAAATAGTGTAGCTGATATTTAGCCTTTTTTTTTTTGGTAATGTGATAGTTAGCTTTTTTTATTTTAGAAAAAAACAAGCAAAAACAATCATATATGGTAACCTTCCACATCAATATGAAACAAAGTTTAATTGGGATGCAACTTTCAACAGTCTTCCAATCATGCATGCTTAGCAATTAAAGTAACAAAGGTTGACTCAAATAATGGGTGGCAGGGGACGGTATAGTAGCAGCAAAAGCTTTGGCATTTAGAGTCAGTTCCATTGGCTCATGCTCTACAGCCTCAAAACAATTATAAATGATAAGTGCCTTATGGCACATCAAATTTCTTATCTATATAGTCGAGTAGACAATTTCTTTGTTAAAAGGGCTAAATCATGAGATCTTAATGGAATCTTGTATGGGGAGTGAAGGAGTCCAAAAATATGATCAGCAACCCGATATTATCATCAACTGAGAGCAGATTAACATAAGTTCATATAAAACAGGTCAGGAGAAAAGTTTGTGGCCTCCTGCTTATTATATTCTTGGAGGGGTTGTAACGAGTACTCCGGAGGTTACCTACCTAATACTCACGATTCATTAGCTATTGATATAGTGTAAATGTGAAGTTTCATAAGGCAAAATCTCCAGCCACAATTCCCTGCAACAGGAACAAAGTCCCATCAGATGCAAGGCATTATACTAAAAACTAAAAAGATGTTGAAGTAGAATATATAAGGATATATATTATAATATGAAAGTGACATTAAACGGAATTTAAAACTGAATTCAGACCATATCAATGATAATCAGCAAAGCTCATTAGGGTTTTCTTTGCTTCGGATGAGAGGAACACCATCTTCTCGCCAATCGACACGCTCTTCACATAAAGCCTCTACCACCTCTACATATAACCGGTGCTCCTAAATTTGGAAATAAAAATAAACAATAATCAATAGAAGTCCATAGTCCATCTTGTCAATCTGCTATTCTGCTAGCCTTTTGGTTGCATCAATGTCAAGGTTCATGAATGCTTCTTATGACAAATATATTCAATGAATTTCATTCAGGATTAAAGCTATTTAATGGTTTAAAATGCCACCATTTTTCGGAGGCAATTGATGATATAAATTGTGTTACCTCCCTGAGGACCCTTGCAGCCAACTCCTCAGCAGTATCACTAGCAAGCACAGGGACAACACGTTGAGCAAGGATACGCCCTGTGTCATAGTGTTCATCGACAAAATGTATTGTAGGACCTGAAAATCTAACCAAACAAAGAAAAATGAAGCACAGATAAGTAGTCAAGAACAAGTATAACAGTGTTCCACTGAAACAACATACTTGAAGATATTTTGTGAGAAGCATACCTTGCTCCAGAAGCAATTACTGCTTTATGCACCTTCATACCATAGTAGCCCTTACCTCCAAAAGCTGGAAGAAGTGATGGATGAATGTTTAATATGGATCTTTCATAAGCACGGATCAATTCCACTGGTATAAGTTTGAGGTATCCAGCTAAAAGAATAAAATCAACCTCAAATCTCCTGATGAAGAACATGTATTATATGTTAATAATATAACCAGTCTCCACGTGGATATCAACAGTCTTTGTCCCCTTTTGCTGATTTTGTCATAGTTGTTCTACATTGGTTTTTTATTTGCCATTCAATTTTAAAGTAAAGCATCCACAATACATATCAGATTCATTAAAAGACCAAACGTTAAATTTAAATGCAATTGCAGAAAATGAAATAAACATGCATCTGACCTTAGGGTATCAACAAGGTCACTCGGAGATAATCCATCACATTCATCCTTTGTTTTAGGGAACAAGATAACCGGGATACCGTTATTTCTGGCATACTCCGCACCTCCACACTCTGACATTAAAATAAACAGAAGAAAGAAAAAAAAAAATTAGTGAACCAAGACTCAAAATAAAAGGTAAATCAAAACATGGCCCCAAATCCCAACATCCCATGTCACAGACAGTTTTAAGGACACAAGACTAGCAGCATCAATACACAAGGAAATTGCCTTCTTGCAGCCACAGGTATAATCTTTGCAGGTATGCCAATGCCATCTATCTTAATCCACTGACTATTATAAACTAAAATTGAAGAAAATATGCTTCTAGAAAACCTATTAGAGGCCAAGAATGTAGCTTAATGATAAAAACAGAACCATCAAAATTACATTTTTTCACAGAAACCGGGGAAAAAAAGAGAGTAAATGGGTAGAAGAAAAGGGGGTTTGAAGTAAAGCATACCGCTTTTGTTTGTGACCAATACAAGGATGTCTCCATGAAGTGATCCCTTTAAGGATGCCTCATGAATTGATCTGAAGTTGGAACCTCCACCAGAGACCAAAACTGCCAGCCTTTTCCGTTTCACCGTGATCTGAGCTTCCTTCAGTTGTTCTGCAGTACTACTCCTGCTACAACATATTCTGTTCCTAGAACCAGAATACACTTTGTGTGCAATGTCAATAGGATGAAAAGCTCCACTAAGAACCTGAAGATTCTGATGCTGATTAGAGGGGTATGAAGAAGCAGAAGAAAAAGAAGGGAAAGGAGGGAACTTTAAAGAGAATGGTTGTTTTCCAATTAGAATTGATGGCAATGATGATTTTGGATAAAACCCAGAAAGAATTTGTTGAGCTTCCATGAAAATTTAAAAAAACAAAACAAAACAAAACAAAAACAGAATTTTATAGTTGAGTATTCAGTGTTGTTGCTGAGCTGAAAAGGTTGCCCCTGGTGGTGCCAAAACGATGCCGTCGTGAAGGGTGTTGTCGTAATGGATGAAGACGGGCAACGGCCGCAGGTTGTGGCGGGAGCGGAGTTGTCGGCAAAGGTGAAGTGGCCGTCAATCTCAACGTCAGGACATGCTTCAACGGCCACTTTTAATAAGTATTTACAAAAAAATTTACATATAACTTATTAACAATTTTAATAAAAATTTAATCTCGATTAATTTAATTAACAATTTCAGCTCTTATCAATTATATCAGCCATTTTTATCTTTTAATTTTTTTTATTTCGAGTTGTTAGTTAAAAATTTAAAATCGTGGAGGAAAAAATTGAAGAGTGTGAAGGGATTTTTGACATGTACAAGAAAGTCCAAAAAATAAAAAAAAAGAAAGATTTTAGGTCCTTTTTTTGATAATTTTATGGTCAAAAGTGATTTTACGAAATAATATTTAAAAATAATTTTTTAAATTATATTTTAACTAAACTTTAATTGATTCATATAATTTCATTATCCTTTATTATTATATTTTATCTACTTAATATTTTGGTTATAATTCAATCTAATAGTGTTTATTAATTTGTCTGTATCATCTTTCATTAATTATATTTTATTTAATTAATTTTTAGGCTAATTTTTTATTTTATTAGTATTATATTTAATAAATTAACAACTTAATCTTTGAAATTATTTTTTTACTTTTCAATTTAGTTTCTAAATTTAAAAAATTCATGTTAAATTAATTATTTTTATGAATTAAAGTGAGATGCCCAAAAGACTAAAGTGATATAACAAAAGAATTAAGTTGATATGTTTTTTATAAACTTAAAGACTATCATACAAATAATTAAATATAGGAAATAAATTGAAAATAGAAAATAATTCTGGAAATTAAATTACTAGTTTTCTTCTTCGTTCCGTATCCGTACTAACACGTGATGTTTTTTTTCTTATTTGATTTCTAACAATGTGTGTTACTTTCCTTTTCGAGACAATTTATTATTCTTAATTAATTATTTTATTATTATTTTATTTTATTTACTTAGTTTTTAGGCTCAATACAAATTAAAATTATCAATATCAACCATTCAATTAATATAATCAATAAAAAAAACTCATGGTTCGTAAAATACTATCTAGTGACAAAGTTATTTAATAACATCTATCCTTTAACAAAATCATAACAAATGATATATTAATTTGGTGACAAGTGTCCTGTTTTATTTTCTAAAGAAATATTTTAAATTTTAAATTTTAAATTTATTTTGATTTCATATTTATGGCTTATTGGTTTATTAATGTTAAAACAATTTATTGTTAAATTTAGAAAAGTGTTGCTTTTCACAAATTGAAATAAATTTTGAATTCAAATGTATACAAATCAATTCAACGCAATATTACAGAAAATTGAATGCTTATTAAATTTATACCAAATCATAAAATATTACAATTGAAATTGATGTTAACTGGTCATCAGATTTTATTTTATTATTTTTGCTTTCGTCAATAGTAATATTACATATTCAAATCAATGCAAAATCAATCAATGGTAATTGCATTCCACTAATCAATAAATTAAAGTCAATAAAAATTTTCAAATAAAAATATTCTTCGAAATTTTTCAAAAATTTTTATTTTTTAATAAACTTAATATTTGACTTACTTAAAAATAAATAAATATTTAAATTGCAATGTTAAATTTTTACTCGATCCATAATCACTTAAGAAAATAGTACAAATGTATTTTCTTATAGTAATAAATAATTGATAATTATCATATATTTTTAAATATTTAATTTTTCTTTAATATGGGCATTGTACATGTGCTATTGTTGATTAATTTTAGAGTAAAATACTCTAACATCTTTTTATTTATCTTATTTTTCATATATCCACTCTATTTTCAAAAGTTATACAAAACTTCTTTAATAATTACACATACACATCTTGTATTTTGGAAAAAAAAACACTACAAATAAATTCAATTAAGCACAATAAACTTAAAATTGACTAATAAATTCATTAGCCAACCATTAATGACCTTAAAATGATATTTTTATCTTTAATTTTATCAAGTATTACTTGTAATACTAAATGATTTTTGCATGAAATAACATTTTTACCTTTTTATTTTTATCCTTAATGACATTTTTACCTTTAATATCATTTAGTATTACATTCAACATTGATGAAATAAAGGGTAAAAATATCATTTCAAAGTCATTAATAGTTGGTTAATGACTTTATTAGTCAATTTTAAACTTATTGTATTTAATTAGATTTATGTGTAATGTTTTTTCAAAATACAAAGAGTGTGTGTGTAAATGTTAAGGAAGTTTTGTATAACTTTTAAAAATAAAGGTAGATGTGTGAAAAATCAGAAAAATAGAAACGATTGGAGTATTTTACTCTTAATTTTATTTATGGGCATTTAAATCCAATTCAAACCAAAAATCAAACCAAAAATCGAAATCTAATAAAAATCGAATAAATTTGGCTCTTTTTTTTATTGAGTGTCTAAAAATCGATTGGATCAAATTGGATTTTAGATTTGATTTTCAGAACTGATCCAATCTAATCTAAACTGATTAATATAATATAATATAATATAATATATTTATTTGTCTATTATAGAATTTATATTTTTACTTTTAATAACTTTAATTTCTCACACACTTCTCTTATTTTATGTGATCAAATATTATTTTAAACATGTGAAATGAATTATTTCTACTTTTTATTTTTTATTTCCTTTTATTTCTTCTTTTATTTTTAATAAGCTAAATTGCTTTTAATTCACAAGATTTTTTGCTTAAAAAAATTTAAATAAAAAAATGATTAAACCGATATAATCTAAATCGATTTAAATCAGATTGGATTGGTTTGATTTTCAAAATATAACAAGTCCAATCCAATCTAAATTGATATAAATAATATTTTTAGATTGGTTGACTTTTTTACTCAAAATTGATCTAAACCGAATCACAAACACTCTTAATTTTATTAACATGATCTTGATTAACCAAATTTTATATAATTAACATTTGAATATAAATTACTACTACAATTAGCTAGGTGATATGTAATAAATAAGTTAATAATAAGGTGGCAATGAGAGAATCTCACCTCAAATAATTATTTTAAATTTATTTTAATAATACAATTTACAATATATTTTTTTGGAAAGTTATTTGAGAAGCTTTTTATTTTTAATGATACAAATTTTGTATTTAAGTATTTTTAAACATTTATGTCTAACATGAGCGGATTTTATCTTCCCTTTCTTTCTCACTTTTGTGTTGCTTTGGGCTCCTTTTTTGGATGTTTCTCTAATGAGGTTGTCACCCATATCATTCAGTGGTAGCATTCTCCATTTTCTTTCTTGATTTTCTTATTTTTCTAGTTTTTTGAATAAATTTATCCAACTTTTTTAGATTTGTAATCTTTTGGATATATCTAGAGAGTTTGGATATGAATTTCTTAAAATTGTTATAATAAGCTTAGAATTTTTAACTTTAGTTATCTTAGAGCAGTCGTATATCTTGGTCTTATTGAGTAATAAAAACTTTAAATTTATTAAAATAAGAGATATGATACTCTCTTCAAACAACAACACGTTATGTATTAGTCTCTATAATGAAAGATGTGTCTCCATCAATAGTTTATGGATAAGAAAAAAAACTACTTTTATTTTAATGAATTTTTATTTTATTGTAAAAAAATGTATTTGATTGATTTTTAAGCTCTTATATTTTTTTAAATTTTTTTTTCTTATTCCTTCTTGCTTGAAAACTGGATTCATTCTATATTTGATTCCATTTACTAAATGTAGGAATTGAATAAAATGAAATAAAATAATATTTTTAAGTGAATTAAATAATAGAACAAGAATGATTATTTTGTTGAAAGTCTTTAAATTCTTGGGTTATCATCTCAACTTACAATACTCATAATAGGTGCAGCTAGAAAGTGTTTGATACAACTCGAAAAAGTATCCAAAAAAAGGAAGACATTTATGATATTCCTTAAATGTTTTGGAACACTGGTGCTCCAAGGGTTTTTACCCATTATAACTGATTAATTAATTTTTTTTAATTTTATTACTGTATGTATAAATATTATTAATTGAAATCTGCAGAATTTTTTGTATGTACAGTTATCTATAGTAAAAGACAAGACTGATCTAAGTTTCCTATGTGTGAGTCTACTTGTGTGTAAGTATTAAAAATTGAAATCTATAAGGTTTCATGTATGTAAAATATAGACCATACATATTACTTATTAATCAGGTAATAGATAATTAATCTTATTCGTCTATTTATTTTAATATCATATCTATGGTTGGAGATAATGAAACAATAGTGCTCTATAAATTTTTAGAAGCACCGTAAACATTTCCCAAAAAAAGAAAGGTTACTTAATTTAAATGTTAGTAATTTGAGCTTTTCTTTGTGGTGACAAACATCTTTCATAAGTTCACTGCCACTGGTTTCCATTGGAATCAGGTTCATTCAAAAACAGAACCAAAACTTTAGTTGCAATAGAATTAGGTTCCCTAAAAAATAGAACCAAAACCCCATCCACCCAATTTCTTACAAAAATTTTGATCTTGCAAATCTCCATACCCAAACGCCAATTGTGAACCCTAAAGACTTTCCTGTTTAATATTGTCTTTCTTTGCTTGAGCATGAAGGCAGAACTAGGAGAACCCTTATATCACCAACCGAGTCCACACAAGTTCAATCCTCTCCCTATTGTATTTTAGATAAGAAAACTTAGAAGCTACAAGCTTGAGATATGCCATGGTAGGCACTGATCCAAACCTGTGTTCCCATTAGAGAGGATATAGGAATCTCACATTCCAACTTGGTTTTCCTTAGCAGCCACTTGAGTGATCCGCCGTATTGTAGTCAAATGGATATCCCTTATACCAGAGAAGGCATAAACCTCACGTTATCATCGTGGACCAAAACAAATTCCATTGCTGAGTATTTTCTAACCATGAGAGTTGTTAACACATCCAAGTTGGCCAGGGAAAATTTCTCCATGAAAAGAAAATTTGGAAAAGAGGACAGTGTTGGGGGAAAGGTAAGAGACAGAACACCTAAAAAAATAGTGATAACTGACAAGCATGTTTCTATGATGCACCAATTAAATTTGAGGCGATTGGATGTTATGTTAATGCAATAAAATTTAGCTATTGCACCATAAATTTGCCCCAAACACAAACCATTGTTATCACAAGACAAAAGGCAAGTTGAGGTGGCAATCCCAAAAATTGCACTCATTTTGAGCCCTTGATAAACACTAATACAAACTATCATATAATCTTTGAACTAACAATTGAAAAGATTGCAGTAATCAAATAGAAAGTTTTCTTAATTTTTCAGTGCAATGATAAAAAGTTGCTCATTGAGCATCCAAACTAATAAAATAATATTCTCAAATCTAATGCAGAAATTTATTAAGGAAAAAGAAAAAGAAATTGCTATAAATAAAACATGATGTGACTAAGAAACTCGAATAATGTATAATTCAGACCTATATAGATGCATATTGGAGCCTAGGTTTTGAATAATCCATACTATAATAGAAAAATCAAGCTGATGGGAATTTATGTTGATCCTTCAAAGTGCTGGTTTTGATAATCTGCCGAATATAGTAAGCAAGATGGGGAAGAAAGCCTTGACAATATTTCTTCAGTTGTTCATCTCCAACATGTTTCTCGGCTGAGTTTCCTTCTAAGCTGATAGCTTTCAATGAAGTATGGTTAGCTACAAGTTGATCCAAACATTTGGCTGTAGAAATTTTGTTGAAACGAAGATCCAAGACACTCAATTTTAATAGATGGTGCAGACCCTCTAGTTCACTGATGTTATTTCTAGCCAGGAACTGCTTTTTCAAAGATGAACAAGATGTAAGACCTTTGAAATTGTGGGAAGGATTAACACATAATAATAGAAACAAAGGAAAAGAAAAATCAGCAATCAAGAATTGAATTTCATAGACAATGATATTGAAAATAACATAATATTAAGATGAAATCCATAATTTGCTATAATGCCATGTCCAAATCAGAATATACGGTTGTAGCCAAAGTCTAGGACACAAAGTCGTGTAAGTTCATGTAATCCCTCAATAGTGGAGATATTGTTTTTTGACAAATCAAAATGTGAAGTCCTCGAGGAAGAGCACCGTTGGTTATCCTCCCTAGATAGAAAAATTAAAAAGATTAACAATAAAGGTAAATGAACTGAATTATGGATTAGGATCAGCTCATGTTACTTACTAACATGAGAGGGTCATATTATGAGAGAGAAAATACATAAAAGAAGTTATAGTAGGACTTACCATTATTTATGTAGGGCCTATTAATATTGATTTTGTGTCTTTCTCTCTCATGTTAGTAAGAAACAAGAGAGGATCCTAAATGAACTTGGATCATATCCTCTCATGTTACTTACTAACATGGGGAGAAAGAAAGACATAAAAAGAGTTATAATAGGACCTATTAATTTTGATTTTGTGTCTTTCTCTCTCATAACATGACTCTCTTATGTTAGTAAGGAACATAAGAATATCTTAAATGAGCTTGATGACAAAGAATGTCAAAAGTAATAAATGGATAAATGATTTTACTAACCAATAACATTTCTAGACAAATTGAGCACCTTCAAACTCAAAAATACACTGAGAAATAGGATCACAACCAACCCTTGATTTTCCAGCTAAGCTGCAGTGCCATTAGAACTTAGAGAAGATATATGTCTTTTCACAAATTCTATGTCAGGAGTAACTTTATTATGCACCCTAGAAGTAGTCACACCATCCATGGTGTTAACATCTTCGTTTAAGGGATTAATAGATTCAAGCAATTCACTTGCTCCCTCTAAAGGTCCATAATGCTGAAGATTGATTACCCAATCCTCAATACGTTTAAATTGAAAATCCTTGTTAGTAGTTCATCCAAGTGGGACTTTCCTCTAAGGATTTTGACAGAATTCATATCATCTACAACTGGCACTATCCAATCTTTGGTGTAACACCATAATACTGAGAACCTGATATATTTTTCATGCATAAAGCACACAGTACTAGTTATGCTACTTCTAATTTATAAAAACAAACTAGCTCATAACATTCATTCACATAAATAATTATGGAGAGCCTGGCAACAAAAGATATAAATATACATCATCAGCCTCATAAGGCACATTGTAAAACATAACTTGTACAACCTCAAGCAGTGTAAATAAACACAAGCTTAACTAAAAAAAAACAAAATAAACTACATTAATTCTTCTGCTTCTGCTTCTTCTCTTTTCCCTTAGCAGGGTCTCGACCTGGATTTACATAGAAATACAAACGGAGTGAGAAATCACAATTTCTCAGTATAAGCATTTCAAAAATAGTATTTATCCATTTAAAATGAATAAAATGAACCTAAACATCATATTGTGCTCGCAACAAGTATATGAGTCACTGCTCAACACTAATGGAACATTATCGTACATCCTATGTAATATTCACAATACAAGCTATGATCTTATACTCGAGTCTATAACTATCAATGATATCAATATATTGCCCATACAATTATAAAATATTATCAACATAAGGCAACTGCCCATATAATTGCTAACCAAATGTAATGCTTTTATGTTATGATGTATGGTTATACTCACCAAATATCCTAATAATATGATTATGCAATGCTAGTGCAAGTTTCAGTTTTAGAAAACACATGTTACTTATTTATTTCCCAGGAACTTCTGTTCCCTTGTATATACAGAGCATGATAGGCCTAAGAGCCTTTATACTACTTAGTAATAAGTGGATTTCGCCCCCTCACAATTGTAAAAGTACTACTACCCACCTAATATCGATAACCCTGACCATAATAGCATTACCCGCTACGAGAATCTAGATCCAACACCTTGTTCTCTGGCCACATGGTTGTGCACACCATATAAGATTACAATATGTAGGAAATAGTAAACAACAAGTTTGAAATTAAAACATGCAATGTATTATTACAAATTCTTACACTCATCACTGGGTCCTTCCTAACTAAGTGATAAAGGAAAACTAGTAAACCTACCAACCAAGCTTACTTGTCGTATAAGGAGCAAAGTCATGTTTCTAGTACTTCTTATATCTCAACTTTGCCTCACAAGGAAGTAAATGTCATCCATGCATCTCCAACTCTACTTTCTACACTAAGGAGGAACTTATGCATGATAACAAAGACAACTAGCCAAGTAAACTTAGCATATAACACCTAGTACCTCACTTCATCACTTCACAAGTAATTCTTAATATAACCTCATGTTGCTCAAGGTGCTAAGTATTTATGGCATTCTACATCTTAAAGGATGCCTAAGGTTTATCAAAACTCTATATAGCTTAGGTGGTTATTCTCCACAAGAAATACCACTATTAGTGTCTTAACACAAATACTCTAATATCTAGAACCTCACACTATCACTTCACAAGTGATTTCAAAGTCAACCATATATTGAACAAGGTTCTAAATGCTACCTTATTACATTTCATCACACTTGGATGCTCAAGGTTCTCAACACACTACCCTTTGACACTCCACCTCACTTTGGGTGTCTAGGGACCCTCAATGCTATCCTAAGGTATTTCCCACACTTTGAATGCCTAAAGGTTCTCCAACTTCTCACAAAAACAAGGTGGTAAATCCCTCCATGAAATATCTCCATTGGTGCCTCAACACACTTAAAAAAACATATATGAGTGATCCCAGCTAGTAGGGAACTCCATTTCACCAAGATAAAAGTCTTGTGAAATTCTGGACTTAGCACTCAGGCACTCCACATTGGGCGCTCAAGCGCTCCACATTGGGAGCTCAGGTGCTCGGGTGGCAGAGAGCCTCCCATGTTCATCCCAGCGATGGGCGCTCTGACGCTAATACAAGGGCGCTTAGGCGCTGGTTACACAGCAACATGCAAAACTTTCTAGGCTGTGGGTGCCTTGGCACCAAACTCGCAGCGCTTAGGCGCTGGAGCACAGAATCAATTTCTGCAGAATTTTGCAGAGGCTGAAACTATTCCATTAGGAACATTCTCACTTTCAATCATTCAAACTCAAAATTCTAAAGGGTTTCTAATCATAAACATGATCCTTAAATACATCTAAACATCAAATTCATTTCATGGATAATTATTAACTCATCTAGGCATGAATTTAGGAATCCAACCATAACTTCACATACCCATTTCTTTAGCTCCTAACACAAGCTTCTTCATGAATATATCTATGATCCAAACTGAAAATCATCCATAGCTCAACTCAAAGATAATCCTATCTCAAAAACTCCTAAGAGTTCCTACCACTCAAACTCTAATAAACTCAACCAAATCCATTTTCTATCCCAAACGCTAAGTCACAAACATGGAGGAAATAATAGGAGTTGGAGGAACAAAGATAGAAAACACCCTTACCTCTTGTAACCGAGATGGAGATTCAGGCCTCACTCTTTGATCTTGACCTTCCATTTTTCCTTTGCTTCTTTGTTCCTCTTTCTCTTTTCTGTTTTGCTCCTCTGCTGGCCAACTGTGGGAAAGGATGAGAATGAGATGAGAAATATCTCATTTTAACCTTAAAAGTCAAAGGTAGAAAGTGTGAAGCAGCCGTGAGACATTAGTGACCAAGTTATAACTCTCGATTTGTTAAGAACACTTAGATTTTGCCAAAACTAGTTTTCTAACTTCCAATAAGTTTAAAATAAATTTTAAGATTCATAAAAAATCTTGTTCCACCATTTTCATACTTTTCCATATTTGTTGGTAGTTGATGTGTGTGAAACAACATCATGTTTTGTTCTTGTTTTGCATGCATTCTTAGGCATTTTAGGCATTTTAGTTTGCCTTTTTGGTTTGTTTTTTCTTAGTTCGGATAACTGCGGTGTTTGTGGTGTTATTGTGTAGGATTGGTGCTAAATTGGCCTTGGGATGAATGGAAGCTTGCATGATTGAAGTTGGAGCTTTATGGAACTAATTTAGGGAAAGATAAGACAATTATCTACAACTTTCAAAGACCTCAAAGGCCCGAACCTTGGATAACTCAAATTAGAGTTGAAGCAAGAATTAGGGTGCTGATCCTGAAAGCTTAACCTTTGTATACTATTCATGACATATCTCGAGTTACAAGTTGTCAAATGAGCTGAAATTTTGATGGTTGATAGCTAAGATCCAAATCTACAACTTTCATGTTGAGCACTTTTCCAGATTCGGAGGTCTAATGGGTCATATTGAGCTTGGAAGGCCATTCCAAAACCAACCACGGCCTAGCCGTGGTAGCCACTAACCATTTTTAGTTTTCTGTTTTTATTTCTTTTGGGGGCTTTTAGCCCATAAAAACCCTAGGTTATAAATAGATGTTCTGATTGCTATTAGGGTATTCTATCTTGGTTCTAACCTAGTTTTGGAGGAGGCACAAAGAAGGCTTGGTTTCTTCATCATCTTCTTCTTCTTCCATTGTTACGGGTTTGGGATGTTTTTAAGTTTGATTTCAATCTATGTCCGAGTAGTTACTTTTGTTTCTAGGATTGGGCAATGCCCTTTGATACATTGATAATGATTAATTGACGTTGTTTTCCCTTTTATTAATCTTGATTGTTCATTGATTCAATTCTTATTGCTTTTATTCATGTGAATTTCTTTGGCCACTTATTTGCATCTCATAGGCATTTAGGGACGTCTTGAGAGGTGAACCTAAGTGTTGGAACCATTAGAATTGAACTTAAGGTCTAAATCACGAGAGTAGTTTTAACCTTTCAGGAATCAATGAATTACCACAAAGCGTAATGGGTTCTTTAAATTCAATTACCATTTTTAATTGACGGATCTTGTATCTTGAAAGAGAACATTAACTAATTTTGGGTAATTCACCTTCAATTGAATTTCAGATTTAATAAAAGGGTTGTCAATTAGGATTTGTCTTGTATCATTGTGGTATCCTAATCTTGGAAGCTTTCTTAATTAAAAACCCCATTCTTGATAACTTACTATTTTTATTCTAAATTCTGTTTTCTTAATTTTTATTTAATTATTTTGTTACTAAGTTCTTATCAATCAACAATCATATTTTCTCTTGTTTAATTTAATTAAGTTAATTAATTAATTGGTATTCATACATACAGTCCACAATGAATTGATCTTTTTATTACTTGACGACGAAACCGTATACACTTGCATTTCACGCAACCAAATTTTTGGCGCCATTCTTGGACCTTGTGTTTTCTTGAATATCAATTTAATTTTAATTTAATTATTTTAAACCTTTTTCTTTTATTTGGTTCTTACGTTCTTGATTTCTCTTTGACTCTCTATAGGTAATTACTCCATTGACATCACACTTAGCACAAAAACCGGACCAAAGTCAAGCTAATGACTTTAAACAAGCGCTTCTTGGAAGCAACCCAAGTTTCTTTGTTTTTGTTTTTCCTTTTAATTTCTTCTTTTTCTTTTGATTTTGTGTGTTGTTTTGTTGGTTTGATCTTTATCTTATGGATTTTGTCTAGGTTTGACCCCTCTTGAAGCTAAATTTAGAAAGCAAGTGAAGAGTGAAGTCAGAAGGTTCCACACCAAACCCATGGAAAATTCCATGGCCATGGATTGAACACCAGAAGATTTTTCACCACCGCAGTGAGTTCTTTTCTTTTCTCCCTTCTCTTGTTATAGATTTTTACATTGGGGACAATGTAAGTTCTAAGCTTGGGAGGGTATTTTCATTTTTATTTTCTTATTTTCATTCTCGTTAGTTTCATGCATTCTCATATCTTGTTTTACATTGCATTTTCATGTTGCATTTTCACATCATCATATCTCTTGGGTTTTTGATTGAACTTGTGCTCCTCTCTTTTTAAGGATTTTGAGATGATATTGATTTGGAACCCAATTTGTTAATTCTTGTAATTGGCTACAATTGTTTTAATTGATAGTAGAGGTGATCTTTTGATAGTTGATAATTAGCATAATGTTCTCTGAATTTGTGCTTCTCATTGAATTTTAAACCTCTAAATGTGAGTTTTGAGCTTATATGGGACTTATGCATTATATGATTTCATCTCATTCTTTGTGTTGAGTGATATTCCTCATTGATCTTGTGCTCTAGAACTTGATTTGAAACCATTTTGAGGCAAAATTTTTGGTTGCATGCTTGAATATGATTAAGGCATCTTAGGTATTTTTCTGGCCTTCTGAATTTGTTACACTTTCATCCACTAGTTACCCAATTTGAGCTTATTGCATATTTAATTTTCTTGATGCCTATGATGATATATTATTGGTAATCATTTAGAATATTAAATGGAGCAAAGTGGGTTTGAAAGTTGTGAAAAGTGTGTTGGGAATCATATGTGAATGACATTTCTCTTTCTCAAAAAAAAAAGTGCAAATAAAAAAAAATCATAAGAAGCTTGAAAAAAAAAAAAGAGGAGAAAGAGAAGAAGAAAAAGTAAGGAAGAAAATTCTTTGAAATGTGGAGTTATGTTTTAGATTGAAATAATGCCTTTGCTCCATTGATGTTCTATTGGATTTCTTGTGCTTATTGAAAAAAAAAAATTTTGATGAGCCCTTTGTGTATGCCTTCCTTTCTCTTCCTTACCTATCATCATTCCCATGGCCCCATTACAACCTTTGAAAGACCTTTTGATTCTTGCATGCATGCTGATTATTAGTGGAAATCTGGTTTCTTATCAAGCATATGGAAGTACATTTTCTTTGAAGGATTTTGAGCGTATTGTTTTCACCCTTAAACACTTTGAGTGTGGTTAGTGGAGTGAACTTAATTCAATCAGTGAGGATGCATGATTTCTGAGAACTTAACCTCTAATTGGACGTGATTTTGATTACCTCTCAGATTCTTTGTTTGCCTTAGCCTATTGCTTGGATATTGTTTTCTCGGGTTCCTCATTCATTATTGTCTCTTGATTCTACTTCTTGGTTTGACATTAGTTATTGCCAAGCAAAGTCTTAAGCTTGGGGGATCGATGTGTGTGAAACAACATCATGTTTTGTTCTTGTTTTGCATGCATTCTTAGGCATTTTAGGCATTTTAGTTTGCCTTTTTGGTTTGTTTTTTCTTAGTTCGATAACTGATGTGTTTGTGGTGTTATTGTGTAGGATTGGTGCTAAATTGGCCTTGGGATGAATGGAAGCTTGCATGATTGAAGTTGGAGCTTTATGGAACTAATTTAGGGAAAGATAAGACAATTATCTACAACTTTCATGAAGACAAAGGCCCAATCACACGTTTGGATAACTCAAATTGGAGTTGAAGCAAGAATTAGGGTGCTGATCCTGACAGCTTAACCTTTGTATACTATTCATGACATATCTCGAGTTACAAGTTGTCAAATGAGCTGAAATTTTGATGGTTGATAGCTAAGATCCAAATCTACAACTTTCATGTTGAGCACTTTTCCAGATTCGGAGGTCTAATGGGTCATATTGAGCTTGGAAGGCCATTCCAGAACCAACCACGGCCTAGCCGTGGTGGCCTACCACGTGGTTCGGGCGCCAAGAGTTTTGTTTTTTATTTCTTTTGGGGGCTTTTAGCCCATAAAAACCCTAGGTTATAAATAGATGTTCTGATTGCTATTAGGGTATTCTATCTTGGTTCTAACCTAGTTTTGGAGGAGGCACAAAGGAGGCTTGGTTTCTTCATCATCTTCTTCTTCTTCCATTGTTACGGGTTTGGGATGTTTTTAAGTTTGATTTCTGTTTCCTTCTTCTCTATGTCTGAGTAGTTACTTTTGTTTCTAGGATTGGGCAATGCCCTTTGATACATTGATAATGATTAATTGACGTTGTTTCCCCTTTTATTAATCTTGATTGTTCATTGATTCAATTCTTATTGCTTTTATTCATGTGAATTTCTTTGACTTATTTGCATCTCATAGCATTTAGGGACGTATTGAGAGGTGAACCTAAGTGTTGGAACCATTAGAATTGAACTTAAGGTCTAAATCACGAGAGTAGTTTTAACCTTTCGAGGAATCAATGAATTACCACAAAGCGTAATGGGTTCAATTTAAATTCAATTACCACGAAAGTAGGAATTGGTTTAATTGAGCACGATCTTGTATCTTGAAAGAGAACATTAACTAATTTTGGGTAATTCACCTTCAATTGAATTTCAGATTTAATAAAAGGGTTGTCAATTAGGATTTGTCTTGTATCATTGTGGTATCCTAATCTTGGAAGCTTTCTTAATTAAAAAACCCCATTCTTGATAACTTCTTATTTTTATTCTAAATTCTGTTTTCTTAATTTTTATTTAATTATTTTGTTACTAAGTTCTTATCAATCAACAATCATATTTTCTCTTGTTTAATTTAATTAAGTTAATTAATTAATTGGTATTCATACATCTAGTCCTGTGGATTCGATCTTTTTATTACTTGACAAAGGCAAACATAACACGGATTTCACGCATCGATTAGTCGATCTATTAAAACACACACCCAATTTGCTTAAAAATGTCAAATCAACTCCAAATAACCTCAAATTTTAATCACATCATCTTTTACACATTTTTGATCTAGAAACAAATTCTCCACATTTATTTATACTAATTAACCAGTTTAAGTCAATTTCGGGGTTAATAACAACTATTTTTCATACATAGTGTTACAATAAAGTGATTAAATGTGCTCAGAAGATCACAAAATTACACAGGCATGTTAAGCAAGTATTAAGCTACTTCCGTAATCATATACAAGTCTAACATATTTTAGATGATGTTACATTACTCCCCTCCATTTTAAGAATTTTGTTCCCAAAATTCAGTTTGCTACTTATTAGATACGATATCATACTTGAAAGGATCTCATCGTTCCTCAGTGATACCTTACTGAAATTAAATACCAACAAACAACTCAACTTATATATTACCTACAATAGTATCCTGATGAGTTTTCCAACTAATGGCACACACAAAAGAATACCTTGCATAGGGTTAGGCATAGCTCTATGTCTCTATGAACACTGTTTCACAAAGTGTCCCTGCTGACAACACACAAAACACACTACACAAGCTTTGTGGTCATGCTGCTTTCTATATTTCGTGCACTTTTGGTTCCACGTTCCAACTTGAATCTACTTTCCTCTATCTAGTAGAAACTGAGATCAAGAGACACTCTCACCGACTTCAACATTTGATCTTTTCCTTTTTAGAGAACTTACTGATTTGTTCTCCCTTTCATTCAACTGTTCCTTAGCTATCACTAGAGAAACTACCTGTTGAGATGGATCAGCTTCTATCCTCTCAAGAATCCTATTAACAACAACAACTTGCTCCCTCATAGTTATTGCCATTGCCATTAACGCTTCAGCCAAAGTAGGGCTCTCACTAGATGAGCTCCTATTCTTTCGGGTTTGCCAATGAGATGCCATAGTTTTCTGTACACACAAAACAATACATATTGAGTTGATCAGTCCTCAATATTATGTAACTATGTAACATTAGCTAATAACAATCCAACCAAAGACAAGTCATGCAATTCTATCCAAACATCTCAAATAAGAGACAAAGAAATACATAACTATCTCTAAACATGCCTAAACATAGTCAGTCCATACTCCGACTCAACATGATGAATCTATCTCTGATACCATAATGTAACATCCTAATACTGAGAACTTGATATATCTGCCATATATAAAGCACTTAGTACTAGTTATGCTATTTCTAACTTATAAGAACAGACTAGCTCATAACATTCATTCATATAAATAATTATGGAGAGCCTGGCAACAAAAAGATATAAATGTACATCATCAGCCTCACAAGGCACACTGCAAAACATAACTTGTACAACCTCAAGCAATGCAAATAAATACAAGTCTAACTCAAAAGAAACAAAATAAACTATACTAGTTCTTCTGCTTCTGCTTCTTCTCTTTTCCCTTCGCAGGGTCTCGACCTGGATTTACATAGAAATACAAACGGGGTGAGAAATCATAATTTCTTAGTATAAGATTCCAAAACCAATATTTATCCATTTAAAATGAATAAACCAAACCTGAACATCATACTATGCCTGCAACAAGTATATGAGCCACTGCTCAACGCTAACAGAATACTATCATACACCTTATGTAATATTCACAATACAAGCTATGATCTTATACTCACGTCTATAACTATTAATGATATCAATCTACTGCCCATACAATTATAAAATATCATCAACACAAGGCAACTGCCCATACAATTGCCAACCAGATGTAATGCTTTATGTTATAATGTATGGTTATACTCACATAATATCCTAATAGTATGATTATGCAATGCTAGTGCAAGTTTTAGTTTTACAAAACACATTATTTACTTATTTCCCAAGAACCTCTGTTCCCTTGTATATACAGAGCATGATAGTCCTAAGAGCCTATACAATACTTAGTAATAAGTTGATTTTGTCCCCTCACAATTATAGGAGTACTACTACCCACCTCATACCAGTAACCCTGGCCATAATATTGTTACCCGCTATGAGAATCTAGATCCAACACCTTGTTCTTTGGCCACATGGTTGAGCACACCATATGATGTTACAATACGTAGGAAATAGTAAACAACAAGTTTGAAATTAAAACATGCAATGTATTATTACAAATTCTTACACTCATCACTATGTCCTTCCAAACCAAATGACAAAGGAAAACTAGTAAACCTACCAACCAAGCTCACTTGTCGCATAAGGAACAAAGTCACATTTCTAGTACTTCCTATATCTCAACCTTGCCTCACAAAGAAGTAAATGTCATCCATGCATCTCTAACTCTACTTTCTACACTAAGGAGGAACCTATGCATGATAACAAATACAACTAGCCAAGTACACTTAGCATACAGCACATAGTACCTCACTTCATCACTTCACAAGTGATTCTCAATACAACTTCATGTTGCTCAATGTGCTAAGTATTTACCTATGGCATTCTACATCTCAAAGGATGCCTAAGGTTTCTTAAATTTCTATATAGTTAGGGTGGTTATTCTCTACAAGAAATACCCTTATTAGTGTCTCAACACTAACACTCTTGTATCTAGAACCTCATGTTGAGCAAAGTTCTAAATACTACCTTATTGCATTCCATCATACTTGGATGCTCAAGGATCTTAACACACTACCCCTTGACACTCCACCTCACTTTGGGTGTCTAGGGACCCTCAATTCTATCCTAAGGCATTTCCCACACTTTGGATGCCTAAAGGTTCTCCAACTTCTCATAAAAATAAGGAGGTAAATCCCTCCATGAAATACCCCCATTGGAGCCTCAACACACTTAAAAAGACATATATGAGTGATCCTAGCTGGAAGGGAACTCTATTTCACCAAGATAAAAATCTTGTGAAATTCTGGACTGAGTGCTCAGGCGCTCCACATTGGGTGCTCAGGCGCTCGGGTGGCGGAGAGCCTCCCCTGTTCTTTTCAGCGACGGGCACTCAGGCGCTAATACAAGGGCGCTTAAGCGCTGGTTACACAGCAACACACAAAACTTTCTAGGCTGTGGACACCTAGGATCCCAACTCCTAGCACTTAGGCAGTGGAACACAAAATCAACTTTTGTAGTATTCTACAGAGGCTGAAACTGTTCCAATAGGAACATTCTCACTTTCAATTATTCAAACTCAAAATTCTAAAGGGTTTTTAATCATAAACATGATCCTTAAACACCTCTAAACATCAAATTCATCTCATGGATAATTATTAACTCATCTAGGCATGGATTTAGGAATCCAACCATAACCTCACCATTTCTTTAGCTTCTAATACAAGCTTCTTCATGAGTATCTCTATAATCCAAACTGAAAATCATGCATAGCTCATAATGTAATAAAATATAACGAGATTTTTAAGCATATAAAGTAATAAATTAATGAGGTATCAGAGTAGTGAATAATAAATGCAAGGGAATTAACGGAAACAATAAATGAAGTGTTCTAAAACAGAGATGGAAATAGTTAGGATTTTAATCCTTTGTAATTATTAACATCAGGGTAATCTATGCT
This sequence comes from Ormosia semicastrata, assembly GCA_029884595.1. Classification (NCBI taxonomy): domain Eukaryota; kingdom Viridiplantae; phylum Streptophyta; class Magnoliopsida; order Fabales; family Fabaceae; genus Ormosia; species Ormosia semicastrata. The sequence goes on along the minus strand of JAQQTO010000036.1, from coordinate 5,527,818 downwards.
CCAAGATGCTACAGCATTTAGCTCACGGGATAGATTTTTGCTTTCCAGCAGTAAACACTGAGTTCATTAAAAGCGTCTTATTCCTAAGTTCAATTTAATTTCCTCAGTGGTCATAGAAGTACGTCCAGCTGTTAAAGACTTGAAGGCTATTCCTAGCTCATTCAAAACAATTAATTTTCCAATTAATCGTTCTATCTTTATCTTCTAATCAAGTCTACCAATTTGGTTTTTCCAAACAAAATCAGTCAATATCTCAACTTAGTTGATCATGCTAAACAAAAATTAGGCATTAAAACAAAAAAGAAGAAAATGAATAACATCCAGAACATGGGATTACCCTTCAGTACAAATTACAAATTCATAAAATCCTAACCATGAGAATTTAGCTCATAATGAGCTTAAAGACAAAACAAGCAAAGGAGTTAAGAATTAAAGGCATTCTTCGTAAACAAAGAAACTGCAAAATGACCAGCTGCAGCTGACGGCTCCCTGCTCAGCTTCCCCTCTTTTTAGAAGATTCCCCACACCTCTTTATGCAAAAGTCCTCTCCTTTTTGTACTAGTCTCCCAAAAATAGGGTTACACTCTCTCTCATACTGGACTTTTTGGGCCTATACAAAGTCAAATATTAAAATATTTCTTGGCCCATCTTTCGAGTACACTCAGTTGCTGCATTACATTCTCTCTCTTCCTTTTAGGCGCAGTGCAGCAGGTCTTTTGTCTCCTAGTGGCCAAGATCTGAGCTGGAAATGATTTTATCTTATAATGGTTTTCTCCCCCAAAGCTGCAGCATTCCAAAACGTCCCAGCGCCTTCCTTCAACAATTTTCATCTTTAAAGACCTGCTCAGGATTAAATCAGACCTTCATCAACAACAGATCAAAACTTACAACTTTTCAAGATCGATCAGATTACACACAGATATTTACTTAATCAAATTAAACTTGAAGTTCTTTTCCTAATTTGATCAAAACAAGATAAAATAATTAAGCAAAAAGGATAGTAATAACTCTTATTTCTAAGAGTTATCACACCCCCAAACTTGAACCATTGCTTGCCCTCAAGTAATGACATTCAACAAGCAATCACAGAACTAAATCAAAATAGTATAAGCCAAGTCCATGCCAATCCTCAGATGCAATTTTCAAAATTATGCTCAACACACCATACCATTTCTTTAATCACTTTCCAAAATGTATGTGTGATTTCCCTAAACTCTCAATTTAGTTTTTAGCAAGGAGCTCAACCAGACCAACCCTCAACAGAGTCTTAGGTGCAATTTCCAAATGTCCATTGGAATTAAGGATGAAAGCTCACCAGATTATCTTCCTAAGAACAGGGGCTTAACACATTATTGAATTTGTCATGTCGCTCATTTCACTCTATTTTCTTCTGTGTGTAAGTATTTCACTCAAACATCCAACACATGCAACTCTATCATATGCTTGACAAAATTCTATCAATCAATAGCACACACACATTGTACACAGCAAGAGGGCTTTAATGGGTTGTAATGAGGCTAAGGTTCGGGTGTGAAATCTTGGGAAAGTAGCTACTTAGGTGGAGTTCAAGATCATTGTCAAAATTACCCACTATATATATATATATATATATATATATATATATATATATTATATATATATTATTAATATATATATATATATATATTTTTTTTATTTGGGGAAGCCCATTTTTTTTTTGTTTATAATATTTTTTTTTAAATTTTTTTTATGATCAAATAACTAACATATAATAATAGGCAACCCACCCCCAAACTGATACTTTTGGTTGTCCTCAACCAATGTGATCAGAACTTATAAGTAGGCAATCCTTTGACAAAATCCTAAACTCCAGCTATCAGGGCATTACATTGTTTTTCAGGGATTTGTAGCTTGTAATGTGGCTTGTCACCAATGAAGAAAGGCTTAAGCTCAAAGGGGTTCAGAAAGGGTAATACGTGAGGGTTGGCCTTTGAAGTCTCAGTAGTTAACAAAAACAGTGCCTCAAGTCAAATTGTGTACAATATTGAAATATGCAATCAATCACAGAATTAAGGCAAGTTCTGCAGAGAACAAACATGTATGGAATGCATGCTGAACTGAATCTGTTGAAGTCTGAAAGCTCCCAAGATGGATGCTGTAAAGTTCTACAATCCTACACTCAATTGCATTCACCCCCAAACTTAGGTTGAAATCTAATTTAGACCTCACCCATTGTTCCTTGAACAGGGACTTTTGCAACCCAAATCCCCCAACTGATTGGTGTCTTTTGAAAGATGTCCTGCTGTTAAATCCAATTAGAGCTAGGGATTTGTGGGGAGAAAGGATTAATTCAAGGTATGAATGTGTTTCACATGTAGTAAAGTAAAACGTGTCTTCATCAGATGCACATAGACAGCAAACACCATTCATTCATTAATCATGCAGTCAAAATGGGGCCCCCACTGATCATTGAGCCTACTATATTTAAATAGTGGGGGCCAACAAAACTACAATTGAAAAACAGAAATAAAACAAACAAAAGTAAATCAAAACAGACTAAGAGAGATCAAGGGAAATCCTGGTCATCGATCTTTGCAGAAAGATGTCTTTGCGATCTTGGGTGTTTCATCTTGCTCAAGGCTGAGCCAATCTGGCACTGCTCCTTCTGCTGCCGGTCCTGGCTATCTGCTTCATTGTTGTCTGGGCTGTAGCTGGAGTTTCTTTGGTAACAGCCACCTCAATACTTCTTTCTTGCGCAGCTTCATCTTCCTCCCCGCCACCATCGCTTGGCTGAGCCTTAGAGGCTGTGATGGACTTGGCTTTCCCAGCTCTTCCTATAATAGGCATGTTATCTTCAGAGTCAGCACTGGTGACAGTGGGAGTTGCCTTAGCATTTCCAGCAATTTTAGTTGGTCTTTTGATCATGGGGGGAGCTCTATGCTTGATTTTTCTTTTCTTTTGTGGAGAGGGGTCTTGTGGCGCTTCATCGACCATCTTTTTTTTCCTCTCTTGGATCCTCGTGGTTGAGTTGGAGGTGGTGGTGGATCTCTCGGGTGGAGGTGGTGGTGTCCAAATGTACTAACTTCATTGTTATTGATGGAGTGATCACTAGCAGTGGGATTCTCAGAGGGTAGTGCGGGGTCTTGTCTTTGGTGCGGGAGGGTCGGGGTGGAAACCTTTGCAGGGTGTGTTTGTTTCTTGAGTATAGGGGATGAGTATTGAAATGGGTCAAAGAGTGCTTCAGGAAATAGAGGAGGATAGCTGCCTTGCCTCAGCTTGTTGATTCCAAGGGTTCGTTACACCCACAAATGCTGCTCTTTAGTAAATTCCCAAAAGAGTTGTTGCTGCTTGAAACTATGCTGCAGCAATTGATAGCAGTGGTCCACATTTATGCTCACGTCATCTGGCTGTTCCTGCGGCCCAGAAGAAGGAACTGAACCTTGCACCTTGGATGCAGATGCACCAAAACGTTTGATAGCCAACAAATCAATGGCTCCCTTGTTGTCCATAATTTCATCCTCAGACAAGGCTTTTATTCCACAGCGCAAACATAAAGAGGTGATTAAAGACGGGAAAAACAACAGTCCTTTCTTCTTGAACGCACAAGCAATAATTTCTCTCTCAATCAGCTGTCCTACATCCACCTTCTTCTTCGTCAGAATGCAGTACAATAGGACTAACCTGTCCTTGGTGACTGTTTCTAAATGCGCGGTGGGGAGAATTTTGGTTCGGATGACATGATACCAAACTTTGGCCAAGGGGGCGAGATCAGGCCTGGTTATCTTCCAATTCTCATCCGATTGAATCCAGTTTGCCCCTTCCATTGTGACTTCCCTCATCATATCGGTCAGCTCTGTTTTCTCAGCATTTTTCAATAGAGTGAGGTATTCATCTTCAACACCCTTCAAGCCCCATCTTCTGTTCAATGTAGCGGCAGAGAATGATACCTTGGAACCTCTCACTATGACATATTTCTGCTCTGGTGCGGTTAGATTGGCATAAAACTCGCACACAAAAGGGACAATAGGCTCTCGTGGGTGAGTCACGAACTGCTTCCAGTTGTGACTGTCTATGAGCTCAGCCACATCCTCAGTGAGCCCGTAATGTGGGGAGTCCAACATGAAGAAACCCTTCTCCAAATGAAAATTGCGCTTTTTGATTTCCCGTTCAAACTTCAGTCGTCCTTCCTCATCCACAAAGCGCAAGTTAGTTTCCTCATCAGAGGAAGGTGAACTAGCAGCAACGAGCTGTTTGGAAGATTGAGCAAGTACTTTAACCATGGTATTTGAACTGGTATGAAAAGGATGGGTTGATGGTGACAGAAGGAGATGAATGAGATAGAATGTGTGAGTGGGTTGCGTGTGGGGTTAAGGCAGAGAAGACAATGGCTTTAATAGAGAGAGAGAGAGAGTTGCCGGTGAAAGGTGAAGAATGGAGATGATTGGTGGAGGGGAATGTGACATTAAATGCGTGGTGGGAAGAATTGGACATTCCCACGCTGGCGTTTGACTTTGGAAAACTACGAAAATTAAATACTGTTGCACACTGCTCTTGTGCTTGCCCAACAGTCACCTCCACTCTGATGTTAACTGGGCCGGACTTGACTACACACCATTTTGCCCATGATCAACCTTGGGCTTAGACCGCTCTAAGTCTGCAAACATATGTTAATCGCAGTATATATATATATATATATATATATATATATATATATATATATATATATATATATATATATTTTTTTTTATTAAGCCAAAGCAAAAATGATTACTAAACCAAATGATTACTAAACCAACTTATGTTAACTGAAATTTAAAAGATAAAGTAAAGGATATAAAGCTGGGCTGCCTCCCAGTAGCGCTTGGTTTTGTGTCTTCAGCCTGACTCCAACTAGTGGTTAAGGGTCTGAAAGATGAGTGGTGGCCTTCATTCTTGCACACGGCTCACCCCAATATTGCTTCACTCTTTGTCCATTTACTTTGAACTCTCTTCCAGAATTTTCCTCCAACAAATCCACAGCTCCATGCGGATACACCTTGACCAATTTAAATGGTCCAGACCACCGGGATTTCAACTTCCCAGGGAACAATTTTAATCTGGAATTAAACAAAAGCACTTGCATTCCTTCAACTAAATCCCTGGGTTGTATTTTCTGATCATGCCATGCCTTGACCTTGCTCTTATATACTTCAGCATTTTCATAAGCAAAGAGCCTGAACTCTTCGAGTTCATTCAGCTGTAGTAACCTTGCTTCTCCAGCTGCTTGTGCATCAAAGTTCAACTTCTTTATAGCCCAAAATGCCTTGTGTTTCAGCTCTATTGGTAAATGGCAAGCCTTGCCATAAACCAATCTGTAAGGGGACATACCAATGGGAGCTTTGAATGTCGTTCTGTAGGCCCAGAGAGCATCATCTAAGTGCACAGACCAGTCCTTCCTAGAAAGATTCACCATTTTTTCTAGGATTCTTTTGATCTCTCTGTTGGACACTTCAGCTTGTCCACTAGTTTGAGGATGGTAGGCAGTAGCCACTTTGTGTTTCACTCCATATTTTGCAAGCAAGTTTGCAAACAGCTTGTTGCAAAAATGTGTCCCTTCATCACTGATTATGGCCCGAGGAATGCCAAATCTGGTAAATATATTCTTGTGCAGGAATTTTGTGACTACTCTGGCATCATTAGAAGGCAATGCTACTGCTTCGACCCATTTAGAAACATAGTCTACTGCAACTAAGATGTACGCATTTCCATAAGATATAGGGAATGGTCCCATAAAATCTACTCCCCATACATCAAACAACTCAATCTCCAAAATGGTGTTGAGTGGCATTTCTTGTCTGCTGGAAATATTCCCTATCCTCTGACATCTATCACAATTCTTGGCAAACTCGTGAGCATCTCTGAATAAAGTAGGCCAAAAGTATCCTGACTGCAAGACCTTCGCAGCTGTTCGTTTCCCTCCAAAGTGACCACCATAAGGGGCAGCATGGCAATCATTAAGGATAGCATGCATTTCTTCTTCAGCAGCACATCTCCTCATAATCTGGTCTTGGCATCTTTTGTACAGAAAAGGTTCATCCCAGTAAAAGTGTTTAACTTGATGCAAAAATTTCATTTTCTCGCTGAAAATTCATTTCCACCGGAATTACCCCACCGACCGAAAATTCACAATGTCTCAGTACCGAGTCTTTGCGATTTTCAATCGATAATGTGTGTTCATTAGGAAAATTTTCTTTAATTTCTCCTTGAGGCTTGGTTTCTCCTTTCTCAACAATTCTGGAGAGATGATCAGCAACCTGATTTTCAATTCCTTTCTTATCCTTGATCTCCAAATCAAATTCTTGAAGCAAAAGCACCCATCTGATAAGCCTTGGCTTGGTATCCTTCTTGTCAATGAGGTACTTGATTGCTGCATGATCTGTGTATACTACTACCTTGGTTCCCACCAAATATGATCTGAACTTGTCGAATGCGAATACTACTGCCAACAATTCTTTTTCTGTAGTGGTGTAGTTGATCTGAGCATCAATGAGAGTCCTGCTCGCGTAATAGATAGTATGGAAGATCTTGTTATACCTCTGACCTAGCACAGCTCCCACTGCAAAATTATTTGCATCGCACATCAACTCAAATGGTTTCTCCCAATCTGGTGCTACTATTACGGGGGCAGAGATCAGAGCCTTCTTCAGAGTCTCAAAAGCTGATAGACATTCTTCTGTGAAATTAAATGCACTATCATGCTCTAGCAATTTGTAGAGTGGCTTGGAAATTCTAGAGAAGTCTTTGATGAATCTCCTATAAAACCCAGCATGCCCTAGAAAACTTCTGATGCCTTTAACAGAATTGGGTGGGGGAAGTTTTTCAATCACCTCAATCTTAGCCTTGTCCACCTCTAAGCCTTTCTTTGACACCTTGTGGCCTAGCACAATGCCTTCCTTGACCATGAAATGGCACTTCTCCCAATTAAGCACTAAATTGGTTTCCTCACATCTGTCCAGCACATTTTTTAAATTGTCCAAACATCCCATGAATGAATCTCCAAAGACTGAAAAATCATCCATGAAGATTTCCATAGTTTTCTCAATAAAGTCAGAAAAGATGGCCATCATGCACCTCTGAAAGGTTGCTGGAGCATTACAGAGCCCAAAAGGCATTCGTCTGAAAGCAAATGTACCATAAGGACAAGTGAAAGTAGTCTTCTGCTGATCTTCGGGTGCCACTGCTATCTGATTGTAACCAGAATAGCCATCCAGAAAACAATAAAACTCTCTTCCAGCTAACCTATCCAGCATCTAATCAATGAATGGTAGGGGAAAATGATCCTTCCTTGTGGCCTTGTTTAACTTTCTATAATCCATACATATCCTCCAACTTGTGACTGTTCTTGTAGGAATCAGCTTATTCTTCTCATTTTTCACTACAGTAACTCCTCCTTTCTTTGGAACACACTGCACGGGACTTACCCATACACTATCTGAAATGGGATAGATGATTCCTGCATCAAGCCATTTAATGATCTCTCTTTTTACCACCTCTTTCATAATTGGGTTCAATCTTCTCTGGCCTTCAATACTGTTCTTGGTATCTTCCTCTAACAGAATTTTGTGCATACAAAGGCTAGGACTGATTCCTTTAATGTCTGCCATTTGCCACCCAATAGCTTTCTTCGTGCTGCTTCCTCAAAAGTGAAATAAGACTACTTTCTTGTTCAGAAGTTAAGAAAGAAGAGATGATAACAGGAAGAGTTTCCTTTTCTCCAAGATAAGCATACTTCAAATGAAAAGGTAATTGCTTCAATTCAAGGATGGGAGGTCTTTCAACAGAAGGAACGTTCTCTGTGAAGGTGTCTGCAGATATATCTAATGATTCGTATTTTCTGATCCAGGATCTGTGTGCCACATTTCCTTCAACTAGTTGCTTTAATTGTTCAATTCCAGAATCAGTTTCCTTATTCAGTTTAGAATCATGCTCTGAGTCTCTGCCTGATGCTATCAATTGCTCTTGCACCAGAGAATCAATGTCAGTAATAACAGAACAGCTTTCCATATCTTCATCAGGATAATGTAATGCATTAAAAACATTGAAAGTTACTTGCTGATCATTCACCCTCATAGTAAGTTCTCCTTTCTGCACGTCAATCAATGTTCTTCCAGTTGCTAAGAAGGGTCTTCCAAGGATGATTGGGATTTCCTTGTCAGCCTCAAAGTCTAGAATAATGAAATCCACTGGAAACACAAACCTGTCTACTTTGATTAGGACATCCTCAATCTTTCCTTCTGGGTAAGCAATAGACCTATCAGCAAGTTGCAAAGTCACAGCAGTGGGCCTGGCCTCACCAATATTCAGTTGCTTGAAAATGGACATAGGCATCAAATTAATACTTGCTCCAAGATCACATAAGGCTTTTCCACAATAAGTATTTCCTATAGAACAAGGAATAGTAAAGCTGGCTGGGTCCTTCATTTTCTGGGGAACTTTATTCTGTAACAACTGGCTGCTCTCCTTTGTCATTGCCACTGTTTCAAATTCTCCCAATCTCTTCCTCTTAGTAAGAACGTCCTTCATAAATTTGGTGTAGTTGGGCATCTGCTGTAGAGCTTCAACTAGAGGTATGTTAATGTGCAGCTGCTTCAGAATATCCAGAAACTTATTGAATTGCTTCTCTTGAGCTGCCTTCTTCAATCTCTGTGGAAATGGAGGAGGTGGCCTCTCTGGAACCATCTTGGGTTCAGTCCACTTAGGAATAACTTGCTCTGTATCTTCAGGTCGTGGAACTGATTCATGCTTAGGTTCTTCGGGTTCAGCTGGTTCAGTTACCTTTGTTCCCTGCTGCTTAGTTGCTACAGCATCCTGTAGCACTTTACCACTCCTCAGGGTTACAGCTTTAACGTGTTCCTTTCCTTTATCATTTGAAGACGATGGAGACTCTGTAGCAGCTGGTAAAGTGCCAGCAGGTCTGTTAGCTAATGCATTGGCCAACTAACCTACTTGGCTCTCCAAGTTTCTTACAGTGGCTCCTTGATTTTGAATTTGAGCTTTAGTTTCAGCCATGAAACTTTTCAACATAGCTTCCAGAGATGGCTCCTTTGCAGGAGCATGGTTCTGCTGCTGAATGTTATGCTGCTGTTGTTGGTATTGTGAGGACGCATAACCAGTAGGAGGATTCAGAGCGTTGTTGTGATTACTGTAGCTGAAGTTAGGATGTTGCTTCCAGCCAGGATTATATGTATTGGAAAAAGAACTGTTCCCTCTGTTTCCCACGTAATTCACTGACACTGGATTGTCAGGACATTCTTCAAACAGATGCCTTCCTCCACAGAAAACACAAGCTACTGAATTTACTGGAGCCATAGTAGGTTCCTCCATAACAGGTTCCTTGCTGGTGTTAACCGCAGTTAAATTTTTCAGCATGTTAGTAATGGCAGCAAGCTGAGCAGACATAGCAGTTATCTCCTTCACTTCATGAATACCAGCCCCACCTTTAGAAGAATTTGCTCTGCTGGTTGGCCACTGATAACTATTGGCAGCTATGCTCTCAATTAGCTCATAAGCTTCATTATAAGACTTAGTCAAAAGAGCTCCTCCAGAAGAGGCATCCAACATCAACCTCGAAGGAGGTAATAATCCATTGTAAAACGTTTCCATTTGAATGCACACAGGAATGCCATGATGAGGACACTTTCTTAACAGATCTTTAAACCTCTCCCAAGCTTCATACAGTGATTCATCATCATTTTGCCTAAAAGAAGTAATATCATTCCTCATTCTAGCATTTTTAGTGGGTGGAAAGTATTTTGTCAAGAATCTTTCAGCCAATCCATTCCACGTAGTAATTGAATTGGGTTCCAAAGAGTTCAACCAAGTCTTTGCTCTGTCTCTCAATGAATAAGGGAAGAGCCTCAATTTGAATGCATCATCACTTACCCCAGGAATCTTGAAATTGCTAGCCACTTCCAGAAATTGTCTTAAATGCAAGTGGGGATCTTCAGTAGGGGCACCACTGAACTGCCCAACAGTTTGAAGCATTTGAAACATCATTGGCTTGAATTCAAACTGCTGGGTAGTTATTGCTGGCCTCACTATCCCAGTATTCATCGTTTGGGGATCAAAGACTGCATAATCTCTGATGGATCTCTCTTTGTCATTTGCCATGTCAATCATACTAGGTTGCTCCTCATCAGTTACAAAAAGATTAGCCATGAAGCCTAACTCAGAATGTTGGGTCAAAGCACGTTGTTCTTTGGTTCTCTTCCTTAAACTCTTAGCTGTTTTCTCTATCTCCAAATCAATTTGAAACTCGGGTTCACCTTTGCTGCGCATACAGATTGCAATACCTGTTGCTGAGCACAGTACATCAAACTTTTAGAGGTAACAGAAATGAATAAAGTTAACAAAAGAATTTACGTTTTCAACACTAAGTTAATCCCAGGCAACGGCGCCAAAAACTTGTTGGCGTAAATTCTCAATGAATATGTGCAAGTGTACACAGTCAACAAGTAATAAAGTGTGAGTAAAGATCGTTCTCACGAGGATTTACTTGTATTGAATATAAATTCTAGAATTAACCTTTCCTTTTTAATGTAATAAAATATAACGAGATTTTTAAGCATATAAAGTAATAAATTAATGAGGTATCAGAGCAGTGAATAATAAATGCAAGGGAATTAACGGAAACAATAAATGAAGTGTTCTAAAACAGAGATGGAAATAGTTAGGATTTTAATCCTTTGTAATTATTAACATCAGGGTAATCTATGCTCCAAGATGCTACAGCATTTAGCTCACGGGATAGATTTTTGCTTTCCAGCAGTAAACACTGAGTTCATTAAAAGCGTCTTATTCCTAAGTTCAATTTAATTTCCTCAGTGGTCATAGAAGTATGTCCAGCTGTTAAAGACTTGAAGGCTATTCCTAGCTCATTCAAAACAATTAATTTTCCAATTAATCGTTCTATCTTTATCTTCTAATCAAGTCCACCAATTTGATTTTTCCAAACAAAATCAGTCAATATCTCAGCTTAATTGATCATGCTAAACAGAAATTAGGCATTAAAACAGAAAAGAAGAAAATGAATAACATCCAAAACATGGGATTACCCTTCAGTACAAATTACAAATTCATAAAATCCTAACCATGAGAATTTAGCTCATAATGAGCTTAAAGACAAAACAAGCAAAGGAGTTAAGAATTAAAGGCATTCTTCGTAAACAAAGAAATCAAAAATGACCAAAATTTCTTGGTGACGGCTCCTCGCTTTCGACTTCCCTCTTTTAGAAGATTCCCCACACTTCTTTATGCAAAAGTCCTCTCCTTTTTGTACTAGTCTCCCAAAAATAGGGTTACACTTTCTCTCATACTGGACTTTTTGGGCCTATACAAAGTCAAATATTAAAATATTTCTTGGCCCATCTTTCGAGTACACTCAGTTGCTGCATTACATTCTCTCTCTTCCTTTTAGGCGCAGTGCAGCAGGTCTTTTGTCTCCTAGTGGCCAAGATCTGAGCTGGAAATGATTTTATCTTATAATGGTTTTCTCCCCCAAAGCTGCAGCATTCCAAAACGTCCCAGCGCCTTCCTTCAGCAATTTTCATCTTTAAAGACCTGCTCAGGATTAAATCAGACCTTCATCAACAACAGATCAAAACTTATAGCTTTTCAAGATCAATCAGATTACACACAGATATTTACTTAATCAAATTAAACTTGAAGTTCTTTTCCTAATTTGATCAAAACAAGATAAAATAATTAAGCAAAAAGGATAGTAATAACTCTTATTTCTAAGAGTTATCAGCTCAACTTAAAGACAATCCTATCTCAAAACTCCTAAGAGTTCCTGCCACTCAAACTCTAAGAAACTCAACTAAATCAATTTTCTATCCCAAACCCTAAGTCACAAACATGGAGGAAAGAATAGGAGATAGAGGAACAAAGATAGAAAACACCCCTACCTCTTGCAACTGAGATGGAGATTCAAGCCTCACTCTTTGATCTTGATCTTCCTTTTTTTCCTTTGCTTCTTTGTTCCTCTTTCTCTTTTCTATTTTGCTCCTCTACTGGCCAGCCGTGGAAAAGGATGAGAATGAGATGAGAAATATCTCATTTTAGCCTTAAAAGTCAAAGGCAGAAAGTGTGAAGCAGCCGTGAAACATTTGGTCACATAAGTGACCAAGTTGTAACTCTCAATCTGTTAATAACAATTAGATTTCACCAAAACTAGTTTTCTAATTTCCAACAAGTTTAAAATAAATCTTAAGATTCATCAAAAATCTTGTTCCACCATTTCTATACTTTTCAATATCTGCTGATAGTCAATTCGGTATTAAAATATACACCGAATATGCTTAAAAATGCTAAATCAACTCTAAATAACCTCAAATTTTAACCACATTATCTTTCACACATTTGTGATTGGAAACAAATTCTCCACATTTATTTCTACTAACTAAGTGGTTTAAGTCAATTCTGGGACTAATAATAACTATTTTTCATACATAGTGTTACAACAAAGTGATTAAACATGTTCAAAAGGTCACAAAATCACACAAGCATGTTAAGCAAGTATTAAGCTACCTCTGTAATCATATATAAATCTAACATGTTTTAGAAGATGTTATATTTTGCCACACCATAAAGTGGGTAGGACTCTTAAACATCACTACATGAATTATCCATATTATTCTCTTTTGCTTGTTCTCCCCATATTTGATCCTCAATCTCATTAATGCATATTTCTTTTTGACTTATTCTTGAAACATGAAGATCACTAGAAGATCTTGATTTTGAAGATGCATGTTTAAACGAACTTTTTCATGAAAAAGTATTGAAGTGCTGATATAGGGTAAAGAACAAGACTTCACAAACAAAGTTGGGTTATCAGGAGGAGGCGTATGGTCAGCAGGATCACCAGCTAATTCAGCAGATGATGGAGTATTAGAAATTTCATCGGCATCTTTAACTGAAGGTGATGAATCTGTAACTGATGGAGTATTCAAAATATGTTTTTTCTTTTTTATCCTTTTTGCAACTTGAAATTGTTGACTTACTGTCACTTTTGGAACCATTATAAGAACATACTAGATCTGTATCACCTTCAGTCGAGTTGTCAATTCCATTTTCCAGAGACCGACTTTTCTTAAGAAACACATTATGGCTAACTTTTTTGTTGCATTCAATGACAAACATACCTTCAGATTCTTTGATTGAGGACCACACTCAACTGAGGCCAAATTGCTACCATGATTCTTAACATTAGTAATTTGCTTTTCTTCTAATGCTTTCAAAAGTGATGACTTTGAGCTTATTGGTCTAGATGAATTTGTAGTGACTTGATTCTGTGAATCATCTTGCAATGTCTTTGCCATTACTTCTATAGAAGGTTGAATTGTTTTTTGATTTAAAAAGACAAGCACAAAATCAAATTAAGCATCGTATATAGTAATATAAACTGAGTTACACTAAGCCAATAGTGCAGTGCATCTTCCACTTACCTTTGGCTTGTTGCTGTGAACATGAACATGGAAACAAGAAAACTTAACCATCGCAGCAATGATATTGAGAACTACATCTAAACACCTAACTTCATTCGCGGTAGAAATATAATGTCATTGACAATTTATAGTTGCCAATCAATTTTCCATAAGCCCCCTAAATTTGTTGGGATTTAGAGGCTGATACGAACCTTAAGAGAACCACACCACAAAAGCTAGCCATTGTAGTTGGAGAGCCCAAGGTCATATAAACCCCACACCGGAATCCCATACTTCCGATGTGGGACTCAAGTCCCATACCTTGCAATTGGATCAACATTCCAGCCCTCCCGACGCCCACGACTAGCCTCTCCGAGTCCCGGCGAACACGCAATGCCGGCGTCACCACCCGTGCCGCTCGTTTGCAGCTGAGAGACATGGTGGAAGGCTCTGATACCAATTGATACGAACCTTAGGAGAACCACACCACAAAAGCTAGCCATTGTAGTTGAAGAGCTCAAGGTCATATAAACCCCACACTGGAATCCCATACTTCCGATGTGGGACTCAAGTCCCATACCTTGCAATTGGATCCTAACAGAGGCAAACTAGGAAAGAGCTTTTGGGGACACCAGCAAAAGACATCCTTAGCCATAATCAAGCGACAAGCCTACTGAGGCACGAAACAATCTCCATATGTTTGATGATCTTGATCTCGATAAAACACAAAGTAAAATCACACTCTCATCATAACCCCACACCCTTCTAGTAGTGCGAGAATAGTTTAACTTTGTTAAACTGGCCAGAGTGAAAGAAATTCTTTTCTAACAAGTAAACCTAGAGACAAATATGCACAAGAGATGTAAGCCTAGAAAATAAAAGAGAATAAAGGATCAAGGGTGATCTAGTCTATAGATAATAGATGTTAGTGATTCGAAATTTAGAAACTATGAAGATCTACTTTGTAAAATAGTTAGAGCCTTCTATTCTTTACCTCCTCTAGAGTAATAATAAACTCCCCTAGACAGCAATGCATTAACACAGTTTCTTCCACGCTTTTCTCATTCAAGAGCAATTTTGACTCCATGCACAACAAAAGAATAAACTTTCTTAAGATTGTAAGCTTACTATTCGTCAACTTGTATAGTTTTAGAATTTATTTCAAGTAAAAACTGCAAAGAACATAGCTATCAAGTAATAGACCAAAGCAGTCAAAAAAAATAAAAATAAAAATGTTACTCTACGAGATGGCATCATTGATCAACCTTAAAATCCCAAAGAAACATGGATGAGGAACTTTAACCATGCCCATTTTATTTAAACTACAATTGTACATTATTAAATTAGCACATGAATGAATATAAGCCAGAAAACATTCCAATGAGATTAAATAAAATTTCATGTTTAAAACCAACATAAAGTTAAGGTCTTATTGCATAAACACACACGTAGAAATCATGAAATTTACATATGTTTTATGCAATTGGTACCTAGAAAACAAGGATGCAGAACATAACAGAATAGAACAGAACAAAAAATGTCGGGGGAAAAATGAAAATTGGTTACAGAAAGAGAAAAAGAAGGAAAAGGTAAAAGGGGAGAGGCAGAGCAATGTTGTATAGAGAAGCAACCTCTTCTTCGGCTCTTTCTCAGTCCAGACTTATTTTGATTATGTGGCACGTCGTTGTTGTGCTACAAATAATAATAGGATAAATAACTTTATACTAAAAGAATTAAATAAGAGTACACAAAAAAAACAAAAAAGAATTATAAATAACTTTATATTAAAAGAATTAATTTTAAATTTTGGAATTGTTTAGTTATTATCTATAATCTATAACTATAATCTACATATTTATATTAAGTGAATGGCTAGATAAATTGCAAGCCTCATGCATTTGCCAGCAAGTAGCATCACCCTAGTAATGAGACCAAAGTAACAGAAAGTACCCAAACTAGTATCAACCCGCCAAGGGCGGAAAATAAGGATAATTGCTTTTAACTGCAAAAAAGGCTCAAACACCTCAATCTCACTTATCTTACTACCTGCTAACCAAGAATGAAGTGCAAAGTATACTACAAACAAGCTTTTCTTTTTTCTCTTTTTTCAATATATCTCTTATTAGAGTCAATTTGTTTGAGAAATTTACACTATGTTTGGATGATAGGTAATGAGGGGAATAGAAAAAGAATGGGGAGAATAGAAATAACTTCTCTTGTTTACGAGTTTTAAAATACATAAGAACGGAACGGAACACATGGGGAATCATTTCCCCTCTCTTCCCCTCAAATGCCTAATTTTTGTTCCCCTCAAAATTGAGGGGGAATGAGAGGAATACATGAGTAATTCCGTTTCGTTCCGTTCCGTTAATGAAACTTCCAAACAAAGAGAATGAAAACTATGTTACATTCTATTCCTTTCCTTTCTATTCCATTCCTACCTATTCTATTCCGTTCCATTAATGAAAAAATATCCAAACATAGGGTTAATGATGATTTTTAAACATCCCTAAAACAAATTTTCTCTTATATTTTTGCACACCGAACTTATGTTAAGTTGTGTTTCGAACCATTAAAAATTATTGGGAATAATTTAATTTAAATTGATTGTATAAAAAATAGAATTTAAAATGATTTACAAATCAACTTTCATATTTGAAATTAACATTAAAGATTAATTGAACTCACGTAAAAAAATGAATTGACTTGATTTTGTATTAATAATTTACTTTATTACTCTTACTTTAGAATATGTTAAATGATTTAATTGATAAAGGTAAAAATGTTAATTCAAAAAATTAAAACTAAAATAAAATCCATTCATTATCCAACTAAATTTGAGTAGATTTCTTTTTATACACAAATAAAATTAAAAAAATATTTTTAAATCAAATTAATTTTCTATTTTATAACTTTTCAAACAAAAGATTCATTTATAAATTAAACCATTTCTTAAAATATTTTATTCTAAAAATACTTAGAATTTTTTAGTTGAATTTTAATCTGCATAATATTTTTACACTATTATCTAATTATGTACTGAAAAGTGTTTTTTTCTTTGATTTACAGAGTATTTCTCACTCGATAGGTGAGAGACTGATCCTTCAAAATACTGTCAGATGCCAAAGTAGGAACCCATTTCAATGGAGTACTAAAAAGTGTTTAATTATAAAAAACAATATAATAATAATTACATAAAATGTCAAGCTCTTTTAATAATATCATATTACATGATTGAATAATTATATGAAAAAGAAATTACGGTGAAAATAAATTAAAATTAAATTAACTTTTTCTTGTTAATTTTATAATGGATTTGTATATTTTGATTTTTTAGGGTATTCCTACATTTTTTAGCTGTGAGACTAATTTTTTCAAGTATGAAGTAATATGGCTAAGTGCTTTTAAAAGTGACATACCCAAGGCCTCATCACTTGTCCTCCCATTAAAAGGCATTTTGTTTACTATTGTGTCCAACTGCTTATGAGTTTAATGTGTTTGTATATTACAATTACCATATCTAACTCGAAACATAGAAGAAAGGGTGTACATCGAATAGGTTGGAATGAATTTGGCTTGTCTCGAATCCGACCTAATTTTTTTGATCGAGATATTTTCTTAGACTTAAACTCAATCTGACCATGACTTGATAATGTCCAGGTTTAAATCAAGTCAATCCGATATGTAGACATAATGTATAATTTAAATATTATGCATAGTTAAGTTATAAAATTATAAAAATCAAAAACCAAAACTAAGGTGTCTTTTACAATAGATATTTAAAAAACAAATAATATCAATATAAATATATTATTATCATATTATGTAAAAATTATTAATTTAAATCAAAAAAAAAAATTATTTATAATTACTTATTAAAAAAAGTATAAGTTTTAAAATAATTTGAGGTATTAGGCTGAGTTGGAACGACCCAATACATAACCTCTGACCCGAAAACACACCCAATCTAATTTTAACTATTTTTTTTAATTCTCTTTCTCTCCACTTTTTTTTTTATAAAAAAAATGAAGTGCGGAGATCAACTTGAAACTACCAGCATACAAGAAATTTTCTAAAAAACACTTGTGCAACTCATGATATGATTAGAGCTAACAAAATGGGTTTAATCTGTTGAGTTAACTCGTTAATTTGTTATTTTTTTATGGATTGAGTTCAATAATTGAACCCATATTCTTTTTTCAATCCGCATAATCCGTCTCACTTAACCCGCGAGTTAAGCAGGGCGGGGATGAGTTGATCAGTCAGATTGACTCTTTTTTAAAAAAATAATAAGTGATATTATAAATAAAAAATTCTTTAATGTTATATAATTTATGTTTGAATATTAAATTAGACTATTTTAAAAATTATTTTTAGATATATGATTTATAATTTTTTATTATTATTATTTATTATTTTTTAAATTTTTTTAATATTTTTTATTTTTAATATATATATTTTTTGTTTTTTATGTGAATTAAGTGAGTTGACTCACTAACTCATCTATTTTTTATTTTATCTTTTATACGAATCAACTCATTAACCCATCAATCTACCTTAAAATAAAATGAATTAATTCTTCTAACTTATTTTTGAAAATAAACTAATCCGTCCTACTCTATATTTTAATGAATTGAGATGGATGACAGCTTATAGACATCATGTACAATATTGAAGACTTCAATATAATAAATTGACTTTATTGGAGAGCTAGAAAGCACGGACACGCCATTTTACTGGCGTGTCCCGTGTCAGACACGTGTCCGACACCGACACACGACGACGCGCACACGACACGCGTGTTGCACTTGTACGGATGTGTCTAATTAAAATAATTATTTTTTTAGCTCGGACACGTTTAGGACACATCTCGGACACACTACAGACACATATTAGACACATCTTATTAAATTTTTTTTAAAAAAATTACTATGTGGTAGTATACTAATATTACGGCCCATAAGCCTAATATCACCTGACCCACTCTCATGAAAAAAATTTTATTCTTTCTCAATATATTGTGTTCACTATGTATTAATGGTTCAAGTTTCAAGTAAGTTTCACTTTGGTCAGATGATTTAATTTTTAATTATTATTAGTTTCTTTTCTAGTTATAAATGAAGATGCTTGTGTTGTCATTGAGGAGTTGTGTTTAAATTATTTATAATCAAAATTATATATATATATATATATATATATGTCGTGTCCGTCCTGTGTTTGTGTCCTAAAATTTTTGAAGTTGATGTGTCTCTCAATGTCCGTGTTAAGATCCAGTATCGTGTCCCGTAAAATTCAATAAAATCCGTCAAGTGTCCGTTTCCGTGTTTCATAGTTGGAGAGTCTCTGTTTCTAAATAAAATAAAAAGTGAATTTATGAATAAATAAATTATTTTAAAATAAAGAAAACAAATCACCACAACCACAAGTTTTGTTTGCAAGTTGCAGTAAAAAAATCATTCCAAGCTTTCATGCTGCGATGGGAATCACGTCCATTATTGACGAAGACTTGGATATAAAAAACTGACTTAGTTGGCTGAATCATTGCAAAGTTGTAGTCCTTGATACAATACAAGAGATCTGCATTCCTATCTCTTGCTCTTTGATTTCGTGTTAACCATGGCTGAATCATTCCTCTTCGGCATCGCGGAGTCACTGATAGCAAAGCTTGCTTCTCCAGCCTATGAAGCAGCTTCTCAGGTGATTGGTGTATACGATGATCTGCGAGAGATCAAGCAGACTTTATCATTTATCAAAGCTGTGTTGTTGGACGCTGAGCAAAAGCTGGAGCAGAACAATGAGCTGCGGGAGTGGCTGAAGCAGATCAAACCTGTCTTCTCTGATGCCGAAAACGTACTGGATGAATTTGAGTGTGAAACATTACGAAAGCAAGTGGTCAAAGCTTATGGTACCACCAAAACCAAGGTAGGTCACTTCTTCTCAAGTTCCAATCCACTTGTTTTTCGTTATAGGATGGCTCAACAAATTAAAGAAATCAGGAAGAGATTAAACAAGGTTGCAGATGATAGGAATAAATTTGGTCTTGAAATAATTGATGTTGATAGACGTGTTGTGCATAGGAGGGAAATGACATACTCCTATGTTATTGAGTCAGATGTGGTTGGAAGAGAACATGATAAAGAAAAGATCATACAGCTTTTGATGCAACAGAATCCAAATGATGATGATAAAAGTTTCTCTGTT
This sequence comes from Ormosia semicastrata, assembly GCA_029884595.1. Lineage (NCBI taxonomy): Eukaryota > Viridiplantae > Streptophyta > Magnoliopsida > Fabales > Fabaceae > Ormosia > Ormosia semicastrata. The sequence goes on along the minus strand of JAQQTO010000036.1, from coordinate 5,508,175 downwards.
ATCCCCATTGTGGGGATCGGAGGCTTGGGAAAAACCACACTTGCGAAGGTTGTATTCAATCATAAGAGGATAGATGAGTCTTTCCCATTGAAGATGTGGGTGTGTGTTTCTGATAGTTTTGACTTTAAACAAGTGATTATTAAAATCCTTAGTTCTGCAAATGATTCTATTTCTACTGATGCTGATGTGGAGCGACTGCAAAATCATCTAAGAAATAAACTTGCCGGTCAAAAGTTCCTACTCGTATTGGACGACGTATGGAATGAAGATCGTGCTAAATGGATTGAGTCGAGGAATTTATTACAAGTGAGTGCTGAAGGAAGTAAAATCATAGTGACTACACGTAGTCACTCGATCGCTTCCATGATGGGCACCATTCCCTCTCACATTTTAGAAGGCCTTTCTTTGGAGGATTCATTGTCTTTGTTTGTCAAATGGGCATTTAAAGAAGGAGATGAGAAAAAGTATCCAGATTTGGTAGAGATTGGGAGAGAAATTATAAAAAATGCAGAGGGATTCCTTTGGCCCTAAGAACATTAGGGAGTTTACTATTTTCAAAACTTGAGATAGATGAGTGGAAATCTGTGAGAGACAATGAGATTTGGAATTTGCCACAAAAAAAGAGATGACATTTTACCAGATTGAAAATAAGCTATGATCAAATTCCATCCTATTTGAGGCAATGTTTTGCTTTGTTCTCCCTTTATCCAAAGGATTATCAATTTAATAGTTTTGTGGTTACATCGCTTTGGGGTGCAATAGGTCTCCTTCCATCACCAAACAAAAATAAAACTTTGGTAGATGTTGCAAATCAATATTTGTATGAACTTTTGTCAAGATCTTTCCTTGAAGAATTTTTCAACTTCGACACTTTCTATAGTTTTAGAATACATGATTTAGTGCATGATCTTGCACTCTATGTTGCAAAAGATGAGTGCCTACTGGTAAATTCCCACATCCAAAATATACCTGAGAATGTTCAGCATCTATTTTTTACTGGAAACGATTTGCTTGGCAAATCTTCCACCCCAAAATCAACAGGTGTGAGAACCATACTACTTCGTTTTCCTGGAGTGGGAGCCAACGATAAAGCTTTCTTGAATACATGGGTGTTAAGGTGCAAATACTTGCGAATTTTGGAGTTAAGTGATTCTACATATGAGACTTTGCCCAAATCCATTGGTAAGTTGAAACATTTAAGATATCTCTGTCTTACTAATAATAAAGAAATAAAGAGACTCCCTGATTCTATTTGCAAGCTCCAAAATTTGCAAGTTTTGAATCTTACTGGATGTACGGAGCTTGAATCAATTCCCAAAGGATTAAGAAAGTTAATCAGTCTCCGACATTTGACGATAACCACAAAGCAATCTGTTTTGCCTGAGAATGACATTGCAAACCTGAGTTCTCTTGAAGTTCTACATGTTAGATCATGCCACAATCTGGAGTCTTTGTTTGTAGGGATAAAACTCCCTACTCTTAAAGTATTGAAAGTTGTTAGTTGTGGGAGTCTAAAGTCTCTGCCACTTGATATTGACCATTTTCCTCAATTAGAGACTTTGGCAGTTGGGAACTGTGACAATTTGGAATTGTCAGGGGGACACGACAACCAAAACTCCAATTTGAGGTTAAAATTTATAGGTATTGTATCATTGCCACAGCTGGTGACCTTGCCTCATTGGCTTCAAGCATCTGCGAACACATTACAATCCTTGTTAATTCTTGATTGTGACAAGCTTGAGGTTCTTCCTGAGTGGCTGTCAAATATGAGTTTTCTAAAATATGAGTTTTTAAGCTTGATGTCTCTCCCGAATGATATCGATCGCCTCACTTTCCTTGATAGGTTGTTAATTAGAGGTTGTCCTGAATTAATTAGAAAATGGCTGTCGCAAGTTGGAGAGTATTGGCCCAAGATATTACACATCAAGCAGGTGAAGTTTGCTCCATAAGATCTGGAGTAAGAATTAGTGGAAGAGGAAGAGGACACAAGCAGATTTGTTACGTTTTACGTACTGCAAGTCCAAATGATGGAAGCAAAAATGGTGGCAGAATATGACACTTTTTCTCATTATATTTGAATTTGAATGCCGATGCAATAATTGCAAGTTGTAACAGTATAGCCGTTTTATTACGACGGAGATTCTTACCTAAATTATGGTATTTAACTTGGGTATACTAAATCAATAAATTATTAATACATTATTAATTGTTATTAAATAAATATAGATTATTTTTAGCTGATTAACTATAATTAAGTTAATAAAGTGCTTCACAGCTGTATTACACATTTATTATTAAATAAGTTATTTAATCTGTAAAAATATAATTTCACTTTTAATTTTTGTAATTAAATGCATACTGTACTTATGTCTAATCTTCGTGAGTGCTGCTTGTGTTTTAAACTTTCATTTTTCATCTTGTTAAGTATGTTATGCACGGGAGGATCGTTCTCATTTTTTCCTAATAACCTAAGAATTTAAATTTCAACTAAAATCTTATACAAATTGAAAAGTTATGTTGAATTTTTTCATTTTATAAGAACTTGTATATGCTACTTAATTTTAAATATAAATTATTTTTTTTTACAAATAAATATTGTCATTTTCTTTCAAAAAAAATACTATCTTCTTACTTTTTTATTCAGCTAAAGAAAAAGACTATCGTTTTATTTTTTATAAAGTGAAATTTTATTTTTCTTATTAATAAATACTTTTTTTACTTTTTTAAAAGTGTGATTTTATATATAATTTAGATTAATGTAATGAATACTAACTTCTTATTTTTATATAGTTTGTTATCACCAAATACATATCATAAAAACTTATTGATACGCGTAAAATATACTAAGAGCAAATGCATAAGTAATATAGGACTTGAGTCTCAATTATCGATTCCACGAGGAATAAGTGATAATTACTAGATTCGTAAAATCCTTTGTTATCCAGACAATCGAAAGTGTATGAATAAATTTAAGATAAAATCAAAATAACAAATAAAGAAAAGCAATGAGCAATCAAACTGAGAATAGATAATCAGTGAAAGAGAGACTAGAGTACAAGATTTACTTGAATCTAATTATTCAGATTTTTTCTTTTATGATGTAAGGTAATTCTTTTGTCAATATTCTCTTACATGCTATTGAATCCCAATGGTCATGGATGAAATAATATTCTATTCCTAAATTAAATAACATATTTGGTCATTTAGTTGAATTAATTAGGAATGCATTAAGTTTTAATTCGAGATATGAATCAACATACTTGTCAATTCTATTAGTAAGAAAAATTGATGTTTGGTCTCATTTACCAATCTAATCCTAGGCTTACTATATAGATCCACTCATTGAATGCGGATAGTCACCGGTCAAATAATGAATTAACACATGCCAAAAGTGATCAAAGTTATGACAAGAATGCAAGCAATATGATAAACCCTAAAGAAATTACCTTGATCAAATTAGAAATCAAACCCAAATAATTAGGAAAACAAGATCTTCCATAGCCCTAGCTATGAGTTTAGCTACTCATGTTCAATACAAACAAACTCATATCAAGATACAAATTCATGGAAAGAAAACCCAAAGAAAGGAGAAAACTAGAAAGAAAAAGAAATCAAAACACTTTTAATAGAGATTATGATCTTCAAGTCTTCAAGAATTGAATCCTCCTTCGAAGCCGTCCTCTAAGGTCTACTACTGCAAAATAATTTTCTCAAGATTAATTTTTTTTTTGTGTAAAGTGCTTAATGTCTCTCTGTGTGTGTATTGAATTTGGCGTAACTTTTCCGATTTATTGAAAATCACATGTTCAGTTACGCAACCAGTGCCTAGACGCTCAGTTTTGAGCGCTCAAGCACTCAACCACTTAAGTCCAGATGTGCGCTGCTACCTCCTGGCGCTCAAGCGCTCCAACACCCAGTGCTTAAGCGCTATGGGCGCTCAGGCGCTCAACTCGAGCGCTCAACCGCTGGACACTGATACAAAATTCTTCTTTTTCTTTTGCTTCTTTGAACATCCAAATCTTCTCCATGAATAATTACCGACAAAAACACACAAAACACTTAATAAAAACATAATCAAACAATACTAAAAATATAACAAAAATTACGAACAAAATTCAATTAAATTAAATAAAAAGAATATAAAAAATCAAGGAATTGAACCATAAAAATATGACATGTTGACGGTTCATCAACTCCCCCGCACTTGAGTTTTGCTTGTCCTTAAGCAAAGAATAGGGATCAACAACAAGATCAAATTCAACATCAAGAAATATGAATCAAAGGAAAATTTCACAATTAAAAGAAATTCGAGCTCAGCAATCAAATTCAATCAAGCAAGATCATTTAACACTTAAACAATTAGAAGCTTGAGTCTAACTTGTAACTGTTCTCTTCACCAAATATCTAAGATCACTCATCTTTCCATCACTCAAGTGTTTAAAGGACAAAGAGATCACTCAAATTTCTCTTGAAATATGCAATACCATAGGCTTGTTTATCAATCTCATCTTCACTTTCAAGTTCACATTCAACATAAGAATCAAAAGGACTTTCCTTTGGTTGTAACGGGGCCAAGGGTATAATGGAAGGTAGGAAAAAGATAAATAAGGGTAAAGAATACTCATGGATAAATCAATACAAAACAAAATCAGGCTGAAAAGATGACAGATAGAGCATAATGCATAAAGATATAACAAATTATCACTTTCAACCCAATATTCTCATTATTCTTCACCAACAGTTCTTTTCTTTCTTCTTTTTCCATTTTTCTTCTTTTTTTTCAAACTTTTCCCTTTTTTTTCATTTCATTTTTTTAACCCTTGAAAACAAAAACAACCTTTTTATAACTTCTCAATTAACATATCAATTACTCTAAAGAATTCAACCTGATTATTCAATTGAGTATTTAAAGAAATCAATTTCAGGTTCAAATAGGGCAACGAAGGGATTATTTTATCAATGCAAAGTCAAGAAAGAATTAAGCCTAATTGCCTTAATCATGTTCAAGTATGTATGTAAATCATTAAAGCCTCAACAAGATATTAAAGCAAGTTCTAGCGCACATCAATTAAGAGAAAACTCATTCCAGAAGAAAAAATAGGATTTTGTTTATGAAAAATCCAATCATTAAGACTCAAAACTCACTTTTTGGCTAGAGTTAATAAAGAGAACAAAAACAAGCAAACATGACTAATTTTTCAACTAAGATGCTAAATTTCACTTTACTTCATTGAAAAAAATTGTTTCACACATTATCAGCTCATGAGTAATGGAATCCCCTTTAAAACGTATCTCCATCAGCTCAAAATAAATCAAGAAATTAACACACAATTCCAGCTTAATTACCAACAATACTCAAGTGTTCATCAATTTTTTTTTTTTGCACAAAAATCACCAAAAATTTTGTAAAAGTACCTCCCCCCACACTTAAGATAAACATTGTCCTCAATGTGGAAGAAAAAGAAATAAAGGGGGTAAAGAAAAGAACAACACAACCTGATTGACAATGATACAATGTCAGGCATAGAAAAAACACAAGAGTCAGCGCAGCAACAGAATCTGAAAAATAAAATCTCAAAACACATGAGTAGCATCTAAACGAAAAACAAAATTAACAAAAACAACTAAAATAAAATAAAGAAAGAAGAAACACAGGTTGCTTCCTGTGAAGCGCTTGTTTTAACGTCATAGCTCGACGTTGCCTTTTTCAGATAAATCAAGGTGGTTTAAAGAAAGAGAAATAAGAGGACACCTTCTTCTTTTCAAAGTAGTGCCTCCTTCCTTCGCCCATGACCTTGGGATTGCTTTTATTAACATTCTAAACTTGACAAAAGCTTGGTTGTCCCAATTGTGCTTTAACTCCACTAGGCTAATGTGGTCGCACTTGATCAACAGATGAAGGGCCAATTCATGAAGAAGTAGGGAATATAGGAGGACCTTTATCTATTTCAGCAGCTTGACTTTTCAGAAGATCAACATCAACATTATATGATGGTGGGGGTCTTTGATAGCTAAAGTTTTCTACTTTTTAACTAGAACAAAATTGATAGGAGCATGGAGATTTTACATTGGGGAAGAGTTAGCCTTCCTAAAGACATTAATGGTCATATAATCTCCATCCACTCTCAAAATGAGCTCACTCTGAGGCACATCAATTACAGCTCCTGAAGTGGCCAAAAATAGTCTTCCAAGAATGAGAGAAATATAAGCATCCTCTTCCATATTGAGCACCACAAAATCAACTGAGAATATGAATTTATCCACCTTCACCAAAACATTATCCACCACACCGCGCGGATAAGTGATGGATCTATCAGCCAACTGTAGTGAAATGTTGGTAGGCTTCGGTTCCTGCATTCCCAATTTCTTAAACACAGAGAAAGACATCAAATTAATAGTAGTACCCAAATTGTTGGGAATTGCGGATCAAAATATCTCGCAGCGGAATAATAGGATTCCCACATAGGATCCATGCGAAAAGTCCATAATCCGAGTTTTTTTTAAAATTTACCTCTTGAAGCGTGATAAACACAAGCGATGTGAATCACCAACACCGTAATAGCGACGATGTTTCTGCGGTATCCACACGAACAGACTTGCAAAAGGAGTCACGCCTCTGTTTTGCGGTGCTAGCTGCGAATAGAAGAGAAGAACCTTTCACTGTCTCTCACTCACTTTCTTAGGTGCGGCTAGGGTTGTGATGTAACATCTATAGCAGCCCCTTAACAGTACTATTTATAATAGTGGCTACCTTAAGTGAGTGTGAGCGAAGAGCAAGGTAAGTGTGCAACCCTAAAACCCATCTCATCATGAGTTAGGCCCACAATTGAATCCGAGTCCAACTTGGATCCTTATTGCTCCAATTTAGTCTGTTCTAAGTGTGTGACCTGCGGGTTCTTATTACGTTGGCGTAATATTAAAATCTCATTTTAATATTACAAGCAATGAGCGGTATCTAGCAACACGTCGTTGCTACCCAAGTAATAAGAATGTCAATGATTTGACATAACCTTTCCGTGACTAATGTTTCTGTGTCGTTTAGTCCCTTTGTCAAGATATCTAGATTGAACACAAGGCATGGAATGCGTCACCCTTGTATAGTCCAATCATTTGTTTCCTGATACTCGAGTAGACTTTGTAACAATAAATGAGATCAATATCTCATATTGACTCATTTGAGCATGGCCATGCATTTCGCGCCTCACTCAATCGGGGGCCCGAAGATATCGCTCTGTTATGTAGGAGTGACAAATTCCATCTAGGTCACTCACATCCCTCTGCATGATTTGCGGTATGTCCAATAACCAACTTTATAATCACCTTGTTACGAGATGACGTTTGATGGCATTAAAACACACAACTCCTCATGTAGGAATCGTAGTGATTTCGGTCAAAGGACCACAAACACCATTATCACTATGAGAATCGCTTATGACACTCACGTAACGATCCATGTAGCATTCTCATGGTGGGTCACCCAATACATCATTACTCTAATATGTACCAATGTGAAGACTTGATATCTCATATCCATGACCCGTGAGATGCGGTCATCAGTCTCTACACATACTAGTCTCAATGTATTATTGTTGTCCTAATTTACAATAATACTTGACTAAGGACATTTAAGAATAGTGTTGTAACCAAAAGGATCTCACGATCAAGTCATCCACTTGATGTCCTATGGCATCAAACTTACTATTCTAAAGACTTTATTATGTTTATAAAAAAAGAACACAATAAATGAAATGCCTCATATATAAAATAGCATAATAGAATATATGTAAATACAGAAAATGTATTAGCCTCTAGGGCATACACCAACACAAATCACATAATGTCTTCTCAAAATATGAATTACCAATAGAGCAAGGAATAGTAAAACTCTCTGGATCCTTTAATTTCAGAGGTAACTTCTTCAAAAGAATGACAGAACACTCCTCATTAAGACATACCGTCTCAAATTCCTCAAGCTTGCATTTTTTTATAAGTATTTGATGATCACATATTTGATACATTAATAAGCCTTCATTTTTAGTCATTTACACTCTCCATGTACTTAATTGATTGATTTTAATTATGTTTTGTAAGTTTGGACTCAAATTGGACTTAATTGAATTTTTCAGCATAATTTACGTCTTACGTTGTTTCTGTATTTGGGCTATATCTTGGGATGTAGGTAGTCAAATGAGGTGAATCTGATGGCATTTGAAAGATAAGAGAGAGTTCTATAACTTTTATGAAGACCTTAAAGGTTCAATCACATGAGTAAATAACTCAAATTGGGGTTGAAGCAAGAACTAGAGTGCTTTTCCTGACAGCTTAACCTATGTGTACTGTTCATCACAGTTTTCGGGCTAGAGGTTGTCAAATGAGCTGAAATTTTGATACTAAATAGTTAAGATCCATATCTACAACTTTTATGTTGAACACTTTTCTAGAATCAGACTCCTTAAAGGTGATATTGGGCTTGTAAATCAGAATAGAGGAGCTGTGATTGGGCCTGAGCAGTGTGCAATGATTTGAACGTATATGGAGTTATAGAAATGATATTGGACTCAAACTAAAGCCATTTGAAAGCTAACATCCAGGCCTACAACTTTCATGAAGACCACTTAGTTCAAAAATGACGAATGCAATGACTTCAGAGCTGCATGATTTCGGAGACAAGGAATCTCCATAATTTTCCACTCACCAAAAGTCATTTGGCATTTTCCACTCATTTTCCACTCATCCACCCACTAATGACTCACCACCCTTGTCATTTTGTATCTCTAATCTTCTATAAAAGGGGATCTTGGCATATCATTGAGGGTGTTAGGTGTTAGTTACCAAAATGATGCCATTTTGTTACTAGGTTTTCTTGTAGTAATTTTCCTTTATTCTAAATTAAAGTCATGTTCTTCTTCTTCTTCTTCTCTCTTTCTTTCTTCTTATCTATGAGTAACTAAGTTTCATTTTACTTGGATGAAATGGTGAAGCTCTTGGTAATAAAGTAAGGTTAGATTTATGCTTCTCTTGTGCTTAAATGATTTATATTTTCTAGTAACCATTATATGTATTATAATTTGTTTCTTATAATTTAGAAACCATCTTTGTAAAGAGGAGTTCTTGATTTGTTGTAAACAAAATATTGGCACAATGAATGCTTTAAACCATTTATAAGTGGTGGTAATATTTTTAGGAAACATAATATAATTACGTATATTATTTTAAATAAACTTTTAATGTTGTATTTTTCGATTGGAACCTCCATGTTGCGAGGATTCTAATTGAGTTATAAAAGAAATTAATCTTACCTTTACTTTATTTACTAAGAGTGGATCTTTTAATCCAAGTAAATAATTTTTACCATAGTTACAAAATATTTACTTCACCTTAATTAATCTTCAACAATTCCCTGTGGATCGACCTCAGACTCTTGAGAAATTTATTACTTGAGACAACCTGCACTGGGGTTCGCAAAGCAACAATTAATCCCGCATCAAGTTTGTAGACTTGTTTGAAACTAAAAATTGTGCATCAGTATTTCCTTCAGAAACTTTACATACTTGGGCATTTGAGAGATGACTTCAACAAACGAAATGTTAATTTGTAATTTCTTGAATATCTCCAAGAATTTGACAAATTGCTGATCAGGCTGATTATTCTTGAGCCTCTGAGGGAATGGGATCTTGGCATATGGTGATGGTTCATAAACTGCGTTCTGCTCACAATCATTCTTCACTCTCTGCCACTTTGGTTCTTTCTTCTCAACCTCTTTTTTTTATTGACATCTTGAATTAAGACATCTTCAGTAAAGACATCATTTTTCTTTGTCTCAATTCTTGATGAGCTAGGTGCTTCAGTTGCCTTCTCATCTTCATGCATTAATTTAACAAGAGTATCTCTAAGCTCTGACATTTCCTTCTTCTGGGAGGACTCCCCGAGTTCCTTACCACTTCTCAGAGTAATTGCATGGACCTGTTCTTTTGGATTAGTCTCAGTAGTGTTAGGCAATGTCCTTGGTACTCTTGCTGTCATCATTGTAGTCAACTGATTGATCTGAGTCTCCATATTCTTCATTATGGCATCTGAATTTTGCATGTATCTCATTACCAAATCTTAAAAGTTTGGCTTCTCTGCAGGTGCTTGGAAACTTGGAGGTGATTGTGGAGCTCTCTATTGATTCTACTGATAACCCTGTTGACTTCCCCATTTGAAATTAGGGTGGTCTTTCCAACTGAGATTGTACGTATTTAAATACAAATTGTACTACTGCTAGTTGGAATTACCAACAAAGTTTGCTACTTTAGGCTCGGGGGCAAATGGATTACCAACTTGGCAATTTGAACTTGTATGACCCTGTCCTCCACATGCTTCACAAATGATAGGTGGGGCTGCACTATTTGTTACCATCAAAGTCTCAACCTTCTTTGTCAAAGCTTCCAATTGACTCAGAATGGTTATAGAAGAATCAATAACATGTACACCTACTTGTTTCTTAGGAATCTGGCGCTCATTTTGCCATTGATAACTGTTCGGCGTCATTTTTTCAATCAATGCTTAGCTCTCAGTACGTGTTTTCCTCCATATTATACCTCTTGCAGCAGCATCAATGAGTGAATGATTTATAGGTAACAAACCATTGTAAAAGGTCTGAACCTGCTACCATACGGGGAATCCATGATGTGGACATCTCCTCAACAACTCTTGAAAACACTCCCAAGCTTCATAAAGAGTGTCCATTTCAAACTGCACAAAAGAAGATATATTATTCCCTAACTTAGCAGATTTAGAATGAGGAAAATACTTAACTAAAAACTATTATGTCAACTGATCACATGTAGTGATGGAACCCCTCGGTAGTGACGTTAACCATTGGCTTGCTCTGTCCCTAAGAGAGAAATGAAAAAGTCATAATCAGATTGCATCATTTGTCACTTCATTGTACTTGATAGTATCACACAACTGCATGAACCTGACCAAATACTTATTTGGACCATCCGAAGGCAATCCACCAAATTGAACTAAATTCTGAGTCATGGAGATCAATGCTGGTTTGATCTCAAAATTATTAGCCGCCACAGCTGGTCTTATAATACTCCCTCCATACCCTTCAGCAGTGGGCATAGAGTACTCAAGCTCTGCTGGGGTAACTCTTTCTTCACGGTTTACCTCAACAACTGGTTGTCTTTCCATCCTACTTATGTCTTCTGTCACAGCTGTAATAAAAGACTGTTTCCTTAACTTGCAAGCTATTTTCTTAATTTCATGATCAAAAGCCAAATCAGGAAACTGAGATCGAGTAAGCATAAACAAAAAAAAATAGGAAGTGAAAAATTAATTAAAAATAAAAATAAAATAAAATAAATAAGAATTTTAAAAAAATAAAAATAAAAATAAAATAATGAATAAAATAAAAGGGCGTCTAATTAACTAGAGTTTTTCGCTTCTAATACTACCAAACTTACTCCCCGAACAACAAGCCAAAAACTTGATACGCATAAAATATACTAAGAACAAGTGCACTCTATCTCCAAGTAATATAGGACTTGAGTCCCAGTTATCGATCCCACGAGGAATAAGTAGTAATTACTAGATTCGTAAAACCCTTTATTATCCAAACTATCGAAAGTGTATGAATAAATTCAAGATAAAATCAAAATAAAAAATAAAGAAAAACAATGAGTAATCAAACTGAGAATAGATAATCAATGAAAGAGAGACTAGGGCGCAAGGTTCACTTGAATCCAATTATTCAGATTTTTTTTTTTTTATGATGTAAGATAATTCTTTTGTCAATATTCTCTTACCTGCTTTTGAATCACAATGGTCATGGATGAAATAATATTCTATTCCTAAATTAAATCACCTATTTGGTCATTTAGTTGAATTAATTAGGAATGCATTAAACTTCAATTCGAGAGATGAATCAACATACTTGTCAATTCCATTGGTAAGAAAAATTGATGTTTAGTCATTTATTAATCTAATCCTAGGCTTACCATATAGATCCACTCATTGAATGCGAATGGTCACCAGTCAAATAATAAATTAATACATGACAAAAGTAATCAGGTTATGACAAGAATATAAGCAATATGATAAACCCTAAAGAAATTACATTAATCAAATTAGAAATCAAACCCAAATAATTAAGAAAACAAGATCCCTAATAGCCCTATCTATAAGTTTAGCTACTCATGTTCAATACAAACAAACCTATATCAAGATACAAACCCATGGAAAGAAAATCCAAAGAAATGGGAAAACTAGAAAGAAAGAGAAATTAAAACCCCTTTAATGGAGATTATAATCTTCAAGCCTTAAAGAATTGAATCATCCTTCGAAGCCATCCTCCAAGGTCTACTACTGCAAAACAACTCTCTCATGATTAAGAATTTTTTTGTGTAATGTCCTCAATGTCTATCTCTGTGTGTGTTGAATTTAGCGTAACTTTTTCCATTTATTGAAAATCACGTGTCTGTTACGTAATCAGCACCTAGGAACTCAGTTTTGAGCACTCAAGTGCTCAGCCACTTAAGTCCAAATGCGCGCTGCTACCTCCTGGGCGCTCAGTCGCTTCGGCCCTCCAACACCCAGCGCTCAGGCGCTCAACTCTGAGCGCTCAAGCGCTGGACACTGATACAAAATTCTTCTTTTCTTTTTCTTCTTTGAACATCTAATCTTCTCCATGAATAATTACTTGACAAAAACACACAAAACACTTAATAAAAACACAATCAAACACTACTAAAAATATAACAAAACTTACGAACAAAATTCAATAAAAATAAATAAAAATATGAAAAACCAATGAATTGAACTGTAAAAATATGACATGTTGATGATTCATCACTTATTATATATAGTCAATGCATATATTAACTTATTCTTTTTATATCATCTATTATCACTCAATACATATCTAAATATGCATTCTTCATTTTTTTTATTACTTTTGGCCTAAACAAATTTTTTATTGTCTGATAGCATCATATATGAATTGATGATAGCATTGCAACAAACATTATTCCCATGTCTGATAGCATTGTTAGTGCACACTAAATCAATATGTAATTGATAATAGACCATAGTTCTAAAACATTTGCAAGGTAAAAAAAAGAGTAATGTAACAACTACTAACATAATACATCCAAAGTTTTGCATAAATTTAAATTGGTACAAACAAACATTATCAATCAAACTTCTAAAAGCTCTCTAGTGAGTCATTGCATCATAGATGGTGTAGAGATTGGAGGAACACTTTGATGGCAAAGATAATCTTCTTCAGCTTCCTTTTGACACCATCCTTTCACCAATTTCTCAAACCTAGTAACAAAATGTCTTAAAGAGATGCATTTATCACCAACACCATTCAAGACATTGTTAGTACTCTCCCTTCTTTGGGAAGTCTTGATTCCACAATCAAATGCATCTTTATTTAATGTTGTGCCCACCTTATGAGGAATCTTGAACAAATTGTTAAGCCATTTATGATCTTGAAGCTCATACTTGGAAATCATGAAGTCCTATGTTTCTTCAAACTCTTCTTTAGAATGACATTCTTGTAAGCATTTCTTGAATAAATGATGGAATCCACGATCATTATTTAAACAACCAAGATAAGAAGGAGCATTCTTGAAAATGTGACCTAGGCATAAATAATGACGTGTATTAGGCATTACTATCTCAAGTGCTTTTGCCATTGCTTGATTTTAATCAGTAAAAATAGTCTTCGGAGCACAATTACCCATTGACTCTAAGAATGTGGTAAAAAGCCACTCAAATGAGGAGGTTGTCTCATTCGATAAAAAGGCACACCCAAACATAACATTTTGCCAATGGTGATTAACACCAACAAATGGTGCACATATCAAATTATATCTATTTGTTCGGTATGTGGTATCAAAGATTACCATATCTCCAAAAGACTCATAATCTATTCTTGATCTTCCATCTCGCCAAAATTTTTTTGTCATTCTTCCATCTTGATCTAGTTGAACATTCCAATAAGACATTATGTCTTCATTTGCTTTATGCCTAAATTGATGAACTAAAGTCTGAGAATCTCCCATTTCAATAAGTGCCTTTCTTTGCATTTGGACATAATTATAGCAATCCTTTTTACTAAAACGCAAATTTTCTGCACCACCACCCTCTTCATCCATATATGAATAAGCATCTGTAGTTCTGATTCCAGCATTTATCATTGACTTTAAAACATTTTCTTTGACAACTGAAACTAATCGTGTTGATATGAGTAAATGTCTTTCTGTAGGTGCAACAAATTCGTTGTTATGCTCAAAATTGTGTACAACTACCGTCCACACCCCTTGCTCATCAACTTTGAATCTCACCATTGCCTTACACCTTGTTCTTAAATCTCTTCTAATGTAAGCCTTCTCTTTTGATTTCTTCACATTTTTAAAACCTTCTTTTGCACAACAATATTCTTTTGTTCGAATTTTTTTAGTCCCATAAACATGTGTTTCCCTTCCTCTTCTTATACTAAATCCTATATTGAAGCCATAATCACAATACAAAGCATATGCCTCTTCTTCACTCTTCATGGTCTTTCCCAATAAAATTTGATCTTCATAAAAAATACTATGGACTTGAGAGTTAATATTGGTTGTCTCCCGATTGTTCTCCATTTCTTCATTGTCACTTGGGATTAATATTGCATTTGATTCAATTCCCATTCCTTTACAATTAAAATAATGTAAAAGTTATATATACTATCTTATAAATAAATTTATAGTTTTAAAATATATACAAGAAAAAATGAACTGAAAGAAAAAAAAAAAAAAAGCAACAAGGAAAATCATTTAAAAAGTTGTAAGAACTAACTATAACAAATAGAATTGTAGCAGGCTAGCAACTACAATGATGAATGAGTGGAAAAATTAAATGTCAGCAACAAATCGCTAGTAAGAATCAAGTGATCAATTGATAGCTACAATTATGAATGAGTAAAAAAAAATAGCAGCAAGAATGGCAAGTGAGAATCAAGTCACAGCTACGATGACAATTACATAAAAAAAATGACGTGTTCAACTTTAATTGGAAGAAACTCTCACATAAAAAATCTGGATATATATATATATATATATATACCACACACACGCTATGATTTCCTATATGCTACAATTCCTATATATATATATATACACACATATGCTACGATTCCTTAAAAAATTAACTAGCAGTTATCTACCATACCAAAATGAGAGAAAATAGTTGATTATCCACATACCACTACCAGTAACTTTCTTCTTGTCTTTGTGGGAAGAGACTTCTAATAACGGAAGTAATGGGACAAAAATTTGTTTCAGGTGGACATCGGTGTTAAACGTCGTCTTGGTAGTCTGAGGATTGTCTCAAAGAAGTGTGGCTCTTAGCTAGCACTTGGAGGGAAATGAAACACTTCACATCATATGGACTTCAGGAAGATTAAAAGTAAACACAATATGCATTTAGTTAAAGATAATTGTGCAAAACAGCTGTTAAGCACATTATTAATTTAACTATAGTGAACCAGTTAAAAAGATTTTATATTTATTTAATAATAATTAATAATATATTAATAATTTATTAATTTAATGTACTTAAATTAAATATCCATGATTTAAGTAAGAATATCTCTTGTTGAAAAACTTTTTCCATATGCCAAAAGAAGAAAATTCTTTCTTTACACCCCATCTTAACTATTTTTTTTTAAATTCTCTTTCTCTCTGCTTATTATTTTAAAATGAAGGGTGGAGATTGACTTGAAACAACAAGCATACAATAAATTAAAAAAAAAAAACACTTGTCTAGCTCATATTGTGATGGACGTCATGTACATTATTAAAGACTTTAATATAATAAATTTTGGTTTTGGTATTTTTATTATTAATAATATATGTTCATTTTTTATATTTTTTAATATTATTTATTATTTTTATTATTTTTATTTTTGTTAAATCTGATATTTTAAAAAAATCAATAATATATACATCTATAAAAAAGATATATGATAATCTTTTTTCAATAAATTTATTTTATAGGAGGGTCTCTATTTCTAAATAAAATAAAAAGTGAATTTATGAATACATAATTATTTTAAAATAAAGAAAACAAAATCACTACAACCACAAGTTTTGTTTACAAGTTGCACAAGATGTAAGGAAAAAAATAAGGATCTTCTCTTGTTCTTTTGAAATAAGATGCGATATTGTCTTTTAAAATATTAAAATAAAAATAATAATTAATTTTAAAATATGTAATTTAATAAAATAAATGATAAAATTCAGAATGAGATCTAATCCTATTCCAAAAATGGCAGGAGAGGATCTGGTCTCTTTCTAAGCTTTCACTTTCATGCTGCGATGGACATCACGTCCATTATTGACGATGACTTGGATATAAACAACTGATTATGTCCATTATTGATGAAGAATTATTTCCGTATCGCAGAAGGAAGAAAATTTTTTTTTTTTTACACTCTATCTCAATTTTTTTTAAAAAATTTCTTTCTCTCTACTTATGTTTTTTTAAAATAAAAGGTGGAAATCGACCTAAAACTATGAACATACAAGAAATTTTTTTGGAAAACACTTATCTAGCTTATGCTGGATGGACATCATGTACATTATCGAGGACTTTAATATAATAAAGAATAAAACTTAGATAAAATTTTTTAAGATTTTTATGATATTTATTTTTAATAAAATATGGCGTATGTATATTTTTTATAACTCATTAATAAAAATTTTAAAAATAATAATTAAATAACTAAAAAATAAAATACATGTTATATTTTTATTAGAGACAAACATCACAAGCATCTAAAAATTTTACTTAAATTTTTTTCAATAATAAATTGACTTCATAGGAAGTTCTCTGTTTCTAAATAATATAAAAAGTAAATTTATGAATAAATAAATTATTTTAAAATAAAGAAAACAGAATCACTGCAACCACAAGTTTTGTTTGCAAGTTGCACAAGTTGCAGTAAAAATATATATACAAGCTTTAATGCTGCGATGGACATCACGTCCATTATTGACGATGACTTTGATATAAAAATCTGACTATGTTTACTATTGATGAATAACTTTTTCCATATATTAGAAGAAAGAAAATAATTTCTTCACACTTCATCTCAATTATTATTTTTTAATTCTCTTTCTCTCTACTTATTTTTTTTAAATGAAAGGTGAAGATTAACCTGAAATTATGAGCAAACAAGAAATTTTATAAAAAACACTTGTCCAGCTCATGCTGTGATAGGCGTCATGTATATTATTAAAGACTTCATTATAATAAATTGATTTTATAAGAGGTCTCTGTTTCTAAATAAAATAAAAAGTGAATTTATGAGTAAATAAATTATTTTAAAATAAAGAAAACCAAATCACTACAACCACAAGTTTTGTTTGCAAAGTTGCACAAGTTGTAGCAAAAAATTCTTTGCAAGCTTTCATGCTGCGTTGACGAAGAGTTGGATTGTCCATTATTGACGAAGACTTGGATATAAAAAACTGACTTACATTGGCTGAATCATTAAAAAATTGTAGCCCTTTATACAATACAAGAGTTCTGCATTCCTATCTCTTGCTCTTTGATTTCGTGATAACCATGGCTGAATCATTCCTCTTCAGCATCGCGGAGTCACTGATAGAAAAGCTTGCTTCTCCTGCATATGAGGCAGCTTCTCAGGTGATTGGTGTATACGATGATCTGCGAGATATCAAGCAGACTTTATCATTTATCAAAGCTGTGCTGTTGGACGCTGAACAAAAGCTGGAGCAGAATCATGAGCTGCGGGAGTGGCTGAAGCAGATCAGACATGTCTTCTCTGATGCCGAAAACGTACTGGATGAATTTGAGTGTGAAACATTACGAAAGCAAGTGGTCAAAGCTTATGGTACCACCAAAACCAAGGTAGGTCACTTCTTCTCAAGTTCCAATCCACTTGTCTTTCGTTATAGGATGGCTCAACAAATTAAAGAAATCAGGAAGAGATTAAACAAGGTTGCAGAAGATAGGAATAAATTTGGTCTTGAAATAATTGATGTTGATAGACGCGTTGTGCATAGGAGGGAATTGACATACTCCTATGTTATTGAGTCAGATGTGGTTGGAAGAGAACATGATAAAGAAAAGATCATACAGCTGTTGATGCGACAGAATCCAAATGATGATGATAAAAGTTTCTCTGTTATCCCCATTGTGGGGATGGGAGGCTTGGGAAAAACCACACTTGCAAAGGTTGTATTCAATCATAAGAGAATAGATGAGTCTTTCCCATTGAAGATGTGGGTGTGTGTTTCTGATAGTTTTGACATTAAGCAAGTGATTATTAAAATCATTTGTTCTGCAAATGATTCTATTTCTTCTTATGCTTCTGCTCACCAACAAAATTTTAAAGAATTAGATGTGGAGCAACTGCAAAATCATCTAAGAAATAAACTTGCCGGTCAAAAGTTCCTACTCGTATTGGATGACGTATGGAATGAAGATCGTGCTAAATGGATTGAGTTGAGGAATTTATTACAAGTGGGTGCTGAAGGATGTAAAATCATAGTGACTACACGTAGTCACTCCATCGCTTCCATGATGGGCACCATTCCCTCTCACATTTTGAAAGGTATTTCTTTGGAGGATTCATTGTCTTTGTTTGTCAAATGGGCATTTAAAGAAGGAGATGAGAAGAAGTATCCAGATTTGGTAGAAATTGGGAGAGAAATTATAAAAAAATGCAGAGGGGTTCCTTTGGCAGTAAGAACATTAGGAAGTTTACTATTTTCAAAACTTGAGATAGATGAGTGGAAATCTGTGAGAGACAATGAGATTTGGAATTTGCAACAAAAAAAGGATGACATTTTACCAGCATTGAAAATAAGCTATGATCAAATGCCATCCTATTTGAGGCAATGTTTTGCTTTTTTCTCCCTTTATCCAAAGGATTATGCATTTAATAGTTGGCGGGTTACTTCGCTTTGGGGTGCAGTAGGTCTCCTTCCATCACCAAACAAAAATAAAACTTTAATAGATGTTGCAAATCAATATTTGTATGAACTAATGTCAAGATCTTTCATTGAAGATGTTTTTGACTTCGGCACTGCGTATAGTTTTACAATACATGATTTAGTGCATGATCTTGCACTGTATGTTGCAAAAGATGAGTGCCTACTGGTAAATTCCCACATCCAAAATATACCTGAGAATGTTCAGCATCTATCTTTTACTGAAAACGATTTGCTTGTCAAATCTTCCACCCCAAAATCAACAGGTGTGAGAACCATACTATTTCGTTTTCCTGGAGTGGGAGCCAACAGTAAAGCTTTCTTGAATACATGGGTGTTAAGATGCAAGTACTTGCGATTTTTGGATTTAAGTGATTCTACATATGAGACTTTGCCCCAATCCATTGGTAAGTTGAAACATTTAAGATATCTTTGTCTTGATGGTAATAAAGAAATAAAGAGACTCCCTGATTCTATTTGCAAGCTCCAAAATTTGCAAGGTTTGAGTCTTGCTGGATGTACGGAGCTTGAATCATTGCCCAAAGGATTAAGAAACTTGATCAATCTCCGACATTTGACGATAACCACAAAGCAATCTGTTTTGCCAGAGAATGACATTGCAAACCTGAGTTGTCTTGAAGTTCTACTTGTTGAATCATGCGACAATCTGGAGTCTCTGTTTGTAGGGATAAAACTCCCTACTCTTAAAATATTGTATGTTGTTAGTTGTGGGAGTCTAAAGTCTTTGCCACTTGATATTGACCATTTTCCTCAATTAGTGGGTTTGGGAGTTGAGAACTGTGAAAATTTGGAATTGTCAGAGGGACACGACGATCAAAACTCCAATTTGAGCTTAAAATTAATATGTCTTGCATCATTGCCACATCTGGTGACCTTGCCTCATTGGCTTCAAGTATCTGCAAACACATTACAGTCCTTGTCAATTCATGATTGTGACAAGTTTGAGGTTCTTCCTGAGTGGCTGTCAAATATGAGTTTTCTAAAATTATTTTGTATAAATAATTGTCCAAACTTGATGTCTCTCCCGAATGATATCCATCGCCTGACTTCCCTTGAAAGTTTGTTAATTGTTGGTTGTCCTGAATTAATTAGAAAATGCCAGCCGCAAGTTGGAAAGTGTTGGCCCAAAATATCACACATCAAACGGCTGTATTTTCTGGGCCAAGCAGCAGAATTAGTGGAAGAGGAAGAACAATTGAGGAGGAGGATTCAAATTGAGAAAAAAAATTAAGAGGATTCAAATCCAGAAGAGAACTTAAGCAGATTTGTTACATAATGTAAGTCCAAATGATTGATGCAAAAATGGTGGCAGAATATGACACTTTTTCTCATTATATTTGAATTTGAATAGTTATGTAATAATTGTAAGTTGTAACAGTATAGTCGTTTTATTATTATCAACCATTTCAATTATCAAACAAAACTCTCTTAAAAATATTGTTTATTTATTGTATTTGAATATTTAAAATAACCTTTTGTTTGTAAAAATATTATATACTATAAAGAATTTAATCAGAAACTATAAAAATATAAAATTAATTATACTTTAGTTATTCTATTTGCATTATTTCACTTTCAAAATGATCTCGTGTAAGGCATGGACTCAAAACACACTAAAACACTATGTAGTAAAATATCCACCAACTCCACCCTAAGCAAGTTTTGGTTGAAAGAAACCCGAGTAGCCACCTGCCACCACCACCGGTAATGCGTCCGCAACTGGGGTCTCTACCATACATAGCAGCCTGCTGAACATTATACTAGTAAATTAGACTTTAGCCATATTGAAATAGTAAAAGAATGCTTTAGTTCAATTATCATGCCTTTAGATGCCACTGAACTTGCAATTTTTACAGCTTCAGCGTCACTATTTGCATCAGTCACGTTGACCTGCAAAGTGAATATGGAATTTGATGAGATATGTCAATATCAAGCAGGATTGAGTCCACATTCTCACTAATCAACATCAACAGAACTTCAAAGTCCATACACAGCTAACAAATCACAGAAAATTACATTGAGATCTAAATTAAGTGCCCATAGAAGACATCAGCTATGGCTTATTTATGTTACTAGAAAAAAGAAAAAGCATAGTACATGTGTGCATAAAAAGGAAGGGACAGAGAGGGAAAGTGAGATAACAAACGCAATTAAATGGAAAAGGCCGCAGAGAAAAAGATGGAGGAAAAATAGAAAAGTGGAGAAGGAATGGACATAGTAATTTAAAATTAATTTTTTTTATATTTATGTTTTTATTGGCAAATCAACAAATATTTGAATAAATGAGGATCTTTTGGAACAAGTGCAGGATGAAAACTAGCTCTTATTCTTATGAGTAAAGATATTTTCAATCATGACTGAGCCACAAGTAACATTGAGGATTAATGTTGGATGTATAATAGAACACATTGGCACAAATCAACAGTCATGAGTTTGGGTGATGAAGCTCTAAAACCCTTGACATAAGAAGCAGACCTCAATGAGGCATGTTTCTCCCTCTGCATACCAAGCTATTGATTTGGCAAGACCTTGCATTACCTGAAAAGGACAACTAAATCAGAACTTCGTAGTTACTTAAAGAAAAGCATTTTTGAACAATAAATCTCATGCCTCCAGGTAATCATGAGAAAAAATCTAAAGGAAAGAGAAGGAAGATAAAAAGGAAATCTCATGCATTTTTGCAAACTTTTTTTTTTGTTTCTTGCAAGGAAGTGATAATTGTACACCGGTCAACTTTTACCGCATCTAGGCGTGCCTGAAATTGAGAACCCTCATCACTGTCTAGAGAAGATATACAGCCTAACTCAGATAACCCACTAACCAAAGCAATACCACTATCATTCATGGTTTTAAATTGCAGTTACATTATAATTATCACAATTGCGAATAATTGCAAGAAAATGCGATGCGGTTGCACAAACCCTAAAAACCATAGTATTGCATCACAATTATAGTTGTGGATCGTAATTTAAAACCATGGTATCATTAGTACTAGTATCTCTATCTACCTGTAGCAGAACTATGCAAAAACAAGGAAAAAATCAATCGTAATCTGAAAAATGGACTAATCACAGAAAGGCAAAAGTTTTTCTACGGAGATAACATGGCATCACCTTTCAATAGAAATAAAGAAAATTTGGTAAATATTATTTTGACATATGATACTATTATTTCAATTGTGAAACTCTGGCAGCATGTCATAGTATTTTAATTTAGAGAGAATTCTGAAAAGAAAATTTTATATACTAGCATCTTGGTAATTTTGGTATAGCACCACTATGTCACTAACTGCATTCGCAATCTCCAGGAAAAAAGTGAAAATTACATACAATTATCTGGTTGAAACTCCAGTTCACAACAACCTGCAGCATCTTTCTCCAAACATCACTAGTTACTCGAGCATAAGTTGTTATTACCTAAGGTATATATAGTTCAAGGAGTGGACTTAAAAACCATGTATTACAGATAAGAAAGAAGGATTAAGACATCCCGAGCATGGTAGCCATATTTGGGTGGATCATTTTAGAACTTTTTGCCATTCCTCCAACTTTGACCTTAGTCCCTCCAATCTGACCAATAACCGAACAATTATAAGAACAAGATAATCTCTCTTTTTTTTTCTCCATTTTTGAAATTAATACCCAAATATGGACATGTGGGGATAGACATGACATAATTGGTGAAGTTAATTCCCAAAACACCAGAGTTAAGGTTTCTGTTTGTGGAATTAAAGGTTCACATAATTATGGAAAGTTATCTACATATAAAGACTATTTTCTGTTGAAACATCTCTCTTTCATTTTAGTAAGTATCAACAAGCTACACAGGTCATATTGATGTTGAAACATCCAATTATGGCTTGAAGAAGTATAGTGCATGATTGCATAGAAAATTCCTAAACAGTCAAGTTGTTGATTTGTTTTGCCATTAGTCAAATAAAACGTCACTTTTGGCATCCAAGTGAACTGAAAACATGGCAATATTTATGATTTATCCACATTCCACAAGACTAAATCCGTATGTGTGTGTGTATGTGTGTATGTATGCTGATAAACCAGTTAAATATGTGACGGTTGTATGAACTTAAAACTAGTGAGCATAGTAGGAAAAAGTAATACCAGAGACTCAATTGCCACAATCTTGCTAACGAGGTCTGTTGTGGTGATTGCCACTGCTGCAGAATCTGCCCTATATGCAAGCAAAGATTTCGGGAAGAAAGGAACGAATGAAGGATTGAAAAGTAGACACAAGTGTTGGCCAGGGCTAAATACTTAAAGAATTTTGAAACCAAAATGGTTAAAAGGATGGGAGGGGAAAAAAAAAAACTACATGAATAGAAAGGTTATTTAATAATCTACACAATATATAAATGTGTGGGTTTCTTAACATGATAGCATATTAATTATAAAAATTAAAATTAAATCATAAAATACAAGAGCTACCCTTCAACTGAATATGAGAGAGAACTCACTAGTACGGGAAGTGAATTTAAAAGTGCCCTTTACAAATGAAATGAGAAGTATATAACATTAAAAGCAACAGAATTTATCAAATAAGTAGTCAAACAAGCTTGTTGGAGCACTTTTCAAATGGTTTGTCCAGAGTTTTGTGAATGCATAGTTTGCAGAAATCAACATCACAAAGGACAGAATCAGACAAAACATGACACCCACTGCACAGAATCTCTGCATTTACCTTCTTTATTCTGTGAGCAATTACACCAGTGGATGCAACTAGTACTTTTCTGGCTTCATGTTCAGTAGCTGTCATTATGAACATTCACAGTAAAGACAAAGCACAAACCCTTTCAACACGAAGCACTATATGGAAGATCAGTTCAGCTCTCTGAAAGGATGCATACCTTAGAAAGGCTTTCCACAAATTCTATCACATCATGGGAGCCTACTTCTCCTTGGAGATATGAAATGCGTTAACCACTAAAATATTTATTAAATTTCACAAAAAGAAGCATACAACAAGGTTAAATGAACTAAGTTCATAGCAAAACATTCACCAATGCCCTAAAGTAATTAAAGTGAAACTACATTTCAGTAGACTATACCATTGAATATTACCCACAAGTTGCAAATTGATTTGTTAGCAAGCAATCAAACAAGCAAGAAAGATTGACTATCAGAAATGTAACAATGCAAACATGTTATGTTGTTGGAATCTTAGCTAATGGATGAGAAAACATCCATGTCCTGATACAATAAATGGATATTGACAAGGTTAGTTGTAGCATAATAGACAAACATAGCCATAAGGAAACTTAATGGACCAATCATGTGAGAAATTGAGACATAGAAACAAGTAAGGTAAGAGCAGGAAACAGTTTTGAAGGCCACTATAGTGTACACACGTATAATATGTCATTTGTTTAATTCGCGTGGTTCGACTAGGATCTCGAGCCCAGCAGGAGAAAGCCACGTTCCGTTGTCCACATAAACTCATCACGACCCAAATAGGCTAACCAGCTCACCTTCTAAAAGATTGTTATATCATAACATAATCTCTCACTTAACAAGGACAAGTGGAATCGAATTCTCTTATAATTATCAAAATTCTTAGTTATAAGAAAACTCAATTTCTATAATATTACTTCCCTAACAAGTAATTTCACATTATAAATATATTCAGGATTTAACAACTTAAGTATGCATCTATTTCTATTCACTATTCTTTCCTAGAGAAAATGGTACAACACTTTCCACTCCGACCCCCTCTCAGCCTTTGTCACTGGTACACCACCCACCTCTTCGTCCTTGCTACCACTCTGAGCTGAACTTGGTTTCTCATCCCTTAAAACATGTGCGATATTTTTGCATAAGATTTGTGTTAAGATTTAGCATTTTTCTTATCATTTTATCAAAAAGATCAATTTTCAAAATAAGCACCAAGGACAAAAGTTAATGCAGAAACTAACTATCTCTTTAATTTTGAATGTACTCACAATTCATTGGTTAGAGTTCACAATTTGTAAAATTAAATACTCTAAATAAATGTTGACACAGCCCATTTGTTACATTTAGCATCAAATTTTTCTTTTGTAATTCTCAAAATCAAAATAATTGATTTAGTTTGCTCATTAGTTTGTCATTTGATTCTAAAAAATCATTTACTACACCGAAGCATTTTGGAAAAGAAATTGAAAACATCACACTATAGGAGAAGAAATTCTAGCACGCTTAAGAAATTCTAGCATTGATATAATATTTTATAGTAAATATGAAAATGATCCACATGCAACCTATTACGCCATCAGTCGCGCTATATGTCTAACTAAAAGACTCCAACGTATGTCCACCGTATGCCGCGTCACCATATTTTTCTGACTTTCTCCTTTTCGTTCGTTCCCTCCCTTTCTCCTTTTTGTTCCCTCCGTTTCTCATTTCTTTCTTTCTCCTCTCTTTGCTTTCAGTTTTACATCTTCAGCTGCTCTCGTCCTCTCTCACTTGTCATTCGCACAAATCTTGCTTCTTCGACACAACTATCATTCTCAAAATAAAACTCAATCTTGTCGTTGTCTTCTCTGTGGCCGTTATCTTCTCCATGGCTATTGTCTTCTTCATGGTTGGTGCCTTCTGCGCTGCCGTTGGCTTCTCTGTGACTCTTTCCTGCTAGCTCGTACGGTCAAACTAAAATACCCAGTAAAAATCTCTCTTTCTTCGTTGCTCACATGTATGTTGTGGTTCATTTGATTATACCTGTTGTTAATGCTAGATTCGTACATTTGCTTGAAAAATTCATGAAATTACTCTGAAGTTAGTCGTGTTCTAGGTGTTAGATAAGTAGGTCTGTGGAATTAACTAAAACAATTAAGTTTTTGACTTATGCAATGTTTGTTGTTTCAAATGTGTACATGTAGTCAGAGCAACTGAGAAGATATGTTCTTTAATGTTGGCAGGATTGTAAGCATAATTTTTGTTTACTATCTTTGTACGGGAAAAAAGTAGCCATTAAGTATTTAAATTCAGTTGGTGGCAGAGAAATGGCTCCTCGTGAAGGGCTCTTACCTCCTAGAGTGTGGAAATGAAATAATTATAAATAGTTATCTTTGCATCCTTAATTTCTGGTTAATCAAAACATCAGTTCTCAGTAGTGGGGGCAAACTAGTTAGAAATGAAGTAGTAGTTGGAGTTGATATATATAGCATTGTTTTTAACATGTTGGGAGTAAATGGTTAGGATACCATGAAAAGAGTGGTGAATGTTATTACTTAGTGAGATCCAATATAACTGGTTAATACATTTGGAAAAAGTGGTTAATATGTACATGTTTCTAGTTAATTTAAACCTCAGTTCCCAATAGTGAGGGCAAAGTATTTAGAAATGAAATACTAGTTGGAATTGACATGTGTAGTGTTATTTTCAACACGTTAATACTAGTTGGAATTGACATGTGTAGTGTTATTTTCAACACGTTGGGAGTAAATGATCAGGATACCATGGAAAAAGTGGTGAATCTCATTACTAGGTGAGATCCAATATAACTGGTTAATACATTTGGAAAAAGTAGTTAATATGTATATGTTTCTGGTTAATCTAAACATCAGTTCCTAGTAGTGGGGGCAAACTAGTTAGAAATGAAGTAGTAGTTGAAGTTGACATGTGTAGCGTTGTTTTTAACACGTTGGGAGTAAATGGTCAGGATACCATGGAAAAAGTGGTGAATGTCATTACTTGGTGAGATCCAATATATCTGGTTAATACATTTGGAAAAAGTGGTTAATATGTACATGTATTTGGTTAATCTAAACCTCAGTTCCCAGTAGTGGGGGCAAAGTAGTTAGAAATGAAATAGTAGTTAGAGTTGACATGTGCAGTATTGTTTTTAACACATTAGGAGTAAATGGTTAGGATATCATGGAAAAAGTGGTCAATCTCATTACTTAGTGAGATCCAATATAACTGGTTAATACATTTAGAAAAAGTAGTTAATATGTACATGTTTTTGGTTAATCTAAACCTCAATTCCCGGTAATGGGGGCAAAATAGTTAGAAAAGAAATACTAGTTAGAGTTGACATGTGTAGTGTTGTTTTTAACTCGTTGGGAGTAAATAGTCATGATACTATGAAAAAAGTGGTGAATCTCATTATTTGGTGAGATCCAATATAACTGGTTAATACATTTAGAAAAAATAGTTAATATGTACATGTTTCTAGTTAATGTAAACCTCAGTTCCTAGTAGTGGGGGCAAAGTAGTTAGAAATGAAATACTAGTTGGATTTGACATGTGTAGTATTTTTTTTAACACATTGGGAGTAAATGGTCAAGATATTATAGAAAAAATGGTGAATTTCAGCTCTTGGTGAGATCCAATATAACTGGTTAGTACATTTAGAAAAATTGGTTAATATGTACATGTTTCTAGTTAATCTAAACCTCGGTTCCCAGTAATGGGGCAAACATCAGTTCTTATTCAAATGGATCTCTATCCTCATTATCTATTGTCATTTGTTTGTTTACTTTTCGTTGCTCTTTCTTAAGTTTTAAGAATGAAATCTAGATGTTGGTGAAATATGAAATATGTTTGTAACATGATAGTAAATACTTGATAATTTATAGGTGTGTGTAGCAACCCAAAACTGAAGTTGATGGAGGGTTCAAATAATCTCAATACATGTGAGACTATTCATAATGTGGAAGAAGCATGTGAAGGTGACTTCATTATGAATGATGCCTTGGATGGCGAGTTTGAAAGTTATGAGCCAAAACAAGGGATGTTGTTTCCAACAGAAGAGGATGTTAAGGAATTTTATAGGAAATATGCTTACAAAAAGGGGTTTGGTATTATAAATAGAACTTCAAAAAAATGAGTTGATGGTAAGGTAAATTACATTATACTAGCTTGTTCAAGACAGGAAAAACATGTGTCAACAATACCAAACACTTTTAAGACACTTCCAAGTAGAATGAAAAATTGTGAAGCAAAAATTACAGTCAAGAAGATGGGAGATGGATGATTGTTCATCAATACAGCTATACTTAAGCAATCTCATGAACTAAGCCCAACGAAGGTGAGAATGTTGAAAGTTAACAAGAATCTTAGCATGCATGTGAAGAGAACAATCCAAGTGAATGATGATGCAGGGGTGAGAATACATAAGACAATCTGGTCTCTTGCTTATGAGATGGGTGGGTACAAGAACTTATCATTTAATAAGCAAAATGCTAGAAACTATGTCGACAAGAAAAGACGTAGAATTAGCAAGGAAGGTGATGGGAAGGCTTTGAAGAATTATTTTGCTAGAATGCAAGAGGAGAATAGTAATTTTTTCTATGATATAGATGTTGATGATGATTTTCATGTGCAAAATGTATTTTGGGCTGATACTAGAAGTAGAGCCACCAATAAGTCATTTGGAGATGTTGTGACTTTTGACACAACATATTTGACAAATAAATATGACATGTTATTTGCTGCTTTTGTTGGTGTGAATCATCATGGCCAATCAGTTTTGCTTGGATATGGTCTAATTTCAGCTGAAGACACAGAGTTATTTGTGTGACTATTTAAATCATAGCTTCGTTGCATGTCAGGTAAGGCACCTGTTGGTATTATCACAGACCAATGTAGGGCTATGCAAAATGCTATTGAGATAGTTTTTCCAACTACTCGACATAGGTGGTGCCTATGACTTATAATGAAAAAAATCCCTGAGAAGCTGAAAGGTTGCATTGAATACAACAATATCAAGAATGCAATGAATGGTCTGCCTTCATTAGAGAATTTAAACTAGAAGATAACAATTGGTTGACTGGTTTATACATGGAGCGGCATAGATGGGTGTCAATATTTTTAAAGAAATATTTCTGGGCAGGGATGTCAACAACACAACGCAGTAAGAGCATACATGCTTTCTTTGACGAATATATCAACTCAAAAACAAGCTTACAGTAATTTGTGAAGCAGTATGATAATGCTCTAAAAAGCAAGGCAGAAAAGGAATTTTAGGCAGATTTCAAATCAATGGACTCCACAATTCAATGTGGGTCAAGCTCACCCATTGAAAGACAGTTTCAATTCCAGTACACCCATGCAAAGTTTGGTGAGGTCCAGTTTGAATTCAGAGGAAGAATGGATTGTTTTGCGTCCCTTAAGCATATGGAGGGAATGCTTTGTACTTACCATGTGATGGCAGATATGGTTGTTAGAGAGTTAGCAAAGAATGCTATTTTTGAGGTGTTATTTAATCATAACAGTCATGATGTTAGTTGCAACTGCTTATTGTTTGAGTTTAAAAGAATTATGTGTAGACATTCACTTTGTGTCCTTGGTAATGAAATGGTTCAAGAAGTGCCGTCAAAGTATATTTTATGAAGATAGAGCAAAAACATAAGATGGAGACATGCTTACATAAAGAACAGTTATGATGTGACTCTGTTGAAGCCACAAATGCAAAAGTTTGATAAATTATGCAAGCATTTTTATGAGATGGCTGAATATATTGTAGAGTTTGAGGATCTCACAGATACTCTCCACCATAGACTATGTGAATATAAAACCAAGATGCAGTCGATGGCTGCATCTAAGCAAGCTGATAGAATAACATGCAAGGGTGATGACCTTCAAAGGGAGTTGAATGAGGGCATTGACACTGCTAAAACTGGCATTCACAGTCCATTACATGTAACGCGTAAAGGACGACCCCCAAGCAATAGAAAATTATCTAAAGTTGATCAAGTAGTTCACAAATTGAGATAGAGAAAGGACCAGCGTCATCAAACTTTGACAATTGAGGTATGTAGATATGAATTTGTTAATTATCATTGTATAGGATGCTTTGATTCTGTACATGATTTATTTAGACTAATTAGCATCCATTTTTATTAGTGTATTAAGTTATTTTACTTTGGTTATTTAGGAGTGCATTGATGGAAGCTCGAAGCAAATGAATGGAAAGAAGTTATGCATAGAGTCATTGTCGCAACCGGGATCGCGACGGGACGACCGAAAAATATAAAAAAAAACAATGGAGTCGCCACCAATGTTTATTTAAATTAGGAAAACATTAGAAAAACCTTTAAATTAGGAAACTGGTCTTTTAGAAAATGAGTTTGAGTCCGGGAGTCGATTACAGATAGGGAAGGTATTAGCACCCTACACTGCCCGTTCTAGGAACGGTACCTTATATTAGTTGTGCAAATTTTAATAATATCAAATATATTTATTTTAACCCTCTAAACAAAAGACTTTGTAATTATTTATTATTTTTCATTTTTTATTTTTGAAAAGAAATAAAAGAAACAACCAAATTATGAAAATTTATTTTTTTTTGGCTTGACAGAATAGAGATTCTGCTCCTACGTATCCTCGGGTGCAATGAGGAACTCAAAGTCATGTAGTTCTTTATAAAATGAATATGGGTTGGTTGATTTTATTTAAAAAAAGATTTTATTTGAAAGCGAATCCATTTTTGCACAGGATTCAAGTTAGCACTAGACTACTCAATAAACCCTTATGATCCAAAAGATAATGAAGATAGCATCCGCTATTCAATCATCATCATTGGTCATTGCATGGATTAAAAGATTTTTTTTGCTATTTTTATATTCTTTTACCCCTTTTTTTTTGCCAAAAAAGTATCATTGTTGCCTTAATACGAAATGGGCAAAGAAATTTCACCACGAGATTCAAACCTAAATCCCAAAAGACAGTCAACAACTCAAATTTAAAAAGAGTTTGAAACCTTGAGCACCAATAACAGAGCACATACAGAGGACGTTTGGGGAAGGATTTGGAAATTGGTTCGACGGTCGGTTTAGGGAGATTGAGTGATTCTGTTTTCCAGTTCGACAGTCGGTGGGGATAAGGATGGGATGGATTCGACGGTCGGTTGGAAAGGGGTGATTCTGTTTTGGAGTTTGACAGTCGGTTGGGGGTAAGGATGGGATGGATTTGACGGTCGGTTGGGACGGGGTGATGGATTCGACGGTCGGTTGCAAAGGGATTCGAGTCCGACGGTCGGA
This sequence comes from Ormosia semicastrata, assembly GCA_029884595.1. NCBI lineage: Eukaryota > Viridiplantae > Streptophyta > Magnoliopsida > Fabales > Fabaceae > Ormosia > Ormosia semicastrata. The sequence goes on along the minus strand of JAQQTO010000036.1, from coordinate 5,477,182 downwards.
TGGGACGAGTTTGGTTGATGGTGTGAAGGTTTGGATGGGTTGTCGGGGAGGGTAGTAGGCGGTGTGGTTCGACGGTCGGTCGAATGTGTGATGGAGATGAGGCAAGGTTGTTAATTGGTCGTTTGGGGATGATGGGATCACGGTTTGGAAAGTGGGGTCCGAAATCGAATGTGATGGAGATTGGTTGATGGTGTGAAGATTTGGATGGGTTGTCGGTAAAGGGAGTGGAGCTCACGGTTCGACGGTCGGTTCTGGTTGTGGTTCGGTAGTGTTTGGAGAGGTTATGGAAACCGCTTGGGTGATGGGGATTATGGAGGCTTTGAAGATAGTGAGTATTTTGGAGGTGGAAGGGAAGTGGTCGGATTGGGGTTCGACGGTCGGGTATAAGTTAGGTTTTTGAGGCGATTTCGCGTAATGGATGGTTGAAGGATGGTGGTGTGGGTTCACAGTAATAGTGAGAGGGATGGTGAAGGTTGGTATATGGGGATTCGACAGTCGGTGGGGGTATGATGGTTGTTGGTTCGACGGTCGGTGCAGAGGGATTCAGGGGTCCGACGGTCGGTTGGTTGAAGGGAAAGATCTGGCTTCTTGGGTTTCGACGATCGGTGAGGGTGTCAGTGAGGATGGTAACTGGTGTTGGTCGGTGAAGGTCACACTGGTGTGGTTCGACGGTGAGGGTGTCGGTGAAGTTGGTCGGTGAAAGTCACGGTGGTGTGGTTCGACGGTCGGTTTAGGGAGGTTGGATGGTTCGACGGTCGGATATGATGGAGTTTGGAGGTAGTGTGAAGGTTTGGATGGGTTGTCGGTGAGGGGATAGTAGCTGGTGTGGTTCGACGGTCGAGTGAGGTGAAGGTCAGTGATGTAGTTCGACGGTCGGTAGAGGGAATTATGGTGTGGTTCGTGGGGTTCGACGGTCGGTTAAAGATATGATGGATCCGGTGCTTGGGTTCGACGGTCGAATGGGGAAGGATGTGGATATGATGGTGTTTGTGAAGTTGGTTGAAGGCCAGTGCAGGAGTTCGACGGTCGAATGGGAGGTGAGGATATGATGGTGTTTGGTTGATGGAAAGGTTAAGGAAGGTGTTGTTTACGTGTGCATGGGTTGATGGAAAGTAGATGTTTTCGGTCTGGAAAAGGTTGAATGTGGGTAGTTGAAAATGAAAGTAATAAAAGGGAGATGGGTTCACGGTTGGAGGGTGGATATTGGGTTTCAGTCAGGGAGGCTTGAGTGGAAATGTAGTATTCATTTCAGGTTGAGTGCAGAGGGATTCAGGGGTTGTGTGCAAGTGAGAATAGTTAGCAAAAATGAGCTACATGACATAAATGCAGAAGGTTACCTGTGGAGTTCAAGGTGGAATAGTTGAAGTGAATGCTATTCCTCGGCAAGGCTTCTGTCTCCTTCTTGTTCCTTCTCTCTGTCTCCCTTGTGATGGTGTGCTCTTGGAAGTTTCTGGTGATGAAGGATTGATAAAGACGATGGTCACAGTGGAGAATGGGTGAAGGTGCTGTTTTGGTGATGAGGGTGGTGAAGATGGTAGTGAGTTAACTCGGTGGTTAGAGATGAAGTCAGTGTCTTGAAGGGTGGTGACAATGTTGAGGCTGCTGAGCTGAAGATGAGATTATGGAGATTGGTTCTCTGTGAGAGCCAAGGTCTGGTCTTCGTCTCTGGAAAAATCTCAATCCCTTCTCTGCTTGCCTTTCCCTGCTTGCCTTTGTATCTGAACAAAAGAGGCCTCCCCTGTCCGAGGTGGAGAGGCTGCCAGGTTGACCCAACTTGGGTCACCATAACACTTCCTCATTTGTGTATGTTGCCCTCTGCTCCAAGCTCTCTTTCTCCAATGCCTGTTGCCATTCCCAAACCATGACAGTGACTCCCAAGGTAAGCAAAGATGCGCAGAGAGCCGGTCGATGCACATCTAAGCGAAAGCTACGTTCTACTCAGCCCTTTTTTATTCATTTTTTTCTTGTAACAACAGAAGGAAATTGTGTTTTATTATTTATTATCTTTTATTTTATTTTATTTTTTGTTTTGTTTGTGTTTTTTTGTTTGGACCAATAAACTAAAATGAAAACTGACCAAGAAAATAAAATGCTCACAACACTACAATTAAACATTAATCCTTGATTAAATGACAAAATTTTATGGACAAAATTAGGTATCAACAGCTGCCCCCATTTGCTTCATATTTAAAATAAATGGGAAGCAAATGAATTGATTTAATTTTGTCCATGAAAACTTTCATTTCTTGCTCCTTTTATTCTTTTTTTTTTTTTTTTTTTTAGAAAGCAAAATGACGCAAAAGCGAAGGACATTAAACGAGGGAGAAAGTTCGCGGAGTCGGGCATCCGCGGAGGCTTGACAGAAAACTTAAAGCAAAAAGATAAAAAGCTTGCGGAGTCGGGTATCCGCTGAAGCTTGACAGAAAACTTAAAACAGAAAAGACACAAAGCTTGCGGAGTCGAGTATCCACTGAAGCTTGACGAAAAAAAAAAAAAACTTACAGAGTCGGGTATCCACTGAAACTTGACAGAAAACTTAAAACAGAAAAGACACAAAGCTTGCGGAGTCGGGTGTCCACTGAAGCTTGACAGAAAACTTAAAACAGAAAAGACACAAAGCTTGCGGAGTCGGGTATCCACTGAAGCTTGACGGAAAAGAAAAAAGCTTACGGAGTCGGGTATCCGCTGAAGCTTAACAGAAAAGAAAAAAGCTTACGGAGTCGGGTATCCGCTGAAGCTTAACAGAAAACTTAAAGCAAAAAGATAAAAAGCTTGCGGAGTCGGGTATCCGCTGAAGCCTAACAGAAAAGAAAAAGGCTTACGGAATCGGGTATCCACTGAAACTTGACAGCAAACTCAAAACAGAAAGGACACAAAGCTTGCGGAGTCGGGTGTCCACTGAAGCTTGACAGAAAACTTAAAACAGAAAAGACAAAAAGCTTGCGGAGTCGGGTATCCGCTGAAGCCTAACGGAAAACTTAAAGCAAAAAGATAAAAAGCTTGCGGAGTCGGGTATCCGCTGAAGCTTAACAGAAAAGAAAAAAAGACAATGGGCGCGGGGACCCGGGAATTAAAAGATAATGGGTGCGAGGACCCGAGAATTAAAGACAATGGGTGCGAGGACCCGAGAATTAAAAAGAATGGGTGCGAGGACCCGAGAATTAAAAGACAATGGTTTTGAATTTGATGCCAGAGATGGTGCATGATGCAATAGATACAATGAATGTGACACTTGAGGACAATGCATGTGATGCCAGAGGCGATGCATAATGGAATGGATGCATAATAATGCAATGGATGTGATGTTTAGGGACAGTGCATGTGATGCTAGAAATGATGCATGATGTAATGAATGCTCTATTGTAGGGATTCTCATGAACAAATTGAGTAAGCAATTTTTTATTTATTTATTTTTTTCAGAGCTTTGATTGAGTCACTCTTAATTCCACAACCCTTAAGGACTTTATCCACAGCAGAAATGAGATTGAACAGTAACATTCGTTGATTGGCCTTATGATTTGCCTGATGATTCTTACTTTTCTCATCAACTCTTGTTAGGATTTCATTGCGTTTCCCATGACCTTCGAGATTGTTAAAGCAAATCTAAATGCTTTTATCATATTGTCACATGTTTCACATCTCAATATAAAACTATAAAAAATACATATTAAATCAACAATGGGTTGCAACAAAAAGGGATTATCATTATAGACAGAAAAAGTACAAGAAAGGCAATACAAATGGAACTCGAATTGAAAAGGTTTACAAAAGAAATGTTGGAGCAGAATTTTCCAGGCTCTTGAGTGATGCTCTCTTGAATGAACAGTGCTAATTTCCCATGTGTGCAACCTTGAACATCCCCTTGTCTGTTTCCGAATATGATTCGACCCGCTTTTACATATTGGGAGTGTCTCCTGATAAGACTTCGTATATTCAAACTGCCCCGGTTTGGCCCAGATACTCTAAAACTGCCCCAATTTAGGACTTGAGGTATGTTCACTTCTCCGGATGTGTCAAGTACCCCCTTTTTTTTTAACCCTAACTTTTGCCTAGGTCGCTCTTCCGAGTTTTCAACCTAGCGGGTTGCTCCAACTTTTGCCTAAGTCGCCTTTTCAGGTTTTCAGCCTAGCGAGCCATTTTTCTTTCCCCCTTTTATTTATTTATTTTTTTTAAGCATAGTACATTTTGACTGCATCTGAATTTATAGGAAGTGGTAGATCTTCGCCATCCATGTTTGTGAGAATCAAAGCTCCTCCTGAGAAGGCCTTTTTTACGACATAAGGTCCTTCATAGTTTGGAGTCCATTTTCCTCGAAAATCCTTTTGAATGGGAAGGATCTTTTTGAGTACTAAGTCTCCTTCTTGAAACTGTCGAGGACGCACCTTTTTTGCATAGGCCTTCATCATTCTCTTTTGGTAAAGCTGACCATGACATAGTGCAGTTAATCTTTTTCCTTCAATGAGGTTCAACTGATCAAGTCGAGTCTGGACCCATCCGGCTTCTTCTAGTCCTGCCTCCATCAGTACCCTTAATGATGGGATTTCCACTTCAAAAGGGAGTACCGCTTCCATCCCATAAACCAAAGAGAAAGGGGTTGCCCCAGTTGAAGTACGAACGGATGTGCGATAACCATGCAGTGCAAATGGTAGCATTTCGTGCCAGTCTTTGTATGTTACAACCATCTTCTGGATGATCTTCTTGATATTCTTGTTTGCTGCCTCAACTGCCCCATTCATCTTCGGGCGGTAGGGTGAGGAATTGTGGTGCTCAATTTTAAAATTCTCACACATCTCTTTCATCATCTTGTTATTCAGATTAGTGGCATTATCTGTAATAATCTTGCTTGCAAACCATAATGACAAATCAGCTCCCTTTTGACAAACCTGACCACTACACTCCTGGTGACATTGGCATAAGAAGCGGCTTTCGACCCATTTTGTGAAGTAATCAATTGCAACCGAATGAAGCGATGTCCATTTGAGGCCTTTGGCTCAATGGGTCCTATGACATCCATTCCCCACATCGAGAACGGCCAAGGTGCCGTTAAAACATTCAAAGGTGCTGGTGGCATATGAACCCTATCAGCGTATGTCTGGCATTTATGACACTTTTTTCACATAGTTGAAACAATCAGTCTCCATTGTCAACCAATAGTACCCCGCTCTTAGTATCTTTCTTGCCATTGCATGCCCATTTGCATGAGTTTCGAAAGAACTTTCATGAACATCTTTGATGATTTTCTTTGCCTCTGTTGCATCAACGCATCTTAGTAGCACCATATCATGGTTCCTCTTGTAAAGCACTTCCTCATTTAGAAAGAAACCCATTGCGAGTCTTCTAAGGGTCCTTTTGTCATTTTCTGAAGCTTTAGGAGGGTACTCTCTACTCTTGATAAAGCATTTGATGTCATGATACCATGGTTTCCCATTTGGTTCCACTTCTATCATTTGACAATATGCCGGTTGGTCACGACTTTCCATTTTTATAAGCGGCAAGTCCCTATCCTGACTTGCTTTGAACATTGACGACAACGTGGCTAGGGCATCAGCCAACTGATTATCTTCTCGAGGGATGTGATGGAATGTAACTTCGTCAAGTTGTTCAATCAACTTCTTGATGTAGGCATGATAAGGGATCAATTTGGCATCTCGAGTTTCCCATTCTCCCTTTAGCTGATGGATGACCAAGGCAGAGTCCCCATATACCTCAAGAACTTTTACCTTTGAGTCTACTGCTGCTTGGATTCCCATGGCACACGCTTCATACTCGGCTATGTTGTTTGTACAGTCGAAGCACAACCTAGCAGTGATTGGGATGAAATTATTTTCAGGGGAAATCAGTATGGCCCCAACTCCATGCCCCAGTGAATTGGAAGCTCCATCGAACAACAAAGTCCATTTTTCTTTTTCTGAGGGTTTTTCTTCTCTGAACAAAGCCATTACATCTTCATCAGGGAACTCACACTGCATAGACCCATAATCGTCCACTGGTTGACTAGCCAAGAAATCTGCCAGAGCGCTGCCTTTGACTGCTTTTTGCGTGACATAGATAATGTCATATTCTGATAGCAAAACTTGCCAGCGTGCAATCCTCCCAGTGAGGGCAGGTTTTTCAAAGATGTATTTGATCGGGTCCATTTTGGACACTAACCAAGTGGTGTAACACAACATGTACTGCCTTAGCCGGTGGGCTGCCCATGCCAAGGAGCAGCATGTGCGTTCCAATAATGAGTATTTTGCCTCATAGTTGGTGAACTTCTTACTCAAGTAATAGATGGCCTGCTCCTTTTTTCCAGTTTCATCATGCTGTCCCAGTACGCAACCCATGGATTCATCCAACACAGTCAAGTACATGATGAGAGGCCTTCCTGGCACTGGAGGTACCAAAACCGGGGGTTCTTGCAGATACTGCTTGATCTTCTCAAATGCTACCTGACAATCCTCATTCCACTCTACTTGTCATGCGGTTTTTACGCAACAACTTGAAGATTGGCTCGCATGTTGCCGTCAATTGGGGATATAAACCTAGCAATATAGTTCACCTTCCCAAAAATCCACGAACTTCTTTTTCAGTGCGAGGAGGCGCATCTCTATGATTGCTCGAACTTTGTCTGGATCAACTTCTATCCCTTTCTCGCTAACCACAAACCCCAAGAGCTTGCCTGATTTTACCCCAAAAGTGCACTTAGTAGGATTCAGTCTGAGCCTGAACTTTCTCAACTGTTCAAAGAGCTTTTGCAGATTGGTTATGTGATCTTCTTCTGTTTTTGACTTTGCAATCATGTCATCCACATAAACTTCTATTTCTTTGTGCATCATGTCGTGGAACAATGCCACCATCGCCCTTTGATAAGTTGCTCCGGCGTTTTTCAATCCAAATGGCATCACCTTATAGCAAAAAGTTCCCCACAGAGTGATGAATGTGGTCTTCTCCATATCTTCAGGCGCCATCTTGATTTGGTTGTATCCCGAGAAACCGTCCATGAAGGAGAAAAATGCATGTTGAGCAGTGTTGTCCACCAAAACATCAATGTGAGGTAGAGGGAAGTTATCTTTAGGGTTGGCCCTATTCAAATCTCTATAGTCAACGCACATTCGCACCTTCCCATCTTTCTTTGGGACAGGGACGATGTTAGCAACCCATTGAGGGTACTTTGCAACAGCGAGGAAACCTGCATCAAACTGCTTTTTAACCTCTTCTCTAATTTTTAGTGACATCTCTGGCTTCATTCGTCTCAACTTTTGCTTGACCGGAGGACATTCTGGTTTTAATGGCAATTTGTGCTCAACTATGCCAGTATCTAGGCCAGTGCATATCTTGGTATGACCAGGCGAAAACATCACAATAATCAGATAAGAGCTTAACCAACTTGCTTCGCTCATTTTCTTTCATGGTAGTGCCAATTTTAACTTCTTTTTTATCATCCTCTGTCCCCAAATTAATCAGTTCAGTTGGCTCTTCATGGGGCTGAATTTCCTTGGCCTCTTGTTCCATTAATCTCATTAGCTCAGGAGAGGGTTTCCAATTGTCATCATTATCCTCATCAACATGATTAACGGGATGGTCAAAATCATATAATGGGGTCATAGCACTATCATTTTCAAGAGAGTCACTTTCAGATCTGCATTTATTGGTATCAACACAAGTAAAAAAAAAGGGTAATGAATAAAGGTTAATGAAATGGTTGAGAAAAAAGCTGAAAAAGAGAAATAGCAAGATAATCTGAAAATGCATTTATTGATAGTAAATATTGAAATGAAAACATGTGAGCCCGCTTTCACAACACATTATCCTAAAGCCTTGGGCAGAGCTAAAGGATTAGCATTACAAAATTACTTTGAATCAATTTCACAAGTCATGGGAAAATCAACGCTCTCCCAATTGTTGAGTTCTGCATCTGGGGAGCAAGGGTACACCAAGTTGACATCATGATTGATGAGTTGATCGTCTTCGATGGCGGTCACTTGGTTCAGAAACACTAATCCCGCACTTCGGAAGTTTCGTCGGATGTCACAGATGGGGATCCTCTCAGCTTTAGGCTCCCGATTTTCCAACCTAGCCAACCTCCTCTCCCTTTTCTCTTCTAGGACCCTTCTTTTGTCTGCTTTGGTGGGTTTATATCCTAACCCAAATCTGTCTTTGTTTTCGCAGGGTACCCAGAAATTCACGATGCCTTGTCCATTCATTCCTAGTCCTCTTCCATATTGGTATCCTTTTCCAAGCATTACCTTAGCCATCATCATGGATGCATTAGATGGCCGGGGCTTCAGACCTTGAGCTCTTTCTTCCACATAGGTGGCATTGATAATCTCTAGCACTTGGAACGCGGTTTCAAGAGCTTCTTCTGCAGCTTCAATATAAGGAGTGTCTAAAGGCTTGCTCACCACAGTCTTCTTCGCCAAATACAATAATCACCTTATTATCAACTATGAATTTTACTTTTTGGTGCAAGGTAGAAGGCATAGCTCCAAATGAGAATGAATCCACGGTCGTCCTAAGAGACAATCGTAGGATGGCGTAATGTCCCATCACTTGGAAGAGTATATTGAAAGTGCGGGGACCAATTTGAACCGGTATTTCAATTTCCCCCATGACCTCTCTTCGGTGCCATCGAATGCCCTTACTATCATCGTACTTGGTTTCATGCAAGTTCCATCAAAAGCGACTTGGAAAGGGTTGATTTTGGTAACACGTTCAAGGAGGAACCATTGTCAATGAGCACTCTAGCCATTATATGCTTTTGACATTTGACAAATGTGCAAGTGCCTTGTTGTGCCCCATTCCTTCAGTTGGTATCTCATCATCGCCGTGAAAGTGACATAATTATCGCCAGATAATGTTGCCAATAATACCACCTAATTTGTCACCGTAATGTCATGAGAAACATGAGCCGATTCAAGATTTTCATCAACACTTTTCTATGCGATTCGAATTCATCAATAAGGACAAAAGTGATATCCTTGCGGGGTGCGATTCAAATGATCTACCACTTTGTATTCACTTTGCTTGATAAACTTCAAGAACTCACAAGCTTCTTCATCGATACCTCTTTTTTGTACTCCTTCGCCTTTTCCGACCTTTCTTTTCTTTTGCTTCGTTCCCAATGGAAGTCTCCCTATCTTGACTTTGCCTTTACGGTTCCCTTTTCTTCTTCTTCCGGGTCCTTTCGCAGCTCCTCGGAGTGTAGACGCGGCCACTCCGGTCACTCCCCCCAGATCCCGATATATTGGTAACAAAAGAAGTCGAACCAGACGCAACTTCCGACTGATCATTCGTGGGATTGCTTCTAAGGACTTGTACATCATAATTCCATGGCACGGCTCGAGTGTCCTTGAAGGGAAAAGGACTGGGAACTTGAATGGTGATAGGTTTCGGGCCACAAGGGATGGCGCATATGCGAGCTTCAATATAATAGATAACCAACGGTTTGATAACCGGATTTGCAATGGAAGGGACCAGAGAGTTTACGGCTTCCTGACCTTCTTGCAATTGTGGAATAGCACACTTATCCACCATGTTTACGCCACCATTATCCCATAGATGACCTATTTGCACTAAATGCATATCCATTAGATCTTGAAGGATTTGTCTAAACTTACCACATTCCTCAATAGAATGCCCCACATTCCCATGGAGATTGCACATTATTTCACCTTCATCGCCCCCCTTCTTCTCAATATGAGCTTCCATCATCCCAGATTTGCACAGTTCTTTAAGGATAACCCTCATGGGAGTCTTGACATCTGTCGCTTGTCTTATGAGCTGCAGGGCCGAATACTCCTCTATAGCATTTACTGTGGGATTCCCATGGTTTGGTAAAGGATTGTGACCCACACTGGGAGTATTTGTCTTGAAATTCAACCACTTAGCATTGATTAGATCTTGCACCTTAAATTTTAGTGCTTTGCAATTCTCTATAGAATGCCCTGCGGCCCCTGCATGGTAATCACACTTGGCATTTGGGTCAAAACCTTTAGGGTATGGAGGTTCTAATGGCTTCATCGGACAAGGAGCCAAAAGAGAGTTACGGATGAGTTGGGGTAGTAATTCGGTGTAGGTCATAGGAATTGGGTCGAAGTGGACAAACTTCATTTCTTGGTTATTTGGTGGCCTTTTTTGGTTTGTGTTTGGATTTTGGGTCCATGGTTGAGTTGTTTGCGGTGGTAAGGTAGAGGTGCCGGGTATTGAGTAGGAAGTGGCGTTTGGTGAGGCCTCATTGAGTTGTGAGGTTGAGGATGGAAAACGTGTGAAGCGTTGGCGACATAAGGGTGGTAAGGCTGGGGATATGGAATCGGTGGAGTAGTGGGAAAATACGGGTGGTAAGGTGCGAAAGAGTCCGGAAGGATGGTTGATGGTTCACGGTGTGTTTGGCTATATCCGCCTTGGGTGAAGTTTCTCTGGTTAAAGGTAATAGCATGAGTTTCTCCTTCTCTTTTCTTCCCCATCGGGGCCTCTTGGCGTTAAATGTTCCAGTTGAACTTTCAACGATCTTTCCACTTCTCATTCCCCCCTCAACTCTTTCTCCAATGATGACCATGTCTGAGAAATTTGATGATACACTCCCTATCATTTTGTCATAAAAGGGTGATTGCAGTGTGTCAATGAACGTAGCCACCATCTCTCTTTCCGTCAATGGGGGCTCTACTTGAGCAGCCATTTCCCTCCACCTCTGAGCGTATTCCTTGAAGGTCTCAGCATCCTTCTTAGCCATATTCTGCAATTGTAGTCTATCCGGTGCCATATCGATGTTATACTTATACTGCTTCAAGAAAGCGTCAGTCAAGTCTTTGAAACATCGTATATGGGCACGCTCAAGATGCGTGTACCAATTCGAGGCTGCCCCAGTTAGGCTGTCTTGAAAGAAGTGGATTAACAGCTTGTCATCGTGAGCATGCGAAGCCATTTTGCGGATGTACATGGTCAGGTGGTTCTTTGGACAAGTAGTTCCCCTGTACTTGTCGAAATCCGGGACTTTAAACTTGGGAGGAATCACCACATTCGGGACAAGACAGAGCTTTGAAGCATCCAAAAGACCATAGCCACTTACCCCTTCAATGGCTCGTAGTCTTTCTTCAAGGATTTCCCACTTCTCCCTGGACTGAGGGTTTTCCACAGAGGAATTCAACGGGTATTGTGGCACGATGGTGGGAACAGAATGTTGCCCCAGTGGGGTTCCACTGGCATGTGGTTGAGCTGCACTTAAGGAGTTTGAAGCAGGTATACTGCTGCCCGGAGGATTGGCAGTTTGCGGTGGTACAGAACTGGGATGGAGACCATATGGCGGGATGAAGAAAGGGTATGGGTGTTGTGTTGGCGGGGATTCATTGTCATTTGACTGAGTGGCTTGATTTTGGGTAAGGTTCGAGGGATTTGAAGTTGGGGACACTGTCGGCATGTCATTATTGAGGGAATTAGTGGCTAATGGTGGTATATAACCTGGAGGGAGGCCATACGGGGGGAAGGACGTCCCTTGGTTACCCTGTGAACTGGCGACCAAAGGTTGAGTGGTGCCGTTTGGGTAAATGGTGAGCGGCATCGTAATCCCTTGAGGATTAAAGCCTTGGTATTACGGGGGAATGCAAAAAACCAAAGGCGGGCAGGAGGTGTGGCCGGATGTCCTTCATTTGTTACTTGATGGATTCCCATCTCGTGCTCCTTCTACTCTCCATAGATCGTAACATTTCCAACATCTTGGACATTTGCTCCCTGAGTGGTTCACTTCATCCCTCAAATCTTGCGTCTCTCTATCTCATCCATGATCTTTGCTTGGGAACGAGTCCCGTAAGGGTGTCGTGGAAGCATTTTCTGCTATAGTGTCTACTTTTCTCGTACGAGGAAATATGATGCGATTATTAGTATTGACTAAACCAAAATGACAAAATGCATGTATGCAAAGCAATGACTATTTATGCTTAGGTGTTTTTTTTTTTTTTTTTGGCGATAAATATGATTCCCTTGTTAGCGAAGGGAACAAGTTTGTGCCTTGTGAGGATACTTGGTGACCATGGAAAGGTTTGTACAAACATTCGATAGCAAGGCAAAATCCCTACATTTAGCACTAGGGCATATTGCTCCTTAGGCAAAAATGTAGTTGATGGTAAATCCAAGGGAATATTCATTCCTCAATGGACACCATTCACTGGCAATGCAGACGTAGAACCAAACTCTCCATACTCAAGGACAAATCGTCTCGAGGCGGAAATATGGTTGACAATTTATTCTAGGAAGAATTCACACATCAATGAACAATGTCTTGATAAAAGGATAACAAGATCGATATTTGAAACAAAACACAGCCATGGGCATCCATTTTCATTTCAAACTTCAGAAATACAAGATTTAGTTCTCACAAAATGTAGCACAATTACATCAACAACTTCATTTGTTTTTTTCTAAAACCCTTAGCAAGACCTCGACAATAATTCATAAAATCAGCAATCTTTGATGGTAGTCGTAACCAGGGGTTTATGTGAGCTTGAATGTCTGCTTCTTCAAAATGAGTAATCAGTTGTGTGGTGTGATATCGTAAGCTATCAGATATGTCTTCAAATTTCTTCTTCCATTCCTCTTTTTCCGCCCTTTGGTCTTGTGCTACTAATTGCCACACTTCTGCCCATTCTTCTTTTTGCCTCAATAATCTTTGGGCTTCAAGTCTCCACTGCTCATGGTCTCGCCCCAACTCTTGAATTTTCAGCTTCAAATGCTCATTCTTTTGGTTTGCCTCTACGAGTGCATCGTGATATTTGGTAGCTAATGCTCGCCCTTGGTCAGAGCGGCACTTCGCTTCAGTCAGAGCTTCTTGTAAAGCTTGCATTCTACGATCTTGTACCCTAGCATTCGCTTCCAGCTTTCCTTTCTCTTGTAAAACTAATGCCATTGTCTCTTCCTGAGCACTTATCTTTGCTCGTAATTCATGAACCTCTGTGGCAGTCTTTTCACATTCTACCTCATTTCCTTTCCTTGCCCTTTTTGCTAGGCTTGGGGTCCCAGCCCTATCTGCACACGCATCTTTTAGATATTCAACTTCATCAGCTAGCTTCTGGCATCGACTCTGGTGGATGACTACTTTTAACTCAGCGGCTTCCTTTCCTTGTTCCAAGACTTTCATTTGTGCTTTCAGTCTTTCAACCTCGGTGGCCATTTGAGGTATGATTTGAGGATGACTCTTATCACCTGAAACTGTCTGGGGGATACTATTTTGTGCCCTTCTTGCCTCTCTCCATTGCAAGTATTCAGAGGTACAAACCACCACATGCTTCCCTAATTCCTTTGTTCCTGCCATACGAATATTCTTCCAAGCATCTCTAATATCTTTTTCTTGTTTAGTAGTGCTTCCATCTTGCTGGTATAAGAAGCTGAACCCTTCAAGTTACTTTTCGTGGGGCACATATTAAGTCCATCGGAGTTGCCTAAGCACAAGGATTGGCACGTATGATACACCACCTCTAGGGCTCATCAAAGGAACATTAGGAAAGTCACCACAGCTGAAAACTATCTCTTCTCCATGATACCACGGGCATACCCATTTAAAAGAATCTGGCCCCATACTCACGAAATCATTCTTCCATTCATAAGCTTTTTGTGACTTCACCGGTATGCGACCAAAATTCCTTAACGAGTCAGGTAGGAGTCCCAGACGATTCTGTACATCCATATTCGTCATGATCCAAACGTACAACATATGTGTACAGCATCGAATCTTTCCACCACCCTTTTGATGACAGATTTCCATCGTCAAGAAAGTATCAGCAAGAATAGCAGGGACTGGATTTGCTTTATATTTCTCAAACTTGAAGAATACATCCATTGCTGCTTGATCTACCATATCTGAGGTGAATGGGAATAACACTAATCCAAAGATGGTTAAGGCCAGTGTTTTGTTGAAGAAATCCCATTTTCCTTGTTGTGCTAGATATTGAAGATGTGCTTCTAGGTAACTTTTCTTCAAGCCTTCTGTTCCTCCCCTCTTTTCCATGCCCAATTGACTTGTTGGAGCCCCTATCAATTCTGCTATCTTCCCTACTGATACGTAATACCCTCCATAAAGATAAACATTAGGGTGCTTGTTCATTGGAAGCCTTAACATGATCGCATACTCCTCTATGGTTGGTGTAATGTCCAAGTTAGGTAGCTCAAAACATTTGAGAGAATGGTTCCAAAATTGAGCAAGGCCACTCAAGACGGGCTCCTCAACTATAATGCGCAGCAAATCCAGGATCTGCTCGTAACTACTTGAGAACTCTGATCGAGCCTTAGGGGTCATTTGTTGAGTAACGTCCCTCACATACCTCAGATCACTGCCATTTACTGTAACCCTTATACTCCTCTTGAGGTCGACTGCATTGCTAGAGTTCTGTCCTTGATATGTTTCTTCCATTCCTTGCTATTGATGAGTAATAACCTTTCCACTTTGCCAAGAAAACTCACCCTAAAAAGGAAGTAATGAAGGGAACATGTAAGCCAAACAAACAGGAGAATGCACCTTAAGGATACCTCTCGTCGAGGTAACTCTAAGGAAAATGTATTAGCAGTCTAAATGAAGGAGCCCTCACAGGGTCGTAAACCCAAAGGGCGCCTAGTCCTTTTTTTTTTCTAAATGCTGAGACTATTATGAAAATGCAAGATGATGTGTATTTGTTCTGCTGACAAATTTTTATGAAAATGCAAGAATAAATGAAAATGCAAGTCGTGCAAGTGCAAGAGGATGCACATTTTTTATTTATTTAAAAGAAAGTGATAAGGAAAGACATAAGAGGTAGATGGATAATGAATGATGAAAAAGAAAAAAGCAAAGCTAGGAATGAAAATGCAATGTCATGTATCTTTTTTCTTTTTTTTGTGTTTTTTTTTTAAACCAAAAGGAATGCATGGATGAATGACATGAGGAATAAATAAAGAAAAAGTATACTCCATTTGTGTCCTAATCAGGTGTAACCTAAGGAGATGGATGACTCTAAATTTTCTATGTCATTATGTTCATTCTACCAGTGCAAGGTTTTTCAGGACGGATCTATCTTCTAAAAAGTCATGGTCCCCAGATTGCCCCCATCTCGAAAGATAAGGACCCAATTCATGAATTAATCACAAGTAGGGATAAACCCTCTCAATATGACTAGTCCATGATACTGGTAACAATCTGAATGGTGTCTCGACAAATGTCAAGTGAGCATAAAGCTCCTCAATAACAAAAGTCGAGACCCCTCCTACTCCTCGGGTTCACACAGACTCGGGTATAGAGCCCAAAAGGTGTGTGAGGTAAGTGATAATGACGTGTGTGAAGGAGCATACAAACCTGTACAAAAACTTAAAAGACAAAAAATACCCCCAACCTGCAAAACATATATACAACAACCAACCAGCAATCGCCTACCCTAAGGTTTCAATAATTTAACACAAAATATATATACAAGTAAGTCATGTCAAAATAAATACAAAAAACGTTAGCAGATATTTACATAAAAACTATATAGAATATATTTACAAGCAAATAATAAAAACAAAGAAAAAAAAGGGTAAAATAAATAGATAGGAATTATTAATGATTTGCACAACTAACAACAATAGGCCTGACTCTCTGATATCCCCAGTGGAGTCGCCAGCTGTCGCAATCGGGATCGCGACGGGACGACCGAAAAATATAAAAAAAACAATGGAGTCGCCACCAATGTTTATTTAAATTAGGAAAACATTAGAAAAACCTTTAAATTAGGAAACTGGTCTTTTAGAAAATGAGTTTGAGTCCGGAGTCGATTACAGGATAGGGAAGGTATTAGTACCTACACTGCCCGTTCTAGGAACGGTACCATATATTAGTTGTGCAAATTTTAATAATATCAAATATATTTATTTTAACCCTCTAAACAAAAGACTTTGTAATTATTTATTATTTTTCATTTTTTTATTTTTGAAAAGAAATAAAAGAAACAACCAAATTATGAAAATTTATTTTTTTTTGGCTTGACAGAATAGAGATTCTGCTCCTACGTATCCTCGGGTGCAATGAGGAACTCAAAGTCACGTAGTTCTTTATAAAATGAGTATGGGTTGGTTGATTTTATTTAAAAAAAGATTTTATTTGAAAGCGAATCCATTTTTGCACAGGATTCAAGTTAGCACTAGGCTACTCAATAAACCCTTATGATCCAAAAGATAATGAAGATAGCATCCGCTATTCAATCATCATCATTGGTCATTGCATGGATTAAAAGATTTTTTTTGCTATTTTTATATTCTTTTACCCCTTTTTTTTTGCCAAAAAAGTATCATTGTTGCCTTAATACGAAATGGGCAGCAGCCCACGAGATTCAAACCCAAATCCCAAAAGACAGTCAACAATTCAAATTTAAAAAGAGTTTGAAACCTTGAGCACCAATAACAGAGCACATACAGAGGACGTTTGGGGAAGGATTTGGAAATTGGTTCGACGGTCGGTTTAGGGAGATTGAGTGATTCTGTTTTCCAGTTCGACAGTCGGTGGGGATAAGGATGGGATGGATTCGACGGTCGGTTGGAAAGGGGTGATTCTGTTTTGGAGTTTGACAGTCGGTTGGGGGTAAGGATGGGATGGATTTGACGGTCGGTTGGGACGGGGTGATGGATTCGACGGTCGGTTGCAAAGGGATTCAGGAGTCCGACGGTCGGATGGGACGGAGTTTGGTTGATGGTGTGAAGGTTTGGATGGGTTGTCGGGAGGGGTAGTAGGCGGTGTGGTTCGACGGTCGGTCGAATGTGTGATGGAGATGAGGCAATGTTGTTAATTGGTGTTTGGGGATGATGGGATCACGGTTTGGAAAGTGGGGTCCGACAGTCGAATGTGATGGAGATTGGTTGATGGTGTGAAGATTTGGATGGGTTGTCGGTAAAGGGAGTGGAGCTCACAGTTCGACGGTCGGTTCTGGTTGTGGTTCGGTAGTGTTTGGAGAGGTTATGGAAACTGCTTGGGTGATGGGGATTATGGAGGCTTTGAAGATAGTGAGTATTTTGGAGGTGGAAGGGAAGTGGTCGGATTTGGGGTTCGACGGTCGGGTATAAGTTAGGTTTTTGAGGCGATTTCGCGTAATGGATGGTTGAAGGATGGTGGTGTGGGTTCACAGTAATAGTGAGAGGGGATGGTGAAGGTTGGTATATGGGGATTCGACGGTCGGTGGGGGTATGATGGTTGTTGGTTCGACGGTCGGTGCGAGAGGATTCGGGGTCCAACGGTCGGTTGGTTGAAGGGAAAGATCCGGCTTCTTGGGTTTCGACGGTCGGTGAGGGTGTCGGTGAGGATGGTAACTGGTGTTGGTCGGTGAAGGTCACACTTGGTGTGGTTCGACGGTGAGGGTGTCGGTGAAGTTGGTCGGTGAAAGTCACGGTGGTGTGGTTCGACGGTTGGTTTAGGGAGGTTGGATGGTTCGACGGTCGGATATGATGGAGTTTGGAGGTAGTGTGAAGGTTTGGATGGGTTGTCGGTGAGGGGATAGTAGGCCGGTGTGGTTCGACGGTCGAGTGAGGTGAAGGTCGGTGATGTAGTTTGACGGTCGGTAGAGGGAATTATGGTGTGGTTCGTGGGGTTCGACGGTCGGTTAAAGATATGATGGATCCGGTGCTTGGGTTTGACGGTCGAATGGGGAAGGATGTGGATATGATGGTGTTTGTGAAGTTGGTTGAAGGCCAATGCAGGAGTTCGACGGTCGAATGGGAGGTGAGGATATGATGGTGTTTGGTTGATGGAAAGGTTAAGGAAGGTGTTGTTTACGTGTGCATGGGTTGATGGAAAGTAGATGTTTTCGGTCTGGAAAAGGTTGAATGTGGGTAGTTGAAAATGAAAGTAATAAAAGGGAGATGGGTTCACGGTTGGAGGGTGGATATTGGGTTTCAGTCAGGGAGGCTTGAGTGGAAATGTAGTATTCATTTCAGGTTGAGTGCAGAGGGATTCAGGGGTTGTGTGCAAGTGAGAATAGTTAGCAAAAATGAGCTACATGACATAAATGCAGAAGGTTACCTGTGGAGTTCAAGGTGGAATAGTTGAAGTGAATGCTATTCCTCAGCAAGGCTTCTGTCTCCTTCTTGTTCCCTTCTCTCTGTCTCCCTTGTGATGGCTGTGCTCTTGGAAGTTTCTGGTGATGAAGGATTGATAAAGACGATGGTCACAGTGGAGAATGGGTGAAGGTGCTGTTTTGGTGATGAGGGTGGTGAAGATGGTAGTGAGTTAACTCGGTGGTTAGAGATGAAGTCAGTGTCTTGAAGGGTGGTGACAATGTTGAGGCTGCTGAGCTGAAGATGAGATTATGGAGATTGGTTCTCTGTGAGAGCCAAGGTCTGGTCTTCGTCTCTGGAAAAATCTCAATCCCTTCTCTGCTTGCCTTTCCCTGCTTGCCTTTGTATCTGAACAAAAGAGGCCTCCCCTGTCCGAGGTGGAGAGGCCCAGTTGACCCAACTTGGGTCACCATAACACTTCCTCATTTGTGTATGTTGCCCTCTGCTCCAAGCTCTCTTTCTCCAATGCCTGTTGCCATTCCCAAACCATGACAGGCAGCTCCCCAAGGTAAGCGAAGATGCGCGAGAGCCGATCGATGCACACTAGCGACAAGCTACGTTCTCTCCACTTTTTATTCATTTTTTTCTTGTAACAACAGAAGGAAATTGTGTTTTATTATTTATTATCTTTTATTTTATTTTATTTTTTGTTTTGTTTGTGTTTTTTTGTTTGGACCAATAAACTAAAATGAAAACTGACCAAGAAAATAAAATGCTCACAACACTGCAATTAAACATTAATCCTTGATTAAATAACAAAATTTTATGAACAAAATTAGGTATCAACAATCATCTATAGAAACGAACATCTATGGAGAATGTCATGATGATTGTACTATGGTGTGTGTATACACCAAAACTGTGTATCATTTGTAATCATCGTTGAAATGATGGTTTATTTTAATCTATGTAAACTTTGATTGTTTGTTTTAATGAATAGATGTTTGGTATATTGTTGCTTAACAGTCCACAGCTGTTGAGTATAGTTCAAATGTTGCAGCACCAATGTGTGATGGTAACTATTGGGTTTCGCAACTATCAGACAACTCATCAGCTGATTTTTTATCATTATTAGAAGGAACTGATCATGATGTCAGTCAAAGGCCACAGGCATGTCCAACATATGCTCATTAGATTCACTGTAGTGATTGAAATTGACATGTTATATGTTTTTATCTAAGGTTGTCCTAGATAAATGTCATACACCAATTTGTTGGTTCGTGGTAATGCAAGGCAATTTGAAGATATATAGGTTGGGAATCAGTGACATAGTACAAGTCTGAATTTGTATAAATTATATAGGGTAGCGCTATGTACATGCTTCAAATG
Source organism: Ormosia semicastrata (assembly GCA_029884595.1). NCBI lineage: Eukaryota > Viridiplantae > Streptophyta > Magnoliopsida > Fabales > Fabaceae > Ormosia > Ormosia semicastrata. The sequence continues at coordinate 5,457,835 of JAQQTO010000036.1, read as the reverse complement.
TATACTTTAGCACTAATCTAATCCATATGTTTTTGCAGGTTGATTTCCCTTTTTTGGTATAGAGGATAATTAGTGCACAAGTGGCTTCTTCATTGTTTTTATTTGGGTTAAGTGTGCAAACAATTGCTTATGTGCAAACTGAGGCATGTGCACTCACACTGTGATAGAGTCTACAACATTTAATATATCATCAGGAACCCACTTAAGTTATTTTTTTGTCTTTTTAAGTGGATTGTTTCTATGTTGTAGTTAGATATAGGTCACTCCCAATATGCATAGAATGCATGTAATTACAAATCTGACAAGGAATATGTATATATATTTTTAGGGTAGATAGTAAGAATGTATTATTGCAATGCCACAATATTGATGATGTATATGGATATATACTGTGATACATAAGCCATTAAAGGTTTTTTTGTAATCTAGTTATTTTTTTGTATATTAACTTTATTTATGTATTTTTACTTGCAATCTTAGGAATAATTGATGTTGAAAGAAGTATCTACTTTATCCCTAACATTGGGAACTGATTTTTGGATTAACCAAAACCTAACAGATGTTGACCATTTTTTCCTACTAACTTAACCAGGATTATTTGGAACTCACCAAGTAATCAGATTCACAGCAAAAATCATGGTATTCTGACCATTTACTCCAAAAGGGTTAAAAACAACCTTACACATGTTAGAAATAACTAGTCATGGATTTATGACAAGTTGACCCCATCTTTGAGAACTGATTTTTGGATTCACCAGAAACTGATACATATTAACAACTTATTTATAATGTATTAACCAGTTATAAAAATTGATATACTAATGGATTAACTAATTAATAAGACTCACCATAACTCCATGAACATTAACCATTTACTTCCAAGGTGTTAAAAACAACCTTACAGCTCTTAAAAAACAACTAGGCATGGATTTGTGACAAGTTCACCCCAATTTTGAGAACTGATTTCTAGATTCACCAGAAATTGATGAAGATTAACCACTTATTTGTAATGTATTAACCAGTTAATGAAACTGATAAACTAATGAATTAACCAATTAATGAGACTGACCATAACTCCATCAACGTTAACCATTTACTCCAAAGGTGTTAAAAACAACATTACAGCTCTTAAAAAATAACTAGTCATAGATTTGTGACAAGTTCACCCCAACTTTGAGAACTGATTTATGGACTCACCAGAAATTTATGAAGATTAACCACTTATTTGTAATGTATTAACCAGTTACAAAAACTGATAAACTAATGAATTAACCAATTAATGAGACTCACCACAACTCCATCAACATTAATCATGTACTCCCAATGGGTTAAAAACAACCTTACATCTCTTAGAAATAACTAGTTATGGATATGTGACAAGTTCACCTCATCTTTCAGAAATGATATCTGGATTCACCAGTTACAGAAATAGATTAACCACTTATTTGTAATGTATTAACCAGTTACAGAAACTGATACACTAATGGATTATCCAATTAATGAGACTCACCACAACTCCTTGAACATTAACCATTTACTTCGAAGATGTTAAAAACAACCTTACACCTCTTAAAAAACATCTAGTCATGGATGTGTGACAAGTTCACCCCATCTTTGACAACTGATTTCTGTATTCACCAGAAACTGATGAAGATTAACCACTTATTTGTAATGTATTAACCAGTTACAAAATCTGATACATTAATGGATTAACCAATTAATAAGACTCACCACAATTCCATCAACATTAGCCATTTACTCCCAAGGGGTTAAAACTAACCTTACATCTCTTAGAATAAACTAATTATGGATATGTGACACGTTCACCCCATCTTTGAGAAGTGATATCTGGATTCACCAGTTACAGAAACAGATTAACCACTTATTTGTAATGTATTAACCAGTTGCAGAAACTGATACACTAATGGATTAACTAATTAATGAGACTCACCACAACTCCATTAACATTAACCATTTACTCCCAAGGTGTTAAAAACAACCTTACAGCTCTTAAAAATTAACTAGTCATGGATTTGTGAAGTTCACCCCAACTTTGAGAGCTGATTTCTTGATTTACCAAAAATTGTTGAAGATTAACCACTTATTTATAATGTGTTAACCAGTTATAAAAATTGATACACTAATGGATTAACCAATTAATGAGACTCACCACAACTCCATCAACATTAACCATTTACTCTCAAGGTGTTAAAAATAACATTACACCTCTTACAAATAACTAGTTATAGATATGTGATAAGTTCACCCCATCTTTGAGAACTAATTTTTGGATTTACCAGAAACTGATGAAGATTAACCACTTATTTGTAATGTGTTAACCATTTACAAAAATTGATACACTAATGGATTAACCAATTAATAAGACTCACCATAACAGGATCCTGCATAGGAGCTGACAAAAAACACGGCTCGTGTCCTAAGACACGGGGTAGGCTGTGTCCTCCTTTGGTATCACAAATTGGATCTAATACTGGGTCCTCCCAAGAACACGGCCCGTGTCAGATGACATGAGGTAAGCTGTGTTCTTCTCTGCCTTCACATCTTGTTGGAATTGTGTTCACATACTCAAACACGGGGTTGGTCGTGTCATTAGACACAAGTCGTGTCTTCGAATCGAGAAATATGATCTAAGTAATTCAATCCCGTTGGTTACCATTTTACTCCCAACATATTAGAAACAACCTTACACATATTAGAAATAACTAGTCATGTATTTGACACAAGTTCACCACGTATTAGAGTGGTGAATCGCATTACTTGGTGAGCTCCAATATACCTGGTTAATACATTAGGAAAATGTGGTTAATATGTACATGTTTCTGATTAATGTAAACATTAGTTCCCAGTAGTGGGGGCAACCTAGTTAGAAATGAAGAACTAGTTGGAACTGACATGTGTAATGTTATTTTTAATAAGTTGGGTGCAAATGGTCAGGATAATATGAAAAAAGTGGTGAATCTCATTACTTGGTGAGCTCCAATATAACTAGTTAATACATTAGGAAAAAATGGTTAATATGTACATGTTTCTGGTTAATGTGAACATCAGTTCCCAGTAGTGGGGGCAACCTAGTTAGAAATGAAGAACTAATTGGAACTGACATGTGTAATGTTGTTTTTAACAAGTTGGGTGCAAATGGTCAGGATAATATGGAAAAAGTGGTGAATCTTATTACTTGGTGAGCTCTAATATAACTGGTTAATACATTAGGAAAAAATGGTTAGTATGTACATGTTTCTGGTTAATGTAAACATCAGTTCCCAATAATGGGGCAACCTAGTTAGAAATGAAGAACTAGTTGGAACTGACATGTGTAATATTATTTTTAACAAGTTGGGTGTAAATGGTCAGGATAATATGAAAAAAGTGGTGAATCTCATTACTTAGTAAGCTTCAATATAACTAGTTAATATATTAGGAAAAAGTAGTTAATATGTACATGTTTCTGGTTAATGTAAACATTAGTTCCCAGTAGTGGGGGCAACCTAGTTAGAAATGAAGAACTAGTTGGAACTGACATGTGTAATGTTGTTTTCAACAAGTTGGGTGCAAATGGTCAGGATAATATAGAAAAAGTGATGAATCTCATTACTTGGTGAGCTCTAATATAACTGGTTAATACATTAGGAAAAAGTGGTAATATGTACATGTTTCTGGTTAATGTAAACATCAGTTCCCAATAATGGGGGCAACCTAGTTAGAAATGAAAAACTAGTTGGAACTAACATATGTAGTGTTGTTTTTAACAAGTTAGGAGTAAATAGTCATAATGTCATGGAAAAAGTGGTGAAATATCTACAAGTTTATGAAAATATAAAAATTAGGTCCCAATAGTAGGGGCAATAGTGTGTTATGAATGAAGTACAAGTTAGAATTTGGTTGTGTAATGATGTGGTTAACACGTTGGGACTAAATAAGTACATTATTTTGTGGTGAGTCTCATTACTTAGTTAGCTCCAATATAACTGGTTAACACATTACATAAAAGTAGTTAATTAATATAGGTAGCTGGTTATTCCACTAAAGAGTTCCCAATGGTAGGGGTAACTTTGATATTTCTTTCAACTTCGAATATTCTAAATGTTACACGTAAAGAGTTCATAAATAAAGTAAATACAAAATAATACATTTTGTTTAAAATAAAAGTCATCTATTAACTATTTATCACAATATGTACCCCTGTACATTATTAACAATGAGACATTACAATAACTAAACATAAAGTCAAGCTAAAGAATGTAGAATAAAATTTACAAATCAAGATAGCAACTCCATAGCATTTGTATCTCTTAAAACTTCTTCTCTGCACTCATTATTTGGATGTAAGATCCAGCCACATAATAAGTCACATTGCATTTGCATGACTACTCCCTATACCAGTATAGTACAAATAAATAAAAATTCCAACAGAATGTAATTGTTATATCAAAAAACAAAACAACTCCCTTACATCTTCTCATTCGGGCATAGTCTTATCTCTAAACATTTTGTGTCCATCCTATATCTCCATGTACTTCATAACATATATTCCGCAATCATTCCTGATTGAATAACATACCAGCAAGCACAAGGAAAAAAATTAAACACTTATGCCTCAAAATAACAAATACTATTTTTTAAATAGTGCAACCCTACTCACGAGTTGCGCTGTTGGGGCAAGTCAACCTTCACTAGCTCTAAAGGTATGTGATTTCCCAAGGTTGGGCTAATTAATTGCAAAACTTCTTCAAACTGAAACTTCTACAAATTCAAAGTAAATTTAAAATTCAAATTAAATAGCACAACTAATACATTACAAATTACAATGACATTATAGGATTATGATACTGTTAAAACGTCCAGCCTAGCTTTTTCAGTGTCATTGTGACTGCCCAATGAATCCAACACATATAACTTTTTCATTTTTGGATCTAACGCATAACACCACCAATGGCCGTCAAACACGACGAGAGCGAATATCTACATGAAGAAATGTATCCAATTTCATTAAATGTGTTCCTTGTAATACCCATACATAACTACTACTATTCCTCAAATTCATTTTTTATTTGACATAGTTATTTGATAATGTAGACATATGATAGTCATGTGCATTATAGTTGGAACACAATGTCTTATGTGGTTTTAAGAAAATAAAACACTATACATAGTCTATGTTTGGTAAATGATGGGTTAAACCCCATATGTGGCCCAATAAAGTGTATGTAGCCAAACATATATTATTTTTTACACATAATGCTTAAAAGTTACCAAATTGCATTGAGTGATGTCATATCCTACTTCAGCATGAGGCATGAAGTTGTTAATACTCCGCCAAGGCCTGTGGCAAAGTGATTTGGAATGTTGCAGTCAGCTTTTCACCAAATCCTACATTTTATAAATAACCAACATTCAGTTAATGTTTCATTGTGAATGGTCATACAGTTTTAAGTTAATTGAGCATATTGTTGTTACCATAAATGCGGGACTAAACATGTGACGAGTCACTCTTCGTGCTCACTCCATTTCATCTTCCACAAAAAGCCAGCAATAATAACCTAAAAATGTAAATTAAAAAAGGTCATTTGATGTGAACTGGCGCAATAAGTAGGTATGATATACATAATCTAAATCATGAGTTGAACATAATTCGTTATTACTAAGTTGTAGACCCACCCTCTTGATTTCATGTAAGATGCATCTGCAATGGTAAGGAACTGACTATAGAGTCTGACCACCGCCCTACACCATAACCCATAACAAATTGTTTAAAGACAATCACACAGCAAACTAGTTAGATATCCACTGAGATTCGTTGGCAACATAGAATGGAAGAGACAAAAAGAATAAAAAGAAAACAAACAATCATAAATAGTTTTAAGTAACCTAGACAATAGTGTACATTATCGCAAGAATGAAGGGAATTAGACTTACTTGAACATCGGCTTCTAGCTAGTTTCCCACTCTAAGTAATAATTTCAACTAGACATGTTTCACTAATATTTGTGGCCTATGTTGTTTATGAACAAAAGAGTTTATGCTTACTTAATTGCTATAATTGTTATCTATATTTACAATATGCAAATGACAAATGTTAGCCCAAGTAAAATCAGTATTATACTTATCAAGCATGCCATGTTGGTAGTTCAAAAGCTTACTTGGAATCGTGCTCCTCTTTTTTAAGCACTCTGGTGCAGTAGGTAAAAAGCCTTCTATGCAAATTCGCTTTCTTAACACTCTGGTCACACACAAGACTGCCCAATAGTATACTTTGTGGTGGAGGCACTATCTTCTTATTCTTTTGCAGGTCTATGTAAGGAGTTCGAGTGCATTTGCCTTGAACACGCTTCCTGGGCTGAGCCTTAACCCAAGTGCAAATGTTGGAGTTAGTGATGTCTGTCACTGGGTTCGGTTGTGTATCAAAGTAGCTAATAGGTGCAGCTGAAAGGAAGCCAATTGTAGGCAATTATTCATCGCTCGGTGGAGGCACTGAATGGTGTAATAATAGTTGTTTCAGTGTGCTCTCTTCCATCTCCAGAATAGAAATCATTTGCTTCATTTGCACGTTCTCAGCAACCACCTAAGAAATATCATTGGCAAGGTCCTCCACATCAAATGACCTCGGCCGTCGATATCCAACATTATGTTGATGTTCCTGTGTGTATGCATCCCTGACTATATCAATCTCATGCTCTTCCCTCGAGGCAACCAGATCTTCAGTTACCTACATGTCAATAACCAACAGATACATAGTTAACGAGTATGGTGAAGGCTGACTACTACAGTTAAATATTAGAGATTTTTTTTATACAAAGACATTTTCGTATAAATGTCGCAGTAGTACACACACCATTTAAAAGTTGTATGTTACCTTATTTTTTTTAAATGACGTGCGCACTTTCTCCTCCCTCCCCCTAAATACGTGCCAATTCAAGTAATGTGGGAATGATTGAGCAGTTATCACAGTTGATGTGGGGCGCAATGACAGGTGATGAAAAGTCCAAACCTTGTAGAAAATCACGTTTCTGGTTAATCAAAATGATGCAACAGGAAAAGAATAAAAAAAAGCTACAATATTGCATGAAACAATTATAAGAACTAGGAAGTGTAGTAAATAACAAAACATGTACCTACAGAAGTGCAGCACATCCTATTAAATGGATTTAGGAGGTATTCTTACCCTCGTTCACTGCACGTGCAACTCGGGTCAGGTCATCCACCAAAAAATCATACACCGCCAAACCCCAACTATAATTATCTAGGGAGTCCAACTCATCTAAAAGGTGTATGAAGGCAGAATGCATATGAACACATGTAACGAAAAAATAGAACTCCCCAAAAGTAAGTAGGATATAAAGTCGACAAAAGTTATCCACGTCGTTGTTCCCTACATGCTAATACAGCTCATAATAAATCGTGCCAAGGGTTACATCACCCCCCTTAAATAATGTCAGAGTTCGGCCGACTCCATCGTCACGTGGGGTTACTCGTTCCCCTACAATCTATAAGCCAAGTGCCAAGCACACATATGATGGATTGAATGAGATAACACTACCCCTAACTCTAAATCTCACATCTCTTTCATCCCATCTACACGCTAACTCCCACAACAAGACACAGTTGATTTCTAAATTCTTTGGCATATATAACAGTGACTTAAATGGGGTAGACTCAATTCGAAACTTCTGGGCATCCATCAATGAGCTATTCACGTCAGTCAACAACCTCGGTGTGCAAACATGCCTCAATTGCACTTTTTGCGTTATGAGAACAAATTGGTCAACATATTTGCATAGCCAAACACATATCACAGTTTTTTCTATATTAACCAAGTTGGATACCTGATTGGTGTTGGAAAAATCACACTCCCGTCTTGTCCGTGAGCTGTCCATGGAAGTATTCTGCATATACAAAAGACCAAGTATGAAACTTTACTATTTCAGCAAGATTAAAACACAAATGAAGAACAAGGTAATCGATTGTATTGGTCATAACTTGCTTATTGGAAGATTTTCCCAAAAGACAAAACTCCCTAATGTCAACCCGACGAATCAACAGCACCCAATCAATAAATATATAAGGATTTTTTTACTCATGTCTATTCTTTAATGAACACAGGCTTCCAACACACATATTTTTCACACCAAATGAAGTTAAACAACCAAGCAAACTCGGCAGCTATATCAATAATCAACTATACTTACAGGACTCCAAACTATATCACGCATTACAATTCACTGACTTGGCCTCAAGTGAGTAATATGATTCAAGAACTAAGCCAAACAAGGTTGAACCAACATCACAACTTAAAGACAGAGGCTATATACTTCTTCAATCTACTCCTTAATTTCAATATGAAAGAACTTATAGACATACACCAACTTTATAATTTTGTACTCGACATATGTCATTTAAATTTCCCTAAGCCTAAGGAACAACAAATTAGACATTTAAGTTAATGAATAAATTAAAAGTTCAAAAAATAAGAAAAGACCAAAGAAAAATACAATCTGCCAAATTCATATTCATACAGTGTTCAGACTTAGATTTTAACACTTTTCTTACTAAGCACATTATCAATAGTGACTCATACACCTATTATTAACAAACAAATACTAAGTGGTTAATCTCTATCAGTTTATGGTGAATCCAAAAAAGAGTTTCCAATACTTTGTGAATCCAAATTAAGTGGTCAATACATTAGGAACAAGTGGTTAATCTCTATTAGTTTCTAGTGAATCCTAAAATGGGGGTAAACTACTTACATATGATTTGCTAGTGGAGTCACTACTTAGATGTGTAATTTTATGGTTAATATATTAGGATGAATTGGTCAATATCCATGGTTGTGTGGTGAATCTCATTACTTGGTGAATCCAAATTAACTGGTTAATATATTATGAATAAGTGGTTAAACTTTATGAGTTTCTGATGAATCCTAAAATGAGTTCCCAACAGTGGGTGTAAACTACTTACAAACAAATTACTAATGGAGTGGAGTTGGGGTTTGTAGATTTCTAGTTAATATTGTAGGAAGCACTGGTCAGTGTCTACGATTTTGTGGTGAATATCCTTTAGTGTATCAGTTTCTATAACTGGTGAATCAAAAAATCAGTTGTCAAAGATGGGGTGAACAAGTCACATATCCATGACTAGTTATTTTTTAATAGGTGTAAGGTTATTTTTAACACATTGAGAGTAAATGATTAATGTTCAAGGAGTTGTGGTAAGTCTCATTAATTGGTTAATCCATTAGTGTATCAATTTCTGTAACTAGTTAATACATTACAAATAAGTGGTTAATCTGTTTCTGTAACTGGTGAATCCAGAAATCGGTTCTCAAAGATGAGGTGAACAGGTCACACATCCATGACTAGTTGTTTTTTTAGGATGTGTAAGGTTGTTTTTAACCCATTGGGAGTAAATGGTTAATGTTGATGGAGTTGTGGTGAGTCTTATTAATTGGTTAATCCATTAGTGTATCAGTTTCTATAACTAGTTAATACATTATACATAAGTGGTTAATCTTCATCAGTTTCTGCTGAATCAAGAAATCAGTTCTCAAAGTTGGGGTAAACTTGTCACAAATCCATGACTATTTGTTTTTTAAGAGGTGTAAGGTTGTTTTTAACCCCTTGGGAGTAAATGGTTAATGTTGATGGAGTTGTGGTCAGTCTCATTAATTAGTTAATCCATTAGTTTATTAGTTTCTATAACTGGATAATACATTACAAATAAGTGGTTAATCTTCATCAGTTTCTGGTGAATCCAGAAATCAGTTGTCAAAGATGGGATGAACTTGTCACACATCCATGACTAGATATTTTTTAAGAAGTGTAAGGTTGTTTTTAACATCTTTAGAGTAAATGGTTAACGTTCAAGAAGTTGTGGTGAGTCTCATTAATTAGTTAATCCATTAGTGTATCAGTTTCTGTAACTGGTTAATACATTACAAATAAGTGGTTAATCTATTTCTATAACTGGTGAATCTAGATATCAGTTCTCAAAGATGAGGTGAACTTGTCACATATCCATAACTAGTTATTTCTAAGAGATGTAAGGTTGTTTTTAACCCCTTGGGAGTAAATGGTCAATGTTGATGAAGTTGTGGTGCGTTTCATTAATTGGTTAATCTATTAGTTTATTAGTTTCTGCAAATGGTTAATACATTACAAATAAGTGATTAATCTTCATCAGTTTCTAGTGAATTTAGAAATCAGTTGTCAAAGATGGGGTGAACTTGTCACACATCCATGACTAGTTATTTTTTAAGAGGTATAAGGTTGTTTTTAACATCTTCGGAGTAAATGGTTAATGTTCACAGAGTTATGGTGAGTCTCATTAATTGGTTAATCCATTAGTGTATCAGTTTCTGTAACTGGTTAATACATTACAAATAAGTAATTAATCTGTTTCTGTAACTGGTGAATCTAGATATCAGTTCTCAAAGATGTGGTGAACTTGTCATATATCCATAACTAGTTATTTCTAAGAGGTGTAAGGTTGTTTTCACCATCCTCAATCCTTTATTCTCTTGTTTCATAAATCTGAACTGGGTTATAATACAACTTTCCAATAAAACTAACTAATCAACGGCAACAAACAAACCTTAAATGCAAATAATAGGTTCAACTATGATTATTGATAACTCATAACTGAACATAACACAGTAATATAAAATACATAAATATCAATTATCAGGTTTACATAGATTAACCAACAAATAATGAAAGACATTGTCATAAATTCATTCATAATGGACAACTAACAATCTTACAATACCATCAGCAGGCATATAAATGAAAACAAAACAACAAACCAAATTTCAATTTCCTTTCTGAGGATTCAGATTGTCAAGGTCAATAGTACTACAAACCACGCTTGCTCAATCCATATCTGCCACAAACACAAACTAGCATACTTTAGAATAAAAAATAATACAAAAAAATCCAACTCCTCATGCATTTATTGCCAATTTCAAAGCTAATAAGCATACTATCTTGAATTAATCACACATCAAATTTCAACCCATGAGATAAAAAAGGGTCACGACATTAATATATAATCTCATTCAAAAAGATTCTATATAGTAGAGAGAATGAAAGAGGGAATAGCTAAAGGCTATGTAAGAGGAGGCAACAACACAGGTCTGGATGACAGAGTTCTCCTCACACAGCTCACCAACAAAATGCCCGATGTATGGTGACCTGGATGATGCACATTCAACGATGTGGGACAATAGGTAAAGGGAGAACACAATGGCTGGTAGGTGTGGTGCATACGATGGGTTCTTGGGTAGAGGTTCAACGTACGAGGCTCTGAGTTTGGGGGTTCAGGGTTTTTTTTATCCTCTGTATTTCTGCATTTCAGGATTTGGGCAGAGGTGGAGCGTGCAGGGTTTGGGCAGCGATTGATGGGGTGCTGGTTTTGGTGGTTAGATGGCGGCTTTGGGACGAAGATGGCACCGAGATTCAGAAAAGAGAGGGGAGAAACAGAGAGTGAGAGGGCATGAGAGGAATGTCTGAAACAATTGAATGACCGGAGTGAGAGAAGGAATGAAAGGAACGTTTGAAACAATTGAAGGAAAGAAAGAAATCAAAATGAGAGGGAATGAAAAGGAGAAAGTGAGGGAACTAAAATGAGAAAACGAACAAACGAAATCGAGTCAGCAAAATACTCTAGTGTGGTATACAGTGGATAGAAGTTGGATACTTTTGTTGGACGTCAAGCATTTTCCTAAATGGAAAAGGCGGTAGAGATAAAGATGTAGGGAAAATACAAAAGTGGAGAAAGAATGCACATAGTTATTTAAAATTATTTATTTTGTTTTATATTTACGTTTTTATGGGTAAATCAACAAATATTTGAATAAATGAGGATCTTTTGGAACAAGTGCAGGATAAAAACTAGCTCTTATTGTCATAAGAGTAGAAATATTTTCAATCATCACTCGACGACAAGGAACATGGTGGATAAATATTATTGGATATATAATAGAACACGATGGCACAAATCAACAATCGTGAGTTTGGGTCATTAAGCTCTAAAATCCTTGACATAAGAAGCAGACCTCAATGAGGCATGTTGCTCCCTCTCCATCCCAAGTTATTGATTTGGCAAGACCTTACATTATCTGAAAAGGACAACTAAATTAGAGTCACAATTATTTAAGGGCATGTTTGGGTGGAGGATTTTTAAGGGAAATGAAAGGAATGATTTTTTTTTAAATTTTTAAATTAAGAGATTTATAAAATATTTATAAAAATAAATAAAAAATAATTAAAAAATTATATGATCATCTTTCATTTTATTAGTTCATTTTAAAAAATTCTCAAATGTAAAAGTTATTTACTCAAAATAAAAAATAAATTTTCTCTTTCTTTTTTCTTCAAAAATTTTCAAAATCTCAATTTGTAAACATACCCTAAAGAAAAGAATTTTTGAACAATAAATCTCACGTCTCAAGGCAATCATGGGAAAAGATCTAAGGGAAAAAGAAGGGAGATAAAAAGGAAATTTCATGCATTTTTGCAGAATTATTAATGGTTTACATAAAAAAAAGTCACTAGAAATAAAGCCTTGGAAAGAATAGAAAAAAACAAGATCTTACTAGTTTACCAGGTGCCAGTAGAGAATAAGAAAAATGGATACTTTGTCCTTAATTTTTTTTTAAATTTGATAATTTTTGTTATATTTTCTTAAAATATTTTTTTAATAATCCTTTTACTATTTAATAAAAAAGATATTGAATAAAAAATTAAATATAATTAATATCTTAAAAATATAAAAAATATTCAATACTTTTTTATTTAATAATTAAAAAATTATTAAGAAGATAAATTTAAAAAATTAATTATTTTCTACATGTTAAAGATGTGAATATGACATGATAATGATGTGAATGATATATCATTATTAGTTTATGACATATCATCACTTCTATTAAGATGATGACAAAATTATAATAGAAGATCACATTAAATTATGATTAATAAGATAAAAAATTAAATTAATAGAAAATAAAAAATAAGAGATCAAATTAAAAAAAAATAAAAGTAAGGGAATAAAGTATTTATTTTGCTTAAAAAATAACCAAAGAGAGAAAAAGAAATCCTACGGTCAAATAATTGTAATTTCTCACCATCTATCAATCAATTAATACAATTAATCATCTATCTGTGTAATTAGGATCACATCAGGATTTGTCTTGCTCCAAAACCACACCATCCCCATTGCGAACTGTCACTACTGTGCCACAAATCCGCTCTCAAACAGGTGTTCGGTCATCTATCCAACAATGCCACAAACTCCAATTGTCGAAGCTCATCTAGTGAAAGGAGCTCATGCTGATGTCACCACACCTCCGCCTAAACAATCTTCTGGTCATCGTTGATGAAGGTGAAATCTCGGTAATTATGGCAATAACAAGGTATTTGAATGGAATACTTAGGTTTGGTTCCTCCCTGAACATTTCTTTGGTTTCTTCCTTTTTTCAAATTACGGATCCATTCCTCATATTTTGAATTCCTATGCTTATTTTATGTAATTTCACTGCATGTTGTTTACATTTCATTGATGTGCCTTGATCTAATCCTCATCTTGAATGAAGTATTTGACATTTCAGGAAAAATCTGAGTTATTCTCTATAATTAAATGCGTGTATGGAACCTTCAAACCATTATGCTTTGCCTTGGGTCTGCTAGATACGCAATGAGAATGGCAGTTCATTTTTATTTTTTATTTTTTGTAACATCCAGATTAATTCTGATGCTTGCCTATTCTTCATGCATCCCAAGTATAACTTTTATTATTATTATTATTTGGTGCTATACATTTAGATGATATTGTATTTAATGGGAGTCACGTGCTTTTGTAATTACTTCGTATATAGTCCGGTAATAGAATCAACAAAATGCTTTTAAGATTTTCACCGGATCAAAGCATCTATAAAAAAAGGAAATGTATCAGTCAATAAATCTGGTTATTTTCCCATTATAGTTTAAGTCCATTGTAGTTTTGCTTTGGTCATTTATAAATGCTACCCATAAATCAATTTCTCAATTCATTTTGCAAACATGGCAGGTGGGAGTGTGATTGTAGATAAATCAATGGTAGAAAGTGAACGATGATAACATGCTTGGGAAAGTGAACGATGACAAGGTTAGGCAAAGGTGTAATCAAGATGGTTTGGAGATTGACAATGACTTTGGCTAATATCTTACTATCTATAGTATTGGTTACAATAGAGTCCTTTATATTGATCCAGATGCTGAGATCACATCCAAAGTGGAATTAGCTAGCCTGCCTCTTCCAAAGTTTGAGTTTATAGATGTATGTATAATTCTCTTATCACTTTATGTCCCCTGCTTTAGAATTAAAGAAGCGGTGATCTAATTTCTTATTCTTGGTAATTCAACTTTCTTAGTTTTAAATTAGAATACAAGGATGTACAGAAAAAAAAAAAAAAAGAATACAATGAAACATTATTAGCTTTTGATGTCTGGCATGCCCGGTGCCTAGGATAGGTTGAGCCATTCTAAAATCTGTTAAATTGGTCAGTTATCCTGCTATTGTAATAAGGAGCCTCGAACCTATTCCCTGAATTAGAATTAAGCAAACTATTATCTAATTTTTTTTTTATCGGTAACTCATCACACAAACACAGATTTTTGAAGCGCGCAATGTAGAAATGATGCATCAGCTATCTTTGAGCGTCGAAAATTGCCATGTCTAATATGCTTAGCTATCTTCTTGAGCCACCTCAGCATATTTTCTATATTCTCTACTTTTGGGTAAGTATCTTTTCAGCATTTTTTTTGCAACATATCTCATTCCACCTTATTTCTGTTTCATCTCCACGGTGTCCTGAGAGTTATTGAATCCAATTTTGTGGTTGCTGTTGAGAGAGCTTTAAGTAAAGTTTGACATTCCTTACAGCATTGGTGTGGTAGGTGAATTCTCTGTGATGATTGCTTGTGATTTATCCATGCTTTGGATTCTCATAAATGTCATATGAATGTGCATTCTCCTTCCAGATTTGAATTCATAGGGATACCGCAAATCGGAGGATAAAATTGGCAAGCATTGGAATGACTGAAGAGGTATTACCTCTTTACTGATGCTCTAATTATAACAAGTTGTTGCTGAATAATTTGCATTGCTGCATGTTTGTTCCCACATATAATATAACACTTTAAATATAACATACAGTTCTATATGTCTAATTTATAGAATTTATGAATGTCACTCTCCCTACACTCATGAATGATTCTTTGAGAGACGTGATAAAGTGGTAGGCAATTACTTTTCTTCATAAAATTTATGCTGGTAAAGGTATAGATCACTTTCCATGTTATAATTTGTGTAAAACCTTTTTGATGCAGCTAAAGATGTTAGGATAGGCAGAGCTGAATTAATTGCTATTCTAGACCAAGTTACGGGACCATAGAACTGGAACAACTCGACTCGTCAAACTGGCACCCAAACGTACAATGTGCATGAAGTAGCCACATATCAGGTATAACGATAGAAACAAATCTTGATCATATCCTGTGCAAGTAGGAGAATAAGGACAAATGAATAGCGGTCTCCACAACCCTGTCTCCACGATTTTGTCCCTCACGATCGTGTTGCCACGATCTCAGGTAGTAGCATTTGGCACATACTGAATGCTCAGACACCATATACCCTAAAACGCTTATATAAATACAATAAGCAAGAGAGACAAGGTAGATCCTAATTCCATTACATACTATTCTCCTTGTACAACTATTGACTTGAGCGTTGGAGTGCCTTTTGCAGGTACCCACCCTTTGCTCCACTACTATCGCTGTTGCGCCACAGAGGAATCCACTGTCTCCTACCTCTCTAGGTAACCCTTAGAACTCAGTTCTGAACACTAGCGTCGTTTGTGAGAAATGATAAATTTCTACTCCCAACACCACCTTCAAAACTCCCTTTACTATGACCACCATGGTGAACATAAGAAGGAGACAGACATTAACCAACCAGAATTGTGCCTCTGCTGCGCGTAACCTTCCTTCTTCGAACCATTCCCCGAAGTCTAACCTCACGGCTCATCAGCTAGTCTTGGAACCGGTCGTAGCCCACCCAAAACCCAAACAGGACGGGCAGGAGACTTCTTTCACTAGAGAGAATCTCCCCTCTCTTTGAGGATTCTGGTGAGGCAGCACCTTCACCCTCAAAGAGCACCTTCGGGGACACTAGGCAGCAGGTATCGGTGCTGCAATGCCTTGGTGACCAGGTGGAAAACGAAGTTTAGTCCTGTCGGGGTATGATTGATCATCAGGAGCTATCCAGAGAAGAATTGCTCTCCTTGGTTAGACTCTAGGACGAGAGGATTCATCATCAAGACGAGAGAATCCATAACTTGGAGAGGGTTGCTAACCAGGGCAATGAAGCAGAGAATCGTTCCCTAGTTAGGAACCCTGAAAACAGAAGAGACCAATACCGGCTCGATGACGGTCAACTAGAGAACACCAGGATCACAGATCCCGGTTATCAGGCTAGACCTGTTCACACAAGAGAGCAGGCATACGAAGTAAGGGACACGGTATCATAAAACCAACCCCTTCTCTGATAGATTGATGGCCTATGAGATCTTGAAACGCTTCAAGTATCCTACCAATATTAAAACCTATGATGGGACCATGGATCCTCAAGAACATGTGGACACTTACATGTTTGCACTCTTTTTGCTTGGGGAGATGACTTTCTCATGTGTCACACTTTCCCCTTGTCTTTAAAGAAAGTCGCTCTAAGATGGTTCACCACCTTACCTCTAAGGTCTGTGGATAACTGGGGAGGCCTGTCCTCAAGATTTTTGTTGCACTTCACCTCAAGCAAAGTGCAGCCTAAATCCATTTCATGTCTCTTCCAGATAAGGCAAGGAAAAGAAGAGTCTTTTTGGGACTTTATGTCCCGGTTCAACAAGGAAATCAGTAAATGTGCATGACTGGGATGAGAGACTCAGACTATTCTACATCAGGGAAGGACTTCGTCTGGGACAGTTCTCTTTCTCATAGGCAAGAAAGGATCCAAGACCATGGATGAGTTTCGGGCCCTCGTCGATAAATGTATCAATACCGAAGACATTCTCCGAGCCAAGAAGCATCTCGACAAAGAAGATTCTAAGTTGAGGTTCGGGGAGCAGCCAAACCAATAGGGGAGGAATCCTAGGCCACCCTTCAAGGGGAAGTATGACAATTATACTCTCCTCAACCCACCACGGGCCTAGATTTACCAGGAGGTCATGAACACAGAGCTCCAGGATGTACCTAGACCTCTTCCCCTAAAGAAGCTTGCATGGAAAGACACATCCAAGCACTGTGAATAGCATGATGGTCCCGGTCACAACATACAGGACTGTACCAACCTCTGAGATGTGATTGAGTCCCTCATCTGGGACAACCATTTGAGCCAATATGTTCGGAAGGCCCAGAACAACTAGAGGAGGGGTCATTATAGAAAACGAAGTAATAATCCCTAGAGTCCTTCTCCTTCCTATCAGAGAAGAAGTTCTCCAGCAAGAAATGACAACCTCGGCCAATGCTCACCTCGAGATAACGTCTGTGATCAATATAGAGCACAGCCGCGGGACAACAACCAAGAGAACAATCGCCACCACGAAGTAACCCGCACGATCATGTAATGCCTTGTAATCGTTACTTTTGCTGTGTAATGAATATCTTTACATATCAGTAAATTAGCATTTCTTCACGAATATTGTCTTATCTTGAAGCCAGTAGCTCGGCTGCGACCTCAAGTCTACGGGTACTCTACCTCATCAACATCTATAGCCAATATCTCGACAGTGACCTCGATCCATGGATACTTAGGCCTGTTGCAAACTACAAGGTCACCGCACCTTGGTGAGGTCTGAGGAATACAAGGTCCAAAAGGATTAACTATTCTGACATCTTTACATGATGGTCAAACTGGGGAATCCACTTGAACACCCTCCGGGGTCAAGCAGAGCATTCAATGATTTTCACCTGTACCCATTTGGGCTTGACCTTAACCCATAAACCTACTATAGTTTACATAGGTTAAACATATTTTTACTTAACATCCAGACAAGAGAATCCACTTGAACACCCTCCGAGGTCAAGTAGTACATTCAAGGGTTTTCACCCGTACCCTTATGGCTTGACCTTAACCCATAAACCCACCATAGTTTACAGAGGTTAAGCATAATCGACCGTAGCCCGGGATCGTGAGCCCCACACCATGAGGCTTTTGTGTCATATGCATTAAACGAACCTAACCACTGAGATTTGAGCTTTTGGACTCATCTCAACTAGCCAAACAAGTGTTCGTCCAATTAAAGGAACTCAACCACTGAGATTCGAGCTTTGGACTTATCTTAGCTGGGGAAAACAAGCATTCCCCAATCTGAAGAGTAGCTACCGAGATCGAGCGTTAGACCCATCTTGGTAATTTGCATAAAAAGATAGAGCTTCAAACCTACCTTGACAAGTGCGAACCAATCGCCGAGATCGAGCGTTAGGGATTACAAAACTCCCTGCTAGACAAGAATCTTCGTGGGGATCACCCCGAATGAGGGGTTTTTCTCCCCGCGGTGATGGGGACGGGGAGAAAGATTTCCCCGTGGTATATTCGGGAACGGGGATCATACTCCCTGCCCCGTGGGGTCCCCGTCCCCGTTCAATTCCTAAAAATTCTTTTATAATATATATATTACATAAATAAATATATATATTTTAGTAATTTCATATTTTATTAATTTTTATATTTATTTAAAATTAAAAATATTAAAATAACTTATTTCATCTTTTTCCTATTTTTTTTTTAATTTTTTAATATAGTGGGAATCCTCGTGGGGATTCGGGGATACGGGACAGGGGGAAAAATTCCCCCGCGGCGGGGAACGGGGCCAGGGACAAGGAGAGAGTTGGGGTGCGGGGACGAGGAGCAGGGAGGTACTCCCCGCCCCCGTCCCGCGCTGGTGCCATCCTTATCGAGTGTTGGACTCATCTCGACGAAGGAAGCATACAACGGAAAGTAAAACATTCAGAAACGTGAAAGTGGCACCAAAATTACGCGTTGGACCCATCTTAGCAAAAAGTGCAGGCATCATTGTAAGAGAACAAGCATTAGAAAAGTAAAATGCCTGAGGTCGAGACTTGTTCAAATACATAAATGAAGCTCCACGCAGGAGGCAAGAAAAAATAAAAACTTAAACATCAAAAAATTTGGCTTTGACCCTCCAAAGTTGCCACTGCCACCTTAGTATGCACCTCCTCGGTCTGAGCCACCTCGGTTTGCACTACCCCAGCCACAGCCACACTGGTCCCTTCTCGCCCAACCTTTGGCGCCGCTTCCGTCCTTTCCAGTCTTCCACCCTAGAATCCACTTGGTCATCTGGGGCAGCTCTCAAAGCAACCATGTCTACAATGCGACCATCCTGGACTTCTTTTAGAGTGTCGACCCCCTCCTTGTTAAGACCAGGGTTAAGGAGGCCAAGTTGGCTATAGGGGTTCTTTAAAGTCTCCCCCACGAACGTCGACGAATCGTCTACTGTTTGGTCAAGTTTACTCTTTAGACATTCATATTGAACTCGGGCACTGGTGAAGGCGAACTCGGTCGAGGCCAGTTTCTTCTTCAGTGCATCCTCCATAGTTGTTGTCTGACTAAGTTGGACTCAAAGTTCGTCAGCCTCAACAGCCTTGACCCGGAGTGTCTCCACCTCGGTAACTTGAGCCTAAAGAGAAGGAACTTCAGCAGCATCTGCAGAAAGGCGGGCAACCTCAGCCCAGAGTTTGTTTAGTTCAGAGGCATGCGACTTAAGCTGCTCATCCTTCTGGTTCGCATCCACGATGGCCTGGGCAAGCTGCCTATCCTTCTCGGCAGTGTCCAGCTCAAGTTTATGCTTTTCACCCCCAAAAGGTATTGAGCTCTCTCTCTCCAAGCGAGTAACCTCCCAAATAGACCCCCAAGCCCTCTCCGCAAATCGAAAGGCCGAGGCAATGCGCAAACTCCGAAGTTGGGCCTCACAAAGGATCTCCTCCACATCATGCTCAGTCATCTCCTCGACCTCGGTGGGGCTCAACAAGTAACCATTAATAAAGTAAATTGGGTCAGCCCCCCGAGTCCACACTGATCCTGGCAGAAAGAGATGTAGATCCACCTCGGACCTCAGAGTATCCTCAAGCCTCAGACCAATTAGAACCTCACCTACTTTAGGTTCCTTTGAAATGCCCTCGACTGCTAGCCTCTTCCCCATATCATCCCTGCCGCTCTCAGCTTACCTCTTCTGGAGTCACAGCGGAGGTACAGGAGAACTCTATTCAACATCTCGAACCCCAGCATCTGGGAGAGGTGAAGAGACCGTCATGGTCATAGGAGGAGGGACCACACTACTCAAAGGTAAAGGGACAACAACAGTCACCCCTTGAGCAGTCGCTGGGGCTCAAGATCCTGACGCCTCACCGCTTTTGGTCACCAACCTCTTAAGCCCTGAAGTTTGGATGGTGGAGTCATGCTTTCTGCAAGCAAAAAAAGAGAAGCGTTACAATACATGAGCAAATTCATGCAAGAAGGCAAGTACAAAAGGAAAATATGTAGGAAGAGATAATAGCATGACCTTTATAGAATCGGCGGGCTCATCCAAGACATCCTTACAGGAGATGACCCCCTTCTCCTCGGCCCAATCAATCAAGAACTCCAAGACCTAAGCCTCAGAAGAAGGGACCTCAGAATCCAGAGTCTCTAACTCCTTGTTACTTCGTCCCTAGCAAACTTTAGTCCAGTATAAGTGGAGGCGTGGCTCACCTTATGGGTTGCGAAAAAAGGTGTCTTACCCGGAGCTCCTTCTACCCGAAAGAAGTCTTTTTTAAACTTTTTGAAGGTTTCTTAGTAGAACTTGAAGACTGCGGGCCCCCATCGCGACTCATCCTTTGGTTTGGTTGCTTCCAAAGGTCGTTAATTGAGAGAAAAGGAAAAATAAAGATTTGACCGAGTACGGCCACTCAAAGACTTGGAAGACCAGCTTGAATGCCCGGATGAATCGTCAAGCATTCGGATGGAGTTGAGTGGGCGCCACTCGCAGATGATTGAGAACGCCCATCTCGAATTCATTAAACAGCAGCCGCACCCCAATCCAGGTAAAGAGAGTCTCGTACATATACATGAAATATTCGCCTTCCATACGAGTGGAGCACACCCTCTCTTCCTCCAATGGGTGTCGAATCGCAAAATTCTGATCTATGAATCCCTCCACAGTTAGCTGCAAGTACTGTTGCTTCTCCAGGATGTCTTCTGCAGTCGTCACGTTGAAAGAACTGCCCAAAACCTCCTGATCTACCCACCAGTATTTGTTGACATCTCGGTGGAAAACGAGCTTCTTCTACTCCATAGGTACAACCCTCCCCCATTCCGCAGGTGCAGTCCTCTGGGTTCGTGTTATATCTACAGAGGATGCATCCAAATTAGATTTAGAAGAATCACTCATGTCTCCTACTATCGTCATAAGTTCGGAGAATGGGAGGGCTAGCCTATGCCTTGCTAGTTCTTTGGCTTGATCTTCCTTCCAGAGCGCCTCTAAGATCCTCACCCTAGTCAAGGGATTTAGACCGTCATTAGAATCCCCACTGTGGGCTTGAAGTCCCCATTATGGTTGAGGCGATGAAGACGAATGAAGACTCAAAACCTCCACTGACGGGCCACTATCTCACTTCTAATCATCCCCCCCCCCACTAAATAACTCAAAGGAAAGAGCAAAAATTGAAAGGGTGAATCGAGGAGTATCTTGAGTTTTAGTAGGAAGACGTTTTTGAAGGGTCTTTGAAAGGTGAAGGAAGTGCTTAAAAAGCTTTGCTGAGAAAGCTTTGAATCACTAACGACCACTACTGAGGTGCCAGAAATCGCCTAAGTTGGTGGAGAAGAAAATCTAGAGTACGGGAATGAGCGAAGAGTGGGAAGGGCTAAACCTCATCCCTATTTATAGGTATGAAAAATCACCCCAAATCATTGTCATCGACGGGGGCAGACACATCTTTTCGTTCGAAGCACTTCATCATGATGCCTTTTTAGTTTTAAAACTCAAAAACAACTAATCATGACGCTACAAACCACAAACGACGGCCTCCACTGTTCTTCAACCACATGGTGCACCATTTCTAAACAAAAGTATTCGAAAAGACAAGGCACAAAATGTCGAAATTGAAGTGACATGTGGCGTTCTAGAACACTTAACCCGCATCACGGACCCTTAATGAGCCACCATGGTGTAACAACACCCCAAACCTCAATCCAAATGTGGGAGAAATGATACAAGACCCCTCTAACTACATATAGGGGCAACTTATTACATATTTTGGACAATGAAACAATAGCATAAGCAGAGCGATCCAACCAAGATCCCAATCTTGTTCATTAACCCCGGGAGTCTACTATGATGCATCACAGACCTCAGTCCTTTGGGAAAAACATTGCGAGATTCGACATTGACATTACAACTACGATCCCCTTGTCCATCGCTCGTCGTGTGCTCTAGATGAATTCGTATCTCGACATTTTGCTGTCCCACCAAAGCGCCAATCCAGGGACAATTGTTCTGGATCGAGTTACAGGTCCGTAGAATTGGAGCAACCTGACTCGCCAAGATGGTACCTAGATGTACAGTGCGTATGAAGTAGCCTACGCATCAGGCATAACGATAGGGACAAATCTTGATCATATCTCATACAAGCAGGGAATAAGGATAAAGGAATAGCGGTCTCTACGACCTTGTCTCTACGATCCTGTCCCCCACGATTGTGTCACCACGATCCCAAATAGCAATATTCGGCATACACTGAATGCTCAGACACCATATGCCCTAAAATGCTCATATAAATACAGTAAACAAAAGAGACAATGTAGACCCTAATTCTATCACATACTATCCTTCTTGTGCAACTACTGATTTGAGCATCAGAGTACTTTTTACAGATACCCACCCCCTCGCTCCACTACTGTTGCTTTTGCGCCATAGAGGAATTCACTGTCTCCTACCTATGCAAGTAATCCTCATAACCCAATTATGAACAATTGCTTACCTACATCTTATTCATTGATGCAAAGTCTGATTTTCACTAAAGGTAATTACCCTTGGACAACAGCGATCTCGCCTAAGGCGGTGTTGGAATGATGTGGAAGAAGTGGTTAGAAATATTGTTATGTTTACTTCCCTTTTATTTTTATCTTCTTGGGCATATTAGCACCATTAAGTAATATGGTTTGTAGCCATGCCATCTCAAAAATGTTTCCTAACAGTATTCTTTAGTTAAAAGGCATGGATCCAAGGATGGGGAGAATGATTCATAAGTACATTCAGAAGAGAGCTTTGAGAGTGAGCTTTCACCAATGAAAAGTAGAATCCACTTATCACTCATTGGCTCTAGTTATGAGCATAAGGTTATGTGATGGATGAATCAACAAGCAGCATTGATGATAAAGTTATGCATAAGTCAGATCAGAAAATTAGATCCAATCTTAAATGAAGCTGAAGTCTAGATTAAGAATTGGAATGTTCCACTTCCGAAAAGCATAATAGTATTGTAAAAGCAAAATACTTTTGATTTGTAACGTCAAAAGATGAAGAGACTACTCTCATTTTTACCATTTCATATTTTAAAAATATTTTTACATTAATAAAATAGAAATCTCAACATTCTTTGAGCACCCGCGCAACACGCGGGTATATATCTAGATTCGTTGAATCGAATTGCAACTAACTCATGGCGTTGCGAAGCTCTGAGCCGAGTTGCTGAATGACGAGGCCGAAGCTTCGAGAAACCTTGAGGAGCATGGTTTAGCAGAAGCCAAAGTGAGGCTCTGGACTCCGTAGGGATCTGCTTCTCTGCGTGCCTGGCTGCCATTTTCAGCTTCAGGAGTGGGTACACGTCATCTGGATGTCTCATAATCACCCTCAAACCCCCCATTTTCTCACTCACAACTCACAACTCACAACAACAATAATTCAAAATCAAAATTCAAAACTCCACTGTTTGATTCGTTTATGCTGAATAACAATAATTCATATGTAAATATGTTCTCTGTCTGAATTCTTACAATGGATCTTTGCGAGCGACAATGATGGCTTCACTCTGGCATGATGTGGCTTGTGATTTTGGTAATTTTGGATCTATCAGTATAATTAAATATTAATTAATATTAATGATAGAGTTTATTACTAACTTATATATTTATTATTTTTATTTAAATAAAAAATAAAAAACAATGTTGAGATAATAATTATACAAGCTAGTGATGAGCTCAATTATTAATGATTGTTGAAATGTCTAACATGTATGTAGTGTAAGTACAAACTTACACGATATTTTAAGAATATACAATAATTTTTGAAATGTTAAAATGTGAGTAGTGTAAATACAAACTTATATAGTGTTCTTGGATTATACAATCATTTCTCGTGCAAAGCAGAGACATATCAGTTTTTTATTTTTTAAAATTAAAGCACATTTAGTTTTAATATTAAAAAATGGTAATAATTTTTACATTGAAAATAATAAAAAAACAGAAAAAATAAATTTACTTAATTTAGACAACACTCTAAGTTTTTCTAGTATTCTCATCAATAGCTCCGTAAAGAAGAGAAAATAACAATTTATTATAGCATAGTTTTCCTTAATAAATTGCTCTCTACTTTTCCATAAGAATCTTCTTTTAAGAGATATTTGCAACATTTCGAAAATTCAAGAAAAGTATGTGTATTTTTTATTCAGATATTATAATGTATAGTTTATTATAATAAAAATAAATAATTTATATATGAACAGCACTTGATTTAAATTTCCTAATTTAAGAGAAAAGAAAAGTTGAAACTTAAAAATAGAAATCCATGAAAATAAAATGTCAATTAATTAAGGAGATAATTATCATAGAGATAATTAAGAAGAAGATAAGGAGAAGAAATGTGAGAAAAAAAGTTAGATAAGAGGACATGTGATAGTCATCCAGAAAATACATGTAGCCACACGAAAATGGGAGTATGATTGGAATTATACCACTCTCAATAAAAAGTGTTCTCATTTATAATATAGGGGTAGAAGGGGTTTCTTAACAAGTATTACAAAAATCAAACACGAAAATAAAAATAAGAATGAAATTTCACTATTCTTAAAAAAAAGTGCTCTCATTTATAATATACGGGTAGAAGGGGTGGATTAACAAGTATTACGAAAATCATAAGTCTTTATTGTCTTTTAAAGAGAAAATAATACTCGTGCTTTTTCATTCCCTAATTGATCAAAGCTTTCCTTTTCATTAGCCATAGGTACTCACTAATTTTTTCACTATTACTTAAAATTTTGTGAGCATTGAAACTTCTATTTTTACTTTAAGAAAGTGGTGGAGTATTTTGATTTATTACGTAATTTTTTTTGTTTTTTATTACTTTTCTCTACTTTAGGTAGCATATTTTTTATTTTCTTAAAATTATTTGCTTTTTCTTCCATAATCTCTTTTGTGGAATTGACATTAGAATTTTTTTTAATTATTGTTCTCTTTGTATGCCCTTAATGCTTTTAGTTCTTGTTTTCATAGTTTAATTTTATGTGTAATTAGAATTTAAGCTTTTGTAATGTAATTTTATTGAAAGAAATTTAAGTGGTATAGTTATAACTATTTATAAATTGATAGAACAATATGATAATAATTATAATTTTTTAATAAAATATACTGGTATGAATAAATTTTTTAAAAGAAACGTAATTTCTTAGTATAAACACCAAAATCTCTCAATAAAAATAACAAAAAATAGAGGCAAATTTCAAAAGTCTTTCGACAAATCTTAGTTTACTTCCTAAAATTTTGTCTTATCATCTAATTAACAGGGATAACATATGAAGAAAATACGTGTGCTTTTCTTAAACTGAATTATGTCTTCCCTGTCATTTGTTATCTTTTTACATGTGTACTAAGGCATGTCACAAATACTGCCATATGGAAATACAGGGAAGGGCACTTAATAAAAAGCACAACCACCCAAAGGTACACAATAATAATAATAATAATAATAATAATAATAATAATAATAATAATAATAATAATAATAATAATAATAATAATAATCATGACATATATTATTCGACATGATAATACAAGTATAAAATATTGTCATGTGACTAATACGTATTCTCAATAACTGTCATGTAATATATCATGCAATATTCGATTAGGAAGAAATTTTTTAATAAAAATTGAAATTTCCTTCCTATTTTGACTCATTATTAAATCAATCAAAATTCGTAATTAATTTCAGATTCGATTTCAAATTACAGGTAGTCAAAAGTAATCATTTTTTAATATAAAAATTATACATTTTCACTACTAATTCAGTTTACACTCTTTTAAATTGTTCATCTTTCGATAGAGCATTGGGTTCATCTATTTCTGAGTTTTATATTGTATCCTAGAATTCTTCTCTTATCCAATACAATCTTCCACGGCAAACCACCACTCCTTCTTTCCCCTACACTCAACGGTGCACAACAAGTTATGGTAAATAATGTTACAAGTTATGTTATTCTTGCATTCCCCACCAACCCTTTTTCATTCACATCTATAAATTGCTAATCTACCAATCAAAATCGTGTCTTTCACGTAACTTGATCTAGTCATGTTTAGATCCTCGAGCACTTAGAGAAGCATTGCAAAGTATGAGAGATTAGAAAAATAATCTATTGCCAATCACACAACTTGATCCAGCCATTATTAAATCTATGAACACTCAGCAATGCCTTGCAAAGTATAAGAGATTAGAAATAGTGTATGCTACCAATGGGACCTCGAATGAGGAATTGAAACAGAGTACAACTTTGCTTTATTGAGCACAAGATTCGACCTTTAGAGATATCAATTTATAGGAAAATCTCACTAAGAAGGCCAATAACAATAATCAAAAGGAAAAGAGTCACTTGCTCTTCAACTTCTTTGATCTTCGCTAGAAAAGATTTGATGTAAGGATTTAGAATATGATAATGATTCACATGAGAACCTCTGAGTAATTGTCTTTTTTTGTTTTATTTTCTGTGTAGTTTAATTCTTGATTTGCTTGATTTGTTAATTTTAATTCATTGTTGTATGAAGTAATTTTTTATTTGCTTTATAGTTTAATCATCAATTGGAATCTCCACTAATATAGTAACATTAGGCAATTATTGTACAAATATTTGAGATAATTAACCCAAATATTTCATTCTTATTTTAGTTGTGTAAATTAACTTGATCTTTCAACATAAATATATAATGTATATTTTTCATTATATATCTTTTAAGTTATTTCTTTCGATATTGTTGATGATTATTAAAATAAAAGTAACTTTTATTTAATTTAATTAAACAAGTCATAACTAATAACATTAAAAAATTATTAATTAAATTTTTCAGTCCACAAATTTTGCATAAATAGGTTTGTAATGTCATAAATATATTAAAATTTTTTTATTTAAGTCTAAAATAAAACACTAGAGAGGAGGACTAAAATAAAATCATTTATCGTAGAATTCGTGAGTTTAAGGTAAAAAAAAGCATTGAAGAATATGAATAATGGAAAATCAGTCAGATTGGATAATATACCTATTGAGGTATGGAAGTACTTAGGAGAGAAAGGTATAAGCTGGCTTACAAAGCTGTTTAACGAGAAAATGAGGTTTAAGAAAATTTCAAATGAATGGAGGAGAAATACTTTAATTCCTATTTATAAGAACAAGGGAGATATATAAAACTGTGCACATTATAGAAGAATTAAGCTCATAAGTCATACCACGAAGTTATGGCAAAAGAGTAATTAAATAGAGATTAAGACAAAAGATTCATATTTCAGATTATCAATTTAATTTTATGCTTGAGAGGTCAATCATAGAAGTAATCTTTCTTCTACGAAGATTGATAGAGAGGTATCAAAGGAAGCAAAAAGACTTATACATAGTTTTCATTTATTTGAAAAAGCCTACGATAGGGTACCGAGAGAGATCTTGTGGAAGGCTCTAGAGAAGAAAGAAGTTCATATCGTTTATATTCGAGCAATCCAAGATATGCATGATAAGACTAAAACTAGTGTGAGAACACAGGGTGTAGTCATAGAAGATTTTCCTATAATTATAATACTGTACAAAGGGTTAACTTTGAGTTCATATCTTTTTACCTTGGTCTTGGATGTGCTTACTATGCATATCCAAGAGCCGGTGTCACAATGCATACTTTTTGCAGATAATATAGTCTTAGTTAAAGAGTCGAGAGAGGAAACAATGGGAAGCTAGAGCTATGAAGACGAGCTTTGGAAGAACATGACTTCTATCTAAGAAGGAGTAAGACGAAGTATATGGAATGTAAGTTCAATAAGAAACATGCTAATACTAGCTTAGCAGTGAAAATTTGAGAACATACCATACCACAAGTTGTAACAGCCCTCCTCTTGGCTGTCCCTAGGGGCGAACTCCCAGGCTAGACACTACTCAGTATTCTCAGGCAATGGGCACAACATTTAATCCCCAACTTCGGTTTGTAACCCTTCATAGGGATCGAACCCGCAACACCAAGGCCCTTTACATTCCCGAAGGAATCGCCTTTCACCAGTTGAGCAGCTAGGAGGAGGGTTGTTACATAAAAGGTGCCTAAACAGTTCCCTGGATTTGATACCATCTGGGCCCCCACAGGTATTGTTTGACCATGGCTCAGTATTCAATCCCACCTTCACGTTGCAGTGCTTCCTAGGATTCAAACCCGTGACCAAGGCCTTTTGTTGGTCACAAGGACCACGCCTCTCACTAGTTGAGCAAGCTCAACTGGTGAAAGACAATTCCTTCGAGAATGTAAAAACCCTTGGACACGGGTCCGAATCCTAGGAAGTGTTGCAGCACGAAGATGGGAATCAAATATTCGCCCTAAGTGGTTGAGAATACCAAGTAGTGTCTAGCCTGGGGGTTCGCCCCTGGGGACAGCTAGGAGGAGGGCTGTTACACAAGTCACACGATTTAGGTATCTCGAATCTATCATACAAAATAACGGAGAGATAGAGGGAGATGTAAATAATAAAATTCAAGCTAGATGAATGAAATGGAAGAGTGTTTTAAGAGTTATTTGTGATAGAAAAATATCTTTTAAATTTAAGGGTAAATTTTACCGCACAACTATAAGATCGACGATGTTGTATGATACTAAATGTTAGGTGATAAAAAGTCAGTAAGAACATAAGATCAGTGTCGTTGAGAAGAGGATGTTACGCTGGATGTATGGCTAGATAAGACAATATAAGATTATGAATGAATGTATTAGATAAAAAGTAGGGGCAACACCTATTGTAAAAAAGATGGGAGAATATCACTTTAGGTGGTTTGGACATGTAAGGAGAAGACCCTTAGAAGTCCTTGTAAGAAGAGTAGATCAGGTAGAATATAACTCAATAGCTAAAGGTAAAGGGAGATCAAGAAAGTCTATAGGTGAAATGATTAAAAAAGATTTAAATTTTGAATGACATTTTTGAAGACTTGGTTTATGATAAGACACAATGACGTTGTTTGATTCATGTAACCGACCTCACCTAATGAGAAAAATTTTGATTATTGTTGTTGTTATTATTTTATTTAAGTCTAAAATAATAATAATAATAATAATAATAATAATAATAATAATAATAATATAACAAATCTTAAGAAAGTATGAAAATTATTGAATTGTTCAACAATTTCTATTAATTAATTTTAATTAAATCAATATATTAATTTAGTTACATCCTATTTCATTTTCATAAGATTTAAAAAATAATGATGATTCATGTGAGAACTGTAACATCCTTAATACAATCACTAATAACATATCTAGAATTATGTATTAACAATTTAAATTAAGCATGTCACGTATAATTAATTTATTAGTTTTGAAAATAAATATAAGGGATATTCAAAATATGAGCCTATTGTGGTTGAATTTTTTTACATAATGCGCATATTAATAAGAAAGGAAGTATATACAAGAATACAATTTATATTACAGTACTTAGTAAAAAACATAATATATTACAAAATTCCAAATATACATATCAAAATTTCAAATAATATCAAATCCTAATCTACGTCTGCTTCCCTCTCCTGCTTACTGTAGTACGCGTTCTTAAAAATATTATAGAAATATAAACAGAAAAGGATAAGAATTCTAAGAATTCTCATTAGTACTATTAAAAAAAAGTGTCATCATAATATTTCTATCTGCTTTGAAAAAAAATCATTTTAAACTCATTTATAAAGTATGAAGGTGACAAAAGTCAAATCTAATCCTTCCTCTTCCCAAAAAAGAAAACTAATTTATAATTTTATAAAAACAATCATTTATACAATCAAATAATTTATATCATGTATCATACCTAACCATTCAAATCAAATAATTTATATCATGCATCATACCTAACCATTTATCAAATATTAATCATATCATACTCAAATATCATTATTCCATCATTTCTTATTATTCATCATCAAGTGGATAATGAGGAAATATCCATTCTTATATCATCACATTAATGAGGGAATCATCATTCCTCATTTAATATATCTTAAACCAAATATAGTGAGGGAATCATCATTCCTCAACTACTTTGATAGGGAGTGAATCATCCTTCCTCACACTATCAATATTCCTTACTTTACTTAAATTCTCATCAAGAGAATAGTTTCCAAATCTCATTCATTTATTAATTAATTATCAAATAAGCACAATTCAAACAAGTTATGTAACAAGAAAACTCAAGGATCTATTTTTCTCTATAACATTTGGCCATGAACCTCAAGGTGCATAACCACCTCACCAAACATAGGGACCAAAAATAAGTCTCACGGCCAAAATTTTACTTGATAAACATTTTGTCAGACTCATCAACTAGATTTAAAAACAAAAGCATATATTTTACAAAATTCTCTTTTATTCATGAGTTAGTCATGAGCTTTCAAGACAAAAAGACCACAAAGTCATTTTACATGGATCCACAAAGTCACAAATTCCATCGTTGGCAGCCGTTACTTCCAAGTTTAAAATTTCAGAGTCATTCACAATAGTACTACACGGCTAGCATCAAATGATAGACACAAAGTCAACATAATTTCAATACTTGGCCTATAAAGTAAGGCACAACATCAACTAATCCCAAGTTAATATTGACTGCTTGGCCGTGTGCATCATGTCACAAACAAACACAATTTTGAGTTATTAAATCTTTGCTTAGCCGTGAGTTTCATGCCAAAAGAAAAACAATTCAAAGTTAAGCATAACAGGTGAATACTTGGACTACTTGATTCTTTATGTGAAAATTGTGTGAACATTTGAAATATATACTCACACGGTTGCTCCAATTCAAACCTATTATACTATTTTCTAACCTTACAAGAAAATTAATATTAAACTTGTATCAATTTTATCAACTAAAGTTTAGAAACAATAACATAATTTAACAAGAATTGACTCTCCGTCATGATGTGGCCGTGACTCTCATAAGTATATGAAACATAATTTTAACTCAAAAATCAATGAATAAAGACGTGTAAATTGAAAATAGGCACCCGTACCTCACTTCCAAGTCTTTAGTTCCTTGATTCTTCTTCACTTTTTCCTTCTTATTTTCTCTCCTTTTTCTTCTCTGTTTCGTGAGCTCTTCTCCTTTCTCTTTCATGTTTTTCTTCTTTTCAATTATGGTTGTTAGAACCGTGAAAAATGAAAGATAAAATGTGGGGAGGAAAGTCAACAACGAAGATGAAAATGAAATAAAAAGAGAGAAAGATGGTGGAGGATGCTGTTGGGACGTGAGACGGGAGAAAAATGGAGAGATTAAGACGAGAAAGAGAAAGAAATTATTGAGAAAGGTGAAAGAAAAATCTGCAGAGAAAGAGTGGCGGTGGGCGGGGAAAAGTGAATAACAAATTTAATGTGAAAATTTTTGTATCTCTTAAAAATATTTTAATTTTTCAACATAAAGTTTTCAAGTGTATATAAAGTGTTATAAAAATTTTTATTACTCAACTTAATCTTTTTGATCTATTTTTTTTATAATTTTTATATATTATTATTTATCAAGTAAATTACATTATTTTTTTCAAATTAAATTGAATATGTAAAGTAAGTAAATATGTCTTCCTTAACTTATTTTTCATACTAAAATATTCTCTATATTCTACTTGTTATCTGCATGTAATTTCATAATTTTTGAGATACTAAACTGTTCTATAATTGTTTCCTTAATTACTTTTCGATATTCTTAAAAATATCAAATTAGTTCAGTTTCTTATCCAAAATTTACCACAACTCTTATCAATCATTTATAGTTAGAAAATAAATTTTTTATATTTATTTCCATCATATCAACTGTTTACACAAATACTTTAATTATTTCTTTGTATTCAATATTATAAAATTACGTTCAAATTGATCCAAAATTTAATTGATAACTTATGTCAATATTACTGAACTTCCATAACTCTGATTAGGACCATTAGATTAAGGAGAATGTTACAAGAATCTCTGAGTAATTGTCTTTTTTTTTTTGCACAAGGTTCAACTTTTGTGGATATCAATATATAGAGAAACTCCACTAAAAAGGCCAATAACAATAACCAAAAGGAGAAGAGTCACTTGGTCTTCAACTTCTTTGATCTTTGACAGAAAAAGTTTGATGTAAGAATTTAGAAGATGATGATGATTCATATGAGAACAGAGAACCTCTGAGTAATTGTTCCTTCTTCTTTTTTTTAGGTTTTATTATCTGTGTAGTTTAATTTTTGATTTGTTTGATTTGCTAATTTTAATTCATTATTGTATGAAGTAATTTTTTATTTGCTTCATTTGCTGTATAGTTTAATCATCAAATGAAATCTTCACTAATATAGTAATATTAGATAAGTATTGGATAATTAACCTAAATATTTCTTTCCTATTTTAGTTGTGTAAATTAACTTAATCATTCTATATAAATATATAATGTATATATTTTATTATATATTTTTAAAGTTATTTCTTTCGATTGTGTTGATGATTATTAAAATAAAAAATAACTTTTATTTAATTTGATTAAAACAAGTAAAGTGTTTTAGTCATAGCTAATAACATTTAAAAGCTATTAATCAAATTCGTCAGTTCACAAATTTTGGTTAAATAGATTTGTAATGTCCTAAATATATTAAAAATATTTTTATTTAAGTATAAAATATGATAACAAATTTTAATGATAATAGTATAATAACAAATCTTAAGAAAATATAAAATTACAAGCATAACTATTCACTTAAGATATAAATATTACACAAAGTGTTTAGAATAACTTAAGGTTCTCAATTACATTAAAAATATAAAAAAATTTACAAGTATCTAATCAAGATGTAAATGAAATTAATGAAATCCTACTTGACAAATTATTACTTAATTTTTATTCAATCATATATGTATCTAATAATAAAAATTGTTATATCAAGAATAAACATGTAATATATAAAAATAATTAGTAGAACAATTGTGTATCAAATTTTTAATATTAGATAATTTTTTTATATATTCTTTTTTTTTGTACATATGTCTATATATGTCATTTAATAAAACTATTTTATTATATTTATCTTTATAACTCAATTCTTAATTAACTCTCTATGTAACACATGGACATAAATAATGTTATTATTCATTATACTTATATAAAGGTAATGTTACAAATTGTCAATGTTAAAGAATACATTTTCATATTTTCTTTATTTTCTTCTAAGATGATTTTAATGTACGATGTATATGTGGTTAAATACAATATAACTGATATTCCAAATTTTATAATTTTTTTTCAATTTTTTTATTATATTATATTTGAATATTATTTTAAAAAATTATTAAATATTTTTATTAATTGTTTAATTTATTAAATCATATCAAATGCATCGTATGAGTATAAATAAAATTATTACAAATTATTTCATAGAGATATTTTTTAATTTAAAATTAGTATAAAAAATACAGATAAAAAATAGTAAAAAAATAAAATATTAATATACACACATTATATATATATATATATATAATACAATTAATATAGATAATTTAATAACTTCTAAGATACTAGAATCTCACAAGATTTTATTCCGTTTCTATTTTTGCAGGAAATTTTTTTCAAATGGATCAGTTCTCATGAAGATCCATAATTGTAAAGATATTTTGTTATTCCAAAACTGTTTATCATCACTTGATTTATATAAATTGAATTAATTTATATATAATTTTTAGTCAAGTTAATTTATTAAAATATTTTTTATAAAATTGTTGGATTAAATTATTTAATTAGAAGGCAAGTGTTTTTTTATATTATAAATATTTTTTCAGGCTTATAGGTTATTTTTACAACAATTTACATTTAAATTATTTAGTATTTATATTTGAGTAAAAAAATTTCATGAAAATATAATAAAAATTATATTTTATGTAATGAATTGGAAGTCGACCTAAAACTATGAACATACAAGAAAATTTTTAAAAAACACTTATCTAGCTTATGCTGGATGGATATCATCTACATTATTGAGGACTTCAGTATAATAAATTGACTTCATAGGAAGTTCTCTGTTTCTAAATAAAATAAAAAGTAAATTCATGAATAAAGAAAACAGAATCACTACAACCACAAGTTTTGTATGCAAGTTGCACAAGTTACAGTAAAAATATAATTATGATATTTTTATTATATATACATATTTTTTAATATTATTTATTATTGTTTTATTATTATTTTTATTTAATTATAATCTTTTAAAAAGAGTGTAAATAATTTTACACCTTTTAAAAAGTGTTAGATGATATTTTTCAGTAAAAATATATTTACAAGCTTTAATGCTGCGATGGACGTCCATTATTGACGAAGACTTTAACATAAAAATCTGACTATGTTCATCATTGATGAAGAACTTTTTCCGTATATTAGAAGGAAGAAAATTATTTCTTTACACTTCATCTCAATTATTATTATTTTTAATTCTCTTTCTCTCTACTTATTTTTTTTAAATTATTTCTTTACACTTCATCTTATTTTTTTATACTAAATGTTGACGAAGACTTGGATTGTCCATTATTGACGAAGACTTGATATAAAAAACTGACTTAGATTGGCTGAATCATTAAAAATTGTAGCCCTTGATACAATACAAGAGTTCTGCATTCCTATCTCTTGCTCTTTGATTTCGTGATAACCATGGCTGAATCATTCCTCTTCGGCATCGCGGGGTCACTGATAGCAAAGCTTGCTTCTCCTGCATATGAAGAAGCTTCTCAGGTGATTGGTATCTCATATGAATAAGGATCTTCTCTTGTTATTTTGAAATAAGATGCGATATTGTCTTTTAAAATATAAATATAAAAATAATAATTAATTTCAAAATATGTAATTCAACAAAATAAATGATAAAATTTAGAATAAGATAAATTCCTATTCCAAAATTAGCAGGAGAGGATCTGGTCTCTTTCTTAGCTTCCACTTTCATGCTGACTTAGATATAAAAAATTGATTATGTCCATTATTGACGAAGAACTTCTTCCGTGTCGCAGAAGGAAGAATTTTTATTTTTTTTTTACACTCTATCCCAATTTTTTTAAAAATTTTCTTCCTCTCTACTTATTTTTTTAAAAAATAAAAGGTGGAAATCGACCAAAAACTATGAACATACAAGAAAATTTTTAAAATGAAAAAAGATGATTTTTTGTACTTCTTTTAGAGGTGTAGGTATTGTATACACTTTTTTTAAAAGCGTGTGATTGGAAGAGAAAACGTATTAAAAAAAATAAATATAATGAATGATATTAAATGAGGTATAAAAAAGAGTGTATGTATTATTTATGGTAAAAATATCAAAGTTGTTTTAAAAAACACTTATCTAGCTTATGCTGGATGGACATCATGTACATTATTGAGGATTTTAATATAATAAATGTTTTTTTTTTATAAAAGGCTAATGGCTTGCTAAAGCATCACTAGAGAGAAAAGAATCTCAACTAGGTTGACTCTCCCAATCATTTGCAGCGAGCCAAAAATTTATTAAAATATAAAAAATAAGAAGCAATACAAAAAAAGCATAGGGGCATAAGCCAAAACGCATGCAAAGAAAATACATTATTTGAATCTATAATAAAGAAGACCCAATCTATCATGAAAGAAGTCCTCACTTATAAAAAAAAGTAAAAGAATCTCACCAAATAGTAGATTTGGTAAAAATCCCATGATTAGTAAGGATATCTGCGCATTTATTCCCCTCTCTAAAAATGTGAAATATTCTAAAAGTCATTGCACTACACAAACTAAGACTATTCTTCCATCTTGTTCTTAGTTTTCAAGGCATAATGTATTTAGATGAGAAAGCATTCACTACAATCTTTAAGTCACATTCCAACCAAAGGTGATTCCAACCCTTATGAGAAGCATGCTCAATGATGGCTGCTAAAAATTCTGCATATATAAAATTTTGAATATCAAAATAAGAAGAGAAGCCTCCCAAGAAAGCACCATTCGAATATCTATAAAGGCCTCCCCCTGCAGCATGACTAGGACATCTTTTGCAATTTCATCTATATTATATTTTATCCAACCTGTTAAAGAAGGACACCAATCAACTTGCAAGATCCTAGAAGCTTTTGATACATGAGCTTCTACTAAAAAAGCTTTTAAGATTAGGAAATCTTTCATTAAATTTGACATGATTCCCTTAGAAAAAAAACCAGATAAGGAGGTTGCTGAAACAATGAGACTAGCTCTATTGAAATTAATCCACAAGTTTTTAAATCTACATTAATTTTTACAAAACAAAATTATCCAAAAGATATTAATAACTACTGCAAGGGTTATAAAAGTAACCTGACTACACCATGAAGCATCACGTTAATAATAAATTGACTTCATAGGAAGTTCTCAGTTTCTAAATAAAATAAAAAGTAAATTTATGAATAAATAAATTATTTTAAAATAAAGAAAACAGAATCACTACAACCACAAGTTTTGTTTGCAAGTAAGTTGCAGTAAAAATATATTTAATGTTGGGGAAATAATTTTTATCCAA
Organism: Ormosia semicastrata; assembly: GCA_029884595.1. NCBI lineage: Eukaryota > Viridiplantae > Streptophyta > Magnoliopsida > Fabales > Fabaceae > Ormosia > Ormosia semicastrata. The sequence continues at coordinate 5,420,732 of JAQQTO010000036.1, read as the reverse complement.
TTTAAATATTTTTATAGTATGTCTATTATATATTTGTGTAAAAAAATATTAAATTAAATTGTATATTACTGTAAATTTTTTATGAAATATAAAATAAATTTATAAAAAAATTAGATAAAAATTAAAGTATATCATTTAATTTAATTAGTTGAATAAGTTATTGCTAATGCTGCGATAGACATCACGTCATTATTGATGAAGACTTTGATATAAAATTCAAAAAAGATACTCTTATACTTTTAAAAAATGAATGTATTATTATTTATATTATTTTTGATAGATATAATTAAATAAAAATAATAATAAAGTATATATAAAAATTTATATTAGATATAATATAAAAAAAAGAGTATATATATTATTTGATATAAAAATATAAGAGTTATAAAATTCTAACTATGTTCATTATTGATGAAGAACTTTTTCCGTATATTAGAAGGAAGAAAATTATTTCTTTACACTTCATCTCAGTTATTATTATTTTTTAGTTCTCTTTCTCTCTACTTATTTTTTTTAAATGAAAGGTGAAGATTAACCTGAAATTATGAGCATACAAGAAATTTTATAAAAAACACTGGTCCAGCTCATGCTGTGATAGGCGTCATGTATATTATTAAAGACTTCATTATAATAAATTGATTTTATAAGGGGTCTGTGTTTCTAAATAAAATAAAAAGTGAATTTATGAGTAAATAAATTATTTTAAAATAAAGAAAACCAAATCACTAGAACCACAAGTTTTGTTTGCAAAGTTGCACAAGTTGTAGGAAAAATTCTTTGCAAGCTTTCATGCTGCGTTGACCAAGACTTGGATTGTCCATTATTGACGAAGACTTGGATATAAAAAACTGACTTGCATTGGCTGAATCATTAAAAAATTGTAGCCCTTTATACAATACAAGAGTTCTGCATTCCTATCTCTTGCTCTTTGATTTCCTGATAACCATGGCTAAATCATTCCTCTTCAGCATCGCGGAGTCACTGATAGAAAAGCTTGCTTCTCCTGCATACGAAGAAGCTTCTCAGGTGATTGGTGTATACGATGATCTGCGAGATATCAAGCAGACTTTATCATTTATCAAAGCTGTGCTGTTGGACGCTGAGCAAAAGCTGGAGCAGAATCATGAGCTGCGGGAGTGGCTGAAGCAGATCAAACATGTCTTCTCTGATGCCGAAAACGTACTGGATGAATTTGAGTGTGAAACATTACGAAAGCAAGTGGTCAAAGCTTATGGTACCACCAAAACCAAGGTAGGTCACTTCTTCTCAAGTTCCAATCCACTTCTTTTTCGTTATAGGATGGCTAAACAAATTAAAGAAATCAGGAAGAGATTAAACAAGGTTGCAGAAGATAGGAATAAATTTGGTCTTGAAATAATTGAAGTTGATAGACGTGTTGTGCATAGGAGGGAATTGACATACTCCTATGTTATTGAGTCAGATGTGGTTGGAAGAGAACATGATAAAGAAAAGATCATTCAGCTTTTGATGCAACAGAATCCAAATGATGATGATAAAAGTTTCTCTGTTATCCCCATTGTGGGGATGGGAGGCTTGGGAAAAACCACACTTGCAAAGGTTGTATTCAATCATAAGAGGGTAGATGAGTCTTTCCCATTGAAGATGTGGGTGTGTGTTTCTGATAGTTTTGACATTAAACAAGTGATTATTAAAATCGTTAGTTCTGCAAATGATTCTATTTCTACTGATGCTGATGTGGAGCAACTGCAAAATCATCTAAGAAATAAACTTGCCGGTCAAAAGTTCCTACTCGTTTTGGACGACGTATGGAATGAAGATCGTGTTAAATGGATTGAGTTGAGGAATTTATTACAAGTGAGTGCTGAAGGAAGTAAAATCATAGTGACTACACGTAGTCACTCGATCGCTTCCATGATGGGCACCATTCCCTCTCACATTTTAGAAGGCCTTTCTTTGGAGGATTCATTGTCTTTGTTTGTCAAATGGGCATTTAAAGAAGGAGATGAGAAAAAGTATCCAGATTTGGTAGAGATTGGGAGAGAAATTATAAAAAATGCAGAGGGATTCCTTTGGCCCTAAGAACATTAGGGAGTTTACTATTTTCAAAACTTGAGATAGATGAGTGGAAATCTGTGAGAGACAATGAGATTTGGAATTTGCCACAAAAAAAAGATGACATTTTACCGGCATTGAAAATAAGCTATGATCAAATGCCATTCTATTTGAGGCAATGTTTTGCTTTGTTCTCCCTTTATCCAAAGGATAATCGATTTGATAGTTTTCAGGTTACTCTGCTTTGGGGTGCAGTAGGTCTCCTTCCATCACCAAACAAAAATAAAACTTTGGTAGATGTTGCAAATCAATATTTGTATGAACTAATGTCAAGATCTTTCCTTGAAGGATTTTTCAACTTCGGCACTGCTTATACTTTTAGAATACATGATTTGGTGCATGATCTTGCACTCTATGTTGCAAAAGATGAGTGCCTACTGGTAAATTCTCACATCCAAAATATACCTGGGAATGTTCAGCATCTATCTTTTACTAAAAATGATTTGCTTGGCAAATCTTCCACCCCAAAATCAACGAGTGTGAAAACCATACTATTTTGTTTTGATGGAGTGGGAGCCAACGGTAAAGCTTTCTTGAATACATGGGTGTTAAGGTGCAAATACTTGCGAATTTTGGATTTAAGTGATTCTACATATGAGACTTTGCCCAAATCCATTGGTAAGTTGAAACATTTAAGATATCTCTTTCTTGATGGTAATAAAGAAATAAAGAGACTCCCTGATTCTATTTGCAAGCTCCAAAATTTGCAAGTTTTGAGTCTTACTGGATGTACGGAGCTTGAATCATTGCCCAAAGGATTAAGAAACTTGATCAGTCTCCGACATTTGACGATAACCACAAAGCAATCTGTTTTGCCTGAGAATGACATTGCAAACCTGAGTTCTCTTGAAGTTCTACATGTTGAATCATGCGACAATCTGGAGTCTTTGTTTGTAGGGATAAAACTCCCTACTCTTAAAGTATTGAATGTTGTTAGTTGTCGGAGTCTAAAGTCTTTGCCACTTGATATTGACCATTTTCCTCAATTAGAGACTTTCGCAGTTAATAACTGTGACAATTTGGAATTGTCAGAGGGACACGACGACCGAAACTCCAATTTGAGGTTAAAATTTATAGGTCTTATATCATTGCCACAGCTGGTGACCTTGCCTCATTGGCTTCAAGTATCTGCAAACACATTACAATCGTTGTTAATTCTTGATTGTGACAACCTTGAGGTTCTTCCTGAGTGGCTGTCAAATATGAGTTCTCTAAAATTATTTAATATAAAAAGTTGTCCAAAGTTGATGTCTCTCCCGAATGATATCCATCGCCTCACTTCCCTTGAAAGTTTGATAATTGGAGGCTGTCCTGAATTAATTAGAAAATGCCAGCCGCAAGTTGGAGAGTATTGGCCCAAAATATCACACATCAAACAGATGGTTTTGGAGAAAGAGTGGAAGAGGAAGATCAATCGGAGGAAGAGGAATATGACACAAGCAGATTTGTTACATAATGCAAGTCCAAATGGTTGAAGCAAAAATGGTGGCAGAATTTGACACTTTTTCTCATTATAATTGTATTTGTATACTGATGTAATAATTGTAAGTTGCAACAGAATAGTCGTTTTATTATTATCAACCATTTCAATTATCAAACAAAACTTTCTTAAAAATATTGTTTATTTATTGTATTTGAATATTTAAAATAACTTTTTGTTTATAAAAATATTATATTCTAGAAAGAACTTAATCAGAAACTATAAAAACTAAAATTAATTATATTTCAGTTATTCAATTTGTATTATTTTCACTTTCAAAATGAACTCGTGTATCGCATGGCTCAAACACACTAAAACACTAGGTAGTAAAATGTCCAACAACTCCACCCTAAGCAAGTTTTGGTTGAAAGAAACCCGAGTAGTCACCTGCCACCACCGGTAGCAATGCGTCTGCAATTGGAGTCTTTATCATACACAGCAGCCTGCTGAGCATTATACTAGTAAAAGAATGCTTTAGTTCAATTATCATGCCTTTAGATGCCACTGAACGTGCAATTTTTACAGCATCAACTTCACTATTTGCATGAGTCACACTGACCTGCAAATAGAATATGGAATTTGATGACAAATATCAATATCAAGCAGGATTGGGTCCACATTCTCACTAATCAACATCAACAGAACTTCAAAGTCCACACACAGCTAACAAATCGAAGAGAAATTTACAATAAGACCTAAATTAAGTGCCCATATAAGACATCAGCTATGGCTTATTTATGTTACTAGAAAAAAGAAAAAGCATAGTACATGTGTGCATAAAAAGGAAGGGGCAGAGAGGGAAAGTGAGATAACAATGACAGTTAAATGGAAAAAGCGGTAGAGATAAAGATGGAGGAAAAATAGAGAAGTGGAGAAAGAATGGACATGGTTATTTAAAATTAATTATTTTTATTTTATATTTATATTTTTATTGGTAAATCAACAAATATTTGAATAAATAAGGATCTTTTGGAATAAGTGCAGGATGAAAATTAACTCTTATTCTCATGAGTAAAGATATTTTCAATCGTGACTCAGCCACAAGTAACAGGAATGATTAATATCGGATATATGATAGAACACATTGGCACAAATCAACAGTCATGAGTTTGGGTCATGAAGCTCTAAAACCCTTGACATAAGAAGCAGACCTCAATGAGGCATGTTGCTCCCTCCCCATGCCAAGCTATTGATTTGGCAAGAAAAGGACAAATTAAATCAGAACTTCACAGTTACGTAAATAAAAGCATTTTTGAACAATAAATCTCATGCCTCAAGGTAATCATGAGAAAAAAATCTAAGGGAAAGAGAAGGATAAAAAGAAAATCTCATGCATTTTTGCAGACTTTTTTTTTTTGTGCTTGCAAGGAAGTGATAATTGTACAACGGTCAACTTTACCGCATCTAGGCATGCATGAAGTTGAGAATCCTCATCACTGTCTAGAGAAGATATACATAACCCACTGGCCAAAGCAATAACAGTATCATTCATGATTTTAAATTGGGATCGCAATTGCAATGATCACAATTGCGGACAATTGCAGGAAAATGCAGCCAATGCAGTCGCAATTGCAGTTGCCATGTAGTTGCACAGATCACAAAAACCATAGTATTGTGTCACAATTGCAGTTGTGGATCGCAATTTAAAACCATGGTATCATTAGTACTAGTATCTCCATCTACCTGTAGTAGAACTATGCAAAAAGTAGGAAAAAATCAATCGTAATCCAAAAAATGGACTGATCACATAGAGACAAAACCTTTTCTGAGGAGATTACATGGCATCACTTTGCACAAGAGAACTAAAGAAAATTTGGTAAATATTATTTTGACATATAATATTATAATTTCAATTGTGAAACTCTGACAGCATGTTTTAGTATTTTAATTTAGATAGAATTCTGAAAAGAAAATTTTATGTACTAGTATCTTAGTAATTTTGGTATAGCACCACTATGTCACTAACTGAATTCGCAGTCTCCATAAAAAAGTGAAAATTACATACACTTATCTGGTTGAAACTTTAGTTCATAGCAACCTGCACCATCTTTCTCCAAACATCACTAGTTACTTGAGCATCAGTTGTTATTACCTAAGGTATATATAGTTCAAGGAGTGGACTTAACCATATATGATAGAACTGGTAGGAACTAAGAACAAATTCACTGAATTACTTCTGTTTTATTGATGAATCTTTGTGGGAAATGTTCCCAATCAAAGTTAGAATACAAGAATGGGAGAGAAATATCTGGAAAAAGATATAGAAAATCCTGTCAAGAATTCGAGAGCTTGACTCTCTCCCTAACCATCTTCTAACCAACTAACTGCCTTTCTGACTTTCCCTCTCATTTCTATTTATAGTCATACTAATTAACTATCCAGTTGTGCTAAGCCACATGCTGTTGGCATTGCTTTGTGATGCCTACGTACATAAGTCTTCCTAATTGGAGGCCTAGGCCTCTGGCTAACAATACTTCCCCCCAAAAGTTTCACCTTGTCCTCAAGGTGAAAGAGAGGAAACTGGGCCTAGATAGCATCAAACGACTCCCATGTAGCTTCAAAATCTATAAGGTCTTGCCACTGTATAAGAACTTCAACTTGCCTGGAAAGACTATTGCGGATAGACAAGACAGTAGCTGGCTCCACCCGTAGTTCCAAATCACCAGTCGACATTTGAGGTAGAGGTTGTGAAGTGACCGAGGGACCAATGGCTTTTTTAAGCAAAGAAACATGGAAAACAGGATGTACCCTGCTCTCAGCTAGAAAATCCAACTGATAAGCTGCTGATCCCACTATTTTACTGATTTTGTAAGGTCCATAGAATCTAGGTCGTAGTTTTTCATTCACTTTCTTGGCAATGGACCGCAATCTATAAGGTTGGAGCTTGAGATAAACCCAATCACCTACAGCATAGGTAACTGATTTGCGATGCTTATCCGCATAGGTCTTCATTTGATCCTGAGCCTTAAGTAAATTGGTCTTGAGATCATGAAGAATAGTATCCCTTTCGGTAGTCAAAGAATTAACCTCTTCTACGATCGAAGGAACTATAGTTCCTTTAAGAAGCTGTGGGGGGTCCCGACCATAAAGAGCCTTGAAAGGGGTGAGTTTAGTGGAACTATTATAGTTGGTATTAAACCAAAATTTAGCCTAGCCTAGCTAGCTTGGCCATTGTTTGGGCTTAGTCCCCGTTAAGCATCGCAAATAAGTTTCTAAGCATCGATTGACCACCTCCGTTTGCCCATCAGTCTGAGGATGATACGCAGAGCTGAACTTGAGTTTAGTGCCAGCTAACCAGAAGAGCTCAGTCCATAAATGACTTAGAAAGATCTTATCCCGATCGGACACAATGGTAGAAGGAAAACCATGCAAACGTACAACTTCTTGGGTAAATACTTCAGCTATGTCCTTGGATGTGAAGGGATGACAAAGTGGAATAAAATGGGCATATTTAGTGAATCTGTCCACAACCACTAAGATGGCATTTTTGCCATGAGCTTAAGGAAGCCCTTCGATGAAATCCATAGAAATATCATTCCAGACTTGAGTGGGAATAGGAAGAGGCTGTAACAACCCTACAGGAGACAAGGTTTGAAATTTATTCTACTGGAAAGTTGCACAAGTAGCCACAAAATGTTGAATATCCTTTCGCATACCCTCCCAATACACCAAGACTGCAATTCTCTTGTAAGATCGAAAAAAACCTGAGTGGCCTCCCACTGCTGAACTATGAAACTCCTTAAGTAACAAAGGAATTTTAAAAGAGTTCCTAAGTAAAACAAATTTGCCTTTATACAGCAACTGTCCATTCCGAAGAGAGAAACCTAGGTGGGAATTAGAATCCCTTATCAAATCCTAAATGACAGCTTTCAATTTGGCATCATTGTTGACCTCGTCCTCCCACTCCTGGAAATCTGAGAACTGAACTACGGAGAGGGCAGCATAAGTCATCCTTTTAGAGAGAGCATCAGCAGCTCTATTATCACACCCGGGCTTGTATTTGATCTCAAAGTCAAACCATATTAATTTTGAGGTCCATTTGAATTGTTCTTATCCTAAAACTCACTGTTCTGTGAAGAATTTTAAACTCTTTTGATCTGTATTGATGACAAAATGTCTTCCCATCAAGTAGTGACGCCATTTCTGCACTGCCATAACAATAGCCATTAACTCTCTCTCATATACAGACCTAGTTTGACCCCTATCTGACAGGGTTTGGCTCAGAAAAGCAACAGGCCTACCCTCTTGTAATAATACATCACCTAATCCTTTATTAGATGCATCCGTTTCAATGACAAAGGTCTTGGAGAAATCAGGGACCATGAAAGTTAGTAAATTAGCCATGGCTTTCTTTAATGCTTCCATTGCTCCTTGTGCCTCTGAATTCCATTAGAAACAATCCTTCTTCAATAATTAAGTTAAAGGTCTGGCCAATTTTCCATAGTTTTGGACAAATCTTCTGTAGTACCCTGTAAGTCCCAAAAATCCCCTTAGTGCCTTGATATCTTTAGGAATAGGCCAAGTTAACATCACTTCCAGTTTCTTGGGGTCAGCAGCTACCCCTGCCCTTAAGATAATATGGCCTAAGTATTCCAATTGCTTTTGCCCGAAACTACATTTTTTTTTGTTAGCATAAACTTATGATCCTTCAATAATTGCAAGACAGCCTGTAAATGCCTCTTATGGTCTGCTTCACACTTACTGTAGACCAAGATATCATCAAAAAAATACAAGAGCAAATTTCCTTAAGTAAGGTTTTAACATTTCATTCATGAGAAACTAAAATGTAGAAGGTGCATTAGTGAGCCCAAATGGCATCACTACAAATTCGTAATGCCCTTCATGTGTCCTAAATGCAGTTTTAAGAATATCTGTTTCCTTCATTCAAATTTGATGATACCCTGATTTCAAATCCAATTTGGTAAATATCTCAGCCCCCCTAATTCATCCAACAATTCATCAATAATAGGAATGAGAAATTTATTAGGAACAGTGATTTTATTTAAGGCTCGATAGTCCACACAGAATCTCCAACCTTCATTTTTCTTTTTCACAAGTATGATAGGACTAGAATAAGGACTAACATTAGGCCTTATAACTCCTAAATTCAACATATCATCCACTAATCTTTCTATTTCATTTTTTTTGGTAATGAGGATACCTGTAAGGTTTTCGATTAGGAATATCAACCCCTTCTTTCAATACAATGACATGATCCTGTCTTCTTGATGGAGGGAAGCCTTGTGGTTCTTGAAAAATCTCTTGATACTCATCTAACACTCCTACAAGCCACTGAGGAAGCAATTTTTTATTCTCGAATTGTCCTTGCAAACTGTGATACTCTAATAAAAATCCTTGGCCATTATCTTGTAAAGCTTTTACCACAGATTTGAATGAAGTTACAGTTCTAGTAAGTGATGGTTCCCCTTTTAACAAATTGGTTCCATTGGCAGTAGGAACCTTAAGTGTTAAATCTTTGAAATTGGCCCTTATCTCGCCTAGACTTGCAAGCCATTCCATTCCGAATACTAAATCAACTCCTCTCAATTCAAAAAGGAAGAAATCTTGTTGAATCTCTAGTCCTTGTATCTAGAGAAACAGCTGGCAACATACCCCTCCACATTTAATCTTCCTCCCATCACCAACTTCTACTGTATATGAGCCTGTTTCAGTCACCAATAATCCTTGTTTTCTTACCAACTCAGAAGATACAAAGTTATGAGATGCCCCACAATCCACCAATACCACCACACTTTGTCCTGTTAACTTTCCCCATAGCTTGATGGATTTCTTGGAAGTCAATCCTGTTATGCAGTACATAGACAACTGCAATGCTTTAAATTCCAAGCCTTCCTCTTCCTGATTACACTCCTCATCATTTTCTTCATCATCTTCCTCTAATATTAATACTTGGAGCTGTTTATGGGCACAAACATGACCTGGACCAAACTTTTCATCACACCTAAAACACAACCCTTTTCTTAACTTCTCTTATATCTATACATCAGTTAATTTTCTGAATCCTCTTCCTCTAGAAGAACTAGTAGTTCTCAAATTATTAGAATTTCCACTAGAATGTTCTCCCCCTATTACTGATTGATTCTGATTTCGATTCCCAAATTCCCAAGTCACCGTCCTTGAATGACTATAATTCTTAGGATTTCCTCCTCCCTTATTCACCCAAGAACTTCCTTTACTCAGTAAAGTGTTTTTCTCATTGATTCTTTAGGCATAATCCATCAGATCTGGCAAATTCTCCACGCGATGGAGTTTCAACTCAACCCAAATAACCTCTTTGAGGCCATTAAGGAAAATTCCCTCCAAGTACTCTGGTTCAACACTTCTAAGGGGACCTGCGTACAATTCAAACTATTCTCGGTACTCCTCCACCATCCTTGTTTGTTTGAGACTCAACAACAGTTCATAAGGACTTTGTATCATAGACGGCTGAAACTTCGTCACCGCGGCAAATTGGAAATCATTCCATATAGGTTTTTTTGCACAAAATTCCCACCACTGATACCAAGTCAGGGCTTTTCCTTCCATTGCTACCATCACTGCTCGAAGTTGCTCTTCATCATTCATCCATTTCAATTAGAAATAGCCCTCCATGCGATTCGTCCAATCGTATGCATTATCTCCTTCAAAGACTAGAATCTCGAGTTTCCTCTCCGCTCATCGCGATGCTGGGAACTATCGTGATTGTCGATGCTATCTCCATTTCCAGAATGACTCCTTCTGATCGAATCATGATTATCGTTGCTCTTCGATAATTCCCTTACCGTCTCGACCAACTCGATCAATTGTCTTCTTGTCTCAACTCTCTCGAGTCGTTCCTCGTCAACCATTCTCTTTAGTTCTTGCAACTCTTCGCGCGCTGCGTTGAGTCCTTCATACCCACGCTCCAAAAATTCCAGCCTTGCTTCCATTCCTCTCATAGACCATGAATTCTCTTCCAAAATCGAAGAGCTTTGATACCAGTTGATAGAACTGGTAGGAATTAAGAACATATTCATTGAATTACTTCTGTTTTATTGATGAATCTCTGTGGGAAATGTTCCCAATCAGAGTTAGAATACAAGAATGGGAGAGAAAGATCGGAAAAAGATAAGAAAATCCTGTCAAGAATTCGAGAGCTTGACTCTCTCCCTAACCACCTTCTAACCAATTGACTTTCCCTCTCATTTCTATTTATAGTCATACTAACTAGCTATCCAGCTGTGCTAAGCCACATGTTGTTGGCATTGCTTTGGGATGCCTACGTACATAAGTCTGCCTAATTGGAGGCCTAGGCCTCTGGCTAACAATATATTATAAATAAGAAAGAAGCATTAAGACATATCCCGAGCATGGTAGCCATATTTGGGTGGATCATTCTAGAACCTTTTGCCATTCCTCCAACTCTGACCTGAGTCCCTCCAATCTGACCAATAATTGAACAATTATATGAACAAGATAATCTCTCTCTCTCTTTTGTCCCTATTTTTTAAATTAATAAGCAAATATGGACATGTGGGGATAGACGTGACATAATTGGTGAAGTTAATTCCCAAAACTCTAGAGTTAAGGTTTCTTTTTGTGGAATTAAAGGTTCACATAATTATGGAAAACAATCTACATATAAAGACTATTTTCTGTTGAAACACCCCTCTCTTTCTTTTTAGCTAGTATCAAGAAGCTACACAGGTCATAATAAAGTTGAAACATCCAATTATGGCTTGAAGAAATACAATGCATGATTACGTAGAAAATTTCAAAACAGTCAAGTTATTGATTTGTTTTAACATTAGTCAAATAAAACCCCACTTTTGGCATCCAAGTGAACTGAAAACATGGCAATATTTAATGATTTATCCACATTCCACAAGACTAAATCCATATGTGTGTGTGTGTATGCTGATAAACCAATTAAATATGTGCTGGTTACATGAACTTAAAACTAGTGAGCAAAGTAGGAACAAGTAATACCGAAGACTCAATTGCCACACTCTTGCTAACAAGATCTGTTGTGGTGATTGCCACTGCTGCAGAATTTGCCCTGTATGCAAGCAAAGATTTCGGGAAGAAAGGAACGAATGAAGGATTGAAAAGTAAACACAAGTGTTGGTCAAGGCTAAATACTTCTCAAAGAATTTTGAAACGAAAATGGTTAAAAGGATGGGAGGGAAAAAAATAAAAAAACTACATGAATAGAAAGGTTATTTAATAATCTACACAATATATTAACGTGTGGGTTTCTTAACATGATAGCACATTAATTATAAAAACTAAAAGTAAATCATAAAATACAGGAACTACCCTTCAACTGAAGATGAGAGTGAACTCACTAGTACAGGAAGTGAGTTTAAAAGTGCCCCTTGCAAATGAAATGAGAAGTATATAACATTAAAAGCAACAGACTTTATCAAATAGATAGTCAAACAAGCTTGTTGGAGAACTTTTCAAATGGTTTGTCCAGAGTTTTGTGAATGCATAGTTTGCAAAAATCAACATCACAAAGGACACAATCAGACAAAACATAACACCCAATGTTTTGTGGATCCAACTAGTACTTCTTCTGGCTTCATGTTTAGTAGCTGTAATTATGAACATTCACAGTAAACACTAAGCACAAACCCTTTCAACATGGAGCACTATAAGGAAGATCCGTTTAGCTCTCTGCAAGGATGCATATGTTAGCAAGGCTTTCCACACATTCGATCACATCATGATAGCCTACTTCTCCTTGGAGATATGAAATGCCTTAACCACTAAAATATTTATTAAATTTCACAAAAAGAAGCATACAACAAGGTTAAATGAACTAAGTTCAAAGCAAAACATTCATCAATCACTACAAGAAATTCGCGTTTTAGCGAGGGAATTCTGCGATGAAAAATTTGTCTCGCTAATTAGCGAGGGAATTACGAGGGATTAGAGAGGGATATTTTAGCCCTCGCTGAAATTGAAAAATAAATTTGAGGGGAAATTAGGCAGATAATAGCGAGGGAATTACGAGGAATATTTTTTCTCGTTAAATTTAGCGACGAAATGGCGAGGGAAATTTTTTCTCGCTAAACTTAGTGAGGGAATTATGAGGGATAATTTCCCTCGCTAAAAGCATAGTTAGAACTTAGTTAAATTAGTGAGGGAATTGCGAGGGATATTTTCCCTCGCTAAAATTAGCGAGAGAATTGCGAGGAAAAGTTCCCCTCGCTAAATTTTTACTTATTCCTCACCCTCCCGCTCACTCTCTGACCCTCACTTTCTTTTTCCCTCTCACTCTCTCTCGTGCTCTCCCTCTCCCTCTCAGTCTCTAGCCCTCTCCCTCTCTCTGCAGCAAAACCCCCACATAGCAGAGCCCTCTCACTTTCATATTCCCTCTTACTTGCTCTCTCCCTCTCACGCTCGTTGCCTCCTTCTTGACTTAACCCCCTCATGTTCTTGCTCTCCCTCTCAGTCGCACCTCGCGCGCAACCGCAGTCTCAGGTATGCTCTGCTCTCCCTTTTCTTCATCTTCTCTCTGTAATCTGTACATCAATTCGCATATTGGGGTTGATGAGTAAGTTACTTAACAAGGCTGAGAGAATTTGTCTTGCAAAATCAATTGTCGCTTCTCTTCCTGTTCACCAGATGCAATGTTTATGGGTTCCCCAGGGTGTTCGTAATCAAATTGATCAAATTACTCGTAATTTTATTTGGGGTAATAAAGGTAGCTCCCGTAATTTGAGTTTCGTGAACTAGAATACATTAACTAGTCCTAAAAAACATGGAGGTTTGGGTATTCGGAAGGCTAGAAATACCAACTTAGCTTTGCTTGGGAAACTTGTTTGGAAGATGTTGCATGAGAAAGATAAGTTCTGGGTTCAATTACTTTCCCACAAATACCTTAAGGACGAGTCTATCTTGGACATGCAAAGTCATGAGAAGCACTTCACTTTCTTTCTCATGATTTTACCTTGTGGCTGTTTTTGTATTTGAAGGACGACAATAAAACTTCGTTTCTGGCTGTGTTAAGATGTTACTTCACCTTCCATTTGTTATTATTGTTCCTTCACCTTTAACTTGCTTTACCCAATGTCCACCATCGTTGCATCTACTAATGGGTTATCTGATAGAGGCCGGCCGGAACAAAACCTTAGCTATTAGTCTATAACTATTACTTGGTTCTATGATTTATTTCAATTTTGTACACTTGCGCATCAACTGTTTGATCAAAGTTGCCAATGAATAATTTCAACTTTTGTCTTTATTGATTTTTTCAATAAGAACATTGTTTATTTTTATTTTTAATGTTTTAGTTCCTGCCTCTGCATTTTATTTTGGGTTTCACTTGGATCTGAATAACTTGGACACAATACTTGCAATGTTGATGCTAAGGAACCAAAAGTTTGTGTGTTCTATTTTGTTGGGTTTTAGATTCATATTTAGCAATTTTTTTGGGTTGTTACAACATGCTCTTAACAAATCTTCATGGGTTTGAACCACTCCTCATTCCATTTTTTGGGTTGTTAACTTAAGACTATTTTTGAATATGTAGTTAGATGTAGGCCAAGATATGCATTACCTATCTATCTATTATTTCATATGAATCTATGTACTAACCTGTTATTTGAGTGAAATTTGTGTCTTGAACTGTGGCTTAACAAGTGAATTTTAGAACTTATCTTATATTCTTATATTTTAGAGAAAGAGAAAACAGTTACATATTTAAACCATTGAGTTTACTTGTAAATTCTTGTAACTTTATCACAAAGACGGTCATATAATGCACAAAGGGGAACAACGAAAATATTGTAAGACACGAGTGGCTATATATGCCTATAACAAAATGAGATGAAATAATATTTGATTTTGATTCGGTGGCACTGGCAAGAAGGAAGAAGCACGTAGCAGTCAACAAAAAGGAGACATAGGTTGGTATTAAGGAGTAAAAGAATTTGCTGGGAAGAGAGACGTTATAGAGTAAAAGAGAGCAAGATGTGATTGTGATAATAATATATATATATATATATATATATATATATATGAGTGGAATAAGATATAAGAGATACATGAGTATTTGTGATATAAGATTCTGCTACAAGATATATATATATATATATATATGACAATGATATATATGAGTGGAATAGGCTTGCATTTCGCCCAAACCAAACCCCCTGCTTTTGTCTATATTATATCTTCTCCAATTTGCTAAATCTGAATTACAGAGAGATTCACGGTCTTGTTGAGACTTGGTCAGCATTGTCTATGGCGCATCACTGTCTCTTACCCATTTTCTAAAACTACCTATTTTCAGGATTACGAATTATATTACCGCCTCTTCTATAAGTACTCTCTCTTTCCTTCTCCTTGCTTCCCTTCGGTTTCAAGAGGTAAATATTTACGTTCATGTCTTTTTTCTTTTTTTTTCTTCCCTTCGTTTTGTTTTTTCAATACTTAATGGAGAATCTTAGCAGGGAAAAATAACCTATGTGAAGATAAAAATTTCTTAGGGTGTTGTGAGGTCTCATGTAAATATAAGTAGAGTAGGCACTTGTCTACCACAAGCAATCGAAGAATGAATCAGATGATGAGGATGAAAGCCAATGTAAACAAGAAATCACACAAGCTCCCAATAATAATAATAATAATAATAATAACAATGCAAGCACAATAACTTGTTCCAATGACAGAATTATTGACCCCAAGAGGGTCAAAGGGTAATCAAACATTCATGTCACACTCTATGCTTTTCGTGGTAAAATTGCATTGGTCCATGACATAATTTGCATAACCACCACAAGTTTCATTTCTAAAAGCAAATGGATAATGTCTTAATAATTACAACTTTTTCAATATTATTAATGTGTGATTAATTAGTGTTTATGAATTATTCTTCTCGATAACATGTTCTTCATAATATATCACAAATCTTTTGATATTTATCTTTTTTTGGTCTTGGTTTATGGTTTGCTTTATTTGATTTTGCTGCAAGTGAAACATTATTTTCAAGATGAATAAGCATTATTTTTAGTAAACTCTTATACATGAATTAATCAAGATGTGCATCTAGTACACCTAGTAAATCTCATAGATAATCTTAATATGTTCGTAGTTCCTTGAGCCACTCAGACAGAGTTACTGTGCAGGCAAAGGGGCTTAATGCTATGATTTTTGTTCTCTTATTTATGTTTAGATTTGAGTTCCTTGTTGAAATGCTCTTATTTAGATCATAACTTTGAACCTGATTTGAAAGAGGTGGATATGTAAAATGTTATTTGATTGTATGCTATGGGTGTAGGTTCTTGTTGCCTTTCTTGTTCTTTCTGCTATCTAAGCTTGGTAAAGGCATTTTTATTGCAAGTGCAACATTTGTTCCTGAGTCTTGATTCATCTGGAGTCTTCTTGAGTGAAGGTTACTTTCATCCTTATTCATTGCATTGCTTCATAAGTTAATTATAAAAACACATGTATACCTTTATGTTGCAATCAAGAGATGCACTGTGAAGGTGTTTGTGTCTTTAGGATTATATGTCACTTGCATGACATAATGAGAATATCTCGCAAAATTTATTGAGAGAGTAAAGTATTTACCACAAAACTTGCCTATCTAACTCAACGTTAACTATTGAAGGAGTTACTAGTATTTCTAAGATTCAAACCATCCCAAAATACCTCCAAAACTTGCCTAAAAAGGCTGATTTTCAAGATTGCGCCAAATATGCATTTTAACTCATAAAATTCTAAAATTTTATAGGAAGATAGATCTCTCTTATATCTTTCTGATAGCGCAAACCTCACCTCATTTGGATAAGCGTATCTAAAGTTATGCGACATTGTACAGAAGCAAAAATAGGGAATTCACTAATTTACCCATTTCTGCCCTGACTTTAAACTGAAACTGGGAACAAAATACACCCAGGAAAATTATGAAATTTTTCAGCCAAGAAGCCTTACATGTTAGCTTTAAAATGCCTCTGATTTCATGGGAAACGGACACCGGAGCAGGAAGTTATGCAATCTGGTTTACTGGCTGCCAGAATGCATTTTCTGTAGAATCTGCATTGGATTCAAACCGAAACTGGTACTGTTTGGCTTGGTGTAAAATTCTGAAATTATTACCACACGTAGTCCTATGTCTTAGATTTAAAATGACACAAAAATCATGTCATTCCGATGTCTGTAACTCAAGTTATGCGACAAACATCATCAGCTGTCAGGATAACTCATTTTTCTGGTTTAAGGGAGTCATAATCACTGGTTTTCTGCATAATATTGTATAAAACAGCTAAAAATCACAATCCCAAACCTCCCCAAAGGTTTTTCACCTCTAAGCATAATTATCTCTCTAACCGATTAGAACTCTTCAATAATTAGTTAAAATCCCTAATAATCTGTTTTCTAAAGATGCCTAACTCTAAGTTCGACCTGTAGGGAACCAACTCTAGGTTCGGCCTCACTTGCTTGAGGGAACCAACTGAATAGGCTCAACCTCACTTACTAGAGAGAACCAACTCACTAGGCTCAACCTCACTTACTTGAGAGAACCAACTCACTAGGCTCAACCTCACTTGCTTGAGGGAACCAATTCACTCTTTCTACTACCCCATTTCAACTCAACTTATTGAGAGAGTAAAGTATTTACCACAAAACTTACCTATCTAACTCAACTTTAATTATTGAAGGAGTTACTAGTATTTCTAGGATTCAAACCATCCCAAAATACCTCCAAAATTTGCCTAAAAAGACTGATTTTCAAGATTGCGCCATATATGCATCTTAACTCATAAAATTCTGAAATTTTATGAGAAGATAGATCTCTCTTATATCTTTCCAATTTCGTAAACCTCACCTCATTTGGATAAGCGTATCTAAAGTTATGCGACATTGTACAGAAGCAAAAATAGGGAATTCACTGGTTTACCCATTTCTGCCTTGACTTTAAACTGAAACTGGGAACAAAATACACCCAGGAAAATTATGAAATTTTGCAGCCAAGAAGTCTTACATGTGAGCTTTAAAATGCCTCTAGTTTCATGGGAAACAGACACCGGAGCAGGAAGTTATGCAATCTAGTTTACTGGCTGCCAGAATGATTTTCTGCAGAATCTGCATTGGATTCAAACCAAAATTGGTACTATTTGGATCAGTGTAAAATTCTAAAATTTTTACCACACGTAGTCCTATGTATTAGCTTCAAAATGACACAAAAATCATGTCATTCCGATGTCTGTAGCTCAAGTTATGTAACAAACATCATCAACTGTCAGGATAGCTCGTTTTTTTGGTTTAAGGGAGTCATAATCACTGGTTTTCTGCATAATGTTGCATAAAACAACTGAAATCACATTCCCAAACCTCCCCAAAGGTTTTCCACTTCTAAGCATAATTATCTCTCTAACCGATTAGAGCTCTTCAATAATCAGTTAAAGTCCCTAATAATCTATTTTCTAAAGATGCCTAACTCTAGGTTCGACTTGTAGAGAACCAACTCTAGGTTCGGCCTCACTTGGTTGAGGGAACCAACTCAATAGGCTCAACCTCACTTACTAGAGAGAACCAACTCACTAAGCTCAACCTCACTTACTTGACAGAACCAACTTACTAGGCTCAACCTCACTTGCTTGAGGGAACCAATTCACTCTTGCTACTACCCCATTTCAGCTCAACTTATTGAGAGAGTAAAGTATTTACCGCAAAACTTGCCTATCTAACTCAACTTTAATTATTAAAGGAGTTACTACTATTTTTAAGATTCAAACCATCCTAAAATACCTCTAAAACTTGTCTAAAAAGGTTAATTTTCAAGATTACGCCAAATATGCATCTTAACTCATAAAATTCTGAAATTTTATGGGAAGATAGATCTCTCTTATATCTTTCCAATTCCGTAAACTTCACCTTATTTGGATAAGCGTATCTAAAGTTATGCGACATTGTACAGAAGTAAAAATAGGGAATTCACTGGTTTACCCATTTCTGCCTTGACTTTAAACTGAAACTGGGAGCAAAATACACCCAGGAAAATTATGAAATTTTGCAGGCAAGAAGCCTTACATGTTAGCTTTAAAATTCCTCTAGTTTCATGGGAAACAGACACCGGATCAGGAAGTTATGCAATCTAGTTTACTGGCTGTCAGAATGCATTTTCTGCAGAATCTGCGTTGGATTCAAACCGAAACTGGTACTTTTTGGCTTAGTGTAAAATTCTAAAATTTTTACCACACGTATCCCTATGTCGTAGCTTTAAAATGACACAAAAATCATGTCATTCCGATGTCTGTAACTCAAGTTATGCGACAAACATCACAGGTTATTCGGGTGCTGTTCTGATTCTACAAATTCGAGTATTGCATAATCTTGGTTTCTAACCAAGTTTTAATCCTCAAATCATGGATTCTAACTGTTTTCCAACCCTAATAATGGTCTCTAATCATGTTAGGATCATTCGTTCACTAATTCAACTCATCAATGATGGATTTAAACTCAAACTTCCAACTAAAACCCTACTTTTTTTCAACTAACCATTAAAAAGGAAACTATGGATTGTAAGGGCTCCAATCCATCAACTAACTAGTGTCTAACTCATTAAACTTAGATTATGATCAAAGTCAATGAATCACAACCTAATTCTTATTTTTCTCCAATCCATTTCCAAGATTCTCTATTATGAACCAAAATGGTTGGTTTGAGCTATAAATGACTATCTAATACTTATTAGACTAAAATTATCCTAACTTAATTCTTGGACGCAAGAATCAAGTTAAGAGCTAGGATTTTGCTCTCCAAATCCAGTTTTTCATTGCAAATCTCTAACCCCAATTCAAAAGAACAAAGAGAGAAAAAGAATAGAAATCTCCTACCTTTAGGTGATGACCAACCTTTGAGCCTTGCTCTTCTTCTTTTCCTCTTCCCTTCCTTTCTTCTCCTTTCTCTCTTTCTCCCCTTCGTTTCTATGTTTCTGTTCTATTCTATTCTTTTCTTTTATTTTTTACTAGGGGTCGTGGGTTAAGGGGAAAATCGGAACTTAAGTTCCAGTGTTAGAACTTTTATATGCTAAGAACACTTGAATTATACTAATTCAAGTTTTTCAACTTCCCAACAACTATAAAATAAATACTAGAATTCATTTAAATTACTGGTTCACTTTTATTCTTATTTTTCATATCTGCTACTAGTCAATCGGTATTAAAATACACAACCAGTATACTTAAAAATACCAAACTGACTCCGATTCTTCTCAAATTTTAACTGTATCTTACTTAACTCATTTGTGACCTAAAATCAATTTCTCTATACTTGTTTCTCTCAACTTAGCCTTTAAAGCTATTTCCTAAGTCATTTTAAGCTACTTTTCAACTTCTGTGTTACAACTAAGTGCCTAAACTAATTTAGTTTGTCACAAAACTGAATTGACATGTTAAGCAAGTATTAGAATACCTTTGTAACCCACTTACAAGCCTAACATGATACTAAGGGTGTTACACATTGCTTCATCACATTCAGAACAACTTGGTTTATTTCTTCATCAAGCGACTGAAATTCACGAATCAGAATGATCATGACTTCCTTAGTATAGCAACTTGTGTATAGGGCTTCCAATTCTTTACACACTGCTTCACCTTCTCAATCTGTTGCACAATCTTAATCCTAGTGTGCCGAGCTTGCCATGATTTCTTACTCTTACAAACAACCTTCAAGAAGGGTAAGAGTGCAAGTATACCAAGAGCAGAGGCAACAACACTGAAAGCTCTAGCAGTAGTGTTCCTAACATATTTATCAATGTTGTCTATGTCAGGCCGCATAGCAGCAATCATTGTGACTAGTGAAAACTTAGATTTTATTTATGCTTTTCTCTCCTATGAGGTACATTTAGGACTATCTAAATATGACGTCAAATCTTGGATGTTGAAAATAAAAAGTTATGAATTTCTAACGAATTATGTGTTAAGAATATTGGTTTGATTTAACTTTTGATTGTGCTTTAACATATGCTTAAAGTTTTATTTTCTTATTCGAGTGAAGATTTGAGCAAAACCTTAGTTTCCCGTTTAAGATTCAATATGAATGAGCACACATACTTATTGTTCGTACTGCTCATTGTATTGAATCTTGAATTGTCCAAGTGGGACAATTTGGTAAGAAATTTTTTCTTCACTTGGTTAATAGTTATTATTTAAATATCATTTCTTATACTTGTTGAAATTTCGGTCTGCTATATTTCCTTTTGTTCTCTGGGTGTACACTTAAACGTGGTAGATCTCACTGTGTTATAGTCATGCACTTGGAGACTAATGGAAAATGCTGCCGAAATTTCGTCAAGTATAAAATATGAGATTTAAGGAATAACTATTAACCAAGTGCTGAAAAAGTTTCTTATCGAATGGGATAGGGTCATACCATGTTAAGAAGGATCGGTTGATATAAGGATTTGTATTAATGTGCTAAACCAATTTCAGCAATCATGAGACCCGATCAAAGTTGGATGTTACGAAGAAATGATCCTACCGGCTATGTAAGTGAAGAATTCAAGGATGGGGTTGATGATTTCATTAGGGTTGCTCAAGGAGACCCGACAGTTAGTGATACATTAAATCGCATCCTTTGTCCATGTGCTAGATGTAAGAATCGTGCTTGGAGGGAGGTATTTGGGGAAGAACAACATCTGTATAAGTACGGATTTGTGGACGGTTATGTAAATTGGACCATTCATGGTGAGGATATATGGGGAGATAGCGGCTCAACATCCATTGTCCATGATGATGAAGTGGAGCCTAGGAATCCATACGTGGATATGGTTATGGATGCCGCAGGTGATAGACTAAATGCAGAGGCTTAAGATTTAGAAGAGGATCCAAATGCGTCAGCTGCGAAGTTTTATGACTTGCTAAGAGAAGCTGACGAACCTTTATGGGATGGTTGCCATAAGCACACAAAATTGTCAGCTGTAACTCAACTTTTGAACTTGAAGTCAGAGTTTAACATAAGTGAGAGTTGTTATGATAGAATGATTGTCATCATTAAGAGCATGCTTCCAGAACCTGAAAGGATACCCGAAAACTTCTACAAATCGAAGAAAATGGTTCGTGAGTTAGGCTTAGGATATGAGTAGATAGATGCGTGTCTTAATCAATGCATGTTGTATTACAAAGAATACAATGACAAGAGACTCTACTCAGTTTGCTTAGTATGTGGACGCCCACGATTCAAACCGAAGGCGAGACGTTCATTGAATGAGAAGGATGTGCCGCACTCAGTGTTGTGATATTTTTTCATTATGCCAAGACTCCAACGTCTGTTTATGTCCAAAAACACTGCACAGTATATGACTTGGCATGCGGATGGAGTGCATCAAGATGAATCAGTGATCAGGCATCCAGCTTATGCTGAGGCTTGGAAACAATTTAACGCTACCCATCCTACATTTGCCCTAGACGCTCGAAA
Source organism: Ormosia semicastrata (assembly GCA_029884595.1). Classification (NCBI taxonomy): domain Eukaryota; kingdom Viridiplantae; phylum Streptophyta; class Magnoliopsida; order Fabales; family Fabaceae; genus Ormosia; species Ormosia semicastrata. Next base: position 5,398,750 of record JAQQTO010000036.1, on the reverse strand, counting down.
TGTTAGGGTTAGCCTGTGTACGGACAGTTTTAATCCATTCAGCGGTTCAGCCACACCATATTCATGTTGGCCTATTTTTGTCACACCGTACAATCTACCTCCAAGTATGTGTATGAGAAGGGAATACATATTTCTCACTCTTGTGATTCCTGGACCAAAGTCACTTGGTAAACGTTTAGATGTGTATCTTAGACCCCTAATTGATGATCTGAAGATATTGTGGGATGATGGGGTGCAAACTTATGATGCATGGAAGAAGCAAAATTTTGATATGAAAGCGGCTTTGTTGTGGACAATAAGTGACTTTCCAGCCTATGGAATGCTGTCTGGGTGGAGCACTCATGGAAAACTTTCTTGTCCGCTTTATATGAATCACAGTAAGTCATTTGTGTTGAAGCACGGTAGGAAATGTTATTGGTTTGATTGTCATCGCCAATTTTTGCCCTTTGATCATCCATTTCGCCGCGATCGAAACTATTTTAAGAGATCAACAGTGGAAAGATCGAATCTACCACAACGGCTGAGTGGGATAGATGTCTTGAATAGAGTGACTCAACTTAAGGAAATCATTTTTGGCTTAAATTCAGGTAAACAAAAACAAGATGGCTTTGGTATACACCACAATTGGGTGAAGAAGAGCATATTCTAGGAATTGCCTTATTGGTCGACTAATCTAATACGATATAATTTAGATGTTATGCATGTCGAGAAGAACATGTTTGATAATATCTTCAACACTGTCATGGACATAAAGGGCAAGACAAAAGATAATGTAAATGCAAGAGAAGATTTGAAGATAATATGCAAACGTCCTACCTTGGAGCTAATAGTTGACAATGGCAAGTGTAAAGAACCAAAGATGACGTATATCTTGGATGCCAATAAAAGAAGGATGGTGTGTGACTGGATAAAACAGTTGAAATTTCCTGATGGGTATGCGTCGAATATCGCACGTTGCATCAATGTAGACGGCGGGAAGATATATGGAATGAAAAGTCATGATTGTCATATTTTTATGCAAAGGTTAATTCTTCTAGCATTTCGTGATATCTTGCCAAAACCTATATGGGGACTGTTAACAGAACTAAGCTTGTTCTTTAAAGAAGTTTGTGCAACTGAAATTCGTGCTTTCACCATTGAGAATGCAGAGCTTTCTATCATTGAAATAATTTGCAAGCAAGAGAAGATATTCCCTCCAGCATTCTTTAACGTGATGGAACATCTAGTCGTGCATCTCCCTTATGAAGCTAAGGTTGGAGGACCAGTGCATTACAGGTGGATGTACCCCTTTGAGAGGTGTATGCTGTACTTGAAAAGAAAGGTCTGAAATAAGGCGAAAGTCGAAGGATCTATTTGTGAAGCGTATATTTTAGAAGAAATTTCTAATTTTGCTTCTATGTATTTTGATCCCCACCTACAGACTAGGCGCACTCAAGTTCCTCAGAATGATGACGGTGGGGAAGATACAATTAATGAACGGTTGTCTATTTTTAAACATTCATGTCGTCCTGTCGGGAGAGATCAAAATAGATTCTTGACGGATGTGGAACTTCAGATTGCTGAGACATATGTGCTTGTAAATTATGAAGAAGTAGAACTTTATATCTAGTAAGTTTACTCTCTATCTAATGAATTTGTTATTAATGTGCTAAATTTATACTAAATATTAATTATTGTATTGATTAGACAATTCGAGGATTCATTAAGGATACAGATCCCAATATAACTGATGATCAAATATTGGAAGCTTGAGATAAGGACTTCAGTAGGTGGCTAAAACATCTAGTGAGTCCTTTTATCCATAATAGTGATCTATCATATTAAATTCAATGTGTATTATGCTAGCTGTTACAACTATCTACCGTCTATGCAATGATACAGGTTAATATAGGCCAAGTCGAGGATCAAATGATACGAGAGATAAGTTACGGTCCATCCAAGTCCGTGACTTCTTACTGTGGCTTAATAGTTAATGGGTATAGATTTCATACCAAGGTGTACGGATAAAATAAAGCTACCATGAATAATGGCATATGTGTTAGAGGTAGTATATATGGTGAGAATGACTTCGACTATTATGGCATAATTGAAGATATATTAGAATTGTCATATGTAGGAAATCAGAACAAAGTATTTCTTTTACAATGTCATTGGTTTGACCCGATAAATGGAGTCAATGTTGATGAGAGATATGGGTTAGTTGACATCAAGCATAAATCAAGACTTCACTCAAATGAGCCATTCGTCTTAGCCAAACAAGCACAACAAGTGTACTATACAAGATACCCACAAAGCGGGAATAGAGCTAATGATGAATGGTCAGCAGCTTGCAAGGTCAGAGCAAAACTCTTCGTGGCTGAGACATTGAATGACGAAGGTGATGAATTGAATGACTTAGCGCACATTATCGATTATTACCAAGATGATGGATCCCTTGGAACACACAATCCTGTGATAGATGATGAAGCAGTCTCCTTGTTTGATGCACATGCTCAAATGGAAGAAGTTAACATACGTGATATACATTATCCAATGGATGATCTGGTTGATGATGAGTTCATTGATGACAACGAAAATAATGAAATTAATGAATTCTCAGATGAAGATGAGGAATCTTTTGCTTCAGACTCAAGTAGTTAAAATTAAAGCTTGTTCGATAAATTTCGTTAATGGTATTTACACTGGATTATCATTATTATATTTTGAGGTTTTTATTGACATATAGTTGCTTAAATGGAGTCATGTTACATTATGTTTCCTTGTGCAGATATCCATCATGACCATTCGAGGTAGAGGTGCTGGACGTAGTCGTGGGAGAGGCCGTAATGTTGCATCTACCTATAATTCTCCACCAGTACAGACATTCTCAGCCCTCTCCAGGTATACCTATAGGATAATCTTTTTAATTATTATTAACTCGTAGTTTATATAAATATAATATATATGTATTTTTTTATGTATAATTATATTAGGTGCAACTTCAGCTACTGGCCCATCGACCAGTGTAGGCCTACCAGCGTCTAGTCCATTGACCATTGGAGGCGAATCAGCTTCTGTCCCACCCCTTACTGACCTAGCGATTTCTATGCCACCCCCTACTGACCCACCCACTAGCGGCCCGAATGTGGTGCTTTCATGTGGAGAATCCAATGTAGAAACAGATAGTAGGGAACTTATATATGTGGCGCCTATCCCTGAACTGTAAGTACTAGTGACATATCATCTTCTATTACATGTATTTTCTTTCAGATAACTCTCTCATTATCTTATTGTACTTACAGGAGGAGGTTTCTACCGTCGAGGGTGACACGTGACATTATGTACAATGTCATGACACGGATGCCTGTTCCGGCTAGTACGTGGCAAGGTTATCCAGCTAAGATAAAGGAAATACTATTTATCGACTTCATAGTAAGTAATTGTGTTTATAGAATTATATATTATATGTTTATTGAAAAATAAATATACATACATATCCTTTGTGTAGGCTAAGCATCGGTTCACATCTGATGCTGATCGCGACATGGCGAGAACTGTCTGGGAACGGGCTATCTTGGACCGTTATCCAGACCATTTGAACAAAGCATGAGATAAGGCCTTTGAAAGGGCAAATTCAAACAACTTGGCTGATATTAAGGGCCACGGGCCCAGAGGAATGAGGACGGAAGTGTGGGATGACCTGGTCGACATTTGACTAACAGATAAATGGATGACGAGGTCTGCAGCTTCCCGAAGGAACAGGGTAGCTATGCCTAATGCCTTGAAGCATACAGGCGGGTCGATAAGCTTTGGTCAACACAAGAGCAAGATGGTAATATAACTTCCGCATTTAAAGTTTTAATGATAAGCATTTGTATATGCACATGTTGTAATTACTTGAGTTATTTACCAATCTTGAGTATGACATAGTATTTTAGAGGGATTGCCTTACTTTTGATATGTGTTTCTTATATAATATTCTTCCATATGGGATTACAGGAGGCAGAGTTAAAGCATCAGGTTTCTTACAGAGATCTGTATGCAAAAGTTCATAAGAAGAAAGACGGAAGCTATGTTTCTGAGCGCTCGAGGAATTTTATTGTAAGTGTCTTGTTCCTATTCAAAAGTCATATATATTTTAGGTTGTTTATTTTTTTGTTAATATTTTTCTTGTTTTGTTATTTTTAGGAGTCATGTGACACCGCAATGACAGAAAAATATGGAGAAAACTCTTTTTCTCACCCTATGGTTGACCCAGAGGTCTGGTTGGATGCGATGGGTCCCAACAAGAAGGGACGTGTGCATGGCATAGGTAACAGCTTGCACATTGGTAATAACACCAGGCCAGCTTCATCCTCCTCGGTTGCGGGTCCTTCCCACTCTAAACTGTTGACACAAGACATATCTGAAGCTGTAAACATAGCAGTGGCAGCAGCGATGGCTTCGTTTGTCCAGAGTCAACTTGTCCCTATGTTGGCGCCCTTCCAATTGTTCCTATCTACGATCGGATCAACAAATGTTGCTCCACAACCACCATCGCAAGATTTAGGCAGGGAGGGTCAAGAGGAAGACGAAGACGAAGACGAAGATAACTTAGACTGATTGTCATTTTTTTTTCTTATTGTCAAATTTGTATAACTTTCAACTATATTGATTGATTATTTGTATAATAACTTTTAACTATTTATTGGATTATTTTGTACAAGTTTTTTGTTGTAGCATTTTACAATTATTGGATTGTTGTTGGATTTACATTTCTTGGATTTACGTTTCTTTGGATTGTGGTTTGATATACGGGTTTTGGGAAAGTTATATATACTGAGATAAGTTATTAAAAAAACTACCTCAACAACAGGGATTAGCGAGGATCAATGGATTTAAATATTGTAAATAGCGAGGGATTAGCGACCACATAGCGAGGAAAATATTAGCGAGGGATTATCGAGGACATAACAACGGATAATTTAGCGAGGGATTAGCGAGGAAATAGCGACGGATAAGTTAGCGAGGCATTTAGCGAGGAAATAGCGACTGAATAATACAAGCCATTAGTGACTGATTAGGGAGGGAAGTTAGGGAGGGAGTAGCGAGGGAATAGAGAGGGAATTATAGAGAGGGAATAACGAGGGAAATTGACAAAATTAGAAAATAATTCAGCGATGGAATAGCGAGGGAAATTCCCTCGCCATTTTGCGAGGGAATATTAGCGAGGGATTAGACAGGAATTCGCGAGGGACCTAAATTTTCTAGAGATGGATTAGAGAGGGAATACTTTCCCTCGCTGTTTTCCTAATTTCTTGTAGTGAATGACCTAAAGTAACTAGAGTGAAGCTACATTTCAGTAGACTATACCATTGAATATTACCCATAAGTACATGAAACAGAAATAGTGTTGGTAGCCCTACCGTAGCTGCATTTGCTTGACCTGCATTAATTAACACATCACGCGCCTGACAAGTTGTAAATTGATTTGTTAGCAAGCAATCAGGCAAGCAAGAAAGATTGATTATCAGAAGTGTACTAATGCAAACATGTTATGCTGTTGGAATCTTAGCTAATGGGTGAGAATGAGAAAACATCCATGTCCTGATACAATAAATGGATGTTGACAAGGTTAGTGGTAGCATATGTTGTGTAATGCATTCAGTACAACAAGCCCAATTCTATCTTAACTGGAAAGTCTCTTTTATCGTTTTTGAAATGTCTAGTGTCCTTTTGTAGTCTAACACTAGTGCAGCAGCAACCACATTTGTTGTGAATGACCCTAAAAGAAATTTGACCACATAAAGTGTGTGCCTGATGTCAAAATCGGCAAGTGCACCGAATCGCAAAAAGTAATAAAGTAGTGAAAAGAGAATCGTCCCACGAGGATTATATTACCAATTACCGTATTCATTAAATTAACACTATTTAAGCCAATCAAAAGATAGAAGTTGGAAAAAGTTAAAATAAAGATAATTAAAAGAAAGTAATTAAAACTAAACAAAGTAAAATCAAGCAATTTAACAAGAGATGAAATCAAGAATAAGAAAGTGTTAGGGTTCAGACTTCACTTGAACTCTTTCAAATGCACTTCTAAATATTAGTTTAAAACATGTTCTATTTCAATGATTCATGGTCAATTCCCAACATTAATTAATACCCAATCCCTTGGTATATTAATCCTCTTACGCTGATTGAAATTAACTAATCCCTTAGTCTAACTCTAATTAGAAAGGCATTATCAAGCACGAGGAAATTAAAAGAAAGACCACATAACCCACAACGTCTATCCCTAGCGATTGCAGAAATTATGGTGTTTATCACAAGTTCTAGGTTCATGCAAATTTTTTCAAATCATACATAAACCAAAATTATCATTCCCAAATTGATCAGGTTTAGAAAAGCATTAAGAACAGAGATAAACACGTAAATCATGAGATAATAACATGCATTAAACCCATAAAAGAAATTACATCATCAAAGTATCAAGATCCATCGTCCCCCTAACAAGGGGAAGTTAGTTACACATAGGGAAAGAACAAAACAAAGAATAGAAGATGACAAACTCCATTGATAATTAGTGGAAAGATTGAAGAGAATCCCTAATCTTTAAGTCTTGATGCGCCCACACCAAATTAGGATTTGAGTTGTCTTGACGGCTGCTGCAGAATGTCTTGAAATTTGGTGTAACTTCCTATTTATAATAAAAACCTCGTACAGTTACGCACCTAGCGCCTGAGCGCTAGTCTCCAAGCGCCTGAGTGCTAACTCACTAAAGTCCAGTTCTTCACAATGTACGCGCATAAGCGCTAACTGTACAGCGCCTGAGCGCTGAAATGCTAGCAACATTCCTCCTAATCTGCCATTTGCACGCTTGAGCGCTGAAATCCTAAAGCTTGGGCGCTGCGCTTGCAGAGAAAACTCTTTCTTGCTACCTTACCAGTGCTTGAGCGCTGGTTCTTGAACGCTTAAGCGTTGAGAGACCAGAGAACTTATTCAACAGCTCTTTCATGCAAGAAATCCATTCTTCTTCCCAGCGAAAACCTATCAAAAGCAAAAGAAAACACAAAGAATGAAAAACAACTCTTTAAATTAAAAACATGAAAAACATAAGGACAAAACTCAATTAAACAGATTAAAAGAAAATGAAAAACTTAGAAATTGAACCGTAAAAACATGACTTTTTAAAGGTTCATCACTCCCCAACTTAAGATTTTACTTGTCCTCAAGTAAAAGGAAGAAGAAACAAAAATAAAAAGAAAGAAAATCTTTTTGGTGGCCGACAACTATATACATCCCCCTACAAAGGCTTCGAACTCAGGGAGGCACTTAAGCCGACTAAACAAACAAATCAAAACATGATATTACCAGATAATGAACATCATAGAAAACCTCAGAAACTATTCCAAAACCTCAGTTCAAGGAATCACACATGCAGAATCCAATTATCACATTGCTCTCACATGCATCTTTCATAGAATAAATGACTTCCCATAAGCATGAATGAAAGACCAACTCACAGAGGCGTTCAAACCCGGATAGGTTTATAAAAATGCAAGTGTACATCAAAAATGCATCCGTAGGGTTGTTTTTCATCTCCCTCTCCACTAATATAAACAACACAAAAACAAGGATCATAAGGGTCTTTATAGACTTGTAATGATAGGCCAGGGGTATGGTTTACGAAAGAAAAGGATAGGAGAAATAAAACAACAATTGAAATACATAATCATGCATATTCCACAATCCAAGCCTCAAAATATTAGACAAGAGCACAACGGAGCATAAAAATCAACACTCTAATCATCATCATTTCATTTCATATTTTTTTTTTCAACAACCTCCTGCACCCTCAAACTTATTTCTTGCAAAACTTGGGGTGAACTTTATCTCTTTCTCTTCTTTTTTTTAACTCCTCAATTAACTCATACACATAATGATGAAGGCTTGAACAGTAGAAAACACAAGACATGCATTCAACAAAGGGTAAGAAAAAGGAAACCTTTTTTTTTTAACATGTGTATGGGAAGAAAAATGTGGGTAAAAGAGAATAAAAATAAGGTCAAAAATATGTGTGGCTGCAAAAAGGGACCTAGAGATACACTGTATTAACAGGTTAGCTTGAAAGGCTCAAATGGTCCAAAGAATGCCCTAATCATTTCCTTGATCATGCATCATTTATGATTTCACCTCAAGAGAGAATCAAACAACTTCTAGATGCAAATCATCCACACACAAGCAATCCGATAAACTTTCTCTAAGTTTGTCATGCAATCATATATCCAAGGTCTTTTCAATCATACAAATGGGAAGTACAATCATGCACAATCAAAGCAATAGAGATCAATCTAATTTTTGGATTCCCATATGACATCCTGGAAAAGAAATCAAGAACCAGTTCAACCAATCATAGGATTCTCAATTCAAAACACTATATTATTCAACCAAAATACTTAATCAAAACAACAAAATACCCTCCCCCAAACTTAAACAATCCAGTGCCCTCACTGTTCAGATCACAAACTAATGCAATAAACAAGCAGGAACATAAAGGCAAAAAAAAAAAAATAAATAAATAAATAAAAAATAAAAATAAAAATAAAAGAGAGGGTAAAGAAAAGCTCATTGTGGCAGCAGGAAATCAATCTAGCGCTTCCTCATCATCATCCTCCTCCTCATCCGCCTCACTGAAGTTGATATTTGCCATGATCTCCTCATCAGTCATAGGACCAAGAGGAGCAGTGTCAATGTCCAGGCGCTCTGCTATGCGACGCAACAACTGAAGAGAATAGTTGAATTTCCTCTGATTTTGACGCTGCACTCGCTCTAATCTATCCATCCTTTGTGCCAAGGTGAGCGCTGTACGAGGTGGCCTGACCGCTGGGCTCAGAGGAGCAGGAACTTCAGGAGCTGGAATTGCTCGATCCTCCTCAAAATACCTCTCAATAACCGCTGCTGTAATAGAAGGAGTTGGCTGAATTAATTGATCACCCGAAATATGGACACCCTTCTCAGAACATAGGTGGGAAATGAGCAAAGGATAAGGTAAGCTCCCAGAAGTGTCTTGAGCTGCCATTCGCATGTTGAAGGCAATGACCCGACCAATATCAACAACACTATCAGAGACAATGGCGAAGACAAGCAAAGCCCGCTTAACAGGCACTTCAGAAGTGTTAGAGCAAGGCAAAAGGTTGGCTTGAACAAAAGTGCACCACACCCGTGGGATTGGTTTAAAATCAGCTTTCTTCAAAAATTTGGGTTGGTTCTTTGTGTCCAACGCCCATTGAGCGCCTTCCTTGCATAGCACACTAAGCACCAGGTTTGCATCCAAAGGTGCACTCAACAAGGCATAATAATCACACTGGCCTGGGTAATCATATTCCTGATCAAAATAGTCGTTCAACACGTCTTTACTGAACTTTATAAATGTCCCCCTCACCATGCTTTGATATCTGTGTCTGCCAGTGGAGTCAGTGAAAGCATTGGCGGAAAATTCCCTAACCAATGTCTGTGATCCTGGTTCTGGAATTTGGCACAATTTGCTCTAACCTCGGTCTATAATTTGTGAATGAATTTCAGGAAATTCATTATCTTGTAGAACAAGCCCCCCCTCCCGAATGAAATTCCTTTTCAGCAGTGCATTGGTAAACCTTTTTTCATGAATTTCAGATCAGAAACGACTTGCATCAAATGAAGAAGAACTAGAGCCTTCTCCAGAGGGACCTCTTCTTCTCTTAATTGGAGGCATCTTGAATTCCTGAAACCAAAAAGGAAAGGAGATAAATGAGTATTTCTCAGCAAACATTCACAAAATAGAACAATTAGATGGAATAAACAACAGCCAGAAGCCATGCAATACTCTTCAATCAAAAACCAGAAACCAGGTAATACCAAACTTGTCAAAGCAACATAGAGAATAACCAAGAACAGAAGCTATAAATCACATGAGTACACTTAAACCAACCAAAAATCTGGATTCATCACAGCTTAAATTCACAGCAGTCATCACAGCTTGACAGGATCATTATGCCAATTCAACATGCCACAATCACATAGCAAGGAGGCACACAATATCAAGACAAATTAACCTATGCCAACAGTACTCAAAATAGAAGCAATATCAACTAAGCACATCATAAATCCAGTCACGGCAGCATCCAAATCAGCAAAGTCAGCAACCAAACGTGTCAATCACTCCCAATTAACAATTTACAAAGTTGAATTTCAGCAACAACAACAGAAGAAATCAATCCTCACCCAATTTCATAATTTCACAAAATCCCCAATTCTCAAACCCTAAAACCCCAATCTCCAAAATTCATAAAATTAATAGAAAAGCACACTAAATTGAGATTAAAGAGAGATGAAATACCTGAATGAGGTGAAAATGCAAGCAAGAAATGGGAAAATGAAGAGGTATTCACGGTGAGAATCCCACCACGCACGTATCAACGTATAGGTGGGGGCTCCTCCCTTTTTCAGATGCAACAAGCAGCAAAAATGAAGAAGGACATGAGATGAAGAGAAAAATCCAAAAAGAGATGCTGTGGGAGTGAGGGAGAGTGATTGATGAGAAGGATTGGAGAAGATTCAGGGAGAAAACTGAACAGGAGAGCGTTCAGCACCTAGGCGCTACGAACGCTCGTTTAAATGCTCCCTGCTCCTTGCGCGCTTGAGCGCCGGGTATTCCAGTAACTTGAGCGCCACATCGATTTTTTTTTTTTTTTTTTAGATAAAAGTTAAAATATAGAAGATAACATAAACTAAACTAACATAAAAGAAAAGAAAATAAAATAAATAAATAAATACTAAAAACAAAAGAAAAAGGAAAAAGAAAAAAAAAAAAAAGAAAATTTAGGTTGCCTCCCAAAAAGCGCTTGTTTAACGTCATTAGCTCGACGTTGCCTACTCTCAATCCGGATGGCTGAGCGCCTGAGAAGACTTCTGTCAGTCAAACTCGCCTCCCCAATAATGCTTAAGTCTGTGGCCATTGACCTTGAAACTCCTTCCTGAACAGGGTTCTACAATTTCAATTGCTCCAAAAGGAGACACTTCTTTAACCTTGAATGGGCCCGACCACTTGGATTTCAATTTACCTGGAAATAACTTCAATCTTGAGTTAAATAACAACACTTGCTGTCCTGGTTCAAATTGTCTCAAAGTAATCTTTTTATCATGCCACATTTTTATTTTTTCCTTATACAAAGAGCATTCTCATAGGCTTCATTCTCGAAACTCATCCATCTCGTTCATCAGTAGCACCCTTTTTTCACCTGCAGACTTCAAATCAAAATTCAGAAATTTAATTGCCCAAAATGCTTTATGCTCAAGTTCCACAGGGAGATGACATGATTTTCCAAATACCAACCTATATGGGGACATACCAATGGGAGTTTTATATGCAGTCCTGTATGCCCATAATGCATCATCTAACTTTAGTGACCAATCCTTCCTAGAGGTATTAACAGTCTTTTCTAAAATGCTTTTCAATTTCCTGTTAGACACCTCTACTTGACCACTTGACTGAGGATGGTAGGGAGTGGCTATCTTATGTGTAACACCTAACTTGCTCAAGATAGCCTCAAATTGCCTATTACAAAAATGTTTCCCACCATCGCTAATTATTGCCCTAGGGATGCCAAATCTAGTGAAAATATTCTTTCTAATAAACCTGACAACCACCTTGGCATCATTAGTTTGTATGGCAATGGCCTCCACCCATTTAGAAACATAATCAACAGCCACCAAGATAAATTGATTAGAGGGTGAAGAAGGAAAAGGACCCATAAAATCAATGCCCCATACATCAAACAGCTCTACCTCCAAAATATTATTGAGAGGCATCTCGTGTTTCTTGGAAATACCACCAACTCTTTGACACCTGTCATAGCTTTCAACAAACTTGTAAGCATCTTTAAACAAGGTAGGCTAATAGAATCCAGATTGTAATACCTTTGCTGCAGTTCTATTGCCTCCAAAATGACCTCCATAATCAGAACTATGACAGTGCCACAGAATGTTTGGCACTTCTTCTTCAGACACACACCTTCTCAATAAACCATCAGCACATATTTTAAAAAGGAAGGGTTCATGCCAAACATAATACCTAACATCTCGAAAGAATTTTTTCTGTTGTTGCCATGTGAAATCTGATGGAACCATTCCAGTCGCCCTGTAATTCGCAAAATCTGCAAACTAAGGAGACATTTGTACAACAAAAAGTTGTTCATCTGGAAACTCCTCCTTAATGGGCATTCGCTCTTCTTCTAAATCTCCTTCATGAGTAATTCTTGACAAGTGGTCAGCTACCAAATTCTCTGTTCCTTTCTTATCTCTAATTTCTAAGTCAAACTCCTGTAGAAGTAGAATCCATCTGAAAAGCCTAGGCTTTGCATCCTGTTTAGTCAAGAGATATTTCAAAGCTGCATGGTCAGTATAAACAATAACTCTTGACCCAACCAAATAAGAACGAAATTTATCAAATGCAAAGACTACAGCAAGTAATTCTTTCTCTGTGGTAGCATAGTTAAGCTGTGCATCATTCAAAACTTTACTAGCATAATAAATGACATGCAAAATCTTATCTTTTCTCTGTCCTAAAATAGCACCCACAGCAAAATCACTTGCATAACACATTAATTCAAATGGAAAATTCCAATCAGGAGCAGCAATTATAGGAGCAGAAACAAGTTTGCTTTTCAAGAAATTAAATGCATGCAAACAATCATCATTAAAAACAAATGGTGCATCCTTAACAAGTAACTCGCAGAGAGGCTTAGTAATCTTGGAGAAATCCTTTATGAATATCCTATAAAAATCGGCATGCCCAAGGAAACTTCTCACTCCCTTGACATTGATGGGAGGGGGTAATTTCTCAATAACCTCAACTTTAGCTCGATCAATCTCAATACCCCTTGAGGAAATGCGATGGCCTAAAACAATGCCTTCCTGCACCATGAAGTGACATTTCTCCCAATTTAAAACCAAGTTAGTTTCCTGGCATCTTTTCAAAACCAAAGAAAGGTTAGAAAGACAAGTATCAAAAGAAGAGCCAAAAACAGAAAAATCATCCATAAAAATTTCAACAAAATTTTCAATCATATCAGAGAAAATGGACAACATACACCTCTGAAAAGTTGCAGGAGCATTGTATAATCTGAAATGCATCCTCCGGTATGCAAAAATTCCATATGGACAGGTAAAAGCTGTCTTCTCCTGGTCCTCGGGATCCACCAAGATCGATTATAACCAGAGTAACCGTCTAGAAAGCAATAATAGGTGTGCCTGCAAGTCTCTACCATCGATCAATGAACGGGAGGGGAAAGTGATCCTTTCTTGTTGCACTGTTGAGCCTCCTATAGTCAATGCACATTCTCCAGCCAGGTGACTGTCCTTGTAGGGATTAGTTCATTCTTTTCATTGACTATTACTTGTCATCCCTCCTTTCTTTGGAACAACTTGGGCTGGATGACCCGGAGCTATCGAGATAGGGTAAATAATGCCTGCATCGTAAAGCTTCATCACTTCCTTCCTTACCACTTCCTTCATGGTAGGATTCAGTCTTCTCTGTGGTTGCACCACTAGCTTGTAGTTATCCTCCATTAAAATATTGTGCATGCAAATAGTAGAACTGATGCCCTTAAGATCATCAATGGTCCACCCAATAGCTGACTTATGCTCTCTCAAAACTCTTAAAAGCTTCTCTTCTTCTTTAGGACTAAGGTCCACATTCACAATCACTGGGAAAGTATTATCCTCACCAAGGAATACATATTTAAGATTAGAGGGAAGCTGCTTTAATTCTGGCTTAGCTGGCTCCTGAATACCCTCACCCTCCTTCTTCAATTCCTCTCTCTGAAAGTTGGAATGAGAAACAATTGGCTGAGCTTCCAAATTAGCTATGCAATCAGATACTTCTGGTATTGTCTCTGCATCATCATCCATTGAAACTTTAGAATTTACCAACACTGATTCAAGAGGAGATGTGAGAATGCTCTGCTCAAATGCTTTTTCAACCAATGAGTCAACTATGTCCACTCTAAGGCATTGTTCTTCCTCTGCAGGATGTTTTATTGCATCAAGAATACTAAATGTGACCTTCTCATCATGCACTCTCAACATAAGCTCTCCTTGTTGCACATCAATCAATGCTCTTCCAGTTGCTAAGAAAGGTCTGCCTAAAATGAGAGGGATGTCTGCATCTTCTTCCATATCAAGGACTACAAAATTAGCTGGAAATATGAATTTATCCACCTTAACTAGCACATCATCAACTATACTATATGGATGCTTGATAGATCGATCTGCTAATTGAAGAGAAATCATTGTTGGCTTTACTGATTCAATTCCCAACTTGTGCATGACGGAGATAGGCATGAGATTGATACTGGCTCCAAGATCACAAAGAGCTTTTCCAATAGTGAGATTACCAATGGTGCAAGGAATAGTGAAACTACTTGGATCTTTCAATTTTGGTGGCAGCTTCCTCTGAATTATTGCACTACATTCTTCAGTAAGTATCACTGTCTCATCCTCTTTCAGCTTCCTCTTCTTTGACAACAAGTCCTTCATGAATTTAGCATATGAGGGCATCTACTCCAGTGCTTCAGCAAAAGGGATGTTGATCTGCAGTTTTTTTTGAAAATTTCTAAGAACTTGGAGCACTGCTTTTCTTGAATCTCCTTCCTAAACCTTTGAGGGTATGGAAGTTTGGCATAAATTGAAGGATCAACCACTTTCTTCTGCTCCAACTCTTTCTTTTTCCTTTGCACTCTTGGTTGTTCTTCCTTGATGTCATCTTCTTTACTATCCTCTTGAGACAAAGCCTTTTCAATTGGAAACTCAGTTCTTTCAATTTGATTTTCTGCAGCACCAGATGCTTCATTCTTGTCTTCTTCTAAGGTCTTACCACTTCTTAAGGTGACTGCCTTACACTGCTCCTTAGGATTTACTAAGGTATCACTTGGCAAACTACTTGGAAGTCTTTCTTGAAGCTGTTTGGCAATTTGCCCCACCTGATTCTCAAGACTTCTAATTGCCGCCTCATGATTCTTATAATTGGCCCTCGACTCTTCCATAAAAGCTGAAGTCTGTTGCATAAAAACTGAGGTCTGCAAAGAGAGTTTCTCCATTGTACTCTCTAGAGGGGACTTCTATTCAAGCTGAGCATTCAATGGTGCAACTTGATTCTTCCAAGAGAATTTTGGATGATTCCTCCAGCCTGGATTGTATGTATTGGAATAAGGATTACCTTGTGGCCTTGAAGGATTACCCATATAGTTCACCTGCTCTGAAATGTTGACACCTGAATTCCCTGCCTCGCATTGACCATTGACATGGTTACCTCCACAAAAATCGCAAGTCAGACCTTGATGATTCACTGCATTTACCTGTAAATTACCAACTTGCTTAGTAAGATTGATAATGTGTTGCATCATAGTCTTATTCTGTGCAAGTATAGTATCAACAATACTAAGCTCCAACATTCCTTGTTTAACTGCTGCTTTCCCACTGGGCAACTGATATTCATTGGTCGACATGATCTCAAATAGTTCTAGAGCTTCTTCAGGAGTTTTAGTATTTATAGATCCATTTGCAGATGCATCAACCATTGCTCTAGTAGGATGACTCAACCCATTGTAAAAGATCTATACTTGTTGCCAAATCTCAAAAGAATGGTGAGGACATTTTCTAAGAAGCTCCTTGAACCTTTCCCATGCTTCATAGAGTGATTCTCCCTGATTCTGAGTAAAGCAAGCAATCTCACTTCTTATCTTCACGAACATGGAAGGGGGAAAATACCGAGTGAGAAACTTATTAACCAAATCATCCCAAGTAGAAATGCTTTCCTGAGGCTGGGCTTGCAACCAGCTCTTGGCTTTATCTCTCAAGGAAAATGGAAAGAGTCGTAACTGTATGGCATCATCACTGGCTCCATTATACTTAATAGTATCACAGAGCTGCAAGAAGTTGGCAATGTGCAAGTTTGGATCTTCAGTCTGACTTCCCCCAAACTGATTCTGCTGCACCAACTGTAGAAGAGCTGGTTTAATCTCAAAATTGTTGGCCTGAATAGCAGGGCGCACAATGCTGGTCGAGACACTTTCAGCAGATGGAGTAGCATAGTCAGCCATAGTGCGTCTTCTCTGTGCAACATTATTCTCAGCCATATCTTCTTTTTTTGCAGTTTTCCTTTCTTCTTTGATTACTTTTCTGATTGTTCTCTCTGTCCTTGCTATCTCTGGATCAAAAAGTAGCTCTTCCGATTCCAAAGACCCTTGCATAAACAAACAAGAAACAACTAGAGTGAAGCAAAGAGAACAAAAATAAAAATAAAAATAAAAATAAATGACGTTAAAGAAATAAAAGAAAAATCAAAAACAAAAAACAATTATCTAAAATAAAATAAAACAAACGCCTAAATTAGTGCTCTTTTAACTACTAATCGATATTAGCAATTAATAATCCCCGGCAACGGCGCCAAAAACTTGATGTCAAAATCGGCAAGTGCACCGAATCGCAAAAAGTAATAAAGTAGTGAAAAGAGAATCGTCTCACGAGGATTATATTGCCAATTACTGTATTCATTAAATTAACACTATTTAAGCCAATCAAAAGATAGAAGTTGGAAAAAGTTAAAATAAAGATAATTAAAAGAAAGTAATTAAAACTAAATAAAGTAAAATCAAGCAATTTAACAAGAGATGAAATCAAGAATAAGAAAGTGTTAGGGTTCAGACTTCACTTGAACTCTTTCAAATGCACTTCTAAATATTGGTTTAAAACATGTTCTATTTCAATGATTCATGGTTAATTCCCAACATTAATTAATACCCAATCCCTTGGTATATTAATCCTCTTACGCTGATTGAAATTAACTAATCCCTTAGTCTAACTCCAATTAGAAAGGCATTATCAAGCACGAGGGAATTAAAAGAAAGACCACATAACCCACAACGTCTATCCCTAGCCATTGCAAAAATTATGGTGTTTATCACAAGTTCTAGGTTCATGCAAATTTTTCCAAATCATACATAAACCCAAATTATCATTCCCAAATTGATCAGGTTTAGAAAAGCATTAAGAACAGAGATAAACACATAAATCATGAGATAAAAATATGCATTAAACCCATAAAAGAAATTACATCATCAAAGTATCAAGATCCATCGTCCCCCTAACGAGGGGAAGTTAGTTACACATAGGGAAAGAACAAAACAAAGAATAGAAGTTGACAAACTCCATTGATAACTAGTGGAAAGATTGAAGAGAATCCCTAATCTTTAAGTCTTGATGCGCCCACACCAAATTAGGATTTGAGTTGTCTTGACGGGTGCTGCAGAATGTCTTGAAATTTGGCGTAACTTCCTATTTATAATAAAAACCTCGTACAGTTACACACCTAGCGCCTGAGCGCTAGTCTCCAAGCGCCTGAGTGCTAACTCACTAAAGTCCAGTTCTTCACAATGTACGCGCATGAGCGCTAACTGTACAGCGCCTGAGCGCTGAAATGCCAACAACATTCCTCCTAATCTGCCATTTGCGCGCTTGAGCGCTGAAATCCTAAAGCTTGGGCGCTGCGCTAGCAGAGAAAACTCCCTCTTGCTGCCTTACTAGTGCTTGAGCGCTGGTTCTTGAACGCTTAAGCGTTGAGAGACCAGAGAACTTGTTCAATAGCTCTTTCATGCAAGAAATCCATTCTTCTTCCTAGCGAAAACCTATCAAAAGCAAAAGAAAACACAAAGAATGAAAAACAACTCTTTAAATTAAAAACATGAAAAACATAAGGACAAAACTCAATTAAACAGATTAAAAGAGAATGAAAAACTTAGAAATTGAACCGTAAAAACATGACTTTTTAATGGTTCATCAGTGCCAAACCCAAAATCAGCAAGATGAAAAGCTAAACCTGCAAATGTGGCATCAACGTCGCACGCGATAAGTTCAAGATCAGGCTTTTCTCCTTTGGCACGCAACCCTCACATAACATAAGTCCATCACGACCCAATAGGCTAATCAGCCCAACTTCTAAAAGATTGTTATATCATAACATAATCTCTCGCTTAATGAGGATAAGTGAAATCAAATTCTCTCATAATTATCAAAATTCCTAGTTATTAGGAAACTCAATCTCTATAATATTACTTTCCTAGTAAATAATCCCACATTATAAATATATACAAGGTTTAGCTGCTTAAGTAAGCATCTATTTACATCCACTTTTCTCTTAGTAAAAATGGTACACCACCTCCCTCTACGGCCCCTCTCAGCCTTTATTGTCGGTACACCACCCACTTCTTCGTCCTTGTTGCCACTCTTAGCCAAACTTGGTTTCTCATCCCTAAAAACACGTGTGATATTTTTACATGAGATTTTCATTAAGATTTAGCATTTTTTTTTATCATTTTGTCAAAAAAATCAATTTTCAAAATCAAGCACCATGGACAAAAGTTAATGCAGAAACTAACTATCTCTTTAATTTTGAATGTGCACACAATTCATTGGTTAGAGTTCACAATTTGTAAAATTAAATACTATAAATTAAACTAAATGTTGACACAACCCATTTGTTACATTTAGCATCGAAGTTTTCTTTTGTAATTCTCAACATCAAATAATTGATTTAGTTTGCTCATTAGTTTGTCATTTGGTTCTAAAAAGTTATTTATTACACAGAAGCATCTTGGAAAAGAAATTGAAAATATTACACTAATGGAGAAATTCTAGCATGCTTTTAAAGAAATTCTAGCATTGATATAACATTTTGTAGCAAATCTAAAAATGATCCACAAGCAACCTAGCAATTTCGCCATTGCCTTCGGTATCATTTGCATGCATTTTTTAGTTTAAAAGAAAATTCAATGATGTGAGTTTGTACTTTGTATATTATATTTTGTCTTAGAGTTATAATCACGTAATATTTTGGAGTACTCACTTCACTTGCAATTAAGCAATTAATTTTGCCCTTGTGATAGGCTAAAATGCTTCACGAAGTAACTATGAAGGAGCACTACCAACATACAAAGCTAATAGACTTGGTTGGAGTACATTTCTATTTACAATAAATCAAGTTATTTCATTCTATTATATGTTGCAGTGTTGCACTACTACATTGGGCAGTTCTAATTTTGCAGATTTGTGACAAGTGGGGTATTGGTGACAAGCTTCCTCTTGATAACCCTGAGTAACATTCTTATATTAGTGAGTAACTTGAGAAGATCCAAATCCTTGACAACCACCATAGCCTTCTGCACAAATGAAGATTGTTGTACAGCAGCAGCAGCAGAGATGTACTGCACCACCATGTTTAGCACGAACACACAAGCACGAGCGCACAAGAAAAAGTACAAAATACTTCTAATCTAAAGTTGTTTTGCCATAAATAAAATGAGTACCGATAACAACAGCTTTGATTAGTGACTCTGTTATATATAGGGATTAGTATTTCTCCATAAAAATACAAACTCCATCTTATAAGATAGAAGTGAGAGGGGCTGATTGGGATTGTTTAAGCAACTCGCACAATCGTTGACCTCTTGCCAATTGATTTTGAGTAGCTTTATCGAGACCAGAAGCAAATTGTGCAAAAGCTTCTAATTCTACGAATTGTACGAATTCCAATTTTAATTGTGCAAAAGCATCTAATTCTGCGAATTGTATGAATTCCAATTTTAATTTACCAGCTACTTGTTTTTATAAGATAGAAGTGGATAGTCCATGATCTCATTGCAACTGTCAAGTCTATCTCTATCTAAAAGACCCATAACTAACCACTACCTTATTTGATTTAGTCAATGTGAGAGGTTGAGCAAAATGTAAGACCAATTTAGTTTAGATTTAATTTAAATATTAAATAAAAAATATAACATTTAAAACATCAATATACTGTGCAAATCAGCCTGGTATTTAGAATCATAATTTTTTTAAGATACTTTGTGGGGAGATTTTTTTTTGCGTTTCATCATTTCTAGGCTTCTAGGCAACACTACTGAAAGGGTCTTCTAAGAGTAATACAAGCTTATTTGAGAGAGGCATGGTGTTAAAACATCAATGTACTGTGCAAATCAGCCTGATATTTGGAATCATAATTTTTTTTTTCAAGATACTTTGTGGGGACAAATTTTTGGTTACATCATTTCTAGGCTTCTAGGCAACACTACAGTAAGGGTCTCTGAAGTGAGTCTTTAGATTACATGGCTATAATTTAGATTACTGTTGGACGATCAATGGTGCTTCTAAAATCTTAACTCATCGTTTATAGCAGTTATGGTTGCGGTAGGCAGCAAAGATATTAGTAGTAGCAGTCATTGTTTTCATTTGCCTATTAGTATTAGGAATTACTGGGATACGGTCTAGAGCTCGTTCAGAATCATTTTTAATCACGTGCATACTAGTCAAAACATGATATTAGTAGTAGCAGTCATTGTTTTCATTTGCTTATTAGTATTAGGAATTACTGGGATACGGTCTAGAGCTCGTTCAGAATCATTTTTAATCATGTGCATACTAGTCAAAACATGATAATAGCATCATGCACATGATTATGCTAATCAATTGCATTCTGCTAAGATCTTGTTGCCAATGAACAGATCAAAAGTTATGGTAATGGATCACGTGAGTGGATTTTTTATTTGGTTATGTTGTGTTCTCACATAATCATAAGCTTAAATCACAGCCCCATGCTTGTCCGCGTCCTGCTCCATTGCCTATTAGTAGGAAATGAATATCAATCAGTAAACATGATAATATATGCACGCCAGAAACATGATAATATGTAGAATGATGCATACAAAGAAACTCCCGCCCCTGCTTATAAATTTTTTTTTTTAATATCCTCAGAAGTTTAAATTCTTCTCTTTTTTTTGGGTGAGAAAGTCTAGAGAAAAGGAAGATTGTCCCATTTCAGGGCGTACGCAGGCCTCAACAATGGCACCAGTAACTTACCAATGAAAGATTACCAGTAGGATTATGTCAACCTTCATTGGCATTCTTTTCTTTTCTTTTCTTTTCTTACGTGGACCTCATGCAGTGAACTGTCAGGTTACAGACTTAGATTATATACTTACCAACTGATATCTGAATTCTAACTATCACGAGTCTCCCCAGCCTTTATGAGATAATTACTAGCTGCACACCTGCCACATTTGAAAGCTCTAAGAGAATGCAAAATATAAAATTGTACAAGATAGATGGATCAACATATTGCTGATCTGAGGATTGTCAGTTAAGAGCATTAACTTAGGCAATAAAATTGAATAATAGAATCCAACTTTTAATTTAACAAGTAAAATAAAAGGAAACAGACTATTTTCTTTTGGGAAGATGGAAAATGATAGCCAACATTGTTAGAAAAGTAAACATCAGTGCATAATAACAATGCAATTCTTGTTACACAGGTCCCAGATGTTAGTGTTGCATGGAAAAACACGGGAACCTAATCAGGGAACAATGTAATTCTCTACTTTTTTTTCAATCTTGACCTTTTTATTATTTGGACATATTAATAATTTGACTAAATGATTGATGTTTAAGTAAACAGCTCCCCTCGTGCAACAGATATGGCAATCTGATACCCTTCCACAGCATCAGAAATTGTACATTTACTTACTCATATTTATGCATATAAGTATTTTGTTAGTGTTACTTGATGCTTGTTAAGGGTTTACAAAGAAAAACTCACTATATATAAGGCCTCAGAGTAAGAAGAGAAAAAAACAAGATCTTACTAGTTTACCTGATGCAAGTAAAAAATAACCAAAAAGAAGAAATCCTACCGGTCAAATAATTGTGATTCCACACTATCCATTAGTAAAATATCCCCCAGCTACACCCTAAGTAAGTTTCGGTTGAAAGAAACCCCAGGGTAGCCAGCTTCAGCAGCAATGCGTCCACAATTGGAGTCTCTACCATACACAGCAGCTAGATGAACATTATATTAATAAATTAGCCATATTGAAATGGTAACAGAATTAGTTCAATTATCATGCATTCAGATGCAACTGAACGTGCAATTTTACAGCTTCTGCATCACTATTTGCATCAGTCACACTGACCTGCAACGTGAAGATGGAATTTGATGAGAAATATCAATATCAAGCAAGATTGGGTCCACATTCTCACCAATCATCATCTACAGAACTTCAAAGTCCATACACAGCTAACAAATCACAGAGAAATTTACAATAAGACCTAAATTAAGTGCCCGTATAAGACATTATGGCTTATTTATGTTACTAGAAAAAAGAAAAAGCGCAGTACATGTGTGCATAAAAAGAAAGGGGGCAGAGCGGGAAAGTGAGATAACAAACAGAGTTAAATGGAAAAGGCCGTAGAGATAAAGATGGAGGGAAAATACAAAAGTGGAGAAAGAATGGACACAGTTATTTAAAATTATTTATTTTGATTTTATATTTATGTTTTTATTGATAAATCAATAAATATTTGAATAATTGAGGATCTTTTGAAATAAGTGCAGGATGAAAACTAATTCTTATTCTCGTAAGAGTAAAAATATTTTCAATCATGACTAGTCACAAGGAACATGAAAGATTAATATTGGATGTATAATAGAACACGATGGCACAAAACAACAGTTGTGAGTTTGGGTCATGAAGCTCTATAATCCTTGACATAAGAAGTAGACCACAATGAGGCATGTTGCTCCCTCTCCATCCCAAGCTATTGATTTGGCAAGACCTTACGTTACCTGAAAAGGAGAAGTAAATTAGAACTTCACAATTATTTAAGGGTATGTTTGGGTGAAATTTTTTTGAGAAAAATGAAAATGAAGACTTTTTTATTTATTTCTAAATTAAGAGATTTATAAAATGTTTATAAAAATGACTGAAAAGTTATAAGATTATCTTTCATTTTATTCATTCATTTTAGAAAAATCTCAAATGTAAAGACTATTTACTCAAAATAAAACATAAGTCTTTTCTTTTCTTTTTCATCAATTTTTTTTAAAATCCTAACTCCTAAACATACCTTAAAGAAAAATACTTTTGAACAATAAATCTCATGCCTCAAGGCAATCATGGGAAAAGATCTAAGGGAAAAAGAAGGGAGAGAAACAGGAAATTTCATGCATTTTTGCAGACTTATTAATGGTTTACATAGAAAAAGTCACTAAAGATAAAGACCCGGAAAGAAAAGAAAAATACAAGATCTTACTAGTTTTCCAGCTGCAAGTAGAAAATAAGAAAAATAGATACTTTGATCCTTAATTTTTTTTTAATTTGATTATTTATTTATTTTATTATTATCAATTTAATTCTTATCTTATAAATTATTATTAAATGTAGTTATAATGTGATAATAATATAAATATGACATGACAATAATGTATCATTATTGATTTATGATATGACATCACTTTTATTAAGGCGATAACGAAAAAAAAAATTACATTAAATGATAATTAATAAGATAAAAGATCAAATTGACATAAAATAAAAGATACCGAATTAAATTAAAAAACAAAATAAAAGTAAAGGAATAAAGTATTTATTTTGCCTAAAAATTAACAAAAGAGGGAAAAAGAAATCTTAGGGTGAAATAATTGTAATTTCTCACCATCTATCAATCGATTAATATAATTAATCATCTATCTGTATAATTAGGATCACATTAGGACAGTTTCTCATTCGATACTCCAAAACCACACCATCCCCATTGCGAACTGTCACTACTGTGCCACAAATCTGCGCTCAAACAGGTGTTCGGTCATTTATCCAACAATGCCACAAACTCCAACTGGCCAAGCTCTTCTAGTGAAAGGAGCTCATGCTGATGTCACCAGACCCCCGCCTAAATAATCTTCCGGTCAATGTTGATGAAGGTGAAATGTCGGTGCCAATAACAAGGTATTTGAATGGAATACTTGGGTTTGGTTCCTCCCTGAACATTTCTTTGGTTTCTTTTTTTTTTTCAAATTATGGATCCATTCCTCATATTTTGAATTCCTATGCTTATTTTGTATAATTTCACTGCATGTTGTTTACATTTCCTTGATGTGCCTTGATCTAATCCTCATCTTGAATGAAGTATTTGACATTTCAGGAAAAATCTGAGTTATTCTCTATAATTAAATGAGTGTATGGAACCTTCAAGCGATTATGCTATGTCTTGGGTCTGCTAGGTACGCAATGAGAACGGCATTTCTTTTTATTTTTTATTTTTTGTAACATCCACATTAACTCTGATGCTTGCTTATTCTTCATGCATCCCAAGTATAACTTTTATTATTATTATTATTTGGTGGTATACATTTAGATGATATTGTATCTAATGGGAGTTACATGCTTTTTTAATTACTTCGTATATAGTCGTCTGTTAATAGAATCAACAAAATGCTTATAAGATTTTCATTGGATCAAAGCATCTATAAAAAAGAAAATGTATCCGTCAATAAATCTGGTTATTTTCCCATTATAGTTCAAGTCCATTGTAGTTTTGCTTTGGTCATTCATAAATGCTCTACCCATAAATCAATTTCTCAATTCATTTTGCAACCATGGCAGGTGGGAGTGGGATTGTGGATAAATCAATGGTAGAAAGTGAACGATGATAACATGCTTGGGAAAGTGAACGATGACAAGGTTAGGCAAAGTTTTAATCAAGATGGTTTGGAGATTGACAATGACTTTGGCTAATATCTTACTATCTATAGTATTGGTTACAATAGAGTCCTTTATATTGATCCAGATGCTGAGATCACACCCAAAGTGGAATTAGCTAGCCTGCCTCCTTCAAAGTTTGAGTTTATAGCTGTATGTATAATTCTCTTATCACTTTATGTTCCCTGCTTTAGAATCAAAGAAGCGGTGATCTAATTTCTTATTCTTGGTAATTCAACTTTATTAGTTTTAAATTAGAATACAAGGATGTACAGAGAAAAAAAAATAGAATACAATGAAACATTATTAGCTTTTGATGTTTGGCGTGCCCGGTGCCTAGGATATATGGGTTGAGCCATTCTAAAATCTGTTAAATTAGTCAGTTATCCTGCTATTGTAATAAGGAGCCTCGAGCCTATTCCCTGAATTAGAATGAATTAGAATTAAGTAAGCTGTTAATGAATTGTTAAGTATACCAAATCGTACAAGTAATAAAGAGTGAATAAAATTATCGATCTCATGGAAATTGTGTGTCAATTATCAACGTAAACTAAGAAATTACTAATTGAACCAATGAATAATATATATTTGCGTCAAGAGTTGCAGTAGAACTTAGGGTTGGAGTAAGTAAAATCAATGATGAATTATAAATCGTGCTAAAAGTATGAAACCAATTATCTTAGAATCAAACAACACAAGTGAATTGATATTTTTAGAATAAAATTGGTTAGAGTTCAGAATCCTCTTAGCTCTCTTCTTATGCCTTAATTCTGTTTTGAATTCAATTTCAACTCAAGCAATTGACATTCAAATTTACAAATTCAGATTATTCTCAATTCCTCGGCAAACAATCTCTTTAGTCTTAACTAAGAACCCTAATCCCTTAGGTGCTCTCAATTCAAACCAAGCAATAAGCATAAGAATTCATACAAATGCATAAATTCCATATCCTATTCTTAATATTATGCAATTCATGGTAAATTTCTTCAGATCTAACCTAATGTCAATTTTTCAATTGAACAATCAAGTCATAAGAACAATTCCAATGATGGCCAGTCAAGGAAAGCATTAAGAGTAGAAGAATTTACTCAATTACTATGAATCATCATTGAATTCAAGATCAGAACAAGTACACAAGATTTGAACTAAAATTTATCTTACCCTAACCTATAGAGTTTAGTTACACATGATGAAATTGAAAAAAAGAAGAAGTAGTGTGGAATTTGAATGAGGATTGCATTGGATTTTTAAATCTTCTTTCCAAAAGCACTTGAACACCAATGGATCCCAAGATACACTAAGAATTCCTCCAATTTACGCCCAAAAAAAGTCAAAAAGTCCCTTTAAATGAGCTAAGCTTCGTATTTAAAAATGTCAGAAATAACTGTTTGCGCTCAGCATGAGAAATCCACGTTGAGCGCAGGCAAGTCAGAAATGAGCATTTCCCTTTGTGCTGAGCATGCAGAAGTCAATAGTGAATTCATCCTTTTGCGCTGAGCATAGAAAATCTGCGCTGAGCATGCGCTTGATGATCTTGAATTCCTATAAATGATGGTTTTTCACAGTTAGTGCAATCCAAGAAAATTACCATAAGTGAGGACAATTGATGTGAGATATATTTACACTGATCCTAAATCTAAAATTAACAGCTTCTATTAAAAATTCGCATAACCACAACCCTTTTTAGCCTATAAATCTACATATTATGTAGATTCATCACAACCCCAAACTTAGAAATTTTGCTTATCCCCAAGCAAACAACTAGAATCACACAGGGATTGGGTTGAATTCTCAAGGGTCAATTTCACCTCGCACCAATCCATCCATGCTAAGCTCAAGTCTTGATCAATGCACACAATGTAACATGCATCACACAACCAATGCACTTACTCCCTTGAGTTCATGATTCCCAATTGTGGTAATTCAAGAGAGCATTGGACCTTGACTTCCTAAATGTGATTGACTCCTTTTCACACTCTTCACTAGATTATGTGTTTCACTCCCACTCAACTATTTAGGGTGTGTTTACTCTCTAACATTATCATCATCATGCAATTTCCTACCATAGGCTTGACAAAATTCTCAAATAACAATTGTACTTTCTAGAACAACACACATCAAAAGGTCTTTCTTTGGGTTGTAATGAGGCTAGGGTGAAGGTAGATATATTGAAGGATCTAAGCTAACTCTAATTAGAATTAAAGGATCCAAGCTATGAGGCTTCATTTCTTTTGAACTTTTCCTCATTTACAAAAAAAAAATATTATAATTATTTTTTCACTCCCAACTTTATTCAATCCCACATTTTCTTTTGCTTTGTGCCATACTTGCTCTCTTTTTTCATTGGGATTTTCTTTTATTTTTTTATTGTATACACATATACAATTTTTTTTTCTTTTTCTTCTCTTTGTACATCATCCCTGTATATTTGTTTTGTTTATGCACTACCTCCACCCTAAACTTTAAAATCGTGCTTGTCCTCAAGCAATGAGCATAATCCCAAACTTAATGCAAGAGCCTGAGTCTCATAAATCAAATTGGATCCCTTAATCTTGTTACCAAGTGGCTTCCAGTACTTAAGAGGGGGGTGAATTGAGTATAAAAACTTTTTTGCAAAACCTCTTTTTAATTAAAACAAATATCAAAAGCTTAAAAAATAAATGCACAGAAGGAATGAGAAGAAGAGAATAAACAATAAAGAACAGCGTAAAAAGAATGTGCAATAAAATAAATTACTTAAAATAAAGAGATTAGGGAAAAGAGAAGCAGACACAGTATTTATCCTGGTTCGACCACTAACCCACTTGTGGTCTACGTCCAGTCCTCGAAAGCCGAGATTTTTCACTAAGTATACAAGCTTCAATAGGTGCTTGCTACCATTACAAAATAGAGCACTTTTCACACACAGGGACACTATACCCTTGTGCTAAAGTCTCAACCTGCAGGGATACCTCACCCTTATACAAACCTTGAGGGATACCTCACCCTCGATATAGATTATCAGAAAATAGAGATGAAGAGAAACTCTCAAACAGAGTATGTAATACAAGTTAAAGTGCTAATAGAGCTCTCACAGAAATATCTCAAAGTTTTTAAGCAAGAAGAGTGTAGAAAATAGTTTTCACAAAGACAGAGTAATCAGAAAATAGTTCAGAATAAGGGTAATGGAAAACGTGACCCAGGCTTGCTATTTATAGGGAAAATTAGGTTAAACAGCCGTTGGGTACAATTAATGTCAATTAAAAAATCTTGTCTGTTTCCATTTACGTAAACACAGGTTCGTGTTTATTCGAATAAAGCAACAGCTTATTCGAATAAAACGCATCGTGTAAAACTTATCTGAAAAGGGTTATTCGAATAACCATCCTGTTATTCGAATAACTCTGTTAAAACCAGAATTCAAAAACCAAAGGTTATTCGAATAGCAACTTGGTTATTCGAATAACGTATTTAAAAGAAGTTCAGATAGAAACCTTTATTCGAATAACAGATGAGTTATTCAATAACTCATTTAAAAACTTGTTTCTGAAAAACTTAGTTATTCGAATAAACGAATGTTTATTCGAATAGCCACTTTAAAAACCAGATTCTCGTGAAGACATTTATTCGAATAGGCAATGTTTTATTCGAATAAATCAAGCCAAAAACTGTTTTGAAAAAGATATGATTCAAAGATACTGAGTTTGTTTCAAAACAGATTTTTTTATCTTTTCTTTCAAAAACAAAGAGATATTAATGTGAGCTCCGTACAATAGATCCTAAGTCCTAATACTAATCACATATAAAATTGGACTTGGTCTATTACTCATCTTCATTTAATCTTCTCGTTTGTTATCATCAAAACAAATCTTCAATGGTAAGCATCCAAACACAAATCTCAATTGGGAAATGACAACTTTGTTTTTCGGCCATGACTTGTAATAAGCTAAGTGCAAAAAAAAAGGGTAGACAACTCAATTGGGCATAGCTAGGGAATGAAGTCAAGGGAGGCTTATTTGACACTGAGTGTAATTGAAGAAAAACTACCTCAATCATGTGTGTGTGCCCAAGAAAAACAAAAGTGATTAAGAATTAAGTCAAGTTCTGAAGAAAACATGCAAGTGATGAATTAAACACACATGAATGAAAATGCATCTGTTTGAGCTCAAATCCTTATAGGTAATTGAGTGTATAAAAGAAACAATCACAACCAGTAAGTGTCACAGTCAATACCAACATAAATTACCCAATTGGTGCACATTCCAATAAAGAAGCAGTGAAAGAATCATGCTATGCAGCCATAAATTGCACATGGTCACAAAAAGAACTAAACAAGGAGTCCATGGACAGTGAATGAGTGATACACGCCCATGCAAAACTAACAAAATGACATGCATCCAAAAATATATCACCCAACCATGTCCCAACAGGGATAAAATGAACAGAAATATGAGTAAGGAAAAAAAACTTCCCTCTGCGAAGCAAACCATCGACGAACCTCTAGTAACGTCATAATCCGTTAGTGATGACTAAAGAAGTTATTTCAATACATAAAAAGGTGAGTGAGTAGCTATATAGGTGGAATCAAAAGTAAAGCAAGAATTAAGTAGTGAAAGTGCAAGATAAACTAAACAAATACTAACAGCCACAAAATATCCTAAAGAAAATATCCAAAATAACTAGAAAACCAAAAGAACAAAAATATAAAAGAGACAACAGAATACAATAGTGCATCACGGCTCTGGTTCCCCTTGCTCCTCTGAAATGGTGGCGGTTGTCCCGAGATCACCCTGCTGCTCTACCTGCTCACAACCATTGGTGTGGTGTGGAATGTGATTAAAAATTAATATTGAAAACAGTTGCCAAGTTCCACCAAAAATATAAAAACCTTACGACCAGTTGTAGTAAGCAAGGGTCGATCCACAGAGAACCAATTCAATTGACACTATCAATCCAATTCCTAAATTAAACTCTGATGAAAAATAAATAGTAAAATTAAAAGGAAGTTTTGTTAATTTAAACTAACAAAAGAAATTAAACTTAAATCAAAACAGTAAACACAAATTGAATTATCAAGTTAAAGATATTGGTTAAGAGATGGAATCCACCACTAAATTTATATGATTATGCCAACTTACATACCCTTTATACCAACATGATCAATTATGTTCTTATATGATTGTGAGATAAATCTCATGTCTTCCTTAAGTTTCGCTTAATTCAGCAACCGCTCAAATCAAACCCTAACCATTAGTTATTTGTAAAGCAACCGCTCTTACACCTCCCTAATGATTGCATTAAAAAATTAGAAAACCAATCACACTAAGATCTAATTACACACTGAGATTAAATTACTTAGATCTTATGTTTCACTAGTTTTACCACCGCAACCGTGCATAGCAATCCTAGTTTTACCACTTTCGAAATTTGGCAAGAATATAAAAACCTTTATATTGGTTTAAGAATAGAAACATATGAATAAAAACAAAATTGTATTGATATAAAGAAGTATGCAAGATTCACATAATCAAAACTAGAGTTTCATCTTCCCTTAACCAATCAAAGAGTTTAGCCACACATGGCAAAGTCAAAATCACAAGAAAAACAGAAGAAAAATATTGTTCAGAACAAAAGAAGAAAAGAAAAACTAAAGATCAAACTAGTTTCCAAGGCTTGAGAGTGATTGATCTTTGATCGCTCGAATCCGAGTCTCCAATCCTCAATCGAATCATTCTCCTTCTTGGTCTTTGTGTTTCTCTTAGTTTCATCGATGGCTCTCTATGTCCAGATCTCTTTTAAGGACTCTAAGCAACCCTATTTATAGGTTTGGAAACCTAATTTAGCATTAAAACACGAAATTAAACTTCTGAGCCAATGACATGGGCCGTGTCATTTGACACGGCCCAACCCGTGTCTGATTCTGGTGTCAGATCTCCAGCTATTCCAAAGTCAGAAAAGAACACGGCCCACCCCATGTCATTTGACATGGGCCGTGTTCTCGGTCAAGGCTTGAAATTGATTCTTCCTTGTGAAGTCAGAGAAGTACACGGCCTACCCTGTGTCGTTTGACACGGGTCGTGTTGTCCAAAATCTTCCAGTCTTCAAAGTCAGAAGAGTACACGGCATACCCCGTGTCATTTGACACGGGCCGTATTGATCACTTTCTTCAAATCCAACATTGATTCTTCATGAATGCCCTTCTTCCTTTGCTTCTAGGGGTTGATACTGATTCCTTTAAGTCTTTTAACTCTCTTCTCAATGGTTCAATACCAATGGATTCCATCACTCATAAATCTCCTGAAAATCACAATATGTTTATGAGTGTTTATAATCACATTTAAGCATAGTTTCACAATAAACATCCAAAGACAACTCTAAATCAGAAACTTAGCTAAATATCAATAATTAAGCACATATGGAATCCAATTAGATCAAACAAAGAATATTTAAAAGCTGAAATTATTAACATATCAAATACCCCCACACTTAACCTTTTGCACTCCTGGGCAAAAACATAAAATCAAGCACATGCTTCCCAAAAAGTAATAAAAGTACTGAACAATGAGCAAAGATCTACACACATCAGTCCTTTCAAGAAATCTAAGCATTCAGGAATTTTCTCTCTCAACAATCCAAATCAGCAAGCCATGTCAATCCAATATCAGGGTTAAGTCAACATGATAAATCCTCACTGATATACTCTCTTTCATTCAAGTATTTTGGGCTTGTATTTACTCTCAACCAACTCATGAAAATATGCCCTATCATAGGCTTGACAAGCCTCTACTTCTCCACCACCTAAATCACATGCACACAAAGATCAAAAGGTCTTTAATCAGGTTGTAATAGGGTCAAGGTCAAGGTCAAGGTAAGATATATCAAGGATAAACAAAGTTAGACCATCGGAAATAGAAGAGCAAAGGGGAATATAAAAATCAAACACTTTTGCACAATTACCCCAGCACTTTTCAATCTATCTTCATCTTTTGCTTGACTTTCTCCATTCATCAACCAACTTATCATCATTTTTTTTTTCATTTCATTTTCTCTTCTGAGAGTCCTCTTTTTTTTAAAAAAAAATCAATACTAGGCAAAACAGTGTAATCACCCCCACACTTACTCAAACACAATTCCCAATATAATTATCAAGCTCTTCTACTCCCTAAGGTAGGGTAGCAATGGTTTTTCACTATTAGGCTTGTATTGATCTATAATACAAAGAAAGGATATCATTCAGGCTCCAAGGGGTGAAACAATGGATCAAAATGTAAGGATAGCTATTTGGCCAGTAGTTGAAAAAAATGCCTTTATCACCTCAAAAATATGCAGCGATCATTTGCAACTTAAAAGAGAGTCAAATCAAATTCTGAAAAGCATATAATCACAAGTGGAATCACACAACAAAGAACAGAAATGACTTAAAATTAGTAATTCACATCAAGGCCCAAAAACTCACTAGGTCCTAATTTTATCATATTCTCAAAACCCTTTCAATTTTCAAAACCTCTCGGTGCAAGTTTAGAAGTAAGAAAGTTAACTCCTTTAGGCTTAAAAACCTGTCAATAAAAATCAATCACTTGCTTATTGCTCAATATACTCTAAAAACCAATTAGAAAAGACATACACCAGATATGCAATTAAGATCAAACCCAAACTTCCCTCCACACTTAAAATAGACAGTGTCCTCAATGTCAAAGCATACACAACAGATAAAAGGAATCCAAATAAATAAGCAAAGTATATGCGAAGAAATTGATTCCGGCATCATGAAACTCAGTCAAATACAAAAGAGTAACCAATAGTAACCAAAACAATGTCCACTAAGCCAGTAAAATGAAGGACACAGCCTCAAAAGAAAATGAAAATACATCAAGATGGGGGAGGGGGATATGAAAAATGCTGAAGCAAAAGATCAAGTTTGCCATCAATGGCATCTATCCTCTGATCGCGCGCAACCTCCAGAGCCTGAAAACAGTCCTCTAAACGCTGGAAGCGAGCAGCATGGTCCAGCTCCAAGCAGTCAATACGGGCTAAAATAGCATCATAGGAAGCTGCGCCTGGCTGAGTGGAAGGGCCCGCATCATCAGCAACCTTGGGAGAAGGGGAGACGGCAATATCCTCATGCGGCTCAGGGGTCGGATCAGCCCTAGGCAAGGCAGCTCCATCAGCGCCAAGCAAGACGAGAGCACCATTTAGACGAGTGCAGAGCTTCATAGATACTAAAATGGCCCCGTCAATAGCATTGGGACCTTGAACCGGTGCCTCCTCCAGCAGATCCAAATAATCAAAATGATCAGCAATGGCAGTCACATACCCCCTATCACAATGCGGTCAGCTAGAGTGGTCCCTACATGGTGAAACTGATTACAGAGCCAATACCCTCCATTAACAGGTACTCCCTCAAGTATGCAGTGCAAGAAAAATAATTCAGAACGGCTAATTGTCCCTTGACTTTCCCCCCTACCACAAAGGGTATTAGCTAACCATTTCTGAATATAGCGATGGGCAGGGGACCGAAGCCTAGAAGCCTTAGACATCTTAGGGTCATAGTCACCAGACTCAGATACAATGAGAGCAGACCACACACGATCCGGGTTAAAATCGCGGGGTAACATATTTTGCCCCTCAGGAAAACCAAAAACAGCTCTAAACATATGAATATCAACAGCATGAGAATTATCGAGCAACCTAAAGGTGATTTCACCAGGCCACGTGGTTTGATCAGACAGAGGATAAAGCTTACGATTAAAACTAGAAATAAACTCCCTAGTTAACTCAGCAAAAGTAGGCCTCTGTAACAGTGCAAAATCAACCCAACCAATCCTACCCAATAAAGCAAACACCTCATCATATAACCCTATAGCCCTAAGGGTATCTACATCTAAAAAACGAGTGGGAACCACTACCTTTCTGTCTATAGGGTTGACTGGCACCTGAGGGGGTGAGGGCTTACATGGGGGTGATGGAGACCGAGCACGCCTAGAGCTAGTACGATGGGGATGGAGCGAACAGGAAGCAGCTGTGGTCTTGACGTGCTTTTTAGGACCCATCACTGGAGGAAGCAGAGGAAATGAAGAAAAAGAAAAAGAAATGGGACTGTGAACGTGGGAGCTGCGTGGGGAAGGTGGAGAAAGTGGTGGGTCAAGAAGAATTTGGAGGAGGAGAAGGGTGGTGGGCTGTGTAGGAAAATGGGGAGGTGACAATGGTGGGAAAAATTGGAAGGAGAAAGAAAGAAGGAAGAGAAATTGAAGGGAAAATAGTGGAGAATGGAGAATAGGGTGGTAGGTTAGGAAGATTTGGGAGGAGGAGAAGGATGGTGGCTGCACGAGAGAAGAGGGGAGAAAGGGGGAAAATAAGGAAGAAAACCCTAAACAGGGTATAAGTGACGTCTTTGCCACGAGTACACGGGCTGTGTCATACGACACGGTCACACCCGTGTACTTTTTTGCCAAGTAATTGAGCTGTTGCGCACGACAACACGGGCCGTGTCATATGACACGGCCCACCCCGTGTACCTCTCTGGAATCACCACTAACCTGCTCCCTTTGAAGACACGGGTCGTGTCATATGACACGGCCCACCCCGTGTATTTTTCTGCAGGAGTTGGGGTGCTGTCATGAGGACACGGGCCGTGTCATATGACACGGCCCTACCTGTGTAGTCTGCTGACTTACAAAAACACTCTAAATTGTTCCTCAAGACTGCATGCACTCAACAAACCATGAACTCAAGCAATCAAACTAAAACTGAGCAAGTCAAAACACAAAGACCGGCAAATATACAGGTATCATCAAGCAAGAAACACATGAAAATGGCCTAAATTAAGAAACTAAACAACGCAAAACAGAAAGGGAAAATAAAGTAAAACTGATTGGGTTGCCTCCCAATAAGCGCTTGGTTTATTGTCCTCAACCAGACATTATGATCCTCCTTAGTGTTCTGCATAAGATGGATGGAGAATAGCCATGTCTTCAACTTCTGCATTCTCCGAAAGCTCATGGTAAGGCTTGAGATGGTGCCCATTGACCTTGAATGTCTTCCCAGAGGCCTCGTTCATGATCTCCACTGCACCAGAAGGAAAAATAGTAGTTACTACAAATGGGCCAATCCATTTAGAACGTAACTTACCTGGAAATAATTTGAGTCTGGATTGGTATAGCAACACTCTTTGGCTTTGGTGGAAACTTTTCCTAGAGATCATGTGATCATGAACTGCTTTGGTTTTGGCCTTGTAAATGAGG
Organism: Ormosia semicastrata; assembly: GCA_029884595.1. Classification (NCBI taxonomy): domain Eukaryota; kingdom Viridiplantae; phylum Streptophyta; class Magnoliopsida; order Fabales; family Fabaceae; genus Ormosia; species Ormosia semicastrata. The sequence goes on along the minus strand of JAQQTO010000036.1, from coordinate 5,363,952 downwards.
GCACTCTCAAAGGCCTCATTACTCAATTCTTCCAACTCCTGAATTTGGAGTTTTCTCTGCTTGCTAGCACCTTCCAAGTTCAAGTTAACTTGCTTGATAGCCCAGTGAGATCGATGTTCCAGCTCCACTGGCAAGTGACAGGGCTTCCTATAAACCAATCGGAATGGGGATATGCCTATAAGGGTCTTGTATGCAGTCCGATAAGCCCACAAGGCATCAGCAAGTCTAGTACTCCAATCCTTGCGCGTGGGATTCACAGTTTTTTCAAGGATAGACTTGATCTCCCGATTGGATACCTCAGTCTGGCCATTCGTCTGAGGATGGTAAGGAGTAGAGATCCGGTGCACCACACCATATTTCTTCAAAAGGGCTTCAAAGATTCTATTGCAAAAATGTGTCCCTTGGTCACTAATGATGGCTCTGGGAGTGCCAAACCTGGAAAAAATAAAGGACTTCACAAAATCCACAACAGTCTTAGAATCATCAGATTTAGTGGCTTTAGCTTCCACCCATTTTGAAACATAATCCACAACTAAAAGAATATAGGAGAAACCAAAAGAAGGAGGAAATGGTCCCTTGAATTGAATGCCCCAAACATCAAAGACTTCCACAAAGATTATTGGAGTTTGAGGCATTTGATTTCGTGGACCAATATTACCTGTTCTTTGACAGCGGTCACATGACTTACAGAAATTATAAGCATCCTTAAAGATGGTAGGCCAGTAGAAACCACTGTCAAGTACTTTGTTGGCTATCTTCTTCATGCCAAAATGTCCTCCAAAAGCATAGGTATGGCAAAAAGATAGAACGGAGTGAGTCTCTGAATCCGGGATACATCTTCGAATCACTTGATCCACGCAATGCTTCCAAAGGTAAGGATCATCCCAAATGTAGTACTTGCAATCACTCCTCGACTTATCTCATTGCCTTGTTCAACTGCCTTGAAAGTCCTTGGTGGCCAAGTAATTGGCAATATCAGCATACCACGGAATAATGGTTGCGATAGTCATTAAATGCTCATCCGGAAAGCTCTCTTGAATAGGTATGTCCTCCTTTTCAGTCACCAACCTGCTCAAATAGTCTGCTACCAAGTTTTCGCTCCCTTTTTTATCGTTAATCTCCAAGTCAAACTCTTGGAGCAACAGAATCCATCGGAGCAATCTTGGTTTCGCCTCCTTCTTTGCCAGTAGGTACTTCAATGCTACATGATCAGAAAAAATAATTATTTTAGAACCAATTAAATATGATCTAAATTTCTCTAAAGCAAAAATAACAGCAAGAAGTTCTTTCTCAGTTATGGAATAATTCAATTAAGCATCATTTAGGGTCCTTGATGCATAGTAAATAGCATAAGGAACCCTATCAACTCGCTATCCTAGGACAGCCCCTACCGTAAAGTCACTTGCATCACACATTAACTCGAATGGAAGCTCTCAATTTGGTGGCCTAATGATAGGTGCCTCAGTCATCAACTCCTTAAGTATGGTGAAAGCCTTCATACACTTCTTATTAAATTGGAATGGTACATATTTTTGGAGAAGTGTGCAGAGAGGCGCTGATATCTTGGAGAAGTCTTTGATGAAGCGCCGATAGAAACCTGCATGACCAAGAAAAGAATAAACATCCCGCACACTAGTGGGCGGGGGTAATGAACGCATAAGCTCGACCTTAGCTTTATCAACTTCAATGCCCCAAGCAGAGATAACATGACCTAACACAATACCTTCTTCTACCATGAAATGACATTTTTCCTAATTTAAAACAAGGTTAGTGTCAATGCATCTCTTTAAAACCAAAGCCAAATGTTCCAAGCATTTCTCAAAGCCATTCCCAAATACACTAAAATCATCCATGAAGACCTCAATGATGTTTTCTATGTAATAAAAAAAAAAGACTCACCATACATCTCTGAAAGGTCCCTAGCGCATTACAAAGTCCAAAAGGCATTCGCCTATAAGCAAATGTGCCAAAAGGACAAGTAAAAGTGGTCTTGTCCTGATCTTCCAGAGGGATAGCAATCTGGTTATAACCTGAAAATCCATCTAAGAAACAATAATGAGAATGACCAGCTAACCTCTCTAACATTTGATCAATAAAGGGTAAAGGGAAGTGGTCTTTTCTGGTGGCAGCATTCAATTTTCTATAGTTTATACAAACATGCCACCTTGTCTGTAATCTAGTGGGAATAAGTTCATTCTCAGTATTTCTTACCACAATAATGTCAGATTTCTTTGGTACTACCTGGACCGGGCTTACCCACTTGCTGTCAGAAATGGGGTAGATGACCCCTACACTTAGGAGTTTCAGTATCTTCTTCTTCACAACATCCATCATTGGGGGATTCAACCTCCTCTATGGTTCTCTCACTGGCTTAGCCCCCTCCTCCATTAAGATTCTATGCATACAAATAGAGGGTCTAATACCTTTGATGTCTACAATGGTCCACCTGATGGCTATCTTGTGTTCTTTCAACACAGAAATTAAGCTCTCCTCTTGCTCTTTGGTAAGGGATTTAGCAATTATTACCGGAAGTATCTCCTTCTCACCCAGAAAAATATATTTCAAATGGGCAGACAATTCCTTCAATTCCAACTCTGGTGCCTGCACAACAGAAAGTTTAGGTACATCAATGGTAAGAGGTAACTCAATATACGATACCTCATGCCCTTCTGAGGTGGAAGAGAGTGTATGCAAGGCTGCCACTACTTCATTAACTTCCTCACTCCATGGTTCTCCTTGGTCATCCTTCTTTGAATCCTGAAAATCTAAACTGTGAGTCATAACTGTATCAAGGGCATCAAATTGATCAGACTCAAAAACAATAGAAATTAAAGATTCAAAAACATCAAAAGAATCAATAACATAAGCAAAGTGCACATCACTTGGGTATCTCATGGCCTCGAAGATGTTGAATCTAATCAATTCTCCATCAAATTCCATAGTCAATGTTCCTGAATACACATCAATTTTAGTTCGTGCAGTCTTTAGGAAAGGCCTCCCCAACAAAATGGGGGCAGAGTTGGGAGATTTGTCCTCCTCCATGTCCAACACATAGAAATCTGCCGGAAACACCAGTTCATTTACCTGCACCAAAACATCTTCAACAACCCCCTTAGGGTATGCGTTAGACCTGTTTGCCAGTTAAATGATAACTCCGGTAGGTTCTAAAGGTCCTAGATGTAAAGATGCATAAATAGAAAAGGGCATGACATTAATGGATGCACCTAAATCTAGCATGGCCCTCTCAAACCTGGCATTACCGATAGTGCATGGTATAGTGAATGTGCCAGGATCCTTACATTTAGTTGGGAGTTTCTTATTAAAAACAGCTGAAACATTTGCTTCCACTTGGATCCATTCATTACCTTTCAACTTCCTTTTGTTAGTGCATAACTCTTTTAAGAATTTAGCATATCTAGACACTTGCTTTATGGCATCTAACAGAGGAATGTTAACTTCAATTTTCCTAAAAGTCTCTAAGATCTCTTTATCCGCTTCTTCTTTCTTATTTTTAACCAACCTACTCGGAAAAGGGGCCTTATTGACATATTTAAGAAGTGGGTCAGAAACACTTACCTTAGGGGTCTTAGAATTGAGCCCCTCCTCATCTACCTCCTTAGGATTTTGAGCTTTATCTTCAGTGACTTGGGAAGATGTGGGTCCGTCAAGTGTCTTCCCATTTCGCAAGGTGACAGCACTAGCATTTTCTCTTAGGTTCACCTCTGGCTGCGAGGGAAGTTTCCTTGAAATCTGACTCTGCACCCTGTTGATCTCAGTGGCTAACTGTCCCACTTAGTTCTGCAAGGTACTGATAGTGGCCCTTGTTTCTTGCTGAAACTGAATATTACTAGTGGCCATTTGCCTCACTAGTTCTTCCAACAAAGGCTCAGGTTGCCTAGGAGCTTGAACTTGTAGTTGCCTCGGAGGAAAGGGTGCTTGCCTTTGCTGAAACTCTGGAGGCCCATAGGCTTGAGGTTGAGCTTGAGCTTGGAGCTGCTTTGCATAGCTAAAGTTGGGATGATCTCTCCACCCCGGATTATATGTGTTGGAGTAGGGGTTGTAATTCTTGGATGGAGCAGAAAATCCCCCCATACCTTGGCCTCTTCATTTGTGTCCTCTTGTACAGTGGGACACATATCAGTGGGATGTCCTGAAGAGCAACAAATCCCACATGCCTGTACTGGTGCTTTCCCATTGTCCATCAGCTTCTGAACCATGGCAGTCAACTGGGTCATTTGATGCTGCAAACTAGTAGTGTTAGCCTCTTTAACTGCTCTTACTCCTGTATCATTTCGAGTGAAGAATTGTTGAGTGTTCGCAGCCATTCTAGATATCAAGTTTCTAGCTTCTCGAGGAGTCTTATCAACCAAAGCTCCTCCACTGGCAGCATTAATCATGTTGCAGTCTATCACTAGCAAACCTTCATAGAAGTACTGTATCAGAAGTTGTTCACTGATTTGATGCTGAGGGCAGCTAGCACACAATCTCTTAAATCTCTCCCATTACTCATGAAGTGATTCCCCATGTCTTTGTTGGATGCCACAAATTTCTTTTCTGATGGTTGCGGCCTTTGATGCAGGGAAATATCTATCCAAGAAAGCCCGAGCCATATCCTGTCATGTCTGAATTGATCCGAGTGGCAAATAGTACAGCCACTCCTTTGCAGAATCCTTCAGGGAAAACGAAAAAGCTCTCAACTTGACCTGCTCCACTGAAATTCCTGCAGGCTTCATGCTAGAACACACAACATGGATTTCCTTCAGATGCTTGTTAGGGTCTTCTCCGGCTAGTCCATTGAAAGTTGGCAAAAGATGGATTAGACCAGATTTCAACTCAAATGTCTCATCATTCTCAGGAATTTCTATGCACAGAGGTTGTTGATCTAAGTCCGGAGCACCCAACATCCTTAATTTATTTTCTGCCATCACTACTTCTTCAGGTGGCTCAGATATCTCAGATGCCGCAGAACTGGAAAGGTCTATGTGACGGGCAGCTTCAATGTCAGCAGGTGTGAATTGCGAGTTGATCTGTTCAAAGTAATGCCTTAAATTTCTCAATTGCTCGTTCACCTCTTCACCGGACATGAACACCTGCAAGATAGTTGAAGAGAACAACTGAAACTATTAAAATTAAAATAAAAACAGAGATAAAATAGGAAACAAATTAATAGCGCAATTGGAAAATTAGCTCCTCGACAACGGTGCCAAAATTTGGTTTAATGTGGAATGTGATTAAAAATTAATATTGAAAATAGTTGTCAAGTTCCACCAAAAATATAAAAACCTTGCAACCAGTTATAGTAAATAAGGGTCGATCCACAGAGAATCAATTCAATTGACACTATCAATCCAATTCCTAAATTAAACTCTGATGAAAAATAAACAGTAAAATTAAAAGGGAGTTTTGTTAATTTAAACTAACAAAAGAAATTAAACTTAAACCAAAACAGTAAACACAAATTGAATTATCAAGTTAAAGATATTGGTTAAGAGATAGAATCCACCACTAGATTTATATGATTATGCTAACTTACATACCTTTTATACCAACATGATCAATTATGTTCTTATGTGATTGTGAGATAAATCTCATGTCTTCCTTAAGTTTCGCTTAACTCAGCAACCGCTCAAATCAAACTCTAACCATTAGTTATTTGTAAAGCAACCGCTCTTATACTTCCCTAATGATTGCATTAAAAAATTAGAAAACCAATCACATTAAGATCTAATTACACACCGGGATTAAATTACTTAGATCTTATGTTTCACTAATTTTACCACCGCAACCGCGCATAGCAATCCTAGTTTTACCACTTTCAAAATTTGGCAAGAATATAAAAACTTTTATACTGGTTTAAGAATAGAAACATATGAATAAAAACATAATTGTATTGATATAAAGAATCCAAGATTCACATAATCAAAACTAGAGTTTCATCTTCCTTTAACCAATCAAGGAGTTTAGCCACACATGGCAAAGTCAAAATCAGAAGAAAAACATTGTTCAGAACAAAAGAAGAAAAGAAAAACTAAAGATCAAACTAGTTTCCAAGGCTTGAGAGTTATTGATCTTTGATCGCTCGAATCCGAGTCTCCAATCCTCAATCGAATCTTTCTCCTTCTTGGTCTTTGTGTTTCTCTCAGTTTCCTCGACGGCTCTCTATGTCCAGATCTCTTTTAAGGACTCTAAGCAACCCTATTTATAGGTTTGGAAACCTAATATAGCATTAAAACACGAAATTAAACTTCTGAGCTGATGACACGGGCCGTGTCATTTGACACGGCCCAACCCGTGTCTGATTCTGGTGTCAGATCTCCAGCTATTCCAAAGTCAGAGAAGAACACAGCCCACCCCGTGTCGTTTGACACGGGCCGTGTTTTCGGTCAAGACTTGAAATTGATTCTTCCTTGTGAAGTCAGAGAAGTACACGGCCTATCCCGTGTCATTTGACACGGGTCGTGTTGTCCAAAATCTTCCAGTCTTCAAAGTTAGAAGAGTACACAGCCTACCCCGTGTCATTTGGCACGGGCCATGTTGATCACTTTCTTCAAATCCAACCTTGATTCTTCATGAATGCCCTTCTTCCTTTGCTTCTAAGGGTTGATACTAATTCCCTTAAGTCTTTTAATTCTCTTCTCAATGGTTCAATACCAATGGACTCCATCACTCATAAATCTCCTGAAAATCACAATACGTTTATGAGTGTTTATAACCACATTTAAGCATAGTTTCACAATAAACATCCAAAAACAACTCTAAATCAGAAACTTAGCTAAATGTCAACAATTAAGCACATATGGAATCCAATTAGATTAAACAAAGAACATTTAAGAGCTGAAATTATTAACAGATCAACCATCAAAATTTATTAACTGCATCAGCTCCTGCTCAGACATCGGGGTTACTACTGGTCTATCCCGTGTAGCAGTGAACACCATGGATAATGCCTGGATGCTCTGCTCGATACGAGCTTGACCCTCTATTAGCTAAACCTGGTCCTTCCTCATCTGGTTTACAATAGCATCTAGCCTCTGTCCTGCGAATTCTGTGGCTGGTCTTGCATCTGAGTGCCCTGGTCACCCACTAGTGGCTATGCAGAGGAAGATATTCCAATATCTTCAATGGGAAGTCACCGAATCCACTTGCCTATGATGGAAATCATTGGCTTTAGTACCATCACATTCTTTGGCAGCTTCACACCGTCCTTTCTACTGAGAAGACAGATAAGAGAAGGATGGCATAATGTGGCATGAGTGTCGTTTGTAGTGGCTTGAATGTCTAACGATAGCACGCACCCCACATTCACGGCTTTGCCCTTTACTATAGCATAAATTAACTGGGCCCTGATCACACTGATGTTGGATACATTAGCACACGGGAGAAGAGTGTGATGATCAAAAGTGGACCAGGCCCTTGCAATTGGTTTCAAGTTTGAAGAACGAATCTTCCTCCGGGCTCCATCAATACCATAAGTCCACTGCCCACCTGGTCTACACAAAGCTTCACGAATATCTTTCACATTGGGGCATTCTTACTCTCTCTGCTCATATGCACATGGTGAAATCTCCGCAACTCCCAACAAGGCATTCAGAGTGTGTAAGTCAAACTTGATTGTTTTTCCTCGAACAAAGCTGACAAACCTGTATTCCGGCTTTGGTGCATATGCGTTGGCATAAAACTCTTGTACAATATCGGGGCAAGCCGATTTCGAGAATGTCACCATAGTTTTCCAGCCCATATCCTGAATGTTTTGTTGAATTTCTGGATACTCATCATCATAGAGCTCAAAGGCTTTCTCCTGTATAATTTTCTTTTGCCTGATGATTGACTCAAAGCGTTGTTGATGGTCATAAGACTTGAAAAGTTCAGCACTGCATGGTTTAGAGGTTGGATTCTTTCGCTTCTTATCGGCCTTAGCTTTTGATGCCATAGTCTTGTGAAAATATAAATAATTCAGCAAGGCAAGAAGATAAAGAGAGACATAATTCAGCATCATTATGAAACTACTAGGAAGATAGTATTAAAGCAATGATGTGTATAATGCTTTCACAGCCCCAATCTGGATTTTTAGCAATATTAACACAAAAAACAATGTGTAAAGGCCATTACACTCATGTGCAGTATACAAAAAACATTAACACTCATGCAAGGGAGCATGAAAACCCAAGAACCAAATTCATAATCGTGCCAAAATCAACTAACGATTGTCATATCCCCATTTAAAACTACAGGATGTATCAATTGAAAAAGAGAGGCCACATAGTAATGAAAAGCAACCAATACTATATTGAACACACTGTGAACGATCCTTAAGAAATTAGAATGAAGAACCAACATTGATACCAAAAGATATAGTATAAGATGAAATTATGGATAGCACGGTTCACATTTGGGCATCCTGTCAAGCACTTGGGGTGCACATCACCTAATTAAAGGAAAAATTCATTTCAATGATAGAACTCCCTCCCTGACGCATACAACAAGCTACTAATATTCACCAATATAGCCAAAATCGAAATGCACCACCCAAATTCCTACTTAGCCGAGAATGAAGACAAAATCCAGTGTTAAAACGAGCAACCGAAAAAAAAATGAAATAAAAGAGAGACAGGAGAAGTAGACATACTTGGCATGGGGAGGTATTGTGACTAACTAAAGAAAGAAAATTTAATAGACTAAAGCTCTTGAAAATCGTAAATGAACACGGGGCTTGGAAGCGAGGAATGTAGAACAGAGATTGAAGTTTAGACCTAATGAACTTGAACGCATGCACAGTGAGCAATTCTACTCCAGATGCTTTTAAGAACTGAGATCGCGCTCAGCGGTGGTAAGGCACGCTCAACATAATTAAAAAAAACTACAGTGAAGACTTATGCTCAGCATGACCACGTCCCACTCAGCATGAATAAGTCAGTAGCAACAAATCTGCATTGTGCTCAGCATAAGCTCAAGGCGCTCAGCATATTTTTAACAATAGCTCTAGGGACAACTTGCGCTCAGCATACTCCTGATACGCTCAGCATGATGAAGTCAGTGGCTGACCTCTTCAATTACGCTCAGCATGAGATCATGGCGCTCATTATGAAGCATCTGTTCTATGAAAAATCTACAGAATGCCTGAGGTGCTTTGATGCCATCCTTGGGTTTTTTCTTCTGTACTCAACTTGAACAAAATAAGGGACACTTCTTGAAACAAGAATAACTTGTATCAAAAACTTTCAGAAGTTAACCAAGTTACATCCAACACAACTAAACTAAAAAGAAATTAATGAATGAATACAAAAACATAAAAGAAATTGGGTTGCCTCCCAATTAGCACTTCTTTAACGTCATTAGCTTGATTCCTGAATGTTCATCAAGGGTCACTCAAACTGAGAGATGCCTTTGCCCTCTCAATGTCGCCTCCAAAATAAGGCTTCAAGCGTCATCCATTTACTTTGATGATCTCTTGGATATAGGGTCTTCAACTTCAATTGCTCTATGTGATACTACATCCTTATCAGTGAATGGGCCAGACCATTTAGACTTCAACTTCCCTGGGAAGAGTTTCAATCTTGAATTGAACAATAGGACTTGTTGGCCAGGGTGAAAAGTCCTTTTGACAATGTGCTTGTCATGATAAGCTTTTACCCTTTGTTTATAGATTGATGCATTCTTATATGCCAACAATCGCATCTCATCCATCTTATGCAGTTGATCCAACCTCTTCTCACTGGCCAATGTTGAATTAAAATTTAGGAATTTGATAGCCCAATATGCTTTATGTTCAAGCTCCACAGGTAAATCGCATGACTTGCTATAAACCAATTGGTATGGAGACAAGCCTAAAGGGGTCTTGTATGCAGTTCTATGCGCCCGCAACGCATCATCCAATTTTCTCGACCAATCTTTTCTTGAACTTGTAACAGTTTTTTCCAAGATCTTTTTAATCTCTTTGTTGGAAACATCAACCTGTCCACTTGTTTGTAGATGATATAGAGTTGCCACTTTGTGTTGCGCATCATATTTGGTCAATATACTTTGCAAGCAATTGTTGCAAAAGTGTTTGCCCCCATCACTAATTAACACACTAGGCACTCCAAATCTAACAAAAATATTTTTCTTGAGGAATTTCACAACTGTGTGAGCATCATTGGCAGGTGATGCTATGACCTTCACCCACTTAGAAACATAATCCACTACTACAAGGATATATTGGTTTGAAAAGGATGATGGGAATGGTCCCATAAAATCGATTCCCCAATAGTCAAACAACTCTACCTTTAAAATACTATTGAGTGGCATCTCATTTCTCTTTGATATCCCTCTATTTCTTTGGCATTTATCGCATTACTGCACAAATTTTGTGAGAATTTTTGAAAAGTGTGGGCTAGTAAAATCCACATTGCAACACCTTCATTGCAGTTTTATCTCCATTATAATGTCCTCCATAAGGAGACCTATGGCAATGCCATAAAATGTTTTATGCTTCATCATAAGCAACACACCTTCTAAGTAAACCATCCGAACACCACTTGAACAAGAATGGATCATCCCATATAAAGTAGTTCGCATCCTTGAAATTTTTTTTTTTTGCTGCCATGTAAGGTCCTCCGAAATGGCATTTGCTGCCTTAAAATTTGCTATATCAGCAAACCAAGGTCTCTCCTTCACCATGAACAGTTTTTCATCCAGGAACTCTGCTTGAATATCTTTTTCCTCTACTCGAGTCATTTCCTTCAAGTCTAGATAAGTGGTCTGCTATGACATTTTCACTACCCTTCTTGTCTTTGATTTCCAAGTCAAACTCCTGTAAAAGTAAGATCCAACGAATCAGTCGTGGCTTGAAATCAACCTTAGTCAACAAGTATTTTAGAGCAGAATGGTCAGTAAAGAGTATGACTTTAGACCCAATGAGATAAGATCTAAACTTTTTTAATGCAAACACTATTGCAAGTAGTTCCTTCTCAGTTGTTGCATAGTTAATTTGATTTTCATTCAACACTCTACTTGTATAGTAAATAACATGAAAGAATTTTTCTTTTCTCTGTCCTAACATAGCTCTAACAGTAAAATCACTAGCGTCACACATTAATTCAAATAGTAAATTCCAATCCGGTGCAACAATGATAGGTGCAGTGATTAATTTCTCTTTCAAAATAGTAAAGGCATACAAACATTCAGTAGTAAATTCAAAAGGGCAATCCTTATTAAGCATGACACACAAGGGTTTAGCAATTTTGGAAAAATCTTTATTGAAACATCTATAAAACCCGGCATGTCCGAGAAAACTTCGAACTCCTTTAACATTCACTGGTGGTGGTAACTTCTCTATGACCTCTATCTTTGCTCTATCTACCTCAATTCCCTTAGCTGAAATTTTGTGACCAAGGACAATCCCCTTATGTACCATAGAATGACATTTTTCCCAGTTCAAAACTAGATTAGTCTCTACATACTTTGCAATGCAGCAACTAAATTAGTAAGGCATAAATCAAAAGATGAACCAAAAATAAAAAATTCATCCATAAAAACTTCTATTGACTTTTCAATCATATTAGAAAAAATAGAAAGCATACACCTTTGAAACGTGGCTGGTGCATTACACAATCCGAATGGCATCCGACGATAGGCGAAGATCCCAAATGGACATGTAAAAGCTGTATTCTCTTGATCTTCAGGATTAACTGCAATTTTGTTATATCTGGAATAACCATCTAGAAAGCAGTAGAAAGCTTGACCAGCTAGCCTCTCTAGCAATTGATCCATAAATGGCAGCGGGAAATGGTCCTTCCGAGTGGCTTAGTTGAGTTTACGATAGTCTATACACATGTGCCAACCTGTAAATATACGTGTGGGAATGAGCTCAATTTATTCATTTTTAACAATTGTCATCCCTCCTTTCTTTGGCACCACTTGGACCGGACTTACCTACGCACTATCCGAGATAGGGTATATCATCCCTGCTTCAAGAAGTTTTAGCACTTCTTTGCTCACAACCTCTTTCATTGTAGGATTCAACCTCCTTTGGGGTTATACTATTTGTTTAAATTCCCCTTCAAGTAGAATTTTATGCATGCAAAATGATGGACTAATGCCTTTCAAGTGTGAAATGGACCACCCTATAATTGTCTTGTGTTCTCTAAGTACCCTTACAAGTTTCTCTTACTCCAACTTGGATAATTCATTGCTCACAATGATAGGATTTTTATCATTCTTGCCAAGAAAAACATATTTCAAGTATGGAGGGAGCGACTTGAGCTCTAACTTAGGCTTCTCTTGTACTTCATCTCTCTTAATTGCTACTAATTCCAACACTCCCCCTCAAGCTGAAGCATATAAATCAAATGCTCCAAGCTTGGAATAAATATATTGAATTCTCGGCCCCCTTAAAGATTTTGTGAAGATATCTGCTAGTTGATCATTAGAGCTAACAGATTCAGTACTAATTTCCTTAGAAAAAACTTTCTCATGAACAAAATGAAAATCAATTTCGATATGTTTAGTTCTTTCATGAAACACTGGATTAGAAGCTATATGAAGGGCAGCTTGATTATCACAACACAACTTCATCTGTTGGGTGTCTCTAAACTTTAATTCTTGAAGACGTTGTTTAATCCAAATAAGTTAACAAGTGGCTGTAGCCATAGCCCTATATTCTGCTTCTACACTAGATCGTGCAACAATATTTTGTTTTTTGCTTTTCCAAGAGACAACATTCCTTCCAATAGAAACACAATATCCTGAAGTAGATCGTCTGTCAATTGATGATCCTGCCCAATCTGCATCGCAATACCCAACTATTTCGGTGTTTCCTTTATCTTCATAAAGTAGCCCTTGTCTCGGTACCTTTTTAATATACCTCAAAATTCGTATCATTGCATCCCAATGATCAGTATGAGGGGATTGCATGAACTGACTTACTACCCCAACTGCAAAGGAGATGTTTGGTCTAGTAATAGTGAGGTAGATAAGTTTTCTAACCAATCTCCGATATCTCTCGGGATCAGAATAAGGCTCCCCCTAATTAGGTAATAATTTCTGATTTGGATTCATAGGGCTATCAATAGGCCTACAATCCAACATACCGGTTTCAGTAAGTATGTCCAATGCATACTTTCTTTGTGAGATTGTGATTCCATTTCTTGACTAAGCAACTTCAATGCCAAGAAAATATTTTAACTTTCCCAAATCCTTGGTTTGAAAATGGCTGAAGAGATGTTCCTTAAGTTGAGAGATTCTTTCATGATCATTTCATGTGATGACTATATCATCAACATAAACCACCAAGTAAACACATTTATTCGAAGAAGTATGACAATAGAAGATTAAATGATCTGCTTTACTTTGTTTTAGTCCAAAATCCTAGACAACAGAACTGAATATCCCAAACTAAGCTCGTGGAGATTGTTTAAGCCCATAGAGGGATCGTTGTAGTTTGCGGACTAATCCAGACTCCCCCTGAGCAATAAAGCCAGGTGGTTACTCCATGTAAATTTTTTCTTCGAGTTCACCATGAAGAAAGGCATTTTTGATATCTAACTGATATAATGGCCAATGACGAATGGCAGCCATGGCAAGAAACAGTCGAACAGAAGTAATTTTTGCCACTAGAGAAAAGGTATCTCTATAGTCAAGACCATAAATTTGTGTATAACCTTTGGCCACCAGACGAGCCTTAAGATGATCAATTTGTCCATCTGGGCCAACGTTAATAGCATACACCCAGTGGCATCCAACAGGTTTCTTGCCAAAAGGAAGGGGAACCAACTCCCAAGTACCATTGTGCTCAAGTGCCTGCATTTCATCAATCATGACTTGTCGCCATCCTGGATGATCAAGTGCCTCATGAACATGTTTAGGAATAGAAACAGAAGATAAAGATGACATAAAGGAACAGTAAGAGGGAGAAAGACGATGATAACTTAAAAAATTATAAATAGGATGAGGATTCCAGGTTGACCGAGTACCTTTCCTAAGAGCAATGGGCAAGTCAAGGTTTCCTTCAAGTAGGTCCATTGTAGAGTCATCCACTGGAGCATGACATGATTCAGCTGGTCTTTCAGTGTCTTCTAACTCTGTGTTAGCAACACGTGGACGACGACAGTATATGATGGGTGACCTTTGAGATTGCTCGAGTGGGAGATTGTCAGGAATATCTGTAGTCGAAACAGATTCTGACAAAGGGGAAGGTGATGGACCAAGATAAGGAATCAGAAAGACTTCTTGAATAGTATGAGACTCAACTGTGGATGTTGCGAAGTAAAACTTTTCTTCGAAGAACGTTACATCTACAGAAATGTAATAATGATTCTGCATAGGGGAGTAACACTTATAACCCATCTGTAACCTAGAATATCCCAAAAAGACACATTTGATGGCTCGGGCAGCAAACTTATCAAGACCTAGAGACAAGTAATGAATAAAACAAGTGCATCTAAATATCCGTGGAGCGACATGAAATAGTGGCTCTTTAGGAAATAAAATGGAATGTGGTATTTTATGATCAAGAGAGGATGATGGCATCCGATTAATTAAATAACAGGCTGTCAAAACTGTATCTCCTTAATGTCGGACATGTACATTCGCATGAAGTAACAAGGTCCAAGCAATTTCAACAAGATGTCTATTCTTCTTTTCAACTATGCCATTCTGTTGAGAAGTATGAGGACAACTAGATTGATGGAGAATGCCCTGTGATGACAAAAAAGAAAAAAGAGCAGAAGAAAAGTATTCTTTTACATTATCACTTCTAAGGATTTTGATTGTCTTACCAAATTGGGTTTTGACCTCATTAACAAAAGTGGTGAGAATAGACAAAAGTTCAGATCGTTCTTTCATTAAGAAAACCCAAGTGCACCGAGAGAATTCACCAATAAAGGTAACGAAATATCGAAAGCCATTAGAAGACACACGACTCAGTCCTCATATATCTGAATGGATAACTAAAAAAGGGGAATCAACTCGGCTTTTAACTTTGCTGGGAAAGGAAGAGCGAACATGCTTGCCTAGTTGACACGACTCACAGTTCAATGATGAAATTTTTGCAAGATTCGGAACCATTTGCTTCAATTTTGACAAACTTGGATGGCCCAATCGTTCATAAAGAAGATTTGGAGACTCGACTATAGTACAACTTACAGAGAGAGCTGATTGGAGGTAATAAAGACCATGTGATTCATGTCCTACACCAATCATTCGACCCATACCACGTTCTTGTATAGTAAAAGAACCAGCATCAAAAGTTATTGAGCAGTTTAGAGAGCAAGTAAGTTGACTAAGGGAGATCAAATGAAAAGGGCAACTAGATATAAACAAAATTGATTTTATAGAAGAAGTGACAGAAACATGACCGATTCCTTTGGCGCTGACCTTAGAACCATCCGCAAGAGTTATGAAGTGAGGAAATTTAGGAGAAGATATGGAGAAGAATAAAGAATGATTACCAGTAATATGATTAGAGGCACCTGAATCAATTATCCAAAGATTTTGATTATTACCGGATTGAGATATGAAGGCTGTGGAGTCATGAACACCAATGGCAGTAGACCCATGAGACTGATGGGCAGCTTTCAATTGAAGATACTCTTAGTACTCAGCTTCAGAAAATTTTTTCTTGAACATTTCAGCATTGACTGATTTTCAGGGAAAACCATGAAGAGAGTAACAAGTATTATGAGTGTGACCCATTCGCTTGCAATATGTGTATTAAGGATGACATATTGTTCCAAACAACCGAAAAAGTGAATTTTGACCAGTTAGACAGACAGAGGAGGTTGAGGCGAACAGTTCTGGGCGGTCGCGGTGGTTTTCCGGTGGTCGGAGGGTGGCGCCTGAGTTACACGCGCCCGAAAGATAGCGGCGCGTGGATGCGAGTGGCGATGCATGGCGGGTTTTCCGGTGACTCGCTTGGTGGTAAGGTCGATCGGAGACTTCTGAGGCTATTTCTGATGACGGTGGAGACTGGGTTAGTCGGGTCAACGACTTTCGGAGTGACTTTTGGTCTTGAGAGAAGTTGTTTGGTTAGGACAGTGTTGTTTGAAAAAAAAAAGAGGAAGGTTGAAGGACAGACGAACCAGAAGCCGAAGACTTCATACAAGGATAAAGGTTGAAGGTGCAAGGATTCTACTGGACCAGAGGTAGAAACCTTCAAAGGACACATGAACCTACTCTTGATACCATATTGAAAGACTTGGATATAATTTAGACAATAGTGTTTGTGAAATGTTGTAGTGAAAATGCACTCAGCACATTGATATTTATATACACTTGATCATAAATACAATTTAATTTTACAAAGATATTAATGACAACTATTTCCTAAGTACATGCATAAATATAAACTAGGTACATGAATTGTTAGCTTTATGAATCTGAATTAATTGCTACTAATTCCAACATCAACAACCAACTGAACTTATTGAGCCTCCAAATTTTGTATGCATTCTTCTACTTTCTTCTCTTCCTCATCACAAAGATTTTCAATAGAATTAACCATTACATTCTCAAGAGTAGTAAAAGGTTGATATTGTCCCAAGACTTCATTGACCATTACATTAACCATGTCCATTCGAAAACATTGCCCCTTATCACTCGGGTGATGCATAGCCTTAAAAATATTGAAAGTGATCTTCTCATCTTGAACTCTAAGTCGCAATTGTCCTTGATAGACATCTATTAGAGCACGACCAGTGGCTAGGAAAGGTCTCCCCTAGATGAGTGGTATCTCTGAATCCTCCTCTATGTCTAGAATGACAAAGTCAACTGGGAATATGAACTTATCTACCTTTACCAATACATCCTCCATGATTCCATAAGGGTGTTTAATGGACCGGTCCGCTAGTTGAAGTGTCATGCGAGTAGGCTTCTCCTCACCCACTCATAACTTCTTTAAAATGGACAAAGACATGAGATTGATGCTTGCCTCCTAGTCACAAAGGGCTTTCCCGATAGTTATGTTCCCAATAGTGCAAGAGATAGTGAAACTATTGAGGTCAGTGAGCTTTAGAGGTAGCTTTCGCTATAAAATTGCACTGTATTCTTCTGTCAAGGCGACCGTCCCATCTTCCTTCAACTTCCTTTTCTTGGTGATGAGTTCTTTCATGAATTTGGCATAGGTAGGCATTTGCTCTAATGCCTTCGCAAATGGAATATTAATCTGTAATCTTTTGAAAATGTCGAGGAATAAAGCAAATCATTCTTCTTTGTCCTTTTTCTTTTCCAAATGTGGATATGGCAGTTTAACGTAGGGAGGGATCTCTTGAGGCTTGCTGTCTTCTTTCAATAATTGGCTTTTTGTTTTCCTCAAGATGGAGTCCACATCAACTAGCTTCATCTTCTTGTCTTTTTCTATTTTGTTGTCTTATTATTCCACTGATTTTTGTTGGTCCTCTTCCACTATCAAGTCTTCAACACCTTGCTTTTTCTCCTCTATCAACTCCCTAACAACTGGTTCAACAATCTTCCCACTCCTTAATGTAATGACTTTGCAATGTTCCTTAGGATTAACTTGCGTATTTGTTGAAAAACTGCTACTTGATTATTCTGCAAGTTATTTTTGCAAGATGTCCAATCTAGTTTTCTAAATTCTTGATAGATGACTCGGTGTTCTTGTAGTTAGATTAAGAGACTTGGATGAATTGTGCCAAAGTATTCTCCAAAATAGTGGTTCGATCTTGTGGAGGATGTGGTGGTGGTGGTTTACTAGATTAAGGGTCTTCTTGCTTTCATGAGAAATTTGGATGGTTCCTCTACCCTTAATTGTAGGTATTGGTGAATTAATTATTGTTTTGTCTTCTAAATTCCCCATGTAGTTCACCTCCTCTTAAGAATTTGGGGTGGCTTCACACTTCCCATTGTCATGCTCCCCTCCACAAAAGTCACACCTCATAACTTGCTGTGGTTGGACTTGACCAAAACTCATGTTTTGAATCTGTTTTGTTAATGCCTCTAATTATTGAGTCATAAGCTTGTTTTGTGCCAAAAGTGCACTTTGTGAGTCAAGCTCTAACATTCCTTTCCTTCCCGAAAGTCCTCTATCATGATGCATTAGATATTCATTCGATGTCATGGCTTCAATCAAACTTTGAGCCTCTTCCGCAATCTTCGTATTCATAGAACCTCCGACGGAAGCATCTAGCATTAACTTGGTGGATGGCCTCAACCCATTGCAGAAAATTTGCAATTGCTGTAAATCATCAAATCCATGGTTGGGACACTTCCTTAGCAGCTCTTTGACATGCTCCCAAGCCTCATATAATGTTTCCCCTTCATTTTGGCTAAAGCTGGTGATCTCTCCTCTTATCTTGACAATCTGAGATAGAGGAAAGTATCTTAACAAAAATCTAGCTTCTAAATCCTCCCAAGTTGTAATGCTACCCCTTGGTTGAGATTGGAGCCAAACTTTGGCTCTATCTCTAAGCGAAAAGGGAAATAGCCTCAATCGTATTACATCCTCGGTAGCTCCATTTATCTTGAGTGTATCACCAATTTCAAGAAAATTTGAGAGGTGAATGTTAAGATCTTCTACCTCAGCTCCTCCAAACTGGTTTTATACTACAATTTGCAAAAGAGCTAGTTTTATTTCAAAGTTGTTGGCTGCCACTAGTGGTCTAACAATGCTTGACAAATTTCTATTGACTGTAGCATTGTTATAATCTCCCAAAGTTCTCCGGACTCCGTTCCCGTTATCAGCTATGACTACTTCTACTTGAACTTGTGATGTTGATGAATTTCCTTTTTCCAAACTCTTCTTTTGCTGCTTTCTTTCTCTTGTTTTCTTCCTATTCTTTCTTGTAGTCTTTTCTACCTCGGGATCGTCTAATAGTTCACCTGATGCTTTTCCTCGCATGCACAACAACACAAAAATAGAACACAATGTAAGAATTTCTACAAAAAATTCAGAACAAGAATCTAAACAAAATATAAAACAGATAAATGTCCAATTTAGAATTCCTATAGTCTTGTTGATATTGAAATACAATCCTCGGCAACGGCGCCAAAAACTTGTTAATGAATTAGCAAGTATACCATATTGTACAAGTAATAAAGAGTGAATAAGGTTGTCGATCCCAATAGGATTATGTGTCAATTATCAACGTAAACTAAGAAATCGCTAAATGAACTAATGAATAACATGTATTTGCGTTAAGAGTTGCAGTAGAACTTAGGATTGAAGTAAGTAAAATCAATGATAAATTATAAATCGTACTGAAAGTATGAAACGAATTATCCTAAAATCAAACAACACAAGTGAATTGAGAATTTTAGAATAAAATCGGTTAGAGTTCGGAATCCTCTTAGCTCTCCTCTTATGCCTTAATTCTGTTCTGAATTCAATTTCAACTCAAGCAATTGACATTCAAATTCACAAATTCAGATTATTCCCAATACCTTGGCAAATAATCCATTTAGTCTTAACTAAGAACCCTAATCCCTTATGTGCTCTCAATTCAAACCAAGCAATAAGCATAAGAATTCATACAAATGCATAAATTCCATATCCTATTCCTAAGGTTATGCAATTCATGGTAAATTTCTTCAGATCTAACCTAATGTCAATTTTCCAATTGAACAATCAAGTCATAAGAACAATTCCAATGATGGCCAGTCAAGGAAAGCATTAAGAGTAGAAGAATTTACTCAATTACTATGAATCATCATTGAATTCAAGATCAGAACAAGTACACAAGATTTGAACTAAAATTCTTCCTACCCTAACCTGTAGAGTTTAGTTACACATGATGAAATTGAGAAAAGTAGAAGAAGTAGTGTGGAAATTCAATAAGGATTGTATTGGATCTTCAAATCTTCTTTCCAAAAGCACTTTAACACCAATGGATCCCAAGAAGCTCTAAGAATTCCTCCAATTTGCACCCAAAAAATGTCAAAATGTCCCTTTAAATGAGCTGAGTTTCGTATTTAAAAGTGCTAGAAATAACCGTTTGCGCTCAACATGAGAAATTCACACTGAACGCAGGTAAGTCAGAAATGAGCATTCCCCTTTGCGCTGAGCATGCGAAATTTACGCTGAGCATGCAGAAGTCAGTAGTGAATTCATCCTTTTGTAGTAAGCATAAGAAATTTGAGCTGAGCATGCGGAAGTCAGTAGTGAATTCATCCTTTTGAGCTGAGCATAGGAAATCTGCATTGAGCATGCGGAAGTCAGTAGTGAATTCATCCTTTTGCGCTGAGCATAGGAAATCTGCGCTGAGCATGCGCTTGATGGTCTTGAATTCCTATAAAAGATGGTTTTCCAAAGTTAGTGCAATCCAAGAAAATTACCATAAGTGAGGAAAATTAATATGAGATTTATTTACACTAATCCTAAATCTAAAATCAACAACTTCTATTAAAAATTCGCATAACCATGATGGATGAAGCAACAACAATTTGCTTAGCACTTTTCCATGATATGGCCGCTTCTCCAAGAAGAAATAAGTAGGCAAATGTAGACTTCCTACTGTCAACACATCCACCAAAATCTGAGTCTGAATATCTAATTACTTCTAATTGGTTGGATCTTCTATACATGAGCATATAATCCTTAGTTCCTTGCAAGTACCTCAAGACTTTCTTTGCAGCTTTCTAGTGATCAATTCTAAGATTACTTTGATACCTGCCTAACATTCCAACCGCAAAATTCATATCTGGTCTCGTGCAGGTTTGTACATATATAAGACTACCCACCAGAGAACCATATGGAATTGATTCCATTTGTTTTTGCTCTATGTCATTCTTTGGACATTGCATAAGACTGAATTTGTCCCTTTTTTGAATTGGTACAATTCCAACAAAATAATTTTTCATGTTAAATCTCTCTAAAATTTTCTTAATATAGGCTTTCTAAGACAATCCTAATAATCATTGTGATCTATCACGGAATATTTCAATTCCTATCACATAGGATGCCTCTCCCATGTCTTTCATTTCAAAATTCTTAAAGAGATATTCTTTCGGCTCATGCAACATACTCAAACTATTAGTTACAAGTAAGATATCATCAACATACAGGACTAGAAACATAAACTTACTCCCACTAACCTTTCGGTATATACATCTATCAACTACAAGAGGTAACGATATCATTGAACTTAATATACCATTGCCTTGAGGCTTGTTTCAGTCCATATATTGATTTCTTAAGTTTACACACCATATGACATTTTCCTTCAATTAGAAAACCTTCAGGTTGGTCCATATAAACTTCTTGTTCAAGACTACCATTCAGAAAGGTTGTTTTCACATCCATCTGGTGTAACTCTAAATCATAATGAGTCACCAATACCATAATAATACGCAATGAATATTTCTTTGAGACAAAATAAAATGTTTCATTGTAATCGACACCATCATTTTGAGTATATCCTTTAGCAATAAGTCAGGCTTTATATTGTTCGATATTGCCATTTGAGTCACGCTTGGTCTTAAAGACCCACTTACAGCTAACTCGTTTAGCATCTTCTAGCTATTCAACAATGTCCCAAACCTTATTTTTTTCCATGGATTTTAACTCTTCTTTCATGGCATCAATCTATTTCTTTGACTCAACATTATTTATGACTTGTGAAAATGAAATTGGATTTTCATTAATTCCAACGTCTGATTCTTGCAAGTAAGTCTCGTAATAGTTTAGAATAGCCGATTTTCTTACTCTTTGAGATATTCTCAAAGGCACTTCTTGAGACTCATTTTTGTGAGTTAGTTTTTTCATTGGGTGCGTTATCATTCAAACATTGTTCATTGTTGTCAGAATGTTCTGCAACAGCTGGAACAACATTTGGAACAACTATGGACGAAGGAACACTTACAGGTAAAGTAACATTTACCTTAATTTCCTTTATGTCAACATTCTGTCGTTCCTCACTCCCACTAACTTCACCATTTTCAAGGAATTTTGCATTACTAGTTTCTATCATTCTTGGGCTATGATTAGGACAATAAAAGATATACACTTTAGACTTCTCTGGATAACCAATAAAGTAACCACTTACTATTCGAGAATCTAACTTCTTTTCATGCGAATTATATACTCTTGCTTCTGCTGGGCAACCCCAAACATGTAGGTGTCTTAAACTCGGTTTCCTATTTATCCACAACTCAAAAGGAATTTTAGGAACTGCCTTACTAGGAACCCTGTTTAATAAATACATAGCAGTCTTTAACGCATACATCCATAAAATTTGGGTAATGAGGAGTTGTTCATCATACTCCTAACCATATTCATTAGTGTTCGATTATGCCTTTCTGTCACACCATTTTGTTGTTGTGTGTATGGCATTGTGTATTGTACACGAATACCATATCTTTCAAGAAGTTTTACAAATGGACCTGGACATTGTCTCGTTTCACCATATTTTTCATAATATTCACCACCTCTATCAGACCTTACAACTTTCACTTTCTTGTCTAATTGTCTTTTAACTTCATTTATATATATCTCAAAAGCATTAACTGCTTGAGATTTTTTCTTAAGCAAGTAGACATATCCATAACGTGAAAAATCATTGATAAAGGTAATAAAATATTTTTCTCCACCAAAAGACAGAGCATCAAAAGGTCCACATACATCACTGTGTATAACTTCAAGAAATAGGCTGCTTATTGTGGCCCATTTCTTGTTATGTCTAATTTGCTTTCCCTTAATACAATCCACACATAAACCAAGATCAATAAAATCTAGATTTTGTAGAATTTCATTCTTTACTAATCTTTCCTTGTATATGTGACCCAAACGCTTATGCCGCAAGTATGCAGAACTTTCATCAAGCATGTTAAGCTTAATTCCAATACTTTGATGCTCGGTAAGCAAGGATTCAGAAAATTGATCATAAAGTCTTAATCTATATAAACTATCAATAAGAATACCACAACTAAGAAGTTTAGAATTCTTAAATAAATTGAAACAACCATGTCTACCATTAAATTCAAAACCACAATTATCCAACTTTGAAAGGGAAATTAAATTCCTAGACATTGAAGGTACATAAAGAGTCTTAATTAGGTTCAAATGATGACCAGTGTCTAAGATTAAACGATAAGTCCCTATGCCTTCAATTGGAGCCTTCATATGGTTTCCCATATAAAGAAACATCTTACTTTCTCTTGTGGTTTGGATCGTAAGGAATCCCTGCATCACATTAGATACATGAGTAGTAGCACCAGAATCAAGCCACCAAGAATTATGAGGGACATCAATTAAGTTTGATTCAAAAGTACATACATATGTTTCAAACATACCTTTCTTTTCGAACCAAGCCTTACGTTTAGGACAATCTTTCTGATAATGTCCTTCTTTAGCACAGAAATGACATTTATTTTGTTCCTTAGTAGATCCCTTCTTCTTAAAGTTCTTGGCCTTTGCCTTCAGTGCTTTGCCAGCTCCTTGAACTAGGTTGACAGAATGACCTTTCATATTCTTGAGTCTATTCTCCTCCTGAATGAGCTTTTCAACCAATTCATTAACATCCCACTTATCCTTCATAGTGTTATAGTTAATTTAGAAAGCTCCATACTCATAAGGCAGTGAGTTCAGAATAAACTGAACCATGAAAGATTCATCCACTGCCATACCCAATGTTTTTAGTCTTGCTATAATGTTAGTCATCTCAATGGTATGTTCTTGCATGCTCTGCGACCCATCAAACTTCATGATCGTGAGTTGAGCCATTAGTGTACCAGCGAGTGACTTATCAGTAGAACGGAAACGTTCTTCCACAAACTTAAGATATTTCATTGCACTTTCTGTTTGTGGAATAGTAGTCTTAATATTGTTTGTAATAGTCATTCGTATAAACATAAGGCTCAATTTGTTAGACCATTCCCATGCCTTAAGTTTAGACTTCTCTTCCTCAGTACTGTTATCAGTAACAGTAGTTTTCCTTCCAAAAGTGACAAGTCAAGGTCCAAAACACCTAAGTGGAACTTTACTTGCTCACTCCATTTAGAGAAGTTCATACCATTAAAAATGGTAATAAATAAAACTTGCGAATGAAGAGAAATTGCTGTAAAATAAAATATTCTATCATACACTCAGATAAGAGAAATATCAAAGTATATTATAGTTTACCTATGGGCAGACACTACAATATACTATCATAAATAAATGTCACTTTGATCATAATCGAAAATTAAAATTCTCAACCAAACACATAAGTCATCTTTGGATAAGCTACATATTTGATCCAAGAATTTTAATTTCTCGCAATCATATTTATTAATCATAGAATAAGATTTTCCTTTGGGCAAACTTAGTCCCATGATTAATTAACGGTCACATTCTTTAATGACATTTTCCATCATTCTAACTTAGCCACTTTGGTATACACAAGTTTTAACCAAAAGACAACAAATGACATATTCCATTTGTTTTTTCACCTGCTGGAAGTCACATTCACAATTTTCTCAAATAAAATTCAGACATATAAGTAAATATACTTGAAAATAATTCAAATGATAAAACAATGCATACATATTATTATAATGAAAACCATCATTTGCGTACAAGTCTCAAAATATTGGCTTCCAAACCAATTCATCAATATAATAAGACATGACATATGTAATCGGTCAAATTAACATATAATAACGCTCATGAATTGTATAAACATTATCATTATATATATATATGAACAATTTGAACTAATTATAATTTAATAACGCATCAATGAGAGTGCTGAAACTCAAAAAAATTGATACATGGCTAGCAACAGTGCATTGCGATTCATCATGTTATGGGCAAACAGATTCATCAACATAAAAAAAATTAATAATTATGAATATACAGCGAATTCATTTGATAATTCATAAATTCATAATTTTAAAAATAGGGTTTATCATACTTGAGGGAGATTAAAACATCATTGATGGAAAATCACAAATTTCACAACTAGGCTCTGATATCACATGTAAGACTTAAACGTTATACAAAACTTTTAGCGGAAACATTCATCAACATAAGGATTTTGAAAGTTAGGATTTTCACATACCCGAATTCAATGAAGAAGTCCTAAACTTCAAGCTTTGACAGAAATTGAAAAGAAAATTGGTTTCTCTCCCTTCACCCTACTTTCAAGACATACGTAATGATGACGACTTTTCTGTGAGTGTGAGCAGAAAAAGAATGTGTCTTTCTAGGGCAGAGAAAGGAGTAATTAATATATATTTTCATTTAATCTGATACGTCCATCAAACATCAAAACTAGTGGGTGAGATTGACTATATTTAAAATTTAATTAAAGAGCAATTATTATAATCCCTTAATTTTAGGCCATTAAAAAAGAAGTTACTAACGGCAACTTTCCAACATTTATTTCCTTGATTCTTCTTCACTTTTTCCTTCTTATTTTCTCTCCTTTTTCTTCTCTGTTCCGTGAGCTCTTCTCCTTTCTCTTTCATGTTTTTCTTCTTTTCAATTATGGTTGTTAGAACCGTGAAAAATGAAATATAAAATGTGGGGAGGAAAGTTAACAACAAAGATGAAAATGAAATAAAAAGAGAGAAAGATGGTGGAGGTTTTTGTTGGGACGTGAAACAGGGGAGAAAAATGGAGAGATTGAGACGAGAATGAGAAGGAAATGATTGAAAAAGGTGAAGAAAAATATGGAGAGAAAGAGTCGCGGTGGGTGAGGAAAAGTGAATAACAAATTTTATGTGAAAAATTTTGTATCTCTTAAAAATATTTTAATTTTTTAACACACAATTTTTAAGTATTCATAAAGTGTTATAGAAAATTTTAGAACTCAACTTAGTTCTCAGATCTATTTTTTATAATTTTTCATATACTACTCTTCATCAAGTAAGCTATACTACTTTTCTCAAAATAAATTAAATCTATAAAGTAAGTAAATATGTATTCCTTAACTTATTTTTCATACTAAATATTTTCTATATTCTACTTGTCATCTATCATAATTTTCTCGAGATACTTGAATTGTTTCATAACTGTTTCCTTAATTACTCTTCAATATCCTTAAAAAAACTAAACTATCTCGTTTCTTATCCAAAATTTACTACAATTCTTATCAATCATTTATAACTAGGAAATAAATTTTTCATATTTATTTCTATTATGTCAATTGTTTACGCAAATACTTTAATTATTTCTTTGTATTTAATGTTATAAAATTATGCTTAAATTGATCCAAAATTTAATTGATAACTTATATCAATATTACTGAACTTCTATAACCCTAAGTAGAACCATTAGGTTAGGGAGAATGTTATAAGAATCTCTGAGTAATTGTCTTCTTTTTTTGTTTTTATGCACAAGGTTCAACTTTTGAACACATCAATCTACAGAGAAATCCCACTAAGAAGGCCAATAACAATAACCAAAAGAAGAAGAGTCACTTGGTCTTCAACTTCTTTGATCTTTGCCAGAAAAGGTTTGATATAAGAATTTAGAAGATGATGATGATTCATATGAGAATCTGATGTAAAAATTTAGAAGATGATGATGATGATTATGAGAATCTCTAAGTAATTGTTCCTTTTTTTTTTTTTTTTTTAAGTTTTATGTTCTGTGTAGCTTAATTCTTGATTTGCTTGATTTGCTAATTTTAATTCATTGTTGTATGAAATAGTTTTTTGTTTGCTTTATTTGTGTATTGTTTAATAATCAAATGAAATCTTCACTAATATAGTAACATTAGATAAGTATTGGATGATTAATTCAAATATTTCCTTTCTATTTTAGTTGTGTAAATTAACTTGATCATTCTACATATAAATATATAATATATATCTTTCATTATGTATCTTTCAGATTATTTCTTTCGATAGTATTGATGATTATTAAAATAAAAAGTAACTTGTATTTAATTTGATTAAAACAATTAAAGTGTTTTAGTCATAGCAAATAACATTTAAAACTATTAATCAAATTCATCAGTTCACAAATTTTGCATAAATAGATTTGTAATATTCTAAATATATTAAAAAATATTTTTATTTAAGTATAAAATATGATAACAAATTTTAATAATAATAATTTAATAACAAATCTTAAGAAAATATAAAATTACAAGCACTATACATTTAAGACATAAAGATTACACTAAATGTTGAAAGTGTTTAAAATAACTTAATGTTCTCAATTACATCAAAAATATAATAAAAAATTAAAATATCTAACCAAGATGTAAATGAAGTTAATGAAACCCTACTCGACAAAAAGTATAACTTAATTTTTATTCAATCATATATGTATCTAATAATAAAAGTTGTTATATTAAGAATAAACATATAATATACAACAATAATTAGTAGAATAATTGAGCATCAATTTTTAATATTAGATAATTTTATCTATATATTTTATTTTTTTGTACATATGTCTATATATTTCATTTAGTAAAACTCTTGTATTATATTTATCTTCATAACTCAATTCTTAATTAACCTCATACATAACGCATGGACATAAATAATGTTATTATTGATTATACTTATATAAAGGTAATGTTACAAATTGTCAATGCTAAAGAATACATTTTCGAATTTTCTTTATAATTTTTTTCTAAGATGATTTTAATATACCATGTATATGTGGTTAAAAATAACATACCTTATATTTCAAATTTTATAATTTTTTTCAATTTTTTATTATATTACATTTGAATATTATTTTCTAAATGTATTACATATTTGTATTAATTGTTTAATTTATTAAATTATATCCAATGTATCGTGCATTTGTACAAATAAAATTATTACAAATTATTTCATAGAGATATTTTTAATTTAAAATTAATATAAAAAATATAGATAAAAAATAATAAAAGAAATAAAATATTAATACACACAATATATATATATATATATATATATATATATATATATATATATATATATATATATGAAATGTATCTAGTGAGAGGAGTGTTTATTATAAGAGGTGAGATGAGTGTTTATTGTAAGAGGTGAGAGGAGTGAATCTTAATCATTAGATCTTACATAAATGACCAAGATTATAATATAAATGCATGTGACTTTTTTAAATTGTCACACGACCTTTAAGTAACTTTTTAATCTTAAGTATCCATATATAGTTGTATAGTCAATATTTACTCCTCTCACCTTCTTACAATAATAATTTCTCTCACTAGATCTGTACACACACACATATATATATATATATATATAAAATAACTCCTCTCCTAGATATGCTATATATATATATATATATATATATATAGAAGCGTATCAAAAAAGAGAAAAGTGTTTATTGTAAGAGGTGAGATGAGTGAATCTTGACTATTGCATCTTACATGAATAATTAAGATTAGAAAATAAATGAACGTAACTTTTTTACTTGGTCACATGACTTTTAAGTAACTTTTAATCTTGATCATTTATGTATAATTGTGCGGTTAAGATTCACTCTTTAGTAATTTTTCGAGGACAAGAACTTCACAGGATAAGGCATATTATCCCTGTCCTTGTCTCCACATATGTATTGGAAGGATTTTTGTCCCGTTTCTATTTTCGCAGGAAAATTTTCTTAAATGGGACAGTTCTCACAATGATCCCCAAATGTAAGGATATTTTATCATCTTAAAACTGTTTATCACTTGACTTATATAAATTGAATTAATCTATATGTAATTTTCAGATTAAGTTAATTTTTAAAAATATTTTTTATAAAATTATTGGATTAAATTATTTATTTAAAAGGCAAAGATTCTTTTTATATTATAAATATTTTTTCAAGCTTATAGTTTGTTTTTTATAACAATTTATATTTAAATTATTTAGTATTTATATTGGAGTAATTTCATGAAAATATAATAAAAAATGTATTTTATGTATTTTTAAATTAAACTTATAAATTTTATTTTTCTTGATAAATTATTATATATTTTTTAACATTGTACATTACACGAATACAAAATTTAATTAAGAATTAATATTTTATTATTTTTAATATAAAATAATTATATTAAAAAAATTCATACAATTATTTAAGTGTTTAATAGTCTACTTTATCCAACTATATAAACAAAGTTTACACGATATAAAACAAATTGGGTTTGCTAGTTGCATTAGTTGTAATAAAAAACACAAGAACTTAGAAGGAAGAAAATTCTTTCTTTACGCTTCATCTTAACTATTCTTTTTTTTTTTTCAATTCTCTTTCTCTCTAATTTTTTTTTTTAAAATAAAGGGTGAAGATCGACCTGAAACTGCAAACATAGAAGAAATTTTCTAAAAAACATTTGTCCTACTCATGCTGTGATGAACGTCATGTACATTATTGAAGACTTCAATATAATAATTTGACTTCATGGGAGGAGGATCTCTGTTTCTAAATAAAATAAAAAGTGAATTTATGAATAAATAAATTATTTTAAAATAAAGAAAACAAAATCACCACAACCACAAGTTTTGTTTGCAAATTTCACAAGTTGCAGTAAAAAAATCTTTCCACTGCGATGGACATCACATCCATTATTGACGAAGACTTGGATATGCCAAAAGGACTTTATTGACGAAGACTTGGATACGCCAAACTGACTTTATTGACTAAGACTTGGATACGCCAAAATGTCTTCATTGATGAAGACTATGTCCATTACTGACGAAGAACTTTTTCCATATGCCAAAAGAAGAAAATTCTTTCTTTACTTCTTGTTCTCTCAACTTATTATTTTAAAAGGAAAAAATGATCATACATTTTTAATGTATTATTGATATTTTTTTAAAAATATCAAATTTAATAAAAATAATAATAAATAAATATAATAAATAATATTAAAAAATATGAATATATATATATATATATATATACTGTTAATAATAAAATTATCATATCTAATTTTAAAATAAAGGGTGGAGATTGACTTGAAACTGCAAGCATACAATAAATTCTTTATAAAACACTTGTTTAGCTCATACTGTGATGGACGTCATGTACATTATTAAATACTTTAATATAATAAATAGACTTCATAGGAGGATCTCTGTTTCTAAATAAAATAAAAAGTAAATTTATGAATAAAATAATTATTTTAAAATAAAGAAAACAAAATCACTACAACCACAAGTTTTGTTTGCGAGTTGCACAAGTTGCAGTAAAAATTCTTTCCAAGCTTTAATGCTGCGATGGACATCACATCCATCATCAAATGAAATATTTATTAATATAGTAGCATTAGATAAGTATTGGATGATTAATTCAAATATTTTTTATTTTAGTTATATAAATTAATTTGATATTTTTATATAAATATATAATGTATATTTTTTATTATATATTTTTTAAATTATTTTTTAATTAAATTGATGATTATTAAAATAAAAAATAATTTTTATTTAATTTGATTAAAATAAATAAAATATTTTAGTCATAGTTAATAATATTTAAAAGTTATAAATCAAATTCATCAATTTACAAATTTTACTTAAATAGATTTATAATGTTCTAAATATATTAAAAAATATTTTTATTTAAGTATAAAATATAATAATAAATTTTAATAATAATAATATAATAACAAATATTAAAAAATATAAATTACGAGCAAAACTATGCACTTAAGATATAAATATTATATCGTGTTGAAAGTGCTTAGAACAACTTAATGTTCTCAATTACATTAAAAATATAAAAAAAATTTACAAGTATCTACTCAAGATGTAAATGAAGTTAATAAAACCTTATTCGATAAATTATAATTTAATTTTTATTCAATCATATATGTATCTAATAATAAAAATTATTATATCAAGAATAAACATGTAATATATAAAAATAATTAGTAGAACAATTAAGTATCGAATTTTTAATATTAGATATATTTTTTATATATTTCTTTTTTTTTTGTACATATGTCTATATATGTCATTTAATAAAATTATTTTAGTATATTTATCTTTATAACTTCATTCTTAATTAACTCCATACATAACACATAGAAATAAATAATGTTATCATTCATTATAGTTATATAAAGGTAATGTTACAAATTGTCAATGTTAAAGAATACATTTTAATATTTTCTTTATAATTTTTTTCTAAGATGATTTTAATGTACCATGTAAATGTAGTTAAAAATAACATAACTTATATTTCAAATTCTATAATTTTTTCAAAATTATTTATTATATTACATTTGAATATTATTTTAAAAAATTATTAAATATTTTTATTAATTGTTTAATTTATTAAATCATATCAAATGCATCGTATAAATAAAATTATTACAAATTATTTCATAAAAATATTTTTTAATTTAAAATTAATAAAAAAATACAGATAAAAGACAGTAAAAAAAAATAAAGTATTAATACACACATCATATATATATATATATATATAATATAACATAATCAATATAGATAATTTAGTAGGTTTTAAGGGACGAGAACCTCACGAGGTAAGGCATATGATTCCCATCCTGACCGAACATCTGTATTGAAAGAATTTTTATCTCATTTCTATTCTCGCTAGAAAATTTCACCAAATAGAACAATTCTCATGAAGATCTTCAAATGCAAAGATATTTTGTTATTTTAAAATTATTTATCACTTGACTTATATAAATTGAATTAATTTATACGTAATTTTAGTCAAGTTAATTTATTAAGATATTTTTATAAAATTATTGGATTAAATTATTTATTTAGAAGGCAAAAATATTTTATATTATAAATATTTTTTCAGGTTTATAGATTATTTTTATAATAATTTATATTTAAATTATTAAGCATTTATATTGGAGTAAATTTTTTTATGAAAATATAATAAAAATTATATTTTATGTATTTTTAAACTAAACTTATAAATTTTTGTTTTTTTTTAATGAATTATTATATATATTTTAATACCATTCATTGCACGGCTACAAAATCTAATTAATAATTAACATATTATTATTTTTAATATAAAATAATTATATTACTCAAAAATTGATAATTATTTAAGTGTTAAATAGTCCACTTTACCCAACTATATAAACAAAGTTTACACAATATAAAACAAATTGGGTTTGCTAGTTGCATTAATTGTAATAAAAAACACAACTTTTTTTCGTATACCAGAAGAAAATTCTTTCTTTACACTTCATCTCAATTATTCTTTTTTTTTCTAATTCTCTTTCTCTCTAATTATTTTTTTAAAATAAAGGGTGGAGATCGACCTGAAACTACAAACATACAAGAAATTTTCTTAAAAACACTTGTTTATTATTGAAGACTAACGATATAATAAATTGATTCCATAGGAGGATTTCTGTTTCTAAATAAAATAAAAAGTGAATTTATGAATAAATACATTATTTTAAAATAAAGAAAACAAAATCACTACAACCGTTTGCAAATTTCACAAGTTGCAGTAAAAAAATCTTTCCACTGCGATGGACATCACATCCGTTTTTGACGAAGTCTTGAATATGCCAAAAGGACTTTATTCACGAAGACTTCGATATGCCAAAAAGACTATGTCCATTATTGACGAAGAACTTTTTCCATATGCCAAAAGGCAGAAAATTCTTTCTTTACACTCCATCTTAAGTCTTAACTATTCTTTTTTTTTTTTTGTAATTCTCTTTCTCTCTGCTTATTATTTTAAAATGAAGGGTGGAGATTGACTTGAAACTACAAGCATACAATAAATTAAAAAAAAAAACACTTGTCTAGCTCATATTGTGATGGACGTCATGTACATTATTAAAGACTTTAATATAATAAATTTCAGTTTTGATTTTTTTATTATTAATAATATATACATATTTTTCATATTTTTTAAATATCATTTATATATTTATTTTTATTTTTTTATTAAATTTAACATTCTTAAAAAAATATCAACAATATATACTCATAAAAGATGTGTATAATAATCTATTTCGAATAAATTTACTTCATAGGAGGGTCTCTATTTCAATAAAATAAAAAGTAAATTTATGAATACATAATTATTTTAAAATAAAAAAAACAAAATCACTACAACCACAAGTTTCGTTTGCAAGTTGCAGTAAAAAAGTACAAAATTTAAGTAAAGTTATTTAAGTATTTTTAGTCTTTGTCTCAAATAAAAATATGATATATGTGTATTATTTTATAACTTATTAATAAAAATTTTAAAAATAATAATTAAGTAATTAAAAAATAAGATACATATCATATTTTTATTAAAGATAAGTATCACAAATACTTAAATAATTTTATCTAAATTTTTTTTTAAAAAAAATAATACTTATATTTTTATATCAAATAATACATATATTTTTTTATATTTTATCTAATATTATTTATTATATATATTTTTTATTATTATTTTTACTTAATCACATCTTTTAAAAATAGTGTTAATAATATATACACTCTTTTTGAAGAGTATATGATGAGTATTTTCCTAAAAAAAATCAGGATCCGCTCTTGTTCTTTTTAAAATAAGATAAGATTTTATGTTTTAAAATATCAAAAGAAAAATAATAATTATTTTTAAAATATATAATTTAACAAAATAAATGATAAAATTCAGAATAAGATCTCATTCTATTCGAAAAATAGCAGGAGAGGATCTGGTCACTTTCTAAGCTTTCACTTTCATGCTGCGATGGACATCACGTCCATTATTAACGAAGACTTGGATATAAAAATCTGATTATGTCCATTATTGACGAAGAACTTTTCCCATTTTGCTGAAGGAAGAATTTTTTTTTTTTTACACTCTATCTCAAATTTTTTTTTAATTTTATTTCTCTCTGCTTCTTTTTTTAAATAAAAGGTGGAAATCGACCTAAAACTATGAACATACAAGAAATTTTTTAAAAAACACTTATCTAGCTTATGCTGGATGGACATCATGTACATTATTGAGGACTTCAATATAATTAATTGACTTCATAGGAAGTTCTCTGTTTCTAAATAAAATAAAAAGTAAATTTATGAATAAATAAATTATTTTAAAATAAAGAAAACAGAATCACTACAACCACAAGTTTTGTTTGCAAGTTGCACAAGTTGCAGTAAAAATGTATTTACAAGCTTTAATGCTGCGATGGACATCACGTCCATTATTAACGAAGACTTTGATATAAAAATCTGACTATGTTCATTATTGATGAAGAGCTTTTTCCGTATATTAGAAGGAAGAAAATTATTTCTTTACACTTCATCTCAATTATTATTATTTTTAATTCTCTTTCTCTCTACTTATTTTTTTTTTGAGTAAAGTACACTCATTTCTTTTAAATTTAATAATATTACATTCAATCTCATTTTTTTAAATAATATTCACCTCTAATTAATTGATTAAATTATATAATTATATAAATATTATCGTTAAAATTTATAAATTTTTTAACATTCACAATTATTTATAAAAATGATATTTTTTTAAAAAATATCAACCCTATTCTTTTTTAAAAATAACACTCACCCTTCAATTAATTGATTAAATTATATAATTGTGTAAATATTATCGTTAAAATTTATAAGATTTTCAAAGATATGAGTTATTTATAAAAAAATTGTATATACTAAAAATAATCACAGTATACTAAAAATTTTATAAATTTTAATTGATAATATTTATATATAATAATATTTTTTTATAAAAAAAATATTTTACAATTTTCTCTATGTAGATGTGTAAGGAATTTTTAAAAAAATATATATATTTTTTTAACTAGTATTGTTATCAAATTTTAGTTGATAAAAAATATTATCAATTTTAACTCAGTAATATTTATATACAATAATATTTTTAAAAAATATATTTTTTTATAAATAACTATAAATGCTAAAAAATTTATAGATTTTAATTGATAATATTTATCAATTATATAATTTGATCAATTAATTAAAGATGATTGTTATTTTAAAAAAAATGAGATTAAATATAATATCATCAAAGTTGAAGAAGACGAATGTAATTTACTCATTTTTTTTAAATGAAAGGTAAAGTTTAACCTGAAATTATGAGTATACAAGAAATTTTATAAAAAAAACACTTGTCCAGCTCATGCTGTGTAGAGCTGGCAAAACAAGTTCAACCCGTTGGGTTAACCAGTCAACCCATCATTTTTTTGTGGATTGAGTTCAAGGATTAAACCTATATTTTTTTTCAACCCGCATAACCCGCCCCGCTTAAACTCGCGGGTTAAGCGAGCGAGCGAGTTGACGGCGGATGGATTGCTTTTTTTTTAATTAAAAAATAATAAGTATACTATAAATAAATTTTTTTTATATTATATAATTTATGTTTGAATATTTAATTAGACTATTTTAAAAATTATATTTTAGATATGTGATTTGTAATTTTTTATCATTATTATTTATTATTATTTTATAATATTTATTAATTTTTTATATAAAATTTTTTGTTTTTTAGGGGTTTAAGTCAGTTGACCAGTAAATTCATTTATTTTTTTTATTTTATCTTTTATGTATGTCAACTCACTAACTCACTTTAAAACGAAATAGATTAACTTTTTTAACTTATTTTTTAAAATAAGTCAACCTATCCCATTTCACATTTTAATGGATTGAAACGAATCGAAAGAGGTTGGAGCGGGAAGTTCCATTTTACCAGCTCTAATGCTTTGATAGGCGTCATGTATATTATTAAAGACTTCATTATAATAAATTGATTTATAAAAGGTCTCTGTTTCTAAATAAAATAAAAAGTGAATTTATGAGTAAATAAATTATTTTAAAATAAAGAAAACCAAATCACTAGAACCACAAGTTTTGTGTGCAAAGTTGCACAAGTTGTAGGAAAAAATTCTTTACAAGCTTTCATGCTGCGTTGACGAAGACTTGGATTGTCCATTATTGACGAAGACTTGGATATAACAACTAACTTAGATTGGCTGAATCATTAAGAAATTGTAGCCCTTGATACAATACAAGAGATCTGCATTCCTATCTCTTGGTCTTTGATTTCGTGATAACCATGGCTGAATCATTCCTCTTCCACATCGCGGGGTCACTGATGGCAAAGCTTACTTCTCCTGCATATAAAGAAGCTTCTCAGGTGATTGGTGTATACGATGATCTGCGAGATATCAAGCAGACTATATCATTTATCCAAACTGTGCTGTTGGACGCTGAGCAAAAGCTGGAGCAGAACCATGAGCTGCGGGAGTGGCTGAAGCAGATCAAACATGTCTTCTCTGATGCCGAAAACGTACTGGATGAATTTGAGTGTGAAACATTACGAAAGCAAGTGGTCAAAGCTTATGGTACCACCAAAACCAAGGTAGGTCACTTCTTCTCAAGTTCTAATCCACTTGTTTTTCGTTATAGGATGGCTCAACAAATTAAAAAAATCAGGAAGAGATTAAACAAGGTTGCAGAAGATAGGGATAAATTTGGTCTTGAAATAATTGAAGTTGATAGACGTGTTGTGCATAGGAGGGAATTGACATACTCCTATGTTATTGAGTCAGAGGTGGTTGGAAGAGAACATGATAAAGAAAAGATCATTCAGCTTTTGATGCAACAGAATCCAAATGATGATGATAAAAGTTTCTCTGTCATCCCCATTGTGGGGATGGGAGGCATGGGAAAAACCACACTTGCAAAGGTTGTATTCAATCATAAGAGGATAGTTGAGTCTTTCCCAATGAAGATGTGGGTGTGTGTTTCTGATAGTTTTGACTTTAAGCAAGTGATTAGTAAAATCATTAGTTCTGCAAATGATTCTATTTCTACTGATGCTGATGTGGAGCAACTGCAAAATCATCTAAGAAATAAACTTGCCGGTCTAAAGTTCCTACTCGTTTTGGACGACGTATGGAATGAAGATCGTGTTAAATGGGTTGAGTTAAGGAATTTATTACAAGTGGGTGCTGAAGGAAGTAAAATCATAGTGACTACACGTAGTCACTCGATCGCTTCCATGATGGGCACCATTCCCTCTCACATTTTAGAAGGCCTTTCTTTGGAGGATTCATTGTCTTTGTTTGTCAAATGGGCATTTAAAGAAGGAGATGAGAAAAAGTATCCTGGTTTGGTAGAGATTGGGAGAGAAATTATAAGAAAATGCAGAGGGGTTCCTTTGGCAATAAGAACATTAGGGAGTTTACTATTTTCAAAACTTGAGATAGATGAGTGGAAATCTGTGAGAGACAATGAGATTTGGAATTTGCCACAAAAAAAAGATGACATTTTACCAGCATTGAAAATAAGCTATGATCAAATGCCATCCTATTTGAGGCAATGTTTTACTTTTTTCTCCCTTTTTCCAAAGGATTATGCATTTAATAGTTGGCGGGTTACTTCGCTTTGGGGTGCAGTAGGTCTCCTTCCATCACCAAACAAAAATAAAACTTTAGTAGATGTTGCAAATCAATATTTGCATGAACTAAGGTCAAGATCTTTCATTGAAATTATTTTTGACTTCGGCACTGCTTATAGGTTTAGAATACATGATTTAGTGCATGATCTTGCACTCTATGTTACAAAAGATGAGTGCCTACTGGTAAATTCCCACATCCAAAATATACCTGAGAATGTTCAGCATCTATCTTTTACTGAAAATGATTTGCTTGGCAAATCTTCCACCCCAAAATCAACAGGTGTGAGAACCATACTATTTCGTTTTCCTGGAGTGGGAGCCAACAGTAAAGCTTTCTTGAATACATGGGTGTTAAGGTGCAGATACTTGCGAATTTTGGATTTAAGTGATTCTACATATGAGACTTTGCCCCAATCCATTGGTAAGTTGAAACATTTAAGATATCTCTCTCTTAAAGGTAATGAAGAAATAAAGAGACTCCCTGATTCTATTTGCAAGCTCCAAAATTTGCAAGGTTTGTATCTTGCTGGATGTACGGAGCTTGAATCATTGCCCAAAGGATTAAGAAACTTAATCAGTCTCCGACATTTGACGATAACCACAAAGCAATCTGATTTGCCTGAGAATGACATTGCAAACCTGAGTTCTCTTGAAGTTCTAGTTGTTGGATCATGCGACAATCTGGAGTCTTTGTTTGTAGGGATAAAACTCCCTACTCTTAAAGTATTGAAAGTTGTTAGTTGTGGGAGTCTAAAGTTTCTGCCACTTGATATTGACCATTTTCCTCAATTAGAGACTTTGGCAGTTGAGAACTGTGACAATTTGGAATTGTCAGAGGGACACGACGACCAAAACTCCAATTTGAGGTTGAAATGTATACGTCTTGCATCATTGCCACAGCAGGTGACCTTGCCTCATTGGCTTCAAGTATCTGCAAACACATTACAATCCTTGTCAATTGTTGATTGTGACAAGCTTGAGGTTCTTCCTGGGTGGCTGTCAAATATGAGTTTTCTAAAATTATTTTATATAAAAAATTGTCCAAACTTGATGTCTCTCCCGAATGATATCCATCGCCTCACTTCCCTTGAAAGTTTGTTAATTGGTAGTTGTCCTGAATTAATTAGAAAATGTCAGCCGCAAGTGGGAGAGTATTGGCCCAAAATATCACACATCAAACAGAAGATTTTTGTTCCATAAGATCTGGAGTAAGAATTAGCGGAAGAGGAAGATCAATTGGAGGAAGAGTAAGAGGACACAAGCAGATTTGTTACATAATGCAAGTCCAAATGATTGAAGCAAAAATGGTGGCAGAATTTGACATTTTTTCTCATTATATTTGTATTTGAATACTAATGTAATAATTGCAAATTGTAACAGTATAGTCGTTTTATTATTATCAACCATTTCAATTATCAAACAAAACTTTCTTAAAAATATTGCTTATTTATTGTTTTTGAATATTTAAAATAAATTTTTGTTTATAAAAATATTATATTACTAGAAAGAATTTAATCAGAAACTATAAAAAAATTAAAATTAATTATATTTTAGTTATTCTATTTGCATTTTTTTCCCTTTAAAAATGAACACGTGTGTCACATTGGTTCAAACACACTAAAACACTAGGTATTAAAATATCCCCCTACTCCACCTTCAGCAAGTTTTGGTTGAAAGAAACCCGAGTAGCCTGCCGAATATTATAATAGTAAATTAGACTTTAGCCATATTGAAACAGTAAAAGAATGCTTTAGTTCAAGTATCATGCCTTTAGATGCCACTAAACGTGCAATTTTTACAGCTTCAGCATCACTATTTGCATCAGTCACGTTGACCAGCAAAGTGAATATGAAATTTGATGATAAATATCAATATCAAGCAGGATTAGGTCCACATTCTCACTAATCAACATCAACAGAACTTCAAAGTCCATACACAGCTAACAAATCAAAGAGAAATTTACATTAAGATCTAAATTAAGTGCCCATATAAGACATCAGCTATGGCTTATTTATGTTACTAGAAAAATGAAAAAGCATAGTACATGTGTGCATAAAAAGGAAGGGACAGAGAGGGAAAGTGAGATAACAAACGCAGTTAAAAGGAAAAGGCGGTAGAGATAAAGATGGAGGAAAAATAGAAAAGTGGAGAAGGAATGGACATAGTTATTTAAAATTAATTATTTTTATTTTATATTTATGTTTTTATTGGTAAATCAACAAATATTTGAAAAAATGAGGATCTTTTGGAACAAGTGCAGGATGAAAACTAGCTCTTATTCTTATGAGTAAAGATATTTTCAATCATGACTCAACCACAAGTAACATGGAGGATTAATGTTAGATATATAATAGAACACATTGGCACAAATCAACAGTCATGAGTTTGGGTCCTGAAGCTCTAAAACCCTTGACATAAGAAGCAGACCGCAATGAGGCATGTTGCTGCCTCTCCATCCCAAGCTATTGATTTGGCAAGACCTTGCAAGACCTGAAAAGGACAACTAAATCAAAACTTCATAGTTACTTAAAGAAAAGCATTTTTGAACAATAAATCTCATGCCTCAAGGTAATCATGAGAAAAAATCTAAGGGAAAGAGAAGGAAAATAAAAAGGAAATCTCATGCATTTTTCCAGACTTTTATTTTTTTTTTCTTGCAAGGAAGTGATAATTGTACAACGATCAACTTTGCCGCATCTAGGCATGCCTGACGTTGAGAACCCTCATCACTATCTAGAGAAGATATACAGCCTAACTCAGATAACCCACTAGCCAAAGTAATATCAGTACCATTTATGGTTTTAAATTACAGTCACAGTTAGAATTACAGTTGCATTGCAATTATCACAATTGCAAATAATTACAGGAAAATATGGCCGATGCAACTACAATTGCGGTTGCAATGTAGTTGCACAAATCACAAAAACTGTAGTATTGCGCCACAATTGTAGTTGTGAATCATAATTTAAAACCACGGTATCATTAGTATTAATATCTCCATCTACCTGTAGCAGAACTATGCAAAAACTAGGAAAAAATCAATCGTAATAAAAAAAAGGACTAATCACAGAAAGGCAAAAGCTTTTCTACGGAGATAATATGGCATCACCTTGAACAAGAGAACTAAAGAAAATATAGAAAATATTATTTTGACATATAATAATATAATTTCAATTGTGAAACTCTGGCAGCATGTTTTAGTATTTTAATTTAGAGAGAATTCTGAAAAGAAAATTTTATATGCTAGCATCTTGGTAATTTTGGTAATTTTGGTATAGCACCACTATGTCACTAACTGAATTAGCAGTCTCCAAAAAACAATGAAAATTACATACACTTGTCTGGTTGAAACTTTGGTTCATAGCAACTTGCACCATCTTTCTCCAGACATCACTGGTTACTCGAGCATAAGTTGTTATTACTTAAGGTATATATAGTTCAAGGAGTGGACTTAAAAACCATATATTACACATAAGAAAGAAGCATTAAGACGTATCCTGAGCAAGGTAGCCATATTTGGGTGGATCATTCTAGAACCTTTTGTCATTCCTCCAACTCTGACCTTAGTCCCTCCAATCTAACCAATAACCGAACAATTATAAGAACAAGATAATCTCTCTCTATTTTCTCCCTGTTTTTGAAATTAATAAGCAAATATGGACATGTGGGGATAGATGGGGATGGAAACAGCCAGCGCATATTCTGAAATATTTACTGACGCGACTCTGTTACTGTCAAAGACTTTTTTTTGGGTGCTGGCTCACTGCTTTTAAGAACGACGACTTAGCGCAAAAGCTTATTTAGAAGCACGATTTATATTAAGCGCTCTAAATAGACCAACAGTCAAGCGCTTCATATAGAACCAAATAGCTAAGCCTTTAAAACAGCCTTGAAAGGTCATTGAAAAAAAATAAATAAATAAATATAAATGCGCCAACTTAATAGTACAACTGTGTTTCTTTGAAAGGTCGACTCAAATTTACTAAATGAAACAGACTTTTAAAAAGCGCACCGAACCCAGCTCATTTTCTAAACAGTCGGTGCCTAAAACAAAGCCAGCTACGTTTTCAACAGTCGGTACTACTTATTTCCATCTCTAGGGATAGACGTGACATAATTGGTGAAGTTATTCCCAAAACTCCAGGGTTAAGGTTTCTGTTTGTCGAATTAAAGGTTCACATAATTATGGAAAGCTATCTACATATAAAGACTATTTTCTGTTGAAGCATCCCTCTCTTTTTAGAAAGTATCAACAAGCTACACACGTCATA
Organism: Ormosia semicastrata; assembly: GCA_029884595.1. Taxonomy (NCBI): domain Eukaryota; kingdom Viridiplantae; phylum Streptophyta; class Magnoliopsida; order Fabales; family Fabaceae; genus Ormosia; species Ormosia semicastrata. The sequence continues at coordinate 5,322,453 of JAQQTO010000036.1, read as the reverse complement.
TTGATGTTGAAACATCCAATTATGGCTTGAAGAAGTACAGTGCATGATTGCATAGAAAATTCCAAAACAGTCAAGTTGTTGATTTGTTTTGCCAATAGTCAAATAAAATGCCACTTTTGGCATCCGAGTGAACTGAAAACACGGCAATATTTATGATTTATCCACATTCCACAAGACTATATCCATATGTGTGTGTGTGTTTATGCTGATAAACTAGTTAAATATGTGCTGGTTGCATGAACTTAAAACTAGTGAGCAAAGTAGGAACAAGTAATACCAGAGACTCAATTGCCACACTCTTGCTAACAAGATCTGTTGTGGTGATTGCCCTGTATGCAAGCAAAGATTTCGGGAAGAAAGGGACGAATGTAGTATTGAAAAGTAGAGACAAGTGTTGGTCAGGACTAAATACTATTAAATTAAATGTCTTATATTATGGGTTGTGATTTATCTTATTAGTTTAATAAATAATTAAATTAAATTATTGAACTAAACTCTTATTAAATAAAAAGAAAAGAGTAGTTTTGTAATTATAGTAACTGTCAACTTCATAAAAATTAATATTATTTAAGGAACAGTTTATGCGCAAAATTCTAGATCTATTTCTAGTTATTAGGATTTCTTTTTCTCTTACCATCACTAAAGTAGTAAAAGCATAAAAAAAATAAAAGAATAGAAAGTGAGTTTTGAGATTTCTTGAAATACAATCTACTAATCATTCATAGACAAATGTTAGTATTTTTTTACACTTTTATTTGTGAGAATCATAAATTTTAAAATTCTTATGTTTTAATGGTAATTTTTATATTAAGATTCTTAAAAAACTTACGAATTTATATATGATATCAGAGCATGGTTATGAAATTTATGATTCTTTGTTAATAATACTATTTTTTTCAATTTGTATGAATCATAATTATAAAAATTTGAGATTTGTATTATATTATTCTGCTATACTGAATGAGTTAATTATATGATTTATTATTCACTCTGATTATGAATTGTTGAATATAATTATATAATAATTAGATAAATTTTTGCGGATCAAGCCGTAAGGCATATAATTGTTGCAATGAATCGAGTCGTAGTCCATCGTCTTTTTGCATTCAAGTCGTAAGTCTAATTGAAGAGTGACGTCACATAGCACTTGAACCATTATGTGACGAACTCCACTGGACCTGACAAAGGCATTACGCGTGATATAATCAGTTTTATATGCAATTTAATGAATGTGATTTGTCTTATATGGAGGTAATATGGTTTTATGGTTTTTATAGCATTAAGTTAATGTATATTATTATGATTGAATTTGGAGTTTTTCTTTAATAATTTTATGCATAGTATTTGATTTTATGCCTAATACTATTAATTTGAGATGATATTATTTGAGATTTGTTAATTAATAAAGTGATTAAATCTTTAAGTTGATTTAATCTCAAATTATATGAAAGTTATTTTAAAGAATATGTAGTATTGATTTTTATACATAATGTTATCGATTTGGAATTAATGTATGATAGATTTGTTAATCACCAAATTGGTCGAATCTTTAAGTTAATTTAATTTCAAATTGTATAAAAGTTATTTTTTGAATTACTCATAGAATGGATGTTATGAATGACATGATAACTATTTGTGTATGAATAAATTAAAATTCATTGTTATAAGATATTTATGGATCGCCCAAAGGTTGATTAATTGGTCTTATAATAAATGGACATGATTGTTGGTAGTATAAGTACACTATTAGTTTTATTTATATATCCAAAGATAATAAATATTTTTAGTTAGTCATATATTATTGTCAAATAATGTTAAATTTATTAGCATCATTATATTTAATGTTGTATGTTGATGAATCACCCAAATGAGAACATTGATATACATTGAATGCTTAAGTGATTTGTTGTCTGAATCTATATAGTATGTTAATTTATGACTTAAAGTATTAATGTTAGATATGTGATCATTATAGTACCTATTGCTATGCATTCATAGCTCTCATCTGCTCCAATTTTTAGTGGACTTAAGTTCTATGAATGGAGTGAGCAAATCCAGTTTTACATTGGGGTAATGAATTTGGATTTGACTCTTTAAATAGAGAAACCAAATGCTATTAGTATTTTAAGCACTGGTGAAAAGAAAGTTTATTATAAAAAATTGGGAAAGATCAAACATATTGAGTCTGATGTATATGCGGATGAGTATATCTAGCAATATTAAGTCAACTCTTTCTAAAACTGAGAATACTATAGAAATGATGAAGTTAGTGCAAAAGCGCTCTCAAACTGCTGACAAGTCTCTTGCTGGGACATTAATGGGTACTTTAACCACCATGAAATTTGATGGTTCTCGTAATATGCATGAGCACGTTATTGAAATGACAAATATTGCAGCAAGACTTAAGTCATTGGGAATAGAAATGGATGAGAATTTCCTTATGCAGTTCATTATGAACTCATTACCGCTTGAGTATGATCCATTCCAAATGAATTATAATACCATGAAAGATAAATAGAATGTGCATGAATTGCAAAGTATGTTAGTTCAGGAGGAAATCAGACTTAAGAATAAAGAAAATTACTCTATCCATTATATAAACCATCAAGGAGCTAGAAAGAAAGCTTATGTATGTTCCGAATCAAATTTAACTGAAATTTCTCATAATACTTGGTGGATTTGATTCTGGATGTACAACTCATGTTTCTAATATGATGCAAGGACTCCTTACAATTCAAATCATAAGCCTAAATGAAAAGTTCGTCTTCATGGGAAATAAAAGTGAAAGTTTCAGTAGAAGGTGTCAGGACTTACCATTTAGTTTTAGGCACTGGACATCATTTAGATTTATTTGAAACTTTTTATGTACCTAGTATTTCTAGGAATTTAGTTTCTTTGTTTAAACTTGATGTTGTTGGATACTCTTTTAAGTTTGGTAATAGATGTTTTAGTTTATATAAGTATACCTATATGATTGGTTCTAGTATACTTTGTGATGATTTATATAAATTAAATATTGATAATTTATATGCTGAAACTATTATAACCTTGCATCATAATGTTGGCACTAAACGTAGTTTAGTGAATGAATGTTCTGCTTACTTGTGATATAAACGTTTGGGTCACATTTCCAAATAAATAATGGAAAGGTTAGTAAAGAATGACATTCTTCCAGATTTGGATTTCACTGACCTTAATATTTGTGTAGATTGTTAAGGGAAAAACAAACGAAACACACAAAGAAATGTGTCACGAGAAGCACTCAACTTCTTAAAATTGTACACATTGATATATGTGGACTCTTTGATGTCAATTCTTTTGTTAAAGAAAAATATTTTATCACCTTTATTGACGATTATTCACGTTATGAATATGTTTATTTATTGCATGAGAAATCTTAAACAGTGAATGCCTTAGAAATTTATGTAAATGAAGTTGAAAGACAATTGGACAGAAAGGTGAAGATCGTAAGGTTAGATAGATGTGGCGAGTATTATGAAAGATTTGATGAAATTGGATAACACCTAGGTTCATTTGCTAAGTTCCTAAAAAAATATGGCATGTGTACTCAATACACAATGCTAGGTACACCACAACAAAATGGTGTATCAGAAAGGCGTAACCGAATCTTAATGGATATGGTCAGGAGCATGTTTAGTAACACGTCTTTACCCTTATCATTGTGGATGTATGCTTTAAAAAATGTTGTGTATTTTGTTGAACAAGGTTCTTAGGAAGGCAGTTCTAAAGACATTTTTTGAACTATAGACAGGTAAGAAACTCGGTTTAACGCACCTGCATGTTTGGGGATGCTAGGCAGAAATAAGAATCTATAATCCACATGAAAAAAAACTGGATGCAAAAACAATCAATGGACATTTCATTGGTTATCTAGAGAAGTCTAAAGGGTATAAGATTTTATTGGCCTACACATAGTGCAAGAATTGTTGAAACTGAAAATACCCGGTTCGTTGAGAATGATGAAACCAGTAGGAGTGCAGCTTCACGAAATGTGGAGATTAAGGAAGTTAGAGTACAAGTTCCTTTAACTTGTGTTCCTACTTATGAAATTGTTGTTCCTCATGTTGTTGACAATCAAGAAGAACAACAAATTAATGATCCCGAAATTAATATTGAACCTATAGTAGAACAACCACAAGAAATAGCATTAAGAAGATCTCAAAGAGAAAGGAGATTAGCTATTCCAAATGATTATATGGTGTATCTACAAGAGTCAGAAAATAACTTGAGAATTAATGATAATGATCCAGTTTCATTTTCACAAGCCATTAATAGTGATAGTGCTGATAAATGGTTAGATGCTATGAATGATTATCTTAAATAAATGGAATATAATGGTGAATGGGATCTTGTGAAATTACTTGAAGGGTGCAAGAGAGTTAGGTGTAAATGGGTCTTTAAGACTAAGCGTGACTCTCATAGCAACCTTGAACGCTACAAAGCTCATCTTCTTGCCAAAGGTTTTACTCAAAAAAATGACATGACTATAAGGAAACATTCTCACCAATTTCTAAGAAAAATTCTTTTAGAATTATCATGGCATTAGTAGCTCATTATGATCTAGAGCTGCATCAAATAGATGTGAAAATTGTCTTTCTAAATGAGAATTTAGAGGAAAATGTTTATATGGATCAACCAATAGGGTCTTTAGTTGAGGGGAAAGAACACATGATGTGTAAACTTAAGAAATCAATATACGGAATTAAGCAAGCTTCCCGACAATGGTATCTCAAGTTTAATAATACTATTGTATCCTTCGAATTTAAGAATAACATTGTTGATCAGTGTATATATCTGAAGGTCAGTGGGAGTAAGTTTATATTTCTAGTTTTATATGTTGATGGCTTCTTGCTTGCAACTAATGTTCTTGATCTATTAAGTGAGACTAAATTTTTTTTTCTAATAGTTTTGAAATGAAATATATGAGAGAGGTAAACTATGTGATTGGAATAGAAATATTTCGTGACAGATCACAAAGATTGTTGGGTTTGTCTCAGAAAGCTTATATCAATAAAGATATAAAAAATAGATAAATGGTCGGCATGTATGATTCTAATTCAGAAAGAGGACAAATTTAATGTTATGGCATGATTTGAGTCCATTATTAATGAATTATGATTGTAGAATTTTATTTAGGACTTAGAATTGTCGACAGTATTGCCAAGTCGCTAAAATTTATTATTTGAAGCAATCTTCTTTTCTTAAAATGACAAATATTCTAAAGATGCTAAATATATAGAATTGAAATACTTTGCCGTTAAAGAAGAAATTTAGAATCATAGAGTGTTAATAGAGCATGTTAGCACCGACTTTATGATTGTTGACCCTTTAACGAAAGGGTTATCGTCCAAAACATTTAGTGGACATGTTGAAAGTATGGAAATTATTGTATATTATGTTAATGATGATGTTTTATGTACTTTGACACTTTAAGCTCATGAATGAATATATTTCTGTCTTACCTGTTTTCGTAATTTATATACATGATTGAATAGGAATGATGATAACAGGTTTTGTCTTTAATAAAGACATTATTGTTAGACCAATTATGTGCTTCTCATTTATAGGTCATGTCAAGGAGAGGACTAACTATGTGGTACATGGAAGGGACTATGTCGATTAGATGATATACGACCGCCATGACTCATGTTAGTTTATTCTTGGTCATGATTAATGATGTATCCAATGTAAAGAAGAGTTTGACTATATAGACGAATTCATATTATGTTTTGACAGACTTATCAAACTATTAAGAAGGTAATATCACATGAGTTAAGTGGGAGAATGTTAGATTAAATGTCTCATGTGATGGGTTTGTGATTTATCTTATTAGTTTCATAAGTAATTAAATTAAGTTAGTCGGGCTAAACTCTTATTGGATAAAAAGGAAAGAGTAATTTTGTAATTATAGTAACTACTAACTTAATGGAAGTTAACAATATTTAAGAAATAATTTTTGTGCAAAACTGTAGGTCTGTTCTTGGCTATCAGGGTTTTTTCTTCCCCCACCATCACTAAAATAGAAGAAACATAAAAAAAAAGACAAAGGAATAGAAAGTGAGTTTTGTGATCTCTCTAACGTTCTTGAAATACAGTCTGCCAATTATTCATCGACAAAGGTTAGTGTCTTCTTACACTCTTGTTTATGGGAATCATGAATTTTAAGATCCTTATGTTTTAATGGTAGTTTTCTATTTTAAGATTCTTAGAAAACTTACAAACTAACAAATACTTCTCAAAGAATTTTGAAACCAAAATGGTTAAAAGGATGGGAGGGAAAAAAAATAAAAAAGTATGCAGATAGAAAGGTTATCTAATAATCTACACAATATATAAACGTGCGGGTTTCTTAACATGATAGCATATTAATTATAAAAATTAAAAGTAAATCATAAAATACAGGAACTACCCTTCAATTGAAGATGAGAGTGAACTCACTAGTACAGGAAGTGAGTTTAGAGGTGGCCCCTGCAAATGAAATGAGAAGTAACATTAAAAGCAATAAAATTTATCAAATAGATAGTCAAACAAGCTTGTTGGAGCACTTTTCAAATGGTTTGTCCAGAGTTTTGTGAATGCATAGTTTGCAGAAATCAACATCACAAAGGACACAATCAAACAAAACATAACACCCAATGCACAGAATCTCTGCTGTAACACTCCAATTTTTCATTTTTCTTGATATTTATGAGTTTTATAATATTTGTGAAATTTTGACAATTTTTAATTTATTTTGATTATTTTAATATTATTTTAGACTGTATGTGTGTTTGAGGCGAACCTGAAAAAATAAAAATTTTTCAGGACCAGAAAGTTTTGGACTGTTAATGCAGGGCCGGGGGAATTACTAAACCCAAAATCGGGAACAGTTTTCAAAAAGTTTCTTTATCTGAGTTTTTGTTATATTCTATTATCCATTGGGTAATGCTATTATCCATTGGGTAATGTTATTATCCATTGGATAATAAATAACAGTAGCCTTTGTCCATTTGGTAATAGCTACTGGAAAATATCTTGAGATTAGTCAAAGTTGATGGTTATGACACCTTTATGGTGAACTAATGAGAAAAAAGCTTACTTGAGAAGCTTGCTTGAAGTCAACAAAAGGGGTCATAACTCATTGTGATGGACCAATAAGAAACAAGCTTGGAGGAGAAGATTTGATTTTCCACCCTTGATCTAATCTATGGTTGTGAGGAGTTTAAGTGATCAAATTGACTCTTTCTCCCCTTGAGTCTCACAGCCATTAAGCCTCAAAGGAGACCAAAATACATTTTTCTATCACATTTCTACACTTATCATCTTTTTCATGCAAAGCAAAACACAAAAATTCTCTCTCACTTTCTCTCCCAAAACTCACGGCCATACTACCAAAAATCATCTACCCAACTTCTATAATTCAAGATAATCTCATATCTTGAATCTATACACAATCCTAAGACACTTTGGTGTTGTGATCAAGAGCTAGATCAACCATCTTCAAGCTTATTTTTCAAGCTTAAGTTCTAGGGTTCTAAGGTGAAGTTCTTGATTTTTCATTTCTTGATTCATTTTTAAAAGTTCTAAGACCATACTTGATCCATGGTCATCTTAATTAAACCTTAGATGTTAATATGTTTGTGTTACTTTGATTTTAAGATCAACTTAGTGGTGAAAGTTGACACAAGGTGATGCGGATTAAAAGTTGCAAACTCAAGTGCAGGTTGTTTCAAGTAATAAATTTTCAGGAGTCCGAGGTCGATCCACAGGAAATTGATGAAGAGAAATTTATTTGACGTAAGGAAAATATTTTGTCACAATAATAAAAGTGATAAAACTTAGTTACAAATAAAAAAAGATTTATTTGGCTTAGGAGATCCACTCTTGGTAAATAAAATAAGGACACGATTAATTATTTTTATAACTCAATTAGAATTCACACATAATGGAGGTTCCAATTGAAAAATACAACAATCAAAGTTCATTAAAAATTATATACGTAATTATATTATGATTCCTTTAATTATTTATTAACACCACCACTTATAAATGAGCTCAAGCATTCATTGTACCAACCTCTTGTCTACAATGCATTAAGTCTCCAATTTACAAAGAGAGTTTCTAAATTGATTGGAAACAAAATACAACACGTATAATGACCACTTGAAAATATATCATTTAAGCACAAGAAAGAAATGAATCTAACTTTATTTCATTACTAAGAGATTCACCTTTTCACCTAAGTAAAATGAAACTTAGTTACTCATAGACAAGAAGAAATAAAGAGAGAAGAAGAATAAGAAGAAGAACATGACTTCAATTTAGAACAAAGAAAAATTACAACAAGATAATCAAATAATACAATAGCATGATCTTGATATCTAACATCAAGACTCTCCAAATGATTAAGGCTCCCTTTTATAGAGGATTAGGGATACAAAATGATAAGGAGGTTGAGTCATGAGTGAGTGGATGAGTGAAAAATGAATGAAATATGCCAAATGACTTTTGGTGAGTGAAAAATTATAGAGATTCTTTGTCTCTGAAATCATTCAGTTTTGAAGTCATTGAATGCGTTAGAATATTGAAATGTGGTCTTCATTAAAGTTGTAGGCCTGGATCTTAGCTTTCAAATGCCACCAGAATCACTTCAAAAGGTCACCTACAGCTCAAGATATGGCTCAATTACTGCACAGTATTTAGGCTCGGTTACAGCTCCTCTGTTCTAAATTCCAAGCCCAATATGACCTCCAAGGAGTCCGAATTAAGTCTTGTGTTCTTCATAAAAGTTGTAGATATGGATCGTAACTTGCAGATACCAAAATTTCAGCCCAATCTAGATCTTATAGCCCGAGTTATGCTCTAATTACTGCACACTGTTCAAGTTCCAATCACAAAACTCGTATTCTGATTTCTAAGCCCAATTAGTTCCTCTAGATGTTTGACTTTGACCTTGAGCTCTCATGAAAGTTGTAGAGCTCTCTCTTATCTTTTCAACAAGGTAAAATGCATAATTAGTAGACATCTAGAACTCAAGATATGACCAAAATACAGAAATAGTGTAAGACGTAAATCATGCTGAAAAATTTAATTAAGTCCAATTTGAGTCCAAACTTACAAAACATAATCAAACATAATCAATTAAGTACATGGAGAGTATAAATGACTAAAAATAAGGGTTTATTAATATATAAAATATGTGATTATCACAAGGAGACCTACAAGAAGCTAGGAAGCTACACTTAAAGTAAGAGGGAGATTAACCTCATCAACCAATTATGGTGGTGAGGGACACGAAATTTGTACGTAGGTGATGAATCCATGTGAGGAGTTATTCATCATATATGTGTAATTGTGTGATTTGTATTTATTTGTTCTATGTGATTTTATTTCTTTGATATTATGCATGAACTTGTTATAGTAGGATTGAGATGCTTGAAGTTATGTTTTATGCTATAAATTGTGCTTGAAAGGAAACAATTTTGGTTCCAAAGACCAATGAGCTTCACGGCCTCTATGCCCTCTAAAAGGAAATCCAATGCAAAAATAGTTTATTAAATGATAACCTAGAGGATTAGTGATAAGAAATTTAATTAAGGTATTACAAAATAAAAAAAAAATTGAAGTATTATTTAAGAGGATTTTAATAAGACAAATGGAAAAGGTTTTATTAAATTAAAATAATGTAAGTTTTGGAAAGAATATTAAAAAATATTATTTAGAGGAGTTTTAGCAAGGAAATAATTCTTATGGGTAGTTTGGAATTTAAAATATTTTATTTAAGAAAGTTTTTGTTTAGAGTAATGAACAAAAAGTGATTTTTGGCCTTAACTATGGAAATAAAGTTAGAATGATGTTTTGAAAATAAAGTATTTTTATCGAGAAGGATTTTATATATCCCGAATTAATTGAGATAATATAGGTTTTTGTGGAAAATGTTTGGAAGTATTAATTAAAGGAGGTTTAGTGAGAAAATATTGGAATTAAAGTTCAAATTTATATTAAATGAGAAAAGTTTGAAAATAAGCTTAGAATATTAACAAAATATTTTACGCGGTTGAAAATACGTAGAAAAACTCTTATGCGATTTAAAAATGGTGATTTTTAGCTACGTAATTAAGAAAATGTTTTAAAATCTTTACGCAATTGAGAAAACGTTAAAAAAATGTTACGCGATTTGAAAACGTAACAAAAGTGTTACGCGATTGTGAAAATGCGATAAAAGTACTACGCGATTGAGAAAAACAGCGGAGTGCTTTCAGGGCCGACGAACTGGACCCGGGAACGTCAGTGGATGGTTAAGCCGGTAGTGGCTTATGATATGCATTGAGTCATTAATCATACATCATTTTATAGACGGTGTCTGTAGAAGCTTTTGTTGCTTAGGAGATTGAATTACACCTTAGTGCAGGTGCGAATTGTGTAGTGAAAATCTATGAATGATCTTGGAGGCGTCAAGGCGCGGAATTCTATAAGTGACCAGTTAGTAGCACTACTGTGCTGTAGCAACCGATGCAAACGTACCGACGATCTCAACGAGACATTATTCCTATTCACGATCTAGTATAAAATGTCTAGTATAAGTCATGTTGCGCATATTGAAAATATTATAGCACTTGATTTGAAGCTGATGAGATACAGACATATCTTCTGGATCACTCTCTCCGAAATTGTGTTTAACTCCATGGAGTAGGAAAATTAGTCCATTGTGCATGTGCATAGTCAGTTATCATATTGTGATGATATATAAATATGTTGTGGTATTAATTGTTATTTGATGCAATAATTATATGATGTATTGAATATATTTGTTATTGTTGTATATGTATGACATAATTGTTGTTATTGTTTCCTTGCTACCATGATGGCATTGATGTAGGGGATCTCACCTCTTTGTGTTATTGTTCTATCTATTTCTATTTATCTTAATATTTGTGAAGACGGTGATGGCGACAAGGTGGGATATGCTAGGTATTGTTAGACTACAGTTTCTCGAAAGCACTGATGTTTGGCGTGTCCATTGGGACACGGAGCATATAGAGTACTGTAGAGATATTATTCTATCCATAAGTAGGACCCGTCATGGGATCACTACTTTTTCTTTTGCTGCTGTATATGTAGAGTTTGTTATGCCTATTAGGGAGTTGTGGAGTGATCTTCACTATACTCCTAGGGAGGACTCCGTAGTATTTTCTGCTCAGATTTTTGCCCGCCGAGACATACATTGACTGTGAAATTTGTTTTCGCAGGAGGAAAAGGATCCTGAGGAGGACCTTTCCCTTAGATGTCATGAACTTGGGCCTGTCTAGGTTGGGTATGTTAGATGTTTTATGTTTTTGGTATATAAGTATGATGTATTTATGGTTGTAGTAAACTTTGGTTTTATATAAAGTGTATTATTCAGTTCTTATGTCTTGTGTTTCTATAATTTGGTAAGTTTATGTTATTCGCGAAAAAGAAATTTTAAAACCTGTATTAAAATAATATCAAATATTTTATAACTTGGGTAAAAATTTAAAAGAAGTTGATCTGAAATGTAATACCCTTCGGAGGATGTTACATCTGCATTTACCTTCTTTATTCTGTGACCAATTACACCAGTGGATGCAACTAGTACTTCTTCTAGCTTTATGTTCAGTAGTTGTAATTATGATCATTCACAGTAAAGACTAAGCACAAACCTTTTCAACATGGAGCACTATAAGGAAGATCAGTCAGCTCTCTGAAGGATGCATTCCACACATTATATCACATCATGGTAGCATGCTTCTCCTTGGAGATATGAAATGCCTTAACAAATAAATATTTATTAAATTTCACAAAAAGAAGCATACAACAAGGTTAAATGAACTAAGTTCATAGCAAAACATTCGTCAATGCCCTAAAGTAATTAGAGTGAAACTACATTTCAGTAGACTATACCATTGAATATTACCCACAAGTTTATGAAACAGAAATAGTGTTGGTAGCCCTACCGTAGCTGCATTAGCTTGACCTGCATTAATTTACACAACATGTGCCTGACAAGTTGCAAATTGATTTGTTAGCAAGCAATCAAGCAAGCAAGAAAGATTGACTATCAAAAGTGTAACAATGCAAACATGTTATGTTGTTGGAATCTTGGCTAATGGATGAGAAAACATCCATGTCCTGATACAATAAATGGATATTGACAAGGTTAGTTGTAGCATATGTTGTGTAATGCATTCAGTACAACAAGCTAAATTCTATCTTAATTGGAAAGTCTCTTTTACCATTTTTGAAATGTCTAGTATCCTTTTGCAGTATAACACTGGTGCAGCAACAACCACATTTGTTGTAAATGACCCTGAAAGAAACTTGATCACATAAAGTGTTTCCAAACCCAAAATCAGCAAGATGAAAGGCTAACTTGCAGATGTGGCATCAACGTCGCATGTGATAAGTACAAGGTCAGGCTTTTCTCCTTTGGCAGGCAACCCTCCATATATTCTTACAGCTTTGAATCCCTCAGCAGCAGTAACTCCTCCTGGAATCTGAAAACTCCAAATCAGATATTCAGAAACTAATAAACAAAGTTTAATATTTTCAACTAATAGTAATAGTAACTCAAGAAAGATCCATTAGAATAGGGACTGACATGCTTCCAAGGTCCTTCTGGAAGAACCGGACGAGTTAAACACCTGCAGTCAAAGATAAAGCAAACACGCTTTGATCAGAGAAGAAAGTGTTGAAACACTGACCTTTGGTCTTTAGGTATACATGAAGAGTGTGTTTCGAATGTAAAAAAATTAGAAATGATTTGATTTATAAATCAAATTTAATTAAGTCTTATGTTTAGAATGTTAAAAATTAAGAAATGATTTGATTTCTAAAATTTCATGGATTTCATTCCTTTTGTTTTAAAAATTCCATCGTATTTGACAGTATTTGTTAGGATTTGATTTGATTTAAAATGAATAGACTATTTTACCCTTTGTAATTACTTCTAACCACCTTTCATAATGGTTAAAATGTAAAATAATAAAATCAAATCAAATCAATTCTCATTTTAATGAATTCCAAACACAAATTTTGATTTTAAAATCAATTCAAATCTTATTTTTTTTAAAAAAAATTTCAAACATAAAATTTAATTTCTAAATCAAATTAAATCAAATCAAATCAAATCATTTCTCATTTTTATTCATTTCAAACACAACCGAATACATTTCTATCATTGAGAACAAGTCAAGTGGACTCTCCCTATTATTTCCCTCTACTTTCTGATTCACAATCACAGAGCTGTTTTCTTCCAACAACAGTCAAAAGACGTATTCATTGTAAGTGCCACTTCAAGTCTTGCTAAGTATTTGATCAAGGAGTTTATTCTGAATAAGTATTTGATTCTCTTTCATACTATTTTCTTGAAGATGAAATAGGAATGGATGAAGGCAAAGATTATGTTATGTAATTCACCTAAGTTTCTTGTCCCTAGTCAAAGAAACTCAAGTGGAGTTCTTTTATATAAATAAGTTTGTGTATTGGTTAAAAATCACCCCACATAATAGACAAACATAGCCTTAAGGAAACCTAATGGACCAATCATGTGAGAAATTGAGACACGGAAACTAGTATGGTAAAAGCAGGAAACAGTTTTGAAGGCCACTATAGTCTACACACGTATAATATGTCATATGTTTAATTCGTGTTGTTCTGGACTAGGATCTCGGACCCCGAGCACAGCAGGAGCAAGCCGCATCTCCAGTCCAGTGTCCACATTAGCCCATCACGACCCAAATAGGCTAATCAGTCCACCTTCTAAAATATTGTTATATCATAACATAATCTCTCACTTAATGAGGATAAGTGGAATCAAATTCTCTCATAATTATCAAAATTCCTAGTTATAAGGAAACTCAATTTCTATGATATTACTTCCCTAGCAAGTAATCCCACATTATAAATATATACAAGGTTTAACCACTTAATTATGCATCTATTTCTATCAATTCTTCTCTCCTAGTAAAAATGGTACACCACCTCCCTCTCCAGCCCCCTCTCAACCTTTTGTCGCCAGTACACAACCCACTTCTTCTTCCTTGCTGCCACTCTGAGCCGAACTTGGTTTCTCATCCCTTTAAACACATGTAATATTTTTGCATAACATTTTCGTTACGGTTTAGCATTTTTCTTATCATTTTGTCAAAAAGATCAATTTTCTAAATCAAGCACCAAGGACAAAAGTTAATGCAGAAACTATCTCTTTAATTTTGAATGTACACACAATTCATTGGTTAGAGTTCACAATTTGTAAAATTAAATACTATAAACTAAACTAAATGTTGACACAGCCCATTTGTTACATTTAGCATTGAAGTTTTCTTTTGTAATTCTCAACGTCAAATAATTGATTTGGTTTGCTCATTAGTTTGTCATTTGGTTCTAAAAAATCATTTATTACACTGAAGCATTTTGGAAAAGAAATTGAAACAATTACACTAATGAAGAAATTCTAGCATGCTTTTGAAGAAATTCTAGCATTGATATAGTATTTTATAGTAAATCTGAAAATGATCCACATGCAACCTATTACGCCTTTGCCTTTGGTATCATTTGCATGCATTTTTTAATTTAAAAGAAAATTCAATGATGTGAGTTTGTACTTTGTATATTATATATTGTATTAAAGTTATAATCAGGTAAGATTTTGGTGCACTCACTTCACTTGCAATTAAGCAATTAAATTTGCCCTTGGATAGGTTGAAATGCTTCCCGAAGTAACTATGAAGAGGTACTACCACCGTATAAAGCTAATAGACTTGGTTGGAGTACATTTTTGTTTACAATAAAACAAGTTATTTCATTCTATTATTATAAGTTGCAGTGTTGCACAATTAGATTGGGCAGCTCTAATTTTGAGGATTTGTGACAAGTGGGGTTTTGGTTACAAGCTTCCTCTTGATAACCCTGAGTAATATTCTTATGTTAGTAACATTATATGATTCAAATCCTACTTATATATCAACTTTCAAATACCATAACTTGCACAATCTACTATTAAGAAAATATACCTTAACCTATAGTTGTGACCCAGAACTACGTCTTGCATAAAATATTATGAAAAGAATAAAATCCTAACCTAAGTCGTGACTGTAGACCATAACTTCAATTAAAAAAACAACCAAAAACAAAAAAAGATGTTTAACCCTAGTTGTGACGGAGAGTCAAATTAGTGCAAATCATTACTTACTACAACTCACTGTAGATTATGCACTAACGTGAGTAATGAAATTCGCACTTATACATGAGAGGTAAAAACGCTACTAACAGGTTAAATTTCTTCACGAAATTACTTCGAATTTAATGAGCGAGCATTTACTTTACCTCTTATGGACTCGGATTATAAATAGTGTAGCTGATATTTAGCCTTTTTTTTGGTTGGGGGGGTGTTTAAAGTGATAGTTAGAATTTTTTATTTTAAAAAAATGCAAAAACAATCATATATGGTAACCTTCCACATCAATATGAAACAAAGTTTAATTGGGATGCAACTTTCAACAGTCTTCCAATCAAGCATGCTTAGCAATTAAAGTAACAAAGGATGACTCAAATAATGGGTGGCAGGGGACAGCATAGTAGCAGAAGCTTTGGCATTTAGAGTCAGTTCCATTGGCTCATGCACTACAGCCTCAAAACAATTATATATGATAAGTGCCTTATGGCACATCAAATTTCTTATCCATATAGTCGAGTAGACAATTTCTTTGTTAAATGGCTAAATCATGATATCTTAATGGAATCTTGTATGGGGAGTGAAGGAGTCCAAAAATATGATCAGCAACCCGATATTATCATCGACTGAGAGCAAATTAACATAAGTTTATACAAAACAAGTCAGGAGAAAAGTTTGTGGCTTCCTGCTTATTATATTCTTGGAGGGGTTGTGACATGAGTACTCCGGCTAATACTCACGATTCATTAGCTACTGATATAGTGTAAATGTGAAGTTTCATAAGTAAAATCTCCAGCCAAAATTCCCTGCAACAGGAACAAAGTCCCATCAGATGCAAGGCATTATACTAAAAACTAAAACGATGTTGAAGTAGAATATATAAGTGTATAATATAATATGAAAGTGACATTAAAAGGATTTTAAAAGTGAATTCAGACCATATCAATGATAATCAGCTAAACTCATTAGGGTTTTCCTTGCTTTGGATGAGAGGAACACCATCTTCTCGCCAAACAACACGCTCTTCACATAAAGCCTCTACCACCTCTACATATAACCGGTGCTCCTAAATTTGGAAATAAAAATAAACAATAATCAATAGAAGTCCATAGTCCATCTTGTCAATGTGCTATTCTGCTAGCCTTTTGGTTGCATCAATGTCAAGGTTCATGAATGCTTCTTATGGCAAATATATTCAATGAATTTCATTCAGGATTAAAGCTATTTAAGGGTTTAAAATGCCACCATTTTTCCGAGGTGATTGATGACATAAACTGTGTTACCTCCCTGAGGACCCTTGCAGCCAACTCCTCAGCAGTATCACTAGCAAGCACAGGGACAACACGTTGGGCAAGGATACGCCCTGTGTCATAGTGTTCATCAACGAAATGTATTGTAGGACCTGAAAATCTAACCAAACAAAGAAAAGTGAAGCACAGATAAGTAGTCAAGAACAAAAGTATAACAGTGTTCCACTGAAACAACATACTTGAAGATATTTTGTGAGAAGCATACCTTGCTCCAGAAGCAATTACTGCTTTATGCACCTTCATACCATAGTAGCCCTTACCTCCAAAAGCTGGAAGAAGTGATGGATGAATGTTTAATACGGATCTTTCATAAGCACGGATCAATTCCACTGGTATAAGTTTGAGGTATCCAGCTAAAAGAATAAAATCAACCTCAAATCTCCTGATGAAGAAAATGTATTATATGTTAATAATATAACCAGTCTCTACGTGGATATCAACAGTCTTTGTCCGCTTTTGCAGATTTTGTCATAGTTGTTCTACATTGGTTTTTTATTTGCCATTCAATTTTAAAGTAAAGCATCCACAATACATATCAGATTCAATAAAAGACCAAACGTTAAATTTAAGAATCCCCCGTTATTCATCCAACTTTTATACTCTAACTTTTTTTCAACCTACTCACAAACTCATTCTGTATCCTGCGAAAATGCTACAGTCACATACATCTTAATTTAACATCTGTCTCACACGAGTATACGGTGGACATACATCTACCGTATTTGGGTTGGACAAAAAACATTTTCCTAAATTTAAATGCAATTGCAGAAAACGAAATAAACAAGCATCTGACCTTAGTGTATCAACAAGGTCACTTGGAGATAATCCATCAGATTCATCCTTTGTTTTAGGGAACAAGATAACCGGGATACCATTATTTCTGGCATACTCCGCACCTCCACACTCTGACATTAAAATAAACAGAAGAAAGAAAAAAAAAAAAAGAAATTTTTAGTAAACCAAGACTCAAAATAAAAGGTAAATCAAAACATGGCCCCAACTCCCAACATCCCATGTCACAGACAGTTTTAAGGACACAAGACTAGCAGCATCAATACACAAGGAAATTGCCTTCTTGCAGCCACTGGTATAATCTTTGCAGGTATGCCAATGCCATCTATCTTAATCCAGTGACTAGTATCAACTAAAATTGAAGAAAATATGCTTCTAGAAAACCTATTAGAGGCCAAGAATGTAGCTTAATGATAAAAACAGAACCATCAAAATTACATTTTTTCACAGAAACGGGGGAAAAAACAACAAAAAAAGAGAGGGTAAATGGGTAGAAGAAAAGGGGTTTGAAGTAAAGCATACCGCTTTTGTTTGTGACCAATACAAGGATGTCTCCATGAAGTGATCCCTTTAAGGATGCCTCATGAATTGATCTGAAGTTGGAACCTCCACCAGAGACAAAAACTGCCAGCTTTTTTCGTTTCACTGTGATCTGAGCCTCCTTTGGTTGTTCTGCAGTACTACTCCTGCTACACCATATTCTGTTCCTAGAACTAGAATACACTTTGTGTGCAATGTTGATAGGATGAAAAGCTCCGCTAAGAACCTGAAGATTCTGGTGCTGATTAGAGGGGTATGTTGAAGCAGAAGAAAAAGAAGAAGGGAAAGGAGGGAACTTTAAAGAGAATGATTGTTTTCCAATTGGAATTGATGGCAATGATGATTTTGGACAAAACCCAGAAAGAATTTGTTGAGCTTCCATGAAAATTCAAAAAAACAAAACAAATCAAAAACAGAATTTTACGAATATTAAGGTAGTAGTTGAGTATTCAGTGTTGTTGCTGAGCTGAAAAGGTTGCCCCTGGTGGTGCCAAAACGATGCCGTCGCGAAGGGTGTTGTCGGAATGGATAAAGACGGGCAACGGCTTGAGGTTGTGGCGGGAGCGGAGTTGCCGGCGAAGGTGAAGTGGCGGTGGTTCAAGGGAATGAGTTGTGGGATGGAAAGGATTTTTGTTTTCTTAATAATAATTTATAGTAAAGGATGACCGTCAATCTCAACGTGGGTGGTTTAGTTGGATTTTTAAAAAAAAATAAATTTGAATTAATTAAAATTAATTGATTTAATTTGGTTTAATTTTTATATTTTTGATAGTTAAATTTGAACAAAATCGAATTGAATATTTAAAGATTGGTTTTGTCCAGATAATCGGATTGATCATTATTTTTATTAATATATCCTAATTCTGTATTATTCAAATTTTATGAGATGTCCACTAGTTGCAAACTAAGAAACTAGTTAAACGAAACTATAAATGCACATGAAAAAAAAAAGGATCATTGATGTCCTACAACTAAAGGATCATCACACCATGCTACGAACAACATAGAAGTGAAAGCAATAAACATGGAATAATAATTGTAAACCCTCTTAGAAGTAAATTTATGTAGACAGAAACTTAAACTTTAAACCATTTTAACCTTCACAAGCATTTAGAATTTTAGATAGTTGTTTTCACGCTGATAAATACCTTGCATGCAGTTACATTAGCTTCTTTATCCTGCCAACAACTACCATTGGAGCATCAAGTACTCATTTGTCTGCATATCTACCAAAAAAGTATGCTCACTCAGAAAGAATCTAGTACAGAACTAACTAATAATTCTACAAGGTATATTTTCCTTGTACCAAAAGAAAGTAAACATTTACTACTGCTCAAACAAATAGCTGGTTCAGTAGTTTCCTCAAACCCAACAATAATAGCCTTTAGAACAACACATTTCTCCAATTTTCCTGAAAAAACCCCTTTTAGAATTGGAAATCCAGATCACTACCTATCACATAAGCATACAATACAAACCTCGATATTGTTGATTGTTGACAACAAGAGTAGGCAATATGGTAACATCACCTCGCGATCCCTTCCCAATCTACAAAAACTAGCTTTGTTAAATAAATAAATAAATAAATATATATATACTAGAACCAGAAGTATCTTACAGCTTGATGACATGATCTCAAGATTAAAAAAAAAGACTATGTGAAGGAAAAGCAATTATACGATCTAGAAACTTCAAAGTTCACACACAAAACTAAAGTACCAATCTTTGCAACTTAATTAATGAGTAATGACACTTCACACATTACGTTACAAGAAATTACTGACTTTCAGTTCCAATGAAAAAAAGATTAAAAAAAGAACGCTAGATTGACAAGAGGCGATAAATAGCCCGTACAAACATAATAATGGGCATAACCTTAAGTCAATCCAAACTCAATCCAAACATAAAAAGAAAAAACATGATTCATCAAATCAAATTTATCTTTCAACTTCATCTACATCCTGCCATAAGGATAAACAAACTGTTAGAATTTGTGTATACTAGATTTTAACAATCAATCATAATTAATGTACTTATAGTTATAAATGTTACCTTAAAAGCTTGAAAGACTAGCAAAACTTCTTTGTCAAGTGAAGCACCAAGATTATTCATCATGGGTCAAGTTGTGATCTTCAATATAATATATTAAATGAATAAATAAATGTTACATTATGAACAAAAAATATAAGTACTAAGTATTAACAATTGATAAATTGAGTAAGATAATAGTAAATGTAACCTCAAATTGTCAAAATCCTGATTGAAGCCCCACTTCAAGATTTGAAGATAATCCAGACAACTCTAAAAATTCAAACATAAACATAAAAGGTAAACAAGATTAATTAATAACAATAGTCAATATAAGTGTATAACAACAAATAAAAAACTTGAAAATTAAAATTAAGTTTCCATACCTGATTCAACCTTCTCCACTTCTTCCATTTCATCACGTAGTTCAAGATTCTTTTTAGGAGTCTTAATCCAGTTCTGAGTACAAATCAATACCTCAACAGTAGTGGGATGTAAGGAACTGTGAAATGGGTCAAGAACTCGACCTCTAGTGCTGAATGCAAACTCAGATGATATAGTAGACATTAGAATAGCCTAAATATCCCTAGCCATACGAGAAAGAACATAATATTTCATTGATTTCCCTTTCCACCATTTCAAAATATCAAATCCATGAGTATTATCCTCAACATCATCCTCTTTGTATCTTTCTAACTCATTCCTTTTCACCTCACCTTGCTTTCTCCTCACTTTCGATCTAAACTTATTTTCCCAACCCTCATCATCATTACCTAAACCATCATTACTAGCATGAGATTGTGAGGTAAATTTGAGGCCAACCTACTAGAATCACCAACATCAAGGGGAATGGGATGCAATGACTGATAATGCTCAAACAACTTATCAATCAAACCCTTCAATCTTTCCACCATCTCCTTGCACTTATTCGAACCATCATCATACATCTTATTAAAACTAAACTCAACATATTCAAATTTATAACATGGATCAAGAAACACAGCCACAAACAAAAGAAAGTTTATACTCCTACTATTTTTTCAATATTTGTCAAACTTGACTTTCATGTTTGTTGTCATTCTTTGTAGCCCAACATCATTATTTTTCCTCCACTTACCTAGGGTCTTTTGAATGTCACAAAACTTATGGAAAAAAAACATTAGATGTAACATGCAATGACCCCAAAAAAGAAAAAGTTGCATCATAGAATATTTTCAAAAGCTTGACAAAAACACGTGCACGACTCCAATCATCCCTAGTAGGAGGTCCTCCTACATTGTCAAGGGCTAACAAAAATGCATTATCCTCATCTTCTAGGAGATAAAATGTCTTTTCATATTTTTCAGCAACATCTAACATGAAATAAGTGGAATTCCACCTGGTTGGCACATCAAGGGTTAACATTGCCTTACTAGTTATACTAGCCTCTTGGACACACGTCTTAAAAGTAGACAATGTAGCCGGAGATTACCTAACAAACTTGCATGCAACCCTTATCCTTTCAATTGAAACATCAATTTCCTTCAAGTCATCACTAACAATTTGTGAACACTCAATTTTGACTGGGCTCAAAAAAAAATTTGAATTTAATTAATTAAAGGTCTATATTTTTGTTTTTTTTGTTAGCCCAAATATGAGTCCGCTTTTAAAAAAAAGAAAAAAAGAGAGAACATTGATCTCGTTTAACAAACAAACAAAAAAAAAGAAAAGGGGCGATGCATTAAATGTGTGGTGTCTGCACACGTAAAAGGGAAATGATGAAGGAACGATGCATTAAATGCATAATGTCAGCAAGCAAAAAAAAGGGGCTAAAGGGATTGAAGGAGAAAAAGGTTCTGATAGATGAAGCAATGGGGGGCTCAATGTAGGGAGTGGCTCATGTAAAGAAAAAAAGGGAAGAAAATGTCAGCGGCAAAATGAAGAAAAGGAGGATTTTAGATTGCTAGAGGGGGGTGAATTAAAAAAAAGCCACCTGAGAGCTGGGAGTTTTGGGGGAGAAAAGATCTTCTCAGAAGCTCAACACAACACCTTGATGATTAAGCCATAACCTCACCACAGCTACTATCAATCGGCAGACCAACTCAAACCGTGAAACCACCATTTTTCCCCACAAAACACCAACTGTTAATGACTCTAACCATCTTCATCACTATCCCCCCACTTCACTACCACCACTAATCACCAACCTCCATCACCTTTCCATAACAACCATCACCTACCTCACCAAACGGTGACCACCCCGCAACCCAAAACAGAGCCACAACTCTTTCCTCCAAGCTCCAACTCAGAACCACCCTCATCACTGCGCATACCAAAGAACCACCATCTTCATCACACCCCAAGCCAACCCTCTGCCACCACCATCAACCACCCATAAAACCACCTTCAAACCTCAACAACACAGCATCTTTCACCTATCTTCTTCACCAAAGAACCACTACCTTCAACCTTCCAAACCTAACTGAGTCCACTCAGTGAAAAATCTTCATCACCCATATCACATATTCTCCAACCTTTCACCCACTGCATCAACAACCTTCATTCTACACAATCTTAACCTCCTACCACCTTTTTTTTTACCTAAAAACCATGGAGCTCCACACCAAGAAAAAAAAAATCTTTCATAACATTTATCCTCACCCCCACGATTTTCATCTCTATTCATCTTCAAGAATCCAAACCATCTAAAATCTACATAATCACCATTCCCCTAAACCAAAAATACCCTACTGTCATATTCACCCTTTCTTCATCTCCATCACCCAAACAACACCACCGTGACCTTCAACCGACCATCGGACCAACATCAGATCCCTCTCCGCACCGACCGTCGGACCAACACCAGATCCCTCTCTACACCAATCGTCGGACCTCCAACACCAGATCCCTCTCTGCACCGACCGTCAGACCAACACCAGATCCCTCTCCGCACCGATCGTTGGACCAACACCAAATCCCTCACCTTCGAGTCACCTCTTGCACTACTAGAGGTTTGAGCCCTATTTTTTCTCTCCTTCATTTGTTCCTTTATGTCTCATGTAGTGGGGCTGCTGTTTAAGGGGCTATAAAAAGTTTGTGGGCTGCTGTTTGTTTTTATCTTGGGCCATTTTTTTTCTTTTCCTTTTATGTATTGTTTGGGTTTGAGATGCTAATTTTAATAAATGAAAAATGGGATTTTGGAAATCGTAACTGGCCCTTAAAGGTGAAAGAAAAAAAATCTAAAAAAAAGGGAAAAATACAAAATAAAAAAATAAAAAATTGAATATGAAAAAAATAATACTTTGAGCTTAATTGTCAGTGTTATTTAAAGATTTTTCTTGTTTTATAGTGTTTATTTAATAGTATGTTATGTCTTGTGATTAGTAAGCTAAAAAAAAGAGGAAAGAAAAAAATGAAGAAAAATAAAATAAAAAATAAAAAAATTTAATCAATGCAATGACCAATGATGTTGATTGAATAACGAATGTTATCTTCAATGTCGTTTGGATCATAAGGGTTTATTGAGTAGGCTTGTGCTAACTTAAACCTTGTGTAATAATGAATTTGTTTTCAAATAAACTCTTTCTTTTTTTTAATTAAAAATAATCAACCCAAACTTATTTTATAAAGAACTACATGACTTTGAGTTCCTCATTGCACCCAAGGATACGTAGGAGCAGAATTTCATTTCTGTCAAGCCAAAATTAAATTTTCATAATTTGTGGTTTCCTTTTTTATAAATAGTTACAATGTTTTGAAAAAGGGATAAAATAAATATTTCCAAGGATTGTTAAGAATTTGCACAATTAACTTAAGGTACCGTTTTAGAACGGGTGTGTTAGGGGTGCAGTGGGATTAAGTTTCTGCCCTTCCCTATCCATAACCGACTCCCGAATCCAATCTGGTTCCAAAGACCATTTTCAAAGAAAGGTTTTCCAATTTTTTCTAATTTAAATAAAATTGGTGGTGACTCCATTTTTATATTTTAAGATCCTTTGAGTTGTTATATTTCACCGCGATTACGGTCGCGATAGATGGCGACTCCGCTAAGGAAACTTAGAGAGTCAAGCCTATTGTTGTTAGTTGTGCAAATTGTTAATATCTAAAATTTATTTATTTTACCCCTTTTATTTTCTTATTTGTTTGTAAATAGTTTTATTTAGTATTTTTATGTAAATATCGATAGTATTATTTTTGTGTTTATTTTGACGTGATTTACCTGTAAATATATTGTGCATAATTGTTGAAACCCAAGGATAGATGATTGCGGCTGGCTGTGGTATATACGTTTTTTTTCTTCAGGTTGGGGGTAGTTTTATCTTTTTCAATTTTTGTACAGGTTTGTATGCTCCCTCACACACATCACTATAACTTATCTCACACACCTTTTGGGCTCTATACCCGAGTCTGTGCGAAGCCGAGGAATAGGAGGGGTCTCGACTTTTGTTATTGAGGGGTTTTATGCTCACTTGACATTTGTTGAGACACCACTCAGATTGTTACTAATATAATAAACTAGTCATATTGAAAGGGTTTATCCCTACTTGTGATTAATTCATGAATTGGGACATTATCTTTATAGATAAGGGCAATCTGAGGACCATGACTTTTAGAAGTTTAGATCTGTCCCGAAAATTTTGCACTGATAGATCGAACATAATAACTGCCAAAATTAGAGTCGTGACCTTAAGGAAATCCAACTTTTAAGTTCCACCTAACTAGGGCACAAAGGGGGCGTACTTCTTCTTTATCTTTATCGTCTTTATGTGATTCATTCTTGCATTTTCTTTTTCTTTTTCCAAAAAAAAAATCATCAAAAACACATCATCTTACATTTCCGTTCTTAGCAAAAAAAAAATTTCTTTATTTATCGTTTTCACATATCATTCATTCATGCATTTTTTTTGTAAAAAAAAAATCAGCATAAAAAAAAAGTATATACTCCATCTTGCATTACTCATGGCTTACATTTTCATAGCATTAAAAAATAAAAAAAAATCCTGCATTCTCATGGCATTCACTGCATAAAAAAAAAGGGATATCTCATCTTGCGTTGTCATAACCCTTTTAGCAAAAAAAAAAAATGTATTCACATATCATGCATCATCCTTTGGGTTTACAACCCTATAAAGGTTTCTCCATGCAGGTTGTTAGGATACATTCTCTAGAGTTACCTCGATAAGAGGTACCCTTAGGATGCACCCTTCCTTTTTTTGGCATGCTTACATTTTTTTTAATTCTGTAGGGCGAGTTTGCTTGGTAAAGTGGAAAGATTAGTACTCATCAATAGCAAAGAATGGAAGAAATGTGTCATGGGCAAAATACAAGCAATGCAGTTGACCTCAAGAGGAATATGAAGATTACAGTTAATGGCAGTGATCTGAGGCGTGTGAAAGACATTACTCAACAGATGACTCCTAAAGCTCGATCAGAGTTCTCGAGTAGTTATGGGCAGATCCTAGACTTATTGCGCATCACAGTTGAAGAGCTGTCTTGAGTGGCCTAGCTCAATTTTGGAACCATTCTCGAAATGTTTTGAGTTGCACGACCTAGATATTGCACCGACCATTGAAGAGTACGCTATCATGTTAAGACTCCCAATGAGCAAGC
This sequence comes from Ormosia semicastrata, assembly GCA_029884595.1. Classification (NCBI taxonomy): domain Eukaryota; kingdom Viridiplantae; phylum Streptophyta; class Magnoliopsida; order Fabales; family Fabaceae; genus Ormosia; species Ormosia semicastrata. The sequence continues at coordinate 5,297,001 of JAQQTO010000036.1, read as the reverse complement.
ACCCAAATGTTTATCTTTATGGAGGGTATTATGTATCAGTAGGGAAGATAGCAGAACTGATAGGGGCTCAAACAAATCAATTGGGCATGGAAAAAGGGGGGGAGGAACGGAAGGCTTGAAGAAAAGCTACCTCGAAGCACATCTTCAGTATCTAGGACAACAAGGAAAGTGGGATTTCTTCAACAAAACACTGGCCTTAACCATCTTTGGGTTAGTGTTATTCCCATTTACCTCAGATATGGTAGATCAAGCAGCAATGGATGTATTCTTCAAGTTTGAGAAGTATAAAGCAAATCCAGTCCCTACTATTCTTGCTGATACTTTCTTGACAATGGAAATCTGTCATCAAAAGGGTGGTGGAAAGATTCGATGCTGTACATATATATTGTACGTTTGGATCATGACGCATATGGATGTACAGAATCGCCTGGGACTCCTACCTGACTCGTTAAGGAATTTTGGTCGCATACCAGTGAAGCAACAAAAAGCTTATGAATGGAAAAATGAGTTCATGAGGATGGGGCCAGATTCTTTTAAATGGGTATGCCCGTGGTATCATGGAGAAGAGATAGTTGTCACCTGTGTTGAGTTTCCTAATGTTCCTTTGATGAGCCCTAGAGGTGGTGTATTATATGCGCCAATCCTCATGCTTAGACAACTCCGATGGACTCAATATGTGCCCAACGAAAAGTAACTTGAAGGGTTCAGCTTCTTATACCAGCAAGATGGAAGCACTACTAAGCGAGAAAAAGAGATTAGAGATGCTTGGAAGAATATTCATATGGCAGGAACAAAGGAATTAGGGAAGCATGTGGTGGTCTGTACCCCTGAATACTTGCAATGGAGAGAGGTAAGAAGGGTACAAAATAGTATCCCTCAGACAGTTTCAGATGATAAAGGTCATCCTCAAATCATACCTCAAATGGCCACCGAGATGGAAAGACTGAAAGCACAAATGAAAGTCTTGGAACAAGGAAAGGAAGCCGCTGAGTTAAAAGTAGTCATCCACCAGAGTCGATGCCAGAAGCTAGCTGATGAAGTTGAATATTTAAAAGATACGCGTGCAGATATGACTGAGACCCCAAGCCGAGTAAAAAAAGCAAGGAAAGGAAAGGAGATAGAATTTGAAAAGACCACAACAGAAGTTCGTGAACTGCGAGCAAAGATAAGCGCTCAGGAAGAAACAATGGCGTTGGTTTTACAGGAGAAAGGAAAGTTGGAGGCGAATGCTAGGGTACAAGATCGTAGAATGCAAGCCTTACAAGAAGCTCTGACTGAAGCAAAGTGCCGCTCTGACCAAGGACAAGCATTAGCTACCAAATATCACGATGCACTCGTGGAAGCAAACCGAAAGAATGAGCATTTGAAGCTGAAAATTCAAGAGTTGGGGCGAGACCATGAGTAGTGGAGACTTGAAGCTCAAAGACTAATGAGGCAAAAAGAAGAATGGGCAGAAGCGTGGCAATCGGTAACACAAGATCAAAGGGCTGAAAAAGAAGAATGGAAGAAGAAATATGAAAACATGTCTGACAATGTGCAATATCATGCTATGCAATTGGTTGATCATTTTGAAGAGGCAGACCTTCAGATTCGACTGAATCCATTGTTACAGCTATCACAAAAGATAGTCGAGTTCATAAAGTATTGTCGAGATCTTGCTAAAGGTCTTAGGAATAAACAAACAAAGTTGTTAATGTAATGTTGTTTATGTTACATTTTGAGGAGTTTGAGACCTTGTACTGATTAAAATTTGAAATGAATATGAATGACCAATTGCAGTGTTTTGTTCCAAACATTGATTTTACTGTTTTTCACTTGGACATTATTCATTGAAGGGTGAATACCCTCTTGAATAGGTTGTCAATCGTGCTCTCAACCTGAGACAATTTGTCCTTCAGCAAAAATACCAAAAGCCTAGTATTCAGTGAAAGAATAACTGCATTGCCTATGAATATCCAAGAAGATAGCACCCATTGAGGAGAGAATACTCCCTTGGGATCGCTGTCAACCATATTCTTGCCTAAGGGATGATGAACTCGAAGTGCAGAATTTGGGATCCTGCATTGCTATTGAATGTCCGTGCAAATCTTTCCACAATCACCGAGCATCCTCACAATATCACTAACTTTTTCTTTCATTTTTCTTTGTTTAATGTTGTTTTATTTTAATAAATCAATTTGATTCAGGAATCATTGCGCGGCCTAGGAAAGAAGATACTAATCAAACCCGAGTTCACAATACCAGATCTCGGACCAGAATGGCTGCTAATAATCCAGAGGTAGGGAGAAACTTGAGCAGAGAAGTCGATGAAATGACAGGGAGGATAAATGAGATGTCAGAGGCCCAAGTAAGGTTGGAAGCAATACTGCAAGATGTGAGGGAGTCTCTTCACTTAATCAGTGGGAATAGATGCACAAATGGGGTTGAAGCATATGTAAATGTGCCATCAATGACTGCCCCGACATTCCCGACTATAACCTCAGGCATCACTGTGGGGATCCATGAACAACCACCTCAAATGACATCGATTGTCATGCCTATTGGGGAGGGGTATCACATTTTGGAAGGTGCTCATAATGAAGTTCCTGGTTATGCTGGTCCTACCTGGGAACAACCTCATGTATCCATTACAGGGCAAGCAACAATACCTCACTCTGGGAAGAGTGGATGGAGAAAGTGGAGGAACAGATCAAGGCAATCAAGGGCCCCAGTGCTTATGGACCTCTGAGAATAGAAGAACTGTGTCCTACCACAGATGTCGTAATCCCTAAAGACTTCAAGATTCCTGATTTTGCCAAGTACGATGGAAGTGGCAACCCTCGGTTTCATTTGATCAGTTATGGAACCAATATGGCTGTTTGGTCCAAGGATGATAAGTTCCTCATTAGCTTTTTCCACGAGAGTCTTACAGGTCCTGCTTTAGAGTGGTATCTTCAATTAAACCACTCTAAGATTTCTCGTTGGACGAAATTGACTAACCTATTTATAGACCAATACAAATTTAATCTGGACGCAACTCCGACCCGGGAACAATTGAGCTCGATGCAAAAAGGAAATGATAAACCTTTTAGACAATATGCACAGAGGTGGAGAGCCTTGGCAGCTCAAGTTCAGCCCCCATTAACACTATTTGAGATGTGTTCATATTTCTTGGGAACCTTGAGAAATCCTTTTATCGGGGCAATAGTCGGGGCAGCCTATAAGGATTTTGCAGACTTGATAATGAGGGGAGAAAGGATAGAGATTTTGGCCAAGGCTGGGAAGTTGTCGGTGAGCAATACGGAGAATACTGCCTTTAAGAAGGGATTCCAGCCGAAAAAAGATGGAACCCGAGGTGAATTATGTTCAACGCCAGTAGACCTTCAGACCTCGATATTCCCCATAAAACTCGAGCCGCCAACTACCATATAACTTTAACCCTCACCTTCCATACCAAACACCTACACTTCCTTATTACCCGCCCCACCAAGTTATGCCTACCACAAATAATACCCCAACTCTGCAATTCCAAATCAATAATGTTCCCACACCACAACCATATATGCCAACTCGGCCAACCTATACCCGATACCCACTTGCACCTCCACTAACCTACCCAAATCACCCACAACCTCGGTCAAACTTCCAGAATCAAGGTTGCTTTCGTCCTCAAAACCTACCCTCTTTCCCAAGACTGTCCATTTCAAATGCAGACCTATTCCAAAGGTTATTTGATACCCACCCCATTTCGGGAAATCCTGTACATCCCTTAGAACCACCATTCCCAGCGTGGTATAACCCGAATTTGACTTGCAAATACCACATGGATATCCCAGGATATTCAATTGAAGATTGTGAGGCTTTCAAGACTGCAGTAAGGAAGCTTATTACTTATGGGAAGCTTGACATTCAAGAAGAGGCTGGACCCAATATCGTTAACAACCCAATCCCTAATCATGGTGGAAGGAATAAGGCGAATGCCATGGAGATGGAAGGACCTCTAATAAAAGAAGTCATGAGCCTGCATACGCCGATGATTCGAATATTTGAGGGACTAAAGATAACAGGTTATGTTATCACTGCACTAGTTTCATCGGTGAAAGAAGAAGAGAGGCATGATGAAGAGTCCAGGAGCGTTTATCATTGTGGGGAAACAGGACACGATATTGAGAACTGCTGGGACTTTAAGGTTCGAGTCCAGAGATTGCTCAGATTAGGAGTAATACAAGCAAGGCCAGGGGTAACTTCCTCTGAAGAGGTCAATGTGATTGAACGATTTGTACTTAAGGTGCCACCTCTCAGCCAAGCTTCGGTGCCAGGAAAAGTAGTATTGACAGTTAAGAAGCCAACACCATTTGCTTGTAATGACACCCGCGCAGTGCCCTGGAGCTATGAAACAAGGGTAGAGATAAAGAGAGTTGAGGAAGGGACTTTGAATGCTCGAGTTGCAGAAGTACATCAGGAGGGAGACCCAGTGACTAACATAGTCGGGGTAAGAGGAATTACAAGGAGTGGGCGATGCTATAACCCAGGAGAAATAGAAAATGGAAAAATTATCAAAGAAGTAAGTAGGGAAGAAACTTCAAAAGAAGAGGAGAAGAGGAAGGAAGAGGAAGAAGAGTTCTTGAAGATAATGAAGCAAAGCAAGTATGATGTGGTGGAATAGTTGAAGAAGACTCTAGCCTGAATATCTCTTTTATCACTCGTCTTGACATCTAAGACACACCCGAAGGCATTACTAAGAATTCTGAACGAAGCCTATATCAAGCCTGATGTTACCCCCGAAAGTGTCGTCAATATGGTGGACCCGGTGAAATGTGTTAACATGATCACTTTTACTGAGGAAGAGATCATTTCTCAATATGAGAGAAATCCACGGGCTTTGCATATAACCCTCAAATGCAAAGGGTATATAGTTGCAAAGGTTTTGATAGACGGGGGGTCTGCACTGAACATCCTACCTATGTCGACTCTGACTTCATTATCAATAAGTAAGGATGAATTGTCACCCCGAGAAATGGTGGCACGGGCCTTTGATGGAAATAGGAAAGGCATCTTGGGAGAGATGATGTTACCGCTGGAGATTGGTCCAAGTAACTTTCAAGTGTTGTTCCAAGTTATGAATATTGAGCCTGGTTCCACGATGCTCTTGGGGAGACCATGGATCCATGCTGCTAGTGCTGTTCCCTCTAACCTGCATCAGAGGGTTAAATACATTGAAAATGGGTCAGTCATTACCATACATGGAGAGGAAGAGATTATGTTGTCAAAACCAGTTTCAGTGCCATATGTGGAGAGTGCAGAGAAAGATGAAGAGAATTTGTGGCATAGTTTTGAAATAGTTGAGACTGGAGTTGGTAAGGATGAATCTCCGACGCAAAGTGTGGATCAGGTGGTGGCCCGGATTATGGCAAGTAGTGGATATGAAGAAGGAAAAGGCTTGGGCTCACAATTGCAAGGTACTCGGTCGCCAGTGTCCTTCCAGGAAAAGTGGGACAAGTTCGGGTTAGGGTATGAAGCATCCCTGGAAGAAAGAACAAGGAACATGACCCTCGGAAAGAGAAATGACAAGGGCAAGATAAAGCATATTCCCCACCTGAGGGAAACATTCCCAGCACCAACTGAGGTAATCATGTCTGGAGAAGTCATTCGCTCTCAATGCTATCCTACTGTTAATGCTTTACATGAAGAAGGCCTAGAAGAGAGCAAGGCAATTCGCCCCTCTGCTGATGAGGAGCCACTGAAGAACTGGCAATCTGAACTAATGATTGATGTGATTGTTTCCAAGTAATTATATGGTCATACTGTACTAAGCTGATATTCAAGATTGGTTGTGTTTTGAGCTTATGTTTGTACTGTTTGAGACATTAACTTAATGAATTTGTATGTTTATTCAACATTCCTCCTCGTTGCACTTTGACTTGTCCATTCGCATTTATCAATTTTCATTTTTGTATAATATTTTGTTCTTCCTTCATCATTCCTACTCTATTTTGCTTTTCCAACTCCACACAAATTACTTTACAGGGATCTGAGTCTCGTAGAAAATTCACCTCACAAAAGGGACCTTACAAACTCATCAATTGATTCCCATGTGATGTTTGAGGAAGAAGACCCTAAATCTGATGAAGAGGGAGAAATTATTAAAAATTTTGAAAAATTACTGGAGTATTCAGAGAAGGGATTTGACTTGAATGGCGAAGAAGCAGACGTGATTAACATGGGGACAAAGGAAGAGAAAAAGGAGTTGAAAATGGTGAAAAATCTTGAATATGAAGAAATGATTGCACTCTTCAAAGAGTATATGGATGTCTTTGCTTGGTCTTATCGGGATATGCCTGGATTAGATCCGGAGATAGCATCTCATAAAATCCCACTACATCCAGATGTTGAGGCAAAGAAGCAGAAGTTAAGGAGCATCCTGATATGTCCCTGAAGATTAAGGAAGAGGTGACTAAGCAGCTAGAAGCAGGATTCGTAGAAGTGTCAAGACACCCATAATGGGTAGCTAATATTGTGCCTGTGCCTAAGAATGATGGAAAAGTCCGAATGTGTGTGGACTACAGGGATCTAAATAAGGCTAGTCCGAAGGATAATTTCCCACTCCCTCATATGGATGTTTTGGTTGATAACACTGCTAAGAATCACAGGTTTTCATTCATAGACGGATACTCAGGGTACAATCAAATCCCCATGGATGTCAATGACAAAGGAAAAACCACTTTCATCACTCCTTGGGGGATATTTTGCTACATAGTGATGCCGTTTGAATTAAAGAATGCTGGGGCTACTTACCAACGCGCTATGGTTGCATTATTCCATGACATGATGCACAAGGAGATTGAGTTGTACGTGGATGATATAGTTGCCAAGTCTAGAGAAGGAGAAAGTCATGTGGTAGTTTTGTGTAAACTGTTCGAAAGACTCAAAAAGTACAAACTGAGGTTGAACCCTGCTAAATGTGTTTTTGGAGCATCCACTGGAAAGCTACTCAGATTCATTGTTAGTAGAGAAGGAATAAAGGTGGATCCGGATAAAGTGAAAGTAATACAGGAGATGCCTGCTCCTAAGACAGAGCGTGAAGTGAGAAGTTTCCTCGGGAGACTTAACTACATTGCTAGATTCATTGCCAACTTGACTAGCACTTGTGAGCCTATATTCAAGCTGCTGAAGAAACATCAGCTAGGAAAATGGGATGAGGAATGTCAAGGAGCTTTTGACAAGATAAAAGCTTATCTAGTGAATCCTCCTGTTTTGGTACCACCTACACCTGGTCGACCTCTAATATTATACTTAACCGTACTACTAACCTCAATGGGAGCAATGTTGGGGCAGCATGACGAATCAGAGAAAAGGGAGCAGGCAATTTATTATCTGAGTAAGAAGTTCAATGACTGTGAAGCCCGTTATATGGCTGTTGAAAAGACTTGTTGTGCCCTAGTATGGACCTCAAAACGGTTAAGGCAATACATACTATATTACACCACTTGGTTGATCTCCCGAAAGGACCCCCTGAAGTATATATTTGAAAGCCCTCATGTTTCATTAAGGGTTTCAAAATGACAGGTGATACTATCAGAATTTGACATCAAGTACATAACCCGGAAATCGGTTAAGGCAATACATGCTGTATTACACCACTTGGTTGATCTCCCGAATGGACCCCCTGAAGTATATATTTGAAAGCCCTCATGTTTCATTAAGGGTTTCAAAATGGCAGGTGATACTATCAGAATTCGACATCAAGTACATAACTCAGAAATCCGTCAAAGGAAGTGCAATTGCTGATCATTTAGCTGAAAACCCTCTTGAGGGTGGACAACTAGTAACATCCGAGTTCCCTGATGGAGAAATATTGACAGTAGAAGGAGAAGAAGAAGGTGAGGATGAGCCCATTTGGAAGATGTATTTTGATGGAGCAGTCAACATGCATGGTAGTGGCATAGAGTCGTGGTTGTTTCACCACCGGAAAGTAATATCCGATCGCTATCAAGCTCGATTTTGAATGCACCAATAATGTTGCGAGAATATGAGGCCTGTGCTAATGGTTTACAAGTTGCAATTGACTTGGGGATCAAACAGCTAAATGTATTTGGAGATTCAGCACTTATCATTTATCAGGTGAACGGTGAATGGCAAACCAAAGACCCGAAGTTGGTGCCTTATCAAAAGTATTTGACCCAACTGATCGCGAAGTTTGAGGAGGTGACCTTCTCCCATTTGACCCGAGACAAGAATCAGTTTGCAGATGCCTTGGCCACTTTGGCTGTAATGACCAAATTGGATGTTCACAATAATGTTCAACCTATCTAAGTAAAGACGCATAGTGAGCCTGCGTATTGTGCTAATATGGAAGATGAGCCAGATGGTAAGCCATGGTATCATGATATCAAGCAGTATATTCAACATAGAGAATACCCAACTGGGGCAAATGAGGTGAACAAGAAGACTATCCGTCGGCTGGCAATGGCCTTTTTCTTGAATGGAGAAGTTTTGTACAAGAGAAGTCATGATGGCACTTTGCTTAGATGCGTGGATGCTTGTGAAGCTCGCATAATTATGTCTGAAGTCCATGAAGGGATTTGTGGAACTCATGCTAATGGTCATATAATGATACGAAAAATTCTCAGAAGTGGCTATTACTGGTCTTCCATGGAAACAGACTGCATAGAATATGTACAAAAGTGTTAGAAGTGCCAGATATATGCAGATCGAGTAAATGCACCTCCATTTCCCTTGCACAATTTGGTATCTCCATGGCCTTTCTCAATGTGGGGAATAGATGTCATTGGACTCATTAATCCTAAAGCTTCCAATGGTCATCGCTTCATTTTAGTGGTGATTGACTATTTCACCAAGTGGGTAGAAGCTTCCTTGTATGCCAATATCACTCAAAAGGTGTTTTTGAGATTCCTCAAAAGGGATATCGTCTGTAGATATGGAATTCCAGAAAGGATAATAACAGACAATGCCACTAATCTTAACGGTGCTGAGATTCGAAAGTTTTGTGAGAGTTTCAAAGTCAAGCATCATAATTCGGCTCCTTACAGGCCCCAAATGAATGGTGCAGTTGAAGCAGCAAATAAGAATGTCAATAAAATTATTGCCAAGATGGTGGTGAATTACAAAGACTGGCATGAAATGTTGCCCTATGCTTTGCACACGTATCGTACCAATATACGATCGAGCACTAGGGCAACGCCTTTCTCTTTGGTATATATGGGATGGAGGCTGTCTCGCCCATAAAAATTGAGATTCCTTCTCTAAGGGTTTTGATGGAGGCAGAATTGGAAGAATACGAATGGGTGAAGACTCGACATGAGCAATTGAATATGATAGAAGAGAAAAGACTGACAGCCATTTGCCATGGGCAATTATATCAAAGCAGGATGGCCAGAGCCTTTAACAAGAAAGTTCGTCCTAGAGAGTTCTGTTCAGGAGATTTAGTTTTGAAGAAGATTCTCCCTAATCAAGAGGATGCCAGAGGAAAATGGGCTCTGAGTTATGAAGGCCCATACATAGTCAAGCAGACATTTTCAGGGGGAGCATTAATCTTGCAGAATATGGATGGAGAAGAATTGCCGAGGCCCGTAAACACTGATGTTGTCAAAAGATTCTATGCCTAAAAAAAAGGGGGGGCCCGTTAGGCTGAAAACCCGAAAGGGCGGTCTAAGCAAAAGTTAGGGCAAATAAATAGGCAGGATCTCAAAGAAAGTTGGCATGAAACTCCTTGAAGGGCTCACCAAACTGGGGCAATTCTTATCGGCATTTGATTGACTACACTGGGGGAATTTTATTCACTTTCAATTGGATACACTGGGGCAAGTATTTTTGAAGGACTGAGGAGAAGATGTGTTGAAGGAAGTAACAACACAGAGGCAATAGTTGAGTTATCAGGCCATTGCAGGGAATCAATTGAATGAGGAACAAGGAACCAATACTGGGGCAAATTTTTCTTATCCTTTGTAACTTCCTTTAGTTTCTAGGATTTCATCTTTCAAGCATGTGTCTTACTAAAAGTTCATGTATGATCAGATCACCAAAGCAATAAAAAGAAGTTTGTTCATTCAACGAATTTCTATCCATTCATGAATGCATGCTTACTTATTAAGTTATGTCTCAAATAGGATAAATTTATGGTTAACAATTTGATTTGACAATTCTACAACAATTCTTCAATGATTGACTTGGACTAAAAGATCTCAGTAGCTCAAAGTACAGAGTGCAATGCAGTATTCGATTTCACTGCCAAGGAGAAAAGAGGAATCAAGAAAAATATATAAAAAAAAGGGGAGAAAGAAGAAGAAGAGGAGAGGAAAGATCGAGATTATCAGGTCCAACGAGCAAAAGCATGTGAACAAGGGTTTTGATTGGTTAAAGTTTTTCAAAAGTCGTCATTGGTTCAAAGGACTTTTAATAAAATAAAAGGGAAAAAAAGAAGAAGAAAAAGAGAAGAAAAATCCCTGTGGATCAAGATGCCTTGCCTTTTTAAATATCTATTTTTCGGGAGCACAGTAGCCCGCCTGTCTTTTAAATTCCGGGACTCAGTTGCCCATTTGTCTTTTTAATTTCTGTCTATTCTTTTGAGCGCATCAGCTCCATGCATTTTAAATTCTGTTGAGCGCATCGGCTCCATGCATTTTAATTTTTTGTCAATTCTTTTGAGCGCATCGGCTCCATGCATTTTAATTTCTGTCAATTCTGTTGAGCGCATCAGCTCCATGCATTCCATGCATTTTAAATTCTGTTGAGCGCATCGGCTCCATGCATTTTAATTTCTGTCAATTCTGTTGAGCGCATCGGCTCCATGCATTTCATGCATTTTAAATTCTGTTGAGCGCATCGGCTCCATGCATTCCATGCATTTTAATTTCTGTTGAGCGCATCGGCTCCATGCATTCCATGCATTTTAATTTCTGTCAATTCTTTTGAGCGCATCGGCTCCATGCATTTTAATTTCTGTCAATTCTGTTGAGCGCATCGGCTCCATGCATTCCATGCATTTTAAATTCTGTTGAGCGCATCGGCTCCATGCATTTTAATTTTCTGTCAATTCTTTTGAGCACATTGGCTCCATACATTTTAATTTCTGTCAATTCTGTTGAGCGCATCGGCTCCATGCATTTTAATTTACACAATTACTCATTGAGCGCATTATCGGCTCCATGCATTCCATGCATTTTAAATTCTGTTGAGCGCATCGGCTCCATGCATTTTAATTTCTGTCAATTCTTTTGAGCACATCGGCTCCATGCATTTTAATTTCTGTTGAGCGCATCGGTTCCATGCATTTTGATTTCTGTCTATTCTTTTGAGCGCATCGGCTCCATACATTTTAATTTCTATCAATTCTTTTGAGCGCATCGGCTCCATGCATTTTAATTTCTATTAACTCTGTTAATTCTTTTGAGCGCATCAGCTCCATATATTTTAAAATTCTTGTCATTCTTTTGAGCGTATTGGCGCTTTGCATGTTATTTCTCGCATTTGTTTTACATCTTACGCATCGCTGGACAAAATTGAAATTCATATCTTTACTCGTTTCTTGTGACGATAATATGAAGACCACAGTTTTCTTATTATCTAGTAAGAAACAAGTAAAGAGGGGCAACTGTGAACACTCAATTTTGACCGGGCTCAAAAAAAATTTTGAATTTAATTAATTAAAGATCTATATTCTTGTTTTTTTTGTTAGCCCAAATATGAGCCCGCTTTTTAAAGAAGAAAAAAAGAGAACACTGATCTCGTTTAACAAACAAACAAAAAAAAAAGGAAAGGGGCAATGCATTAAATGTGTGGTGTCTGCACACGTAAAAGGGAAATGATAAAGGAACGATGCATTAAATGCATAATGTCAGCAAGCAAAAAAAAGGGGGGCTGAAGGGATTGAAGGAGAAAAAGGTTCTGATAGATGAAGCAATGGGGGGCTCAATGTAGGGAGTGGTTCACGTAAAGAAAAAAAAGGAAGAAAATGTCAGCAACAAAATGATGAAAATGAGGATTTTAGATTGCTAGAAGGGGAGAATTGAAAAAAAGCCACCTGAGAGCTGGGAGTTTTGGGGGAGAAAAGATCTTCCCAGAAGCTCAACACAACACCTTGATGATTAAGCCATAACCTCACCACAGCTACTATCAATCGGCAGACCAACCCAAACCATGAAACCACCATTTTTCCCCACAAATCACCAATTGTGAATGACTCTAACCATCTTCATCATTATCCCCCCACTTCACTACCACCACTAATCACCAACCTCCATCACCTTTCCATAACAACCATCACCTACCTCACCAAACGGTGACCACCCTGCAACCCAAAACAGAACCACAACTCCTTCCTCCAAGCTCCAACTGTGAACCACCCTTCATCACCCGCGTACCAAAGAACCACCATTTTCATCACTATCCCCCCACTTCACTACCACCACTAATCACCAACCTCCATCACCTTTCCATAATAACCATCACCTACCTCACTAAACGGTGACCACCACCGCAACCCAAAACAAAACCACAACTCTTTCCTCCAAGCTCCAACTGTGAACCACCCCTCATCACCTGCATACCAGCAACCACCATCTTCATCACACCCCCAAGCCAACCCTCTGCCACCACCATCAACCACCCATAAAACCACCTTCAAACCTCAACAACACAGCATCTTTCACCTATCTTCTTCACCAAAGAACCACTACCTTCAACCTTCCAAACCAAACTGAGTCCACTCAGTGAAAAATCTTCATCACCCATATCACATATTCTCCAACCTTTCACCCACTGCATCAACAACCTTCATTCCACACAATCTTAACCTCCTCGCCACCTTTTTTTTTTTTTACCTCAAAACCGTGAAGCTCCACACCAAAAAAAAAAAAAAATATTTCATAACATTTATCTTCACCCCCACGGTTTTCATCTCTATTCATCTTCAAGAACCCAAACCATCTAAAATCTCCATAATCACCATTCCCCTAAACCAAAAATACCATACTTGCCATATTCACCCTCTCTTCATCTTCATCACCCAAACAACACCACCATGACCTTCAACCGACCGTCGGACCAACACCAGATCCCTCTTCGCACCGACCATCGGACCAACACCAGATCCCTCTTCGCACCGACCGTCGGACCAACACCAGATCCCTCTCCGCACCGACCATCGGGCCAACACCAGATCCCTCTCTGCACCGACCGTCAGACCAACACCAGATCCCTCTCCTTCGAGTCACCTCTTGCACTACCAGAGGTTTGAGCCCTATTTTTTCTCTCCTTTGTTTGTTCATTTTTGTCTCATGTAGTGGGGCTGCTGTTTGAGGGGCTGTAAAAAGTTTTGTGGGCTGCTGTTTGTTTTTATTTTGGGCCATTTTTTTTCTTTTCCTTTTATGTATTGTTTGGGTTTGAGATGCTAATTTTAATAAATGAAAAATGAGATTTTGGAAATCGTAACTGGGCCCTTAAAGGTGAAAGAAAAAAAATCTAAAAAAAAGGGGAAAAATACAAAATAAAAAAATAAAAAATTGAATATGAAAAAAATAATACTTTGAGCTTAATTGTCAATGTTATTTAAAGATTTTTCTTGTTTTATGGTGTTTATTTAATAGTATGTTATGTCTTGTGATTAGTAAGCTAAAAAAAAAAGGAAAGAAAAAAAATGAAGAAAAATAAAATAAAAAATAAAAAAAATAAAAAATTTTAATCAATGCAATGACCAATGATGTTGATTGAATAACAAATGTTATCTTCAATGTCATTTGGATCATAATGGTTTATTGAGTAGCCTTGTGCTAACTTGAACCTTGTGCAATAATGAATTTGTTTTCAAATAAACTCCTTCCTTTTTTTATTTAAAAATAATCAACCCAAACTTATTTTATAAAGAACTACGTGACTTTGAGTTCCTCATTGCACCCGAGGATATGTAGGAGCAGAATTTCATTTCTGTCAAGTCAAAATTAAATTTTCATAATTTGTGGTTTCCTTTTTTTATAAATAGTTACAATGTTTTGCAAAAGGGATAAAATAAATATTTCCAATGATTGTTAAGAATATGCACAATTAATTTAAGGTACCGTTTTAGAACGGGTGTGTTAGGGGTGCTGTGGGATTAAGTTTTCGCCCTTCCTTATCCATAACCGACTCCCGAATCCAATCTGATTCCAAAGACCATTTTCAAAGAAAAGTTTTCCAATTTTTCTTAATTTAAATAAAATTGGTGGCGACTCCATTTTCATATTTTAAGATCCTTTGAGTTGCTATATTTCACCGCGATTACGGTCGCGACACAATTAAGTTCAAGATGTGAGCACAACATCTCATATGCATGAATTCTGAATTTAATAAAGAAGTACCATTCCAATCACTCATTCTTCTAAGCAAATATGCAATAGTAGTATTATTAGCACTTGCATTGTCAACAGTCACACAACAAATCTTTGAAATCCTCCATTCTTTCATGTATTTCTCTAAGGCATTTCCTATGGTTTCACCTTTGTGGTCAGCTATCAAACTAAAACTTAATATTTTCTTGTTCAATTCCCACCCATTGTCAATGTAGTGAGCAGTTACACACATATAATTCAAGTTTTGGATTGAAGTCTGCAATCTTTAGCAAGAGTGACACGAGAAGGAATTTTAAATCTCGGTTGAGCCTCACTCATCAAATCTCTAAATCCTTAGTTTTCAACAAATTTAAAAGGAAGCTCATCAACAATTATCATCCTAACAAGTGCATATCGGGTTACCTCTTGATTAAATTCAACAAGTTTCATGCTAATACCATCAGGATCATCCTCACATTACTTTCCAATAGCAATTATTTTTTGCCTTTTATCAAATACCCTATGTGGATTTTTAACACAAATCTTCAAATGCTTTAGTATGTTTGAGGTCCCATGACTGGTACTATTACATGCATATTATTTATTACAATAGTTACAACTAGCTTTATCATTTACTTTCTTGAAATGAGCCCAAGCATTAGAAGGGGGTCTACTAGGTTTCCTTTTCAATACCTCTTGTTGTGATGGGGGGCATCTTGTCCATGTGATGATGTTTCTTGTCCTTGTGTTGGAGCTTGTGTTGGAACCTCTCCTAGTTGCATGCCACTAGTTGGTGTTGGAGTGGTAGCACTCCCAACTTGAGTTCCACTACCACCAGTGCTTGGAGTCCCACTAGTTCCAAATGGATCACTTGCCATTTGTTGGTGTCAATTAACCTGCAAAAAAGACAAAAATATAACTATTAGTTAAATATATTCCTTAATAAGCACTTGTTTGTATAAGCCATGTGTGGGTATGGAGAATGGAGAATGTGAATCAAATTAATCAATGATAAAGTATGGAGAAGACTTTAAAAATTACAAATCAATCAATGATAAAAGAATATGATATTACCATGTTAATTAAGATAGGAAAGACACATCAAGAGCATGGAGAATGACTTTGTTTCTGTTTTTCTAGTAACCTTAGACTTTTGTATTGCTGCATTTGCATGGTTTTAGGCTGTCTATATCCTGAATAATTGAAATACTTTGGAAAGTTTAGTGGCACACCTAGTTTCAGTGATTAATAAATACCAATAATTCTGTTGATCTATATAATCCTAAAGATGGAAAATGACAATCAGACCCAAGCATTCAATGTATAAACAACCTCTCACTGGATCTCTACCCTTTCCTCATTCATTTATTAAATAATAATACATACATAATTAAAAAACGTGCAAGCAGAATATGATGTGATGAACATTTTGTGGATCAATTCCATGCACTGCATTACCATGTGAAATCTTTCAATAATTATAGATTGGCATCAATTCAACATATTTACCAAATGATAAGGGATCTTTCACAAAAAGAAAAATCCAACTAAATTCATTTAGTAATGAATAGCTTACACATGATAATACTTTTAGGTCCTGTATAATAATTGCTTGTGTAAATTATCAATCCTTTAAATATTTCCTTTTCCTTTAAAATTGATTTTCCTTT
Organism: Ormosia semicastrata; assembly: GCA_029884595.1. Classification (NCBI taxonomy): domain Eukaryota; kingdom Viridiplantae; phylum Streptophyta; class Magnoliopsida; order Fabales; family Fabaceae; genus Ormosia; species Ormosia semicastrata. The sequence goes on along the minus strand of JAQQTO010000036.1, from coordinate 5,281,031 downwards.
ATAATTGAGCTTCAGACATTCCTTTAGCAATTTGAAAGGATATCTGCTTGCACTAGGTGAATGGCCGAGAATCACTCCACATAAGCCACAAGTACATATTACTTTCAAAGGAGATGTAACCTAAGTAGAAAAACAGAGTGATCTCAAGTCTCAACCATTTAACAAGGAAAAGCTTCATCTTTTCAAAGAATCCGCAAAACTTTTCGAAATACATGCTAGTAAATTTCTGCAACTGAAAGAAATTAAAGATCAAGGTTATGCTTTCCATAAGTCACCAGATTATATCAATTATTTAAAAGGTAATAAGCATAACATATATAAAGCCCTACAGACTAAAGAAAAAGTCAAAATAATGTCCAAGTAGAAAGCAAAAAGCCAACTCCAGCTTAAAATGTTTGCACAGGAAAGGAAATGCATGACCAGACAGATGTAGCATACTAGCAGCATACCCACAAGCAACTTTGAAAGAAGCTAACTAAACTGATAGCAAAAACCAAAAAACTATGGTAGTTAATACGTAAAGTACTAGTCACTATACTTATTAACACATATATTGGGTAACTATTGCAAGCATGAAAAGGTTACCGCCAATAATTCCCTTCAAATTTTTAAACTATCATCACCAACCACATATTCATGCTTGAAATTACTAGCTCCCCACTTAAAGATTCACATTCTAATTTGTTTCCCAATAAGGGTAAAAAAATAGAATTATTTTCTACATTTAATAACACATGAATGCAGCACCCTATAAATAGACACAAACTCCAGGTACAAACCCTTGCATTTCAACGTGTTGGATGAACTCAAAAAAAAAAAGATGATATAAGAAAAAAATGAGACAAATGGGTGTTAATTAGCAGTTTAAACAATAAAAAATGAGGGGTTAGTGTTCAAGAAAATAGAGAAAATTCAAACCAAAATGAGGACCTTTCGAAGAAAAAAGAGTTACTCAAACCAAATATTCTACCACAACAAAAACCAAAAACAAAACCATTTGATTTTTCTACCTTTTTCTCACCTCAGAAGCGAAAAATCGTATGCGTTTTGAGCGCCTCAGTGAGTTGAACGCAAAACCCTAGACCCTAGAAAGATTGAAAAATGAGAATGCAAAACGGTGAGCTTGTGAAGCGTTCTAGCATGAAATGAAAATGCAAAACAGAACCACCAGTGACAACAAAAAAATGAAAGAATGGAAGTACCAACTTGCAGGTATCGATTCTCTCTCTCTCTGAAGATCGCGTGGAGGCAGAGAGGCGAGCTTGTGGAGGTAGCAGACGGTGGGCTTATCGGAAGCGATGGAGTGGGAGTGGGAGCAGCGTCGGTGACGAGCAGCAAGAGGCGACGGGCGAGCAGCGAGGTCGATGGGCAGGAGTGGGAGGAGGGTTTGATTTGGGGAAAATTTGAAATGGGGAGCTGATTTGGGAAAAGTTGAAATGGGTTTCAAGTTTCAACTTTCACGGTTTAGATTAAAATTAAAATAAGTAAAAAAATAGTTTGGTTTGGTTCGGTTCGGTTCGGTTTTGAAATTTCAAATCCGAGAACCGAACCAATTAATCGTTAATTGGTTCAGATTTTACCCGAACCAATCAATATACCTAAACGTTGCCTAAGCCGGCGTTGCCTAAAGCCTAAGGCAACGCTTTTTCAATTAAGTGTTGCCTATTCTTACACTTTGACAACGTTTTTCAAAAGTTGCTTATTCATAAGCTTAGGCAACGCTTTTATAGGGTTGCCTGTTCATGAGCTTTAGGCAACGTTTTGTGAATGTTGCCTATATTTATAACTTTAGGCAACGTTTTACAAATGTTGCCTATATTTATAGCTTTAAGCAACTTTTAAAAATCGTTGCCTATTTTTATACTTTGGCAACGTTTTTCAAAAGTTGCTTATTCATAAGCTTAGGCAACGCTTTTATAGGGTTGCCTGTTCAGGAGCTTTAGGCAACGTTTTACGAATGTTGCCTATATTTATAGCTTTAGGCAACATTTTACAAATGTTGCCTATATTTATAACTTTAGGCAACTTTTAAAAACCGTTGCCAAAAGTTATATGAACAAGCAACATTTTCAAAGCACATCTTAAAATCCAAGAAAATACAACTTTCAAAAAGCGTTGCCAAAAGACTATAAGCAATGCTTTTACATTCAAATGAGTATAATTCATTCATCACAATTTATTTGAAAACTAATTTTCTTACACATGACTATCTCGTTAGTCTACATCACTCATTACTAACGTACACAAGGAAAATATTCATAACCATAGATTTGAAAAAAAAAATACAACTGTCATGAGTAATATAATTGTACATATTCAACTTTAAAGTAAATATCATCAAAGGTGAGTATTTGTCTGCACAATCTGCTCAAGAACTTGCATTGGCCTTGCAACTACATCATTAGAATTAACAACCTACAAATCAATAGATAATAATATAAAAATCGATAGATAATACAAAACCTGCACCAAGAGGGCAGATTTATTAGAGGATATATATATATATATATATACAAAAACAAAGTCAGCTTTGTAATATAACTAGAAGCATCATCCAGAATAAGTGGAAGACACATGACTCTAGATTTAGCTCAACTCTATTCAGAAGACAAAAATTTAAGCCAATAGATGCAAAAAGGTTTACCATTACACAGTCTTCCACTGTTCTCTATTTCTAAATAGGTTTTCTTTACAACATTTTACTACATATATGCTGATAACATGCAAAGGCATAAACTTTTAAATGCACAAAGAGGCAATCACAAGATTCCATCAAGCTTTAATACTTGATATTCATAGGCCCCTAGAGCCTTAGTGCTACCAGATAAGAAGCTTCCCATCATAACAGTAGTCACTCCCAAGGACAAAGCCTTAACAATAACACCAGAGTTTAAGATGCCACCATCAACAATCACAAGAACACCACTTTTATAAGCAATGGATGAGACCTTGTAAACAGCAGTTGCCTGAAAAGCATAACAACAATATTAAGAATTGAGCACAAGAAATTAGCTATGTTGATGTGCTTGAATCCGATGGAGAAAAAGTGCTGATATTTCTAGAGAAACACTAGTATAACTAACTTCTATATATCAGAGCCCCAAAGCCTAGTACATTCAATGCTCACATTTGGAACACTTTTAAGAGTATTGTATTACACCTGTATATTGTGTTTATAGATATTTATGTCCTTTGAATTTTTTAAGTTTTCAATATATTAAATGTGAGAAATTTTTAAATAGTGTAGAACACTTAGTAGCATTGCACTTCTTAGGTAGACACTATTTATCTTAAACATTAAAATTGATAATTGACATATGTAAAAGTCTTGAGATATAGTGTATTTCCAAAATAGCCCACACAACTTTCCATATATTAACTATTGATTGGAATGTCTATAGTAAGATATACCTATATAAGAATTTTTCTTTTAAATGCTTTAACCTTCTTATTTAGTACTTCATATTTTTAAGTAAATAGAAAGATTTATTAAGAAGATATAGCATTACTCGTGTTTTTATACCAATGCTGCCGACAGGTAGGAAATGAACACAATTAATGGCAAATGTTCATTTGCCTAATCATGTTTCTAACAGCTTTTTTCTATTTACCTAAACGTGTAGTCAAATCAGATAAATGATTGGTATCATCCCAATTTTGCAAATTATTGGTAAAAATATATATATCAAATTAGTCACTTTTGTCACGCAATGCTTGTACAACATTAGAAAATATCAACACTGTCATTCTAACAGATCATCAAGAAAAGCACAAGCTTAACAAGTCATGAAAGAAATAACAGCATATGCTAGTCTAGGACTTGTAAGTCAATTTAACAGGCATGAGATTACTTGAATGACCATGCATATGAAGAATAAAACAGGACACAGACAGTAATAAGATAAATACCAGAACACCAAACTATCTTCAAAATTATCTATATACGAAAGCTTTGCCTATTAGAAAATATAGGTTATAACATATAAATACCTACATGGAACACACTCTAACCCATACCAAATTTGTTTAATCTTTCTATTTCCCTTATTTCTCTTTATGTTTGACATCATCTAATCATAATCAAAATTAGTTTCTATATTCGGTCTCGTAGAAGGATTGAAATGTTCTGTATTTTCTTCTCAGAGACTCTTAGTATACGTAGTGTAACATAACATTAAATATGTGTTATATCAGTTATAGTAATTTAATTTTTTATGCTATTATACATCAATATTGATTAATGTTGAAAACATTGGTGGAACTAAAAAGAGTTGGGGGGAGACAATAATGAATTTATTGGGGTTAAAGTTACATGTTATAAATTAAACTAAAATTATATTTTTAATTTTTTAGAAGTTTGGGGGAGCTGTGCCAACTTCAAGGTTACAAGTAGTTTTGTGATTTTTCATCCTTAATTGAAAATAAATGATGTGACATGTATTACGACAGAATAATTGTACAGTGAATTGGAGTCACTCAAAAGTCATAAAAGTCAATGGAAACCCAAAAGGTAAGATGAAATTGAAAAATTAGTAATAGAAGAAAGTTACACCATACTGATTTTGGGGCAAAATCAATTATAATTCTTGCACTTTGAGTATATTAGCAGACAACTAAAAGCTAATGAATGGAATGTAATTTACTCAATAAAAAAAAGTATCTCCAAGATCAGTGTTAAATAATAAGCTTAAATACTAAGTACTTTTCTCTAAATGGTAGGAAAGAGGAAGTGCTGGAGAAAAAAGAATAAAAGAAGAAACAACAATTCAATAAAAACTTAATATGAAACCTTAAGACAAAACTTTTCCAACAATTTGTGAGTTAACTTATGCTATTAACCCACTTCAGATTATTGATTCCCCTTTGGTCCCCTTCAAAATGTTAGCAAGCCTCCTACCACTAAATTATATGTGAGAAGGAGGAATATGGGCTGTGAGGAATCAAAGGCCCAAGTAGGCAAAGGACACATCTTGACCACTGCTAACTAACTACCAGCTTGGCAGAGTAGTGGACGGAGGAGAAATTCTGTTATGATCTGTGTAGAAATAAGAGGGGAGAAAGGGTAAGAAAGAAGTCAGCAAGGGAATTGGGGGAGAGAACCAGGCCTCTCGAATGCCTAGATTATCCTTATGTTTTTTTTTCATTCTCTCTTAGTTTTCATACTTGTATTCTCATACTAGACCCCACTGATCTGATATCATCCTAATATCAGTTCACAAGAGGACATACATATATTAGTTTCAGTGTTCTGTGTATGGTTCTGATCAAGTTCCTATAAAAAAAAATTAATAACTCCATCACCACATTTAATGTGATAAAAAAGCTATGAGCCACTGGAATGGACCAGAAAGATAACCAAGAATCCAAGATTCTTCAATCAGTCCTAGATAGCTTATGATCCTGGTCATTGACAACACTAGAAAGGTTTTTAAGGAGGAAAAATAAGCAATACACACAAAGAAGACAGTATTTTCATCAAACAAACCAGTACAGAGAACAAGTCACTGAATCAATAAAATATCGTGCTGACCTCATTGATTATTCCATCACCACCAACACATATAATTCCTAAAAGAAACACCAATTTCAAGAACAGACAACAGCTATACATATGAGAAAACATTAAAAAAAGTAATAAATAAAACTACAATCAACACATGTTCAGACTATAGAACAAAGATTTTACCATCAGAGCAAGTGCTGATGTCCACACTTGATGCAAGATTTCTAGCATAACCAGCAGATGTCATTTTGACTACCTCTAATCTGAACCAAAGAAGTCGACACAAAGGCATGCCTCACATATAAGTAAGAAAGTATACATCTTTGTTGTACCCTATCCCTTTATTGCATGTTATATATAAAATAATGCAAGTACTTTAACTATAAGTATTGCAATTAAAAACGACATGACATAATAATAATAATAATAATAATAATAATAATAATAATAATAATAATAATAATAATAATAATAATATGAAAGAGTAATATTTTGACAGAATAATGAAAAACTAAACATAATATAGATATTAATGTAATTATCAGTCTTGCAGGATGCTCTACAGTCAAATATGCATACCATCACAATGATGAGCACAACAACAACCGGATTATAAAACATTATAAGAAACCATAAAGGTTATGATTATAGAACAAGAAAGACCGCATGAAGGCTTTTTCAATGGGTACGAGGGCATTGTGAAATGTCTGAGACCAACATTATAAGAAACCTGTTTAGAAAAATATGGTCATCTAAACCATATTATAATAATATGGGTCTATGATTATAGAAAAATGAATCATATATTGTTGTGTTGTGGAAGCAATTCTTCCAAGAACTGCATTCATCTAAACAATAAAGGAATTTAATAAAAACAAAGCACCATAGAATAATTCTTCAACGAAAATGGAAAAAAATTGAAAAATGTAATAAAAAAAATTGACACATTGCAAATATAAAAATGTGTTTTATAGCTTCAGTCTTTTAATCTTTTTTCAACCTTTTATATATCTTAAAGATGAAGAAATTTAAATTTCTAATTCTTATATGATAAATGGATTTGAAGGAATTGAATGTTAAAGAGTTTGAATAGCGCTATTGTCATATGTATCAATGACTACACCAGTCTTAAAATTCAACTTTTTATTAAAAAAATTATAGTTATTGATATACAATATTGCAATAGTTAACATTTCTTTCAATATTAGGTGGGTAAGTTTTTTCATTTGGATTATGTATGTTGCTCTCAACTGACATACATGGCTGCTGCACAAGGAGCTAAGCTCTAATCTTTTTGTTCATTCTTTAATGGTAGCCTTAACAACCAGCAGCAATAACTCAATTTTTCTATTCTTTGCATCACACTACCTAAGAAATACTTTATATTCAATTGGTCTTTTCAGTTTTTTTAGGTACCTTGGTAAGAAGAATTGAAGTTCCTTTATGCTTCTGAGTTGGTTTTGGGTTTGGATTATGCTTAATTGCTTACTACTCTACACAACTTGTAATATGCATTTACCATTAGTTTGCACTTATTAGCAGTTGAATTTGTGTTAGTTGTGAAATGGACATTAATTTGTGTAATTGTCTTTCACTTTATGTGCGTAACATAGACAAAGGCGTAGTAGCTTTGCCTTTGGCATTTTACTCAATTGTTCCCTGCCATGCACCGAAGATGGCAGAATAAATTTGCAGATCACTAAGGGATCGATGGTGCATTGGAGGGAGAGCTTGCGCTTGCTCTCACAATTAAGGACTCTCTGGCATTTTACTCAGTTGTTCAACTCTCGTCACACATCATGCAGCTCAGAATACGAAAATAGTAGCTAAATTTATATCACTATCCATAAAGCATAAAACAAGTTAGTTTGTATAATAAGACGACTATAAGAATACTTACCCATTAACATCTTTTGAGCTATTTTCTGCTCTTAACAGATTCTCAGTGCCACTGGAACCAATTATAATAAATTCTGCCATATGGAAATAGTGGCAGGGCGTTCTTGGTGAGGGAAATGCGATGCTGAGAGTTTCGGAGGACCTCAAGGCAGGTGGTGGCGGCGACGGTGCGGTTGCGGCTACCGGCAGAGGAGTCGAGGATGGACTTGACCATGGACTCGGCGGTGACGAGGTTGTCGAGGAGACGGCCATGGCGGATTGGAGGAGCTGGAGATGGGTGGGGTTGGGGGAAGTTTCGTGGATTGGGCAAGGGATGATTCACATTGTTGAGGGAAGTGGGTGGCCTTGCGGGCTTGTTGGATCTCCGGCGTGACGGTGCTTAGGACGAGGAGGGCTTGGGGAGGGTGGTTTGGGGGATGGTGGTGGAGAGCGGCGGAAGAAAGGGAGAGGAAGAGTAGGAGAGAGAGTAAGAAGAGGCGAGGAGAGAGTTTACAAGTGATGTGTAAGAGGGTTTGAGTAGTTACCTCAAAATTTTTCATACTTTGCGCCTTTTTGATTAAAATTTAGTTTAAAAAAATATTAATAAAAAAATTATTTAAGTAACGTTTTTCTAGATTCTGAAAAGTAATATAATGGCAACCGTTAAAAACCGTTGCCTATTCCTTTTTAAGGTAACGTTTTTTAAATGTTGTGTCAAAAGCGTTGTCTAAACATATTCAAATTTAGAGAACGGCTATAAAGTGTTGCCTATACTTTTTATGGCACCATTTTTTAAACGTTACCTAAAAACTGTGGCCTAAAGCTATAACTAAAAACAACTTACAAAAAACGTTGCCTAAACCACTTTAGGCAACGCTTTTTAAGCCTTGCCAAAAATTTTGTTTCCAGAAGCTAAAATTGTTGTAGTGTGAGCTTGTGAAGCGTTCTAGCATGAAATGAAAATGCAAAACAGAACCACCAGTGACAACAAAAAAATGAAAGAATGGAAGTACCAACTTGCAGGTATCGATTCTCTCTCTCTCTGAAGATCGCGTGGAGGCAGAGAGGCGATCTTGTGGAGGTAGCAGACGGTGAGCTTATCGGAAGCGATGGAGTGGGAGTGGGAGCAGCGTCGGTGACGAGCAGCAAGGGGCGACGGGCGAGAAGCGAGGTCGATGGGCAGGAGTGGGAGGAGGGTTTGATTTGGGGAAAATTTGAAATGGGGAGCTGATTTGGGAAAAGTTGAAATGGGTTTCAAGTTTCAACTTTCACGGTTTAGATTAAAATTAAAATAAGTAAAAAAATAGTTTGGTTTGGTTCGGTTCGGTTCGGTTTTGAAATTTCAAATCCAAGAACTGAACCAATTAATCGTTAATTGGTTCAGATTTTACCCGAACCAATCAATATACCTAAACCAAACCGAACCAACTTAATTGGTTCGGTTTAGATTAGTCGGATTGGTCGGGTTATCCGAACCAATTTACACCCTTAGTCAGGGCATGCTTCGATGGCCATTTTTAATAAATATTTACAAAAAATATTTACATCTAACTTATCAACAATTTTAATAAAAATTTAATCCTGATTAATTTAATTAACAATTTCAACTGTTATCAATTGGATTCGGATCTCCTCCTGTTTGGCAAAATAAGAGGTTGTCCTATTATATTTATCTCAGCCATACAATTATAATAGACACTTATCTATGACAAAAATTATAACACATCATTTAGGAGTAAAACACACCATTTTTTTTATTTTCCCTTTCAAGAAAACATAGCTGATGAACAAAACTGTTTTCCCCCTTTCACGATAACCATCGTGCGCCACCCCACCATGTCCATTAGCTATTAAACTTCCCGGGTCGAGATTCTCGTCACCTCCACATGCTGGCAGAGCTGAGCATCCTCTCCTCGTTTGAGATTCTGTTCAGCCTCGCCTCCATCTCTTTCCCATTGCCATTCTTGTGCCACCAATCACCTCCATCGCTGGCAGAGCGGGGTGTACCCTCCCTGCTCAAGATTCAGTTCAGCCTCACCTCCATCTCCTTTCCTACGCCCCACGTTATCTGGTACGACCTTTGTCTCTATTGCTTTTCTCTTCTTCCATTTCTATTCAAATTTCACCTTATTATTATTTGCTATCTACTATCTAAGCGTGTAGTACTAAGCAAAGCCTCAGTAACATACTTGATTATTTCATTTTGAAACTGCACTTGGATACTCGTGTGGAATAAGTCTCTTTTGGTAAAATTTATTAATCTTTGTACTCACCATCTCTTATTTATTAGTAAAAATAAATCTGAAGCTGCAATTAAATATTATTTGCATAATTTACACCCCAAAGGAATAAATTATTTACATAACTTTTACATTTTTACGATTTTACTTGACAAAGATGCAAATCAAATTTGGGGTATTGGTACTAATTCATGGCTAAACCTATATTTCTCTTACAAATACATTCAACTTCTTTAGCTAATCCATTTATAGCTTTGTCTAAGTGAACATAAGCTTCCTTAAAGTCAGATGCTTGAGCTACTAACCTTACCAATTTAGGACATATTTGTTTGTAGCACTATGTGCTATCAAGCTTACCATCTTCTTGTACAATCCTCCCTCTTGTGTCTTGCACAAATCCATTTTTCACATCTCTTGTCCATCTTTTTAGAATATATTGGTCAAGAACTAATTTGATATCATTTCTATCAAATATCTTCAAGGCATGACAACATAAAGTGCCAAATGTCTCAAACTTTTTACAACTACATGATATCATTTTATCAAAAGAATTAAAAGAGACTTTGAACTCGGCATCTCTGTTGACCATACCAACCACATACTTAGCAATTGTTTCACCTTCATTTTGATGTTTAATCCATGCTGTAGAAAACAAATCATACTCTTTTTGAAAAATATAAAAAATCACTGGAGTATAAATTTGTGCAACTTGTTGCAACAAAGGTGAACTCTCCGTCTTCAACCTTAGCAATTTTTGCCTTGATTCAAATTCATATTGCAACTCATTATATCTTTTATCACTATAAAAAATTGAGCTATATCCAAGTTTGGCTTTAAGCAACTTTTCAAATCTGCATTTAAGCTTTCACTAAGTTGTGTACTTCGCATGCCTATAGTGAAAGTATTTTTCATAAAACATTTTGCCCATTTCTCTTTTATTTTATACAAGCAAATTAACCACTTGTTTTCTTGAAGACTAAAGTCTCTCAACAATTTATCCCATGCTATTTGAAAATCAAATTCCTTCTCATATTGTACATGCATGCCTTAAAATCTCTTTAAAAATTAGACTCATTCTTCATCATGTTTCCAAGGTGCTTTATGCCATTTTGCATCAAATGAAAAGTGTAACATCCTCACTAACCTAATAGCTCTAATCAGGATTATAGAAGCTCAATAATACTAGTTAGAATTATCTGTTAAATCTGGATTATTTTTTTGAATTAATTTGAGCGTAATTCTATAGCACTGAGTACAAGGAAAATAATTAAAGTATTTGCTAAATCAGTTGATATGATGAAAACAAATATGAAAAATTTATTTCCTAACTAAGGACCATTGATAGGAGTTATGGAAAATTTTGGAGAAGTAATAGAACAAGTTTGATATTTTTAACGATATTGCTGAAAAATAGCCGGGACAGCGAAAGAGTTCAAAAAAATGTGAAATTTCATGAAGATGATAAGTAGAATGTAGAGAATATTTTGGTATGAAAAATAATTTAAAATAAGTATATTTACTTGTTTTACAAGTTTGATGTAATTTAAAAAGTAACATAGCTTATTTGATAAATAAGTATAAGAAAAGTTATGAAAAAATAAATTTAAAGACTAAGAGGAGTCTTAAATTTTTTTTTTAATATTTATGAACACTTGAAAATATAATTTTAAAAAATTAAAATATATGTATTAGATATAAAAGTTTGTACATAATCCCTTTAATTCTTATTATATTTCTACACCGCCCCAGTCTCCAAAACTTTCCCATTAACTTTTCTTCCTCCTATTCTCTCTCTTGTACGTGAAGGGCAGAGACCAAAAAGAAGGGAAGATAAATTATTTATTTCACTCCCTCACCAAAAAAAAAGGCTTCACCTTTATCTTGTTTATTTGACTTTTTCCTTCACAATTTGGGCTTCATTTTTCACGTCTCTTGAAGCATAAACAGAGCAGAAGATACGGCAGAGGAGAGGAGAGAAATTTGGTACCTATTTGCCAATAAATCTTGGTCATCCACCATCCAAAAAGTGTCTAAACTTTTTTATCATTTTCCACCCACTTCTATCTCATCCTTTGTCTCATTTACTTTGCTTTCTCTCCCTCTTTTACACACTGAACCAGTAGCAAAAAAAAAAAAGAGCAAACCGTAGGCCAAGGGAGAGGGAAGAATGGAGGAAACCAAGGAAATAAGGCTCAGATGTGAGGTAGGGGATTTTTGTGTGTTGAAAATGCTCTTTCTTTCTCTTGATTTTTTTCTATTAATTTTAATAAAAAAAATTCTGGTTTGAGACAAGGAAACCCACGACTGTTTTATGTGTGGGAGAGGGTTTCTTTGTTTGATTTCTTTGTTTTAAGTTATTCATCCAATTATAGTGATTAATGAGTTGAAATTGTGATGTTATTTTTTTATGAGAAAAATGAGTTCTATTGTACAGTGTAGCTGAATGACTCACGGCCCATATGGAGGAAATAGGGATTTCCTTAATTCTAATTTGCTTCTTTACCTTACTGAATGTTAATTGAAGTTGTAACTTGTATTGATAAATTTCATGACCAATATTGTCCTGAATAGCTACACGGTCAAAAACAGGAAAATAATGGAGGAACTTTGTTTGATTTATGTTATTATCTTGTACCTTTGACTTGGTGATTCTATGAAGGAATTAAACATGGGTGAATTGGTTATGGGCTTAATGGAGATTTTGAAATTATGGTCATATGTTGGAAAGAAGAGAAAATGTTTGTAGTTTCATGTTACAAATTTACAATTTAGAGGGTTTTGAGATTTAGAAATGAATAATAATAGCTATTTATGGAATTGAATCACGTGTATGATGATTATGGTAATTTCGGCCATATTTGGTAAATTCTAGCATTAATATGAATATAATGTGCTATTAGATATTTGAGTAGATTAATTAGAAGTATGAATAATCTTTGATATGACATAATGTAGTCCGAATTTAGAATTCAAGGAGATAAGATGATTTTCAAGTAGTATTCAAAGAGTAAGTGCTTGACTTGTTATTGTATGAAAATTTATTGAACAATTAATTGGGTATTATCCTTGATTATAGTTGATTTGATGTTAAATTGATGTTTGGAAATGTTGGTTTTGGAATGAGCATAATGTTGGTTGTTAAATATGTTTTATTATTTGAATTGTGTATTGAATTGGAATGGTATTGGAATTATGAATTTAAAATGTATATTGAGAACTTGAGAATATGCTCTCTTTGATGTTAAGGTTGAGCTAAAAATATGTATTGAAAGAATGATTGAATTTGACATTATAATACTGTATTTGAAAATATTTCTGAATTATTGATGATTGTCTATTTGTATTGTTGGATAATGGATATTTTTGAAAACTATTAAATGGCAATCTGTTTCGGAAAGGAAAAGGACCGGTTTTGGCAGATTGCCACCTTCTGAACTATATTTATAAGTATATATTTAACTGAAGTTTTAAAAGAATATTTTTTTTTTCCTGAAACAATGGAATTTTTGTGATGATACCCTTTTCATAATAGTATCTACTGAGAATTAGTATTCTCACCCCGTTATTATTATGTATTTCATGATCATTCCAGGTTTAGTATTTGCAACGCAAAAGCATGAGCAGAAATGAATATTTGCTTTTGGACTTAGACTTTTGAATAATGAATGTATAGACAATGCCTTGAAGGCATATGATAAGTATTTTGTATTGTAATGTACATTTGTATAAAATCCTTTTAGGATGTATGTGTACATTATTACACATTGTCTAGGCTCATATTTTTGTATACTAATTAAAGTATATTTGAAATTTTTTTTAATGAATATCTTAAGTGATGTGCTTATTATTGTTGTTATAGTGTAATTTCGGATACACTAATAGTAATAATAGTAAGGTCGTTACAAAAAGTGCATAAACCATCATATGTTTGAGGCATTACCTCAAGCAAAGCTTTAGCCATTGCAAGATCTTGATCAGTGAAAATAGTTTGAGGCTTCTTTTGCTTGTGTGCTTGCAAAAATGTTTCAAACAACCATTTAAATGACTCCACTATTTCATCATCAAGGAGAGTAGCTCCAAAAGTTAACACTCCTCTAAAATGATTAAAGCTAGCAAATAAAGCAAGAGGTCTATAGGCATTATTAGTAGTATAAGTAGTATCAAAAGTAACCACATCACCAAAATGAGCATAATCAATAATCATCCTCGCGTCAGCCCAAAAAATGTTTGTTATTTGTTCTTCCACTTATAACTGTACTGCATAGTAAAAGGAAGGATTTTCCAATGCTTCTTGTTGGAAGTATCAATCTCAATAAGTTACCTGCCTTTCCATACTCCAAGTTTTTCATCCTTTTACTACGAATATAATTCTTTTGATCTAAACGTGTGTAACCAAGATTTGCTCTTCCACCAACATGTCTACTCATTAATTCAAATGAAGCTTTTTGGTTTATGCCAGAATCATCTGCTAAATCAATCTCATAGGCTTGCACTTGATTCAATTTTCTTTGACATGGAAACATGTGAGTGGTCTCCTCAAGATGTAAAACATGATTGTGCTCAACAACAAAATCATATACTTTGTATTTTCCAATTTCTCTTACAGGTCTGATTCCTAACCTTGCTGGACATTTGTTTCGAGTTCGAGCCGAGGATTGCTAGTTAAATGATCTCGCTTGTCCTTTTTACGTACACCCTCCTTGGAACACACAAATCTACACGTAGTAATCTCTTTATCTTTTTAAATTTTTTTATGCCATTGTTTTCGAACACCAAATCCAATTCTAGCACCATAGGCACCCTAAAATTCCCAAGCTTCATCCATGCTATTAAATTCCATACCTATTTCAAGCCTCCAAACAACTTTAGAATCCATAACATTTAACATAGTGCAAATTTTCAGCAAACCTCCTAAGATAACAAAGCCAACAAAACTAAAATGAGTATGAAAAAATTAATTTGTCTTCAAGCTTACGGGTTTTATAAATAACCTAGTCTCATAATGAACAAAGGTAAGTGCCATAAACAGAGGAAAAACGATGCTATATTATGTAACCAAAAAAAAACTAATGAAAAAAGGAAAGAAAAAGGGTAGAAAAATAGTTACAGTAATTTCCTATGCTTTGCTTCTTTGGAGTGGATTTGAGTGTAAAGCTACATTAGAATCTATTGAGGATGAGAGCTGAAAGTGAAACAGTGGAAAAATTAGCACGAAATGGGTGAGCAAGTCTGTTTATGAGGTGAAAAAAAAATTAGAATGAATGAAATCAAATGATGCGCTTTTACTTCCAAATGATGTGTCACAATTTTTGCCCATAGATAAGATTCTATTATAATTGTATGATTGAGATAAACATAACAGGACACTCTCCTGTTTTGCCAACCAGGAGGGAATCGCAATCCTTATCAATTATGCCACCTATTTTTATCTTTTATTTTTTTTATTTCGAGTTGTTGGTTAAAAATTTAAAATCATGGAGAAAAAAATTGAAGAGTGTGAAGGGATTTTTGACGTGTACAAGAAAGTCCAATAAAAAAGAAGAAGAAAGATTTTAAGTCCTTTTTTTTATCATTTTATGGTTAAAAGTGATTTTACGAAATAATATTTAAGCAATTAATTTTTTAAATTATATTTTAACTAAACTTTAATTGATTCATATAAGGTCATTATCCTTGATTATTATTTTTTATTTATTTAAAATTTTGGTCATAATCCCAATCTAATAGTATTTATTAATTTTGTCTGCATCATCCTTCATTAATTATATTTTATTTAATTGATTTTTAGGCTTTAATATTTTATTTTTTATTTTTTTCTTATTTTTTTTGTGTAAATTAACAATTTAATATTTGAAATTATTTTTTATTTTTTCATTTAGTTTCTGAATTTACAAAACTCATATTAAATTAGTTATTTTTATGAATTAAAGTGAGATGCCAAAAAGACTAAAGTGATATAACAAAAGGATTAAGTTGATATGTGTCTTATAAATTTCGAGGCTAACATACAAATAATTAAATATAGGGAATAAATTGCAAATAGAGAATAATTCTGAAAATTAAGTTGCTAATTTACTTCTTCATTCTTGATTGTGTCACTTTTCTTTCCGGGACAATTTATTATCCTTAATTAATTATATTACTATTAGATTATTTTATTTACTTAATTTTTAGGCCCAATATAAATTAAAACTATCAATATCAATCATCAGTCAATCAATATAATCAATAGAAAGAGAGTTATGATTCGTAAAATACTATCAAGTGGCAGAGTTATTTAATGTCATCTATCCTTTAACAAAATCGTAACAAATGACATATTAATTTAATGACAAGTGTCCTATTTTATTATTTAAATAAATAATTTTAAATTTTAAATTTATATTAATTTCATATTTATGGTTTATTGTTAAAATAATTTATTGTTAAATTTAGAAAAGAGTTGCTTTTCACAAATTGAAATAGAATTTTGAATTCAAATCTATACAAATCAATTCAACGCAATATTACAGAAAATTGAATGGTTATTAAATTTATACCAAATCATAAAATATTACAATTGAAATTAATGTTAACTGGTCATCAGATCTTTTTTGTTTTCGCTTTCGTCAATGGTAATATTACATATTCAAATCAATGCAAAATCAGTCAATGGTAATTGCATTCCACTAATCAATAATTTAAAATCAATAAAAATTTTCAAATTAAAATATTCTTTGAAATTTTTTAAAATATTCTAATTTTTTAATATAAACTTGATATTTGACCAACTCAAAAAAAATATTTAAATCGCAACGTAAAATTTATGCTCAGTCCATAATCACTTAGGAAAATAGTACAAATATATTTTGTTATAGTAATTAGTAATTGATCATTATCATATATTTTTAAATATTTAATTTTTCTTTAATATCGTGTATTGCATGTGTGTTATTCTAGTGTTGATTAATTTTAAGAGTAAAATACTCTAACATCCTATTTATTTACCTAATTTTTCACATCCCCTCTATTTTTAAAAGTTATACAAAACTCTCTTAACAATTATACACACATATTGTATTTTGGAAAAAATACTACATATAAATTCAATTAAGTACAATAAGCTTAAAATTGACTAACAGAGCTGTTAATTAACCATTAATGACATTGAAATGATATTTCTATTCTCAATTTTATCAGTATTACTTGTAACACTAAATATTTTTGCATGAAATGACATTTTTACCATTACATTTTTACCTTCAATGACATTTCTACCTTTAACATCATTTAGTATTATATTCAACATTGATGAAATAAAGGATAGAAATGTCATTTCAAGGTCATTAATGATTGGTTAATAATTCTGTTAGTCAATTTTAAACTTATTGTACTTAATTAGATTTATGTGTAATGTTTTTCTAAAATACAAGGAGTGTCTACGTAAATGTTAAGAGAGTTTTGTATAACTTTTAAAAATAAAGGAAGATATGTGAAAAATTAGAAAAATAGAAGGGGTTAGAGTATTTTACTCTTAATCTTATTTATAGGCATTCAAATCCATCCAAACCGAAAATCAAATCAAAATTGAAATATAATTAAAATCGAATAAATTTATTATTTATTGTGTCTGAAAATCGATTGGATCGAATTGGATTTCGAGTTTGATTTTAAAAACTAATCCAATCTAATCTAAACTGATTAATATTATACAATATATTTGTTTATTATAGAATTTATATTTTTACTTATAATAACTTTAATTTTTTACATACTTCTCTCATTTTATGTGAGCAAATATTATTTTAGGTATTTGAAATGAGCTATTTCTACTTTCTATTTTCTATTTCCTTTTATTTCTTTTTTTTCTTTTAATTGGCTAAATTGCTTTTAATTCACAAAATTTTCTGCTTAAATATTTTTAATTCAAAAACCTTTTAAACCAATATACTCTATGTAACATCCTAATACTAGTAATATAATATATTGAACATATACCTGGATAAGCAGTAGTAGCAAGCTACTTCTAACCTAAACAACCAACTAAACCCATACCATTCATTCACATAAATAAATATGGAGAGCCTAAACAACAAAAAGCCATATATGTACATCATCAGCCTCTCAAGGCAAACTGAAATACATAACTTTTACAAACTCAAGGTAGCAAGAAATAAATATACAACATTTTTATTGTAAGAAATAAAATAAACTATGTTAGTTCTTCTGCTCCTTTTACTTCCCTTACCTGTACCTGGATTTATATGGAAACACAATGGGGTGAGAAATCACAATTTCTCAGTATAAGCATTTCAACACCAATGTTCATTCATCACAATGAACAAACCATATAACAAACATAAGATTAAGCATGCAACAAATAAAAGAGACATTGCTCAATACTATCATAACATATACATACGCTATGTAATATTCACAAGATAAGCTAAAATCCTATCTCACACTAATACCGAACAATCAATGATATCATACAATCGCTCATACAATCGCATGATATCATTGACATGCAAACAACGAGCAAGCAAGGCAACAGCCCATACAGCTGCCAACAAATGCAATGCTTTATGTTATGAGGTATGATTATGCTCACACAAAGTCCTAATAATATGAAGATGCAATGCAAATGCAAATTTTAGTTTTAGAAAACATATGTCACTTATTTGTTTCCCAGGAATCGTGTCCCTTGTATATACTGAGTAGGATAAGCCTACAGGCCTAAGCCCACTTAGTAATAGGTGAGTACCTTCCTCTCACAACCGTAAGAGTACTATTACCACCCTCATACCGGTAACCCTGACCATACAAGCAAACCTGCAAGGAGAATTCGGATCCAACACCTCATTCTCAGGCCACATGATTGTGCACACCATCTAAGGTTACAATACATAGGAAACAAGACATAACAAGTTTGAAAAGAAGATATGCAATGTATTTCACAAATACATTTAATCATCACTAAGTCCTTACTAACCAAGTGACTAAGAAAACTAGCAAATCTCATAACCAAGCTCACTTACCACTTAAGGAGCAGTCACGTTTCTAGTACTTCCTATACCTCAACCTCGTCTCACAAAGGAGTAAAATGTCATTCATGCATCTCCGGCTCTACTTTCCATACAAAGAAGCAACCTATGCATGACAACATAACTAACAAGCCAAGCACACTTAGCTTACAATACCTAATACCTCACTTCATCACTTCACAAGTGATTCACAAGGCAACCTCCTGTTACTCAAGATTATAGGTATTGACCTACGACATTCTACTTCTCAAAGGATGCCTAAGGTTTCACAAATCCTATCACAAGATTCACCCTAACCAAGTGAAAGAACTATCACTAGCAAACATGCACTTTTGGCTCAACTTTATAATGTAAAGGAACCAACTCATGTTTCTAACATCTCCTCAAGTTCAACCTTTAAGAACAAGAGGGGCATACATCAACTATACATGTTAAACTCAACTTTAACTCTAAAGGAGTAATTTATGCATAAATATAGGCATACTATACCAAACAAACCCAAACTAGTTGTTTCTAGTATACCTTGTCTTAACTTCTCAAAGTCCTTCACATAAGGTAAGTGGTTATTCTTTCCAAGAACTATTACTAGTTATGTCTCAACACTAATGGTCTTGTATCTAGAATTTCATATCATCACTTCACAAGTGAATCCAAAGTCAACCTCATGTTGAATAAGGTTCTAAACATTAACTTAGGCATTCTGTCACACTTGAATGACTACAAATTTACCCAAACTTTTCATATATACAAGTTGATAATTCTCTCCAAGAACTATCCCCAAAAAGTGTCTCAATACACTCTAAAAGATTTGCACAAATGATTCCATCTAATCAAGAATTTTAAAACATCAAAACTTAACATTTTTGAAGATTCTAGTCTCAGACACGGGCTATGTCTGATTATAAGGCCCCCCGTGTCTTTGGACACGGGTTATGTCTGATTACACGCCCCCCATTATGCCTTGCTCTGTGAATACTATTCATGAATTTCAACTGACAGAAAGGGACACTACCCCCCTCCCCCGTGTCTTTAGACATGGGTCGTGTTTCTCAACTAGAAACTCTACAGCTCACTCTGCAGAATCGTGACACTGTTCCATTGGTCAAATTCTTGAATTTTGGCCACTCCAAACCAATCTCTAGGTAATTTCAAGTCCCAAACAAGTTTACAAACATGAAAAAAACTTAAAACACTAATTGATTTCATAAAAAATGGATCAAAACACCAAATCCCTCATCCAAACCCTATAAAATCAACATTTTGATCTTTAATGGTCCAACTGAAGAATTTTCAGCTTCTAATCCAATCTCTTAGCATGAACAAGTCATAAACATCATTTAAAACTCATCCAAGCAAGAAAATCACTTAAAACATCTCACGGTCTCATTTTGGCATATTAACCCTCAAATAGGCTAAACATGAAAAATGAAGAAGATGAAGTTTTAAGCTCAAGAACTCCTGCCTCTTGTAGCTGAGATGAAGGTCTTGAAGCCTTGATCTTGCTCTTGGATCCTCCTTCAAGATTAAGTTCCCCTCTCATTTCTCCTTCTCCCCCACGGTTCCCCTTTCTCCCTTTCTGTTTTCTGTTTTGTTTAGAAAATGAAGAGAAGAAGTCAGAATTGGCTTCTTATAGCCAATCATTAAAAGGTACCAAAAATCTCGATATGCTAAGAACACTCAAATTCCACCGAATCCAGATTCCTAACTTCCAACAGACTTAAAATAAATCTTGAGATTCATTAAAAATCTTGTTGCACCAATATCATATTTTTTTTTTCATATTTGTGATTAGTCAATCCAGTATTAAAACACACACTCAGTATGCTTAAAAATATCAAACTAACTTCGATTATCCTCAAATTTTAACTATAGCATTGTTCACACATTTGTGACTTAGAAATAAAGTCTTCACATTTATTTTCACTAATTGAGTAGTTTGAACTATTTTCGGGGCTAATAACAACTATTTTTTACAAATAGTATTACTGTAAAGTAACTAAACATGCTTAGAAAGTTACAAAATTAAACAGACATATTAAGTATGTATTAAGCTACCTTTGTATCCATATACAAGCTTAACATGTTTTCTAGGGTGTTACAGTCAACTAATTTAAATCAGATTAGATTAGTTCGATTTTCAAAATGTAACAAAGTCTAATTCAATCCAAATCGATATAAATAATATTTTTAGATTGGTAGACTTTTTTACTCAAAACCAATCCAAACCGAATCACGAACACTCCTAATTTTATTAACATGATCTTAATTAACCAAATTTTATATAATTAACATTTGAATATAAATTACTACTACAATTAACTAGGTGATATGTAATAAACAAATTAATAATAAGGTGGCAATGGGAGAGTCTAACGTCAAACAATTATTTTAAATTTATTTTAATAATACAATTTATAGTATTTTTTTGGAAAGCTATTTGAGAAGATTTTTTATTTTTAATGATACAAATTTTGAATTTAAGTATTTTAAAACATTTATTTATAGCATGAGCCGATTTTATCTTTCCTTTCTTTTTCACTTTTGTGCTACTTTGGTCTCCTCTTTTGGATGTTTCTCTAATGAGGTTCGCCTATATCATTCAGCGGTAGCATTCTCCATTTTCTTTCTTGATTTTCTTATTTTTCAAGTTTTTTTAATAAATTTATCGAAATCTTTTAGATTTGTGATCTTTTGGATAGATTTAAAGAGTTTGGCTATGATTTTCTTTGAATTGTTATAGTAGATTTAGACTTTTTAACTTTGGTTATCTTAGAGCAGCCATATATCTTGGCCTTACAAAATAGTAAAAACTTTAGATTTACTAAAATAAGAGATATGGTACTCTCTTCAAACAACACCACGTTATGTATCAATCTCTATAATGAAATATGTGTCACCATCAATAGTTTACGGATTAGGAAAAAAATTGCTTTTATTTTAATGAATTTTTATTTTATTGTAAAAAAATGTATTTGATTGATTTTTAGGCTCTTATATTTCTTTTTTTAAATTTTTTTCTTATTCCTCTTGCTTGAAAACCGGTTTCATTCTATATTTGATTCCATTTACTAAATGTAAAAATTGAATAAAATGAAATAAAATGATATTTTTAAGTGAATTAAACAATAGAACAAGAATGATTATTTTGTTGAAAGTCTTTAAATTCTTAAGTTATCATCTCAACTCACAACACTCACAATAGGTGCAGCTAAAAAGTGTTTGATACAACTCAAAAAAGCACCCAAAAGAAGAGAAACATTTTACGGTATTCCTGAAATGTTTTGGAACACCGGTGCTTCAAGGGTTTTTACCCATTATAACTAGTTAATTAATTTTTTTTTCAAAATTTTATTAGTATGTATAAATATTACTAGTTAAAATCTGTAGAATTTTCTTAGATGCAGACATTTTCAGCTATATATAAAAAAAGACAGGTTTGACCTAAATTCCTTGTGTGTCAGTCTGCTTGTATATAAATATTAATAGTTGAAATCTATAAAGTTTATTGTATGTAAAATATGGACCATACATATTACCTGTTAATCATGTAATAGGTAAATAATCTCATTTGTCCATTTATTTTAATATCATAGCTATGGTTGGAGATCATGAAACCTAGGTTTTGAATAATCCATACTGTAATAGAAAAATCAAGTTGATGGGAATTTATGGCAATCCTTCAATGTGCTGGTTTTAATAATCTGTCTATTATAGTAGGCAAGATAGGGAAGAAAGCCTTGCAGATATTTCTTCAGTTGTTCATCTCCAACATGTTTCTCGGCTGAGTTTCCTTCTAAGTTGATAGCTTTCAATGAAGTATAGTTAGTTGCAAGTTGATCCAAACATTTGGCTGCTGAAATTTTATTGAAACGAAGATCCAGGACACTCAGTTTTAATAGACGGTGCAGACCCTCTAGTTCACTGATTTTATTTCTAGCTAGGTACAGCTCTTTCAGAGATAAACAAGATGCAAGACCTTTGAAATTGTGGGAAAGATTAACACATAATAATATAAACAACTGGAAAGACAAATCAGAAATCAAGAATTGAATTTCATAGACAATGATATTGAAATAATATAATATTAAGATGAAATTCAGAATTTGCTATAATACCATGTCCAATTCGAAATATACGGTTGTAGCCAAAGTCTAGGACACGAAGCCATGTAAGTTCATGTAATCCCTTAATAGTGGAGACATTGTTTTTTGACAAATTCAAAATGTGAAGTCCTCGAGGAAGAGCATCGTTGGTTATTCTCACTAGATGGAAAAATTAAAAAGATTAACAATAAGGGAAAGGGAACTGAATTATGGATCAGGATCAACTCATGTTACTTATTAACATGAGAGGGTCATATTATGATAAATAAAAGACATAAATATAATTATAGTAGGACTTACCATTATTTATGTAGGACCTATTAATATTGATTTTGTGTCTTTCTCTCTCACGTTAGTAAGAAACACGAGAGGATCAAATCCTTTCGTGTTTCTTATTAACATAGGAAAGAGAAAGACATAAAAGGAGTTATAGTAGAACCCATTAATTTTGATTTTGTGTCTTTATCTCTCATAACATGACTCTCTAATGTTAGTAAGGAACATGAGAGGATCCTAAATGAGCTTGATGACAAAGAATGTCAAAAGTAATAAATGGATAAATGATTTTGCTAACCAATAACATTTCTAGACAAATTGAGCACCTTTAGACTCACAAATGCACTAAGAAATGGGATCATAACCAACCCTTGATTTGCCAGTTGAGCTACAGTGCCAGTATAACTTAGAGAAGATATATGTCTTTTCACAAATTCCATGCCAAGAGTGACTTTATTATGCACCCTAGAAGTAGTCACACCATCCATGGTGTTAACACATCTCCGTTTAAGGGATGAATAGATTCCGGCAATTCACTTGTTCCCTCTAAAGGTCTATAATGTTGCAGATTAATTACCCAATCCTCAATACGTTTAAACTAAAAATCATAGTTAGGCAATTCATCCAGGTGGGACTTTCCTCTAAGGATTTTGATAGGCTTCATATAATCTACAACTGGCATTATCTAGTCTTTTGCCACACCAGAAAGTGGGTAGGACTCATTGATAATCATATATTTTATACATTAATAAACTCTTACTTTTAGTCATTTACAATCTCCATATACTCAATTGATTGAACTTAGTTGTATTTTGTAAATTTAGACTCAAATTGGGCTTAATTAATTTTTTTCCAACATTATTGAAATATTACATTATTTCTGTATTTTGGCCATATCTTGAGATTTATATGTCTAAAAATTATGTATCTTACCTTGTAGGAAAGATAAGAGAGAGCTCTACAACTTTCATGAGAGCTCCAGGGAAAAATCTGATATCTAATGGAGCTAATTGAGCTTGGAAGTCGGAACACGGATTTTGTGATTAGAACCTGAACAGTGTGCAGTAATCAGGCCATAACTCGAGCTGTAACTTAGACTGAAACTTTGGCATTTGAAAGTTAAGACCCAAATCTACAACTTTCATGAAAAATATAAGAGGAAACTCAGATGGCTTGGAGGTCATATTGAGCTTGCAAGTCAGACCAGAGGAGTTGTAGCTAGACCTAAACAGTGTACAGTAATCAGGACATATCTTGGGCTGTAGAAACTGAAATGGGTTGAAATTTTGACATCTGAAAGTTAAGATCCATATCTATAACTTTTATGAAGATCACTTGACGAGAATTTGACGCATGCCATGAGTTCAGTATTGAATGATTTTGGAGACAAGAATCTCTATAATTTTTCACTCATCAAACTACTATTTGACATTTTCCGCTCATTCACCCACTCATCCACTCACTCATTGATCAGTCCCTTGTCTTTTTGTATCCCTCATCCTCTATAAAAGAGAGTCTTGGCTGATCATTTAGAGAATCTTGGTTGATAGATCAAGATCATGTTATTATGTTATTTGTTTATCTTGTTGTAGTTTTCTATTGTTTTAAATTGAAGTTATATTCTTCTTCTTCTTCTTCTTCTTCTTCTTCTTCTTCTTCTTCTTCTTCTTCTTCTTCTTCTTCCGCCCCTTGTCATTTTGTATCCCTCATCCTCTATAAAAGAGAGTCTTGGGCTGATCATTTAGAGAATCTTGGTTGATAGATCAAGATCATGTTATTATGTTATTTGTTTATCTTGTTGTAATTTTCTATTGTTTTAAATTGAAGTTATCTTCTTCTTCTTCTTCTTCTTCTTCTTCTTCTTCTTCTTCTTCTTCTTCTTCTTCTTCTTCTTCTTCTTCTTCTTCTTCTTTACTCATTGATCCGTCCCTTGTCATTTTGTATCCGTCATTTTGTATCCCTCATCCTCTATAAAAGAGAGTCTTGGGCTGATCATTTAGAGAATCTTGGTTGATAGATCAAGATCATGTTATTATGTTATTTGTTTATCTTGTTGTAATTTTCTATTGTTTTAAATTGAAGTAATCTTCTTCTTCTTCTTCTTCTTCTTCTTCTTCTTCACTCATTGATCAACCCCTTGTCATTTTGTATCCCTCATCCTCTATAAAAGAGAGTCTTGGGCTAATCATTTAGAGAATCTTGGTTGATAGATCAAGATCATGTTATTATGTTATTTGTTTATCTTGTTGTAATTTTCTATTGTTTTAAATTGAAGTTATCTTCTTCTTCTTCTTCTTCTTCTTCTTCTTCTTCTTCTTCACTCATTGATCAGCCCCTTGTCATTTTGTATCCCCCATCCTCCATAAAATTCTTCACTCATTGATCAGCCCCTTGTCATTTTGTATCCCTCATCCTCTATAAAAGAAAGTCTTGGCTGATCATTTAGAGAATCTTGGTTGATAGATCAAGATCATGTTATTATGTTATTTGTTTATCTTGTTGTAGTTTTCTATTGTTTTAAATTGAAGTTTTCTTCCTCTTCTTCTTCTTCTTCTTCTTCTTCTTCTTCTTCTTCTCTCTTTCTTTCTTCTTGTCTATGAGTAACTAATTTTCATTTTACTTGGGTGAAATAATGAAACTTTTGGTAATGAAATAAGGTTAGATTAATCTTTTTCTTGTGCTTAAATGATATATTATCAAGTAGTTATTATATGTATTATATTTTGTTTCCAACAATTTTAGAAATCCTTCTTGTAAAGTGGAGATCTTGATTTGTTGTAGACAAGAAATTGGCACAATGAATGCTTAAGTTCATTTATAAGTGGTGGTGTTAATAGATAATTAAAGGAATCATAATATAATTACATATATAATCTTAAATGTACTTTGAATGATATATTTTTCAATTGGAACCTCCATTGTGTGTGGATTCTAATTGACTTATAAAAAAAATTAATCTTGTCCTTAATTTACTTACCAAGAGTGGATCTCCTCACCCAAGTAAATCTTTTTTTATTTGTAACCAAGTGTTATCACATTTATTGTTGTGACAAAATATTTTTCGTACCTCAAAGAATTTTTCTTCGTCAATTTCCTGTGAATCGACCTCGGACTCCTGAGATTTTATTACTTAAGACAACCTACATTTGAGTTTACAACTTATAATTCGTATCACTCATAAACATCAGTGCATGAATTATTCATATTATCCATATTATTCTCTTTTACATGTGCTCCCCATATCTGATCCTCAATCTCATTAATGAATATTTCTTTTTGACTTATTCCTAAAACATGAAGATCACTAGAAGATCTTGATTTTGAAGATGCATGTTTAAACGAACTTTTTCCTGAAAAAAGTGTTGAAGTGCTGATATAGGGTAAAGAACAAGACTTCACCAACAAAGTTGGGTTATCAGGAGGAGGAGTATGGTCAAGAGGGTCACCAGCTAATTCAGTATATGATAGAGTATTAGAAATTTCATTGGCATCTTTAACTAAAGGTGTTGGATCTGTAACTGATGGAGTATTTAGAATATGGTTTTCATTTTTTTTTTATCCTTTTTGCAACCTGAAATTGTTGACTCACTGTCACTTTTGGAACCATTATAAGAAAATACTGGATTTGTATCACCCTCAGTTGAGTTGTCAATTCCACTTTCCATATACTGAATTTTGTTAAGACACACACTAAGGCTAACTTCTTTGTTGCATTCAATGACAAACAGGCTCTTCAAATTCTCTGATTGAGGACCACACTCAACAGAGGCCAAATTGCTACCACATTAGTAATTTGCTTTTCTTTTGGTGCTTTCAAAAGTGATGGCTTTGAGCTTATAGGTCTAGATGAATTTGTAGTGACTTAATTCTGTGAATCATCTTGCAATGTCTTTGCCATTACTTCTATAGAAGGTTGAATTGTTTTCTAATTGAAAAAGACAAGCACAAAATCAAATTAAGCATTGTGTACAGTAATATAAACTGAGTTACACTAAGGTTACGTTTGGTGCACATGATAGTATAGTATAAGATAAGATGATAAAATAGTATAAAGTATGATAGTATAATTAATAGGATAAGACATAATCCTATCTTTTGTTTGATAACAAAAGAATAAATTAATCTTAATGATTGTATAATATATTTTTTTTGACTTAAGACCAAAATATCATTTAACATAAAATTTAAAATAATTAGAAAATAATAATAAAAAAGTCTTATGCAACTCATAATTGAAACACACAAACAAAGTGGTGGTGGTGATGGTGGTAGTGGTGGTCGGCAGGGTGCTAATTCAGTATATGAGGTGGTGGTCGTGGTGCCTTTAACTGGTGGTGTTAACGATGGAGTATTTAGAATATGGTTTTCATTTTTTTTTATCCTTTTGCAACCTGAAATTGTGGTGGTGGTGGTGGTGGTGGCGGCGACGACGGTGGTGGCGGCGGTGGTGGTGGTGATAGTGGATCAAAGGAGAGGAGTGATAAAAATAAAGTTAAGGATAAGATTGAAATAAAAAATTCTAAATCGATCTTATCATGTATTAGAGGAGGAGATAGTAGTTATCGGTGCTTAAAATAGGCTTTGATAAAATGAATTTGTAGTGACTTGACCCGATTTCATTATACTATCAATGTTGAATGCATAAACATTTAATAAGACTTGATAAATTGATTAACTTATACTATCATATCTTCTTTATACGATACACCAAACATAGCCTAAGCCAATAGTGCTGTGCATCTTCCACTTACCTTTGGCTTGTTGCCATGGACATGAACATGGAAACAAGAAAATTTAACCATCGCAGCAATGATACTGAGAACTACATCCATATACCTAACTTCCTTCATGGTAGAAATATAATATCATTGACAATTTATAGCTGCCAATCAATTTTCCAGAAGCCCCTTAAATTTGCTGGGATTTAGAGGCAAACTAGGAAAGAGCTTCTGGGGACATCAGCAAAAGACATCCTTAGCCATAATCAAGCGACAAGCCCATTGAGGCACATCATAATATCCATATGTTTGATGATCTTGATCTCCATAAAACACGAAGCAAAATCACACTCTCATCATAACCCCGCACCCTTCTAGCAATGCGAGAATAGTTTAACTTTGTTAAACTGACCAGAGTGAAAGATATTCTTTTCTAACAAGTAAACCTAGAGACAAATATGCATAAGAGATGTAAGCCTAGAAAATAAAAGAGAATAAAGGATCAAGGGTGATCTAATCTATAGATAATAGATGTTGGTGATTCCAAATTTCAGGAACGAAATTTAGAAACTATGAAGATCTACTTTGTAAAATAGTTAAAGCCTTCTATTCTTCACTTACTCTAAAGTAACAATAAACTCACCTAGACAGCAATGCATTAACATAGTTTCTCCCATGCTTTTCTCATTCAAAAGCAATTTTGACTCCACGCACAACAAAAGAATAAACCTTCTTAAGATTGTAAGATTACTATTAGTCAACTTGGATAGTTTTGGAATTTATTTGAAGTACAAACTACAGAGAACATAGCTATCATGTAATAGACCAAAGCAGTTAAAAAATTAAAAATAAAAATGTTATTCTTTGAGATGGCATCATTGATCAACCTTACAATCCCAAAGAAACATGGATGAGGAACGTTAACCATGCCCATTTTATTTAAACCACAATTGTACAATATTAAATTAGCACATGAATGAATATGAATGAATATTAGCCAGAAAACATTCCAATGAGATTAAATAAAATTTCATGTTTGAAACCAACATAAAGTTAAGGTCTTACTGCAAAAATACACACATAGAAATCATGAAATTTATATACGTATTACGTAGTTGTTACCTGGAAAATAATGATGCAGAACAAAATAGAAAATGAAGGGGGAAAAATGAAAATTGGTTACAGAAAGAGAAAAAGAAGGAAAAGGTGAAAGGGGAGAGCAATGTTGTACAGAGAAGCAACCTCTTCTTCGGCTCTTTCTCCGCCCCTCCCTGCTTCCCAGTAGCTATGCCCAGTCCAAACTTATTTTGATTCTATGGCACGTCGTTGTTGTGCTACAAATAATAATAGGGTACACAAATAATAAGAGTACACAAAAGAAAAAAATGTAAATAACCTTATATTAAAAGAATTAATTTTAAATTTTGGAATTGTTTAGTTATTATCTATAATCTATAACTGCAATCTACAAATTTATATGAAGTGAATGGCTGGATAAATTGCAAGCCTCATGCATCTGCCAGTAAGTAACATCACCCTAGTGATGGGATCAAAGTAACAAAAAGTACCCAATCTAGTATCAACCCGCCAAGGGCGAAAAATAAGGATAATCGCTTTTAATTGCCAAAAAGGCTCAAACACCTCAATCTATTTTATCTTACTATGTGCTAACCAAGAATGAAGTGCAAAGTATACTACAAACAAGCTTCTTTTCTGTTTTTTTCCTCTTTTTTCAATATATCTCTTGTTAGAGTCACTCATGTTAAGTTGTGTTTCGAACCATTAAAAATTATTGGAAATGGTTTAATTTAAATTTATTTTATAAAAAATAGAATTTAAATTGATTTACAAATCAACTTCCATATTTGAAATTAACATTAAAGATGAATTGAATTGATTTTGATTTAATAATTTATTACCATTACTTTAGAATATGTTAAATGATTTAATTGATAAAGGAAAAAATGTTAATTCAAAAAATTAAATAAAAAATAAAATAAATTCATTATCCAACTAAATTTGAGTAAATTTCTATTTATATGCAAATAAAATTGAAAAAAATATTTTCAAATCAAATTAATTTTCTATTTTATAACTTTCCAAACAAAATATTTCATTTATAAATTAAACCACTCCTTAAAATATTTTATTCTAAAAATACTCTTAGATTTTTTTAGTTGAATTTTAATCCGTATAATCTTTTTACACTATTATCTAATTATATACTGAAAAATGTTTTTTTTCTTTGGTTTCTAGAGTATCCTTCATCTGATAAGTGAGAACTAATTCTCGAAATATTGTCAGATGCCTAAGTAGGAATCTCTTCCGATTGTGTATTGAAAAATGTTTAATTATAAAAAACAAAATATAATAATAATTACATAAAATGTCAAGCTTTTTTAATAATATCATATTACATGATTGAATAATAATATGAGAAAAAAGTTACAGTGAAAATAAAATAAAATTAAATTAATTTTTTCTAGTTAATTTTATAATGGATTTGTATATTTTGATTTCTTAGGGTACTCTTACATTTTTTAGCCGCGAGACTAATTTTTTTAAGTAAGGAGCAATGTGGCTAGGTCCTTTTTAAAAGTGACATATACAAGGCTCCAACACTTGTCCTCCCATGAAAAGGCAGTTTGTCTACCATTGTGTCTAACCGCTTATGGGTTTAATGTGTTTGTATATTACAATTACTATATCTAACTTGGAACTTAGAAGTAAGGATGTACATTGGATGGGTTGGGATGGTTTGGCTTGTCTTGAACCTGGCACAATTTTTTTTATCGGTACATTTTCCTAGACTCAAACCTGACTCGACCATGACCTGATAATGTCCAGGCCTAAACCGGGGCAATCCGATATCTAAACATAATGTATAATTTGAACATTATGCATAATTAAGTTATAAAATTATAGAAATGAGAAACAAAAAATAAGGTGTATTTTACAATATATATTTCAAAACAAATAATATCGATATAAATATATTATTATCATGTTATGCACAAGTTATTAATTTAAGTCAAGAAATCTTATTATTTATAATTAATTGTAAAAAAAAGTATAATTTTAAAATAATTTGAGATACTGGACAGGGTTGGGATGACCCAATGCATAACTCGAACCCGACCCAAAAACACACCCAATCTAATTTCTAGAACTTGAACCCATCCCAACTAACTTCAGGCTAAATTGGGTCAGTAGGACAGATCGAGTCTTGAATAACCAACACGGGTTTGTATGAATAGTTAAAGGTTTGGTCATGAGCTTCGCTCTCCCCATAAGCATGGGTCCAAGACCCTTTGATGCCACTAAAGTCCCGTGTTGGTGGGCAACCTCTCCAAGGAGATCCCTTAGCACCCATGGCCTAGTTAAGTAGCCTTACGTGGGAAATGCACCTTATTGCAAGTACTCCGAGGTAATTCTCTTGGTGAACCTCTTCCTGCTCTTTGCAATCTCAAACATACCAATGATGTCTTGACAATATTGGGGATACCTCCCCATACTACCATTTTCATTAAAAATAAATTTTAAAAAAAAGTATGGGCTATCTAGAGTTGTCAAAGTGAGTTTTGGCGCATGAGCTAAACCAGCTTAACCCACCAAAATGGCAGGTTGGGTTACTAAAAAACTAACACACTAAGACCGTAGGTTGATATGACCTAATCTAAGGGTATTGCGATTCAGTTTGAATTGATTTTGAGACAAAAAGGCAACTAATTCAAACAATGTTATTTACATTAGTTTAGATTAGATGTGATTGGTTGCATTCTAAAAATTAATATAATTCAAACCAATGGATTTGGTTTAACCGGTTTTGAATTAAAAAAATTTAAAATCTAGAATTTTGTGAGTTAAAAATAATTTAGCCCATTAAAAAGAAAAAAAATAGAAAATAAAAATAACTCATTTCACATACCTAAAATAATATTTGATAACATAAAATGATATAAGAGTGTGTGAAATTATAGTTATTATAAGTAAAAATATAAATTTAATAACAAATAAATACATTATATAATATTAATTAGTTTGAATTGAATTTCAATTTTCAAAAAAACTAAACCTTAA
This sequence comes from Ormosia semicastrata, assembly GCA_029884595.1. Lineage (NCBI taxonomy): Eukaryota > Viridiplantae > Streptophyta > Magnoliopsida > Fabales > Fabaceae > Ormosia > Ormosia semicastrata. Next base: position 5,249,210 of record JAQQTO010000036.1, on the reverse strand, counting down.
AAAACCAAATTAATTCGATTTTAATTAAATTTCAATTTTTTGATTTGATTTTTGATTTTATTTTTCATTTAAATTGGATTTGAACACTTCTAATCCAACCCACAGAGCTGTCAGTTAGAGTGAGACTGAGCCCCTAGCTATGTTCGCTTGCCCTAGTTCCCAGCTGTGTTCGCTTGCCCTAGTCCCCAATTGTGTTCGCTTGGACTTCTACCACATCACCATCGTGAGGCCGACAATGCCTTAACCACGGGCAACCAGTGATGAGCCTCCACCGCACCGGCGCTTGCGCAACACCAGTCTTTGCCATGTCGTGCTGCTGTCCACGCCACTGAACCATGGTTGCCTTTCGCAAACTAGCACCTACGATCTTCAATCTACAAAGCGGCAAAGCCCCTCTCCGATCTACAAAGCACCTCTTCGATCTCCAATATGCAAAACCCCTTTCCCTGCAAACTGCAAAGCCCCTCTCAGTGCGCTGCCATGGTTCTGACACCCTGTCTCACTAGGAGATTGATTTGCTGAAGATTGTGAAGAAAGATGAAAGCCTTTGATCCCAAATATTGTGGTGGTGGCTGACAAATCTAATTTGTAGATGAAGGGGTGGTGGTGGGTTGGCCGAGATTTGGTTTGGTAGGCTACTGAGTCACGCTGTGTTTTTCCCATTTCTTTCATTTTTTTTAAAACTTCGATCCATGAGCCAACCCAGTTCGAACCCACTTAATCCGTAGGTTAAGTGAGCCTGATCAAGTTAACCCAGAGTCCTTGTGAACTGGGCTTTTAACAATTCAATACATTATTTTGAGTAGGTTAAACAAGTTAGCTCACGGTCTCACAGGTTATGGCTCTACCAAGTCGCATAACCCACGAGTTAAGTAGGTTTTGAGTCGAGTTGAACGAGGTGGAACTAAATTTTAATTATTAAAAAATTTTAAAAAATAGAGGTAAGGAAAGCATGCATCAAGGAGGGTGGGTAGGTCATGGACTTTTGGCTGAAAACAACTACCCATTTCTCTCTCACTTTCTCTTTCTCTAAGCTGCCAACAACAGCCCATTCTTGTTTCACCGCAACACCGGCCACCACCAGGCGCCAGCCAACAAGCTCGCGACTCACCACGAAGCTCTACGTGACGGAGGAAGTTGCAAGCCCACGAGCGACGAATGGTCACCAACACCACCGCCACCAATTCGTTATATCAAAGACCCAATAAACCCCATCCCCTGTTTCTTTTCTGAATTTCTAATTTTAATTCAAGTAGTGTATTTAATCCACCTGATTGTGTTGCAATTTGATCCATTATTATTATTATTATTATTATTATTATTTATTTTTGGTTTTTTTTTTGAGTAATGTTAGTATAAATAAGTTTAGGTTCACGTGAATCATATACGTAATAACATATATATTATTTAAAATATAATTTTAAATTATAAATATATGCATATTATAAATTTTAATAGTAAATGTATACTATTACAATAGAGAATTCACATTGAATTCCAATCTACATATTAATGTTACTTTTTTTTAAATGTATTTTTCTTCTATTTTTTTTTTTTTTTTTTTTTTGGGACTTTTCTGTACATTATTTTGGACTTTTCTGCATTTTTTAATATTTTTTTATATTTTTACTTTTTAAATCTTGATTGGCTAACCTATTTAACCCATTAATCCTAATATGTTGAACTGGAATGGTTAATTTTTAACCCACCATTAAAGTGAGCCAACTCAACCAAACTCACATCATAAGAAACTGTGATTAGTGAATCCGGATGAATTGGGTTGGGCCGTTTTAAAAGTTCTGTATGCGCATATTGTGAGCCTAAAGCATAATAATTGTATTGGATTAAATTTGGGTCTTTTGACTCTTTGAAACCCATGTTCTATTTCATGATGCGGAGAGAAACCAATAATCACAATCACGGTTGAGATTACAACAAGCTATGGCCTCCAAGCTGCTTTTGCATAGAAGGCTCTGCAGGTTCTTGCAGCTGTCACCACCATCATCTCCACCCTTACACTCTCCTTCTTCTTCGATTCATGGGGCCCGATTTCTTTCTGTAAAAGCAATCCTGGGTCTCTCGCAGCACAACGCCCATCTTTCTTCTCTCTCCACTTCTTCTAGAAGCTTCTGTTCTCCCACTTCGAATCTTCTAAATGAATCTCAAGCCCCCACCACCATCGATTACCGGTATGACATACCCTTTTGTATTTTTTTGTTCATATGTTCCTGTTTGATTCCTGGAAACCATACAAAATTTGAACTTTATCATTTTTAGCTGTTGTTTTGAAGAAAAAAAAATCGACCTTTCAAATTTCAAGTAGTTTTCTTTTAAAAAAAATTTATTTTTGAAATTGAAAGCATTTCTAGAGATGGATTGGGGTTTGTGAGTGTTGGGAGAAATATTTCTGAGAATGCTAATGTCAGTTACACTTGCTAATGCCTCAAAAGTTGTAAAATTTAAATTTTGATTGTAAAAATTCAATTTTGATTGAATTTTTTTTTTTTGAATGGGTGTAAATGAATTTGCTAATGATTAATGTGAATGCAGTTCTCTGCTGCAGGAGGGTGAATTCCACAGATTGGCTGATTCCACAATACATAGCCTACAAGAGAAATTTGAGGTAGCTCTAGCATTGCTTTGTGTTGTGCACCAACTTAAATATCAACTACAAATTCTGCTTTTGATTTACCAACCACTCACGTGGTTTAACAAATACGAAATTGTGATAACGTGATGCCCAGAATCAAATGGATTTCATTGGAAAATAGTCTTAGCTGTGATGGAAACATAACAGTCACAATACATTGGTTTTGTATGATTTAAAGTTTCACCTTTGGTGGTTATTATTATTTTGTCTTACTTGTTGCTTGGCAGGACTATGGTGACTCTGTTGAAGTTGATGGATTTGACATAGACTATGGGGTGAGAATTGTTTTTTTGGGAGAATAAGTTATAAAGGATTGATAACAACAATTACATTTTAACAAAAACAAGTATCCTAGAACTTTTATGTATTTTAGAAGACTAAAATGAAGTTATTTTTTTGTAAATATGATTATTTCGAATAATCAAATTTATAACTTGATAACCACCTTTTTTTTTAGATGAAACTTGATAATCAAAATTTAATATAGTTATTTGGTTTTTAAAAAATAAATAGCTTTTTCTTTTAGATTTTAATTAATTTCTTCTTATTAGTTTTAAGAAGTGCCTTCCTTGTATGGGAGGTGTATTGATTGTTTTAACATGGCTTTCCATTTCAGAATGATGTTTTGACTGTAAAACTTGGCGATCTTGGCACCTATGTGTTGAACAAACAAACACCAAATCGACAACTTTGGCTGTCTTCTCCTGTGAGGTATTAGATTAACTGTGTTTATGGGTTATCTACCTCTTAGAATGTTCTATGTATGGTTTACTTTTTGCTAATTTTTATTTTTATTTTTATCTCTACACATCTGTGTTTATATATTGCATGCGAATATTTCATACAAAACTGTGCTAGCTATGCATATTTTATATACTGATTTGCTAAAAGTAGGGAAATGAAAATAAGAGATTTGGATCAAGTGAAATGCATTAAGGATGAAGAAGGTAAAGTCTTGGTTACGGAATAAGACATCAAGGATCGATGGAAGGGTTATTTTCACAAGTTATTTAATGAGGGACATAGGACTTTAAGGGACTCAGACATTTTAAACACTAGAGAGGAGGATCAAAATAAAATTTTTTATCGTAGAATTCGAGAATTTGAGGTAACAGAAGCATTGAAGAGGATGGATAATGAAAAAGCAGTCAGATCAGATAATATACTTATTGAGGTATGGAAGTGTTAGGAGAGAAAGATATAAGTTGGTTCACAAAACTATTTAACAAGATAATGAGGTATAAGAAAATGCCAACTGAATGAAGGAGAAACACTTTAATCCTTATTTATAAGAACAATGTAGATATACAAAACTGTGCAAATTACAGAGAGATTAAACTCATGAGTCATACCATGAAGTTATGGGAAAGAGTAATTGAACGGAGATTAAGACAAGAGACTCATATTTCAAAAAATCAAATTGGTTTTATGCCTGGGAGGTCAACCATGGAAGCAATCTATTTTCTACGAAGATTGATGGAGAGGTATCGAAAGAAGCAAAAAGATTTACACATGATTTTCTTTGGACAAAGCCTACAATAGGGTACCGAGAGAGGTCTTGTGGAAGGCTTTGGAGAAGAAAGGAGTTCGTATCGCTTATATTCGAGCAATCCAATATATGTATGATGAGACTAAAATTAGTATGAGAACACAAGGTGGGGTCACAGAAGATTTTCCTATAACTATAGGACTGCACTAAGGGTTAACTTTGAGTTCATATCTTTTTACCTTGGTCTTGGATGTGCTTACTACGCATATCCAAGAGTCGGTGCCGCAATGCATGTTTTTTGCAGATGATATAGTCTTAGTTGGAGAGTCGAGAGAGGACTAATGAGAAGCTAGAACTATAGAGACGAGCTTTGGAAGAACATGACTTTCGTCTGAGTAGGAATAAGACGGAGTATATGGAATGTAAATTTAGTAAGAAGTTAGCTAATGCTAGCTTAGCGATGAAGACCATACCATACCACAAGTTACACGGTTTAAGTATCTTGAATCTATCATATTAAATGACGAAGAGATAGAGGGAGATGTAAATCATAGGATTCAAGCTGGATGGATGAAATGGAGGAGTGCTTCAGGAGTTATTTGTGATAGAAAAGTGTCTCTCAAGTTTAAGGGTAAATTTTATTGCACAGTTATAAGGCCCGTGATGTTGTATGGTACTGAATGTTGGGCGATAAAAAGCTAGCAAGAGTATAAGATTAGTTTCATGGAGATGAGGATGTTGCGTTAGATGTCTGGCCATACAAGACAAGATATGATTAGGAATGAATGCATTAGAGAGAAAGTAGGGGTAGCACCTATTGTGGAAAAGATTGGAGAATCTCGCTTTAGGTAGTTTGGACATGTAAGGAGAAAACCTTTAGAAGTCCCTGTAAGGAGAGTAGATTAGGTGGAGGATAATTCAATAGTTAGAGGTAGAGGGAGATTAAGAAAGATTATAGGTGAAACAATTAAAAAATATTTAGATTTGAATGACATTTCTGAAGACTTAATTTATGATAGGACACAATGGCGTTGTTTGATTCATGTAACCGACCTCACCTAATGGAAAAAAGCTTGGTTGTTGTTGTTTTATCACAACCAGTTACATATATTTCTTTGGATATCTTTGTGTATCAGAATGAACTGGAGAAAAGTGAATAGTTGGTGATAACGAACCAATTTGGTGTTAAAAACAATATCTTTTTTATCGAATGTATTATCTCAAGTATTAACAGTGGTTCATTTCTGTGTAACTGATGCCTTTTGCATATTGATGTGTCTTACCTTATTGGTGGAGAAGAAAGATGAAAGGGTGGGGAACTTCATGAAACTCTGCCATTGGTTTAATTTCTTTGTTTAAATTGTTCTCTTGATAGTGTGAGGATATATGCCATATTTTATGCCAGGTTCATTTACACATGTTTTTCTTCCTTCAGGAAGAAAGCACTCACAACTCCTTATGTAAACTGAGATCGGGGAGGAGATTCATTGTTTATATTTTACAATTTTATTAAGATATAGGTTTAGTCCTTTGTATGTAGATTGTAGAGATGCTATCTATTATCTTATGTATCCAAGAATATATTCAGACCAACTCACTACCATAAGAGATGGTATCTTACAATCATTGTGTCTCCCTTCCCTGCTATTTTGATCATCACCTCAATAAAGAAGTAAAAGAATAGAACACATTCAGCCTTAAGTGACATTATGATTGATTGTCATTTTGATCCTCTGAACATGCATCCTTTGCTGGAAGAATGTTGTGCTATTTCTTCTGTTTGTCTTCTTAATCATCTTTACTTAAACTAGATGGCATTGGATATCGAACATAGGCCGAAATAGGTATAATAATCAAGATGACATGTATATTAATATTATCTACCCCTCTGTAGTCTGTACATGTTCTATGATCTCTTAGACCTTTCTAAAAGACTCCATCTCTCATGCAGTGGTCCGTCAAGGTTTGATTGGGATCAGGATACTAAAGCTTGGATTTATAGGCGGAACAAAGCAAACTTGTACAAAATCTTAGAAACTGAGTTGGAGCAGTTGTGTGGCAAACCTTTAGTTCTTTCCTAAGCTGTTTAGAAGGTGCAGGCTAATCTTGATTTTTGATTTAGAAGACAAATCATTGATGATGAACCCTTGGCGTTCACATGTACTTCTAGCATTTTTTTTTTCATCCCTTTGCCACTTTTTACTTTACTGTATCAGTTATACAGTCATGAAATGATTGTATCTACTAAATAATCAACTCTACATAGAACTATGTGCAAATATGTTGGCATCAGTTTGCTTATTCGAAGGATTACAATTGCAATGGACATTGTGGTATGTTACTACTAGCGTTTTGGCATCCAATTCGAGGTTTAGAGGGATAATGGAAAAAGATATTTGCACACTAATATTTTACCCTTACAACAATACTAGTTGGAAAAAAAAGAAAGAGATAAGTGTATTTTTTTTATTACTTAAAAAGGTAGTGTTAAAATGGTGTAATAAAACGGTCTGTAAGTATCAATAAAAAGTATGCATGATAAAGGTCAGAAAGAGAATAAAAAGGTTCTCTGAAAAGGAAATTTTCTTAACAACTAATGATGTACTGAACTAAGTTTCTCAATGTCGTCCTTCTTATTTCTGAATAATTATAACAAAGAAAACTATTATTTTAACTATATTTTTTATTTTTATGTTTTGTAATATTGTGCTGTTTTTTATGAAGAAATTGGTTTACATAATGATATGCGGTCAAGGGAAAAAAAAATCAAAAAAGAAGAAGCAGAGACCACTATATTTGCAACCATTTGTTACATAATAATATCTAATTTGATTTCAGCTCACTATTAAAAAAATCAATTTAGTCAATGAATTTGTAATTTAATTGGTATCAGATCAGGTCTTTAAGACTTAAATGTGATTTTGATATCTGAAATTTGATTTTTATTGAATTACCTTTCTTCCAATATTTAATTGTTTGCACCTCTTATGAATGTGGTTGTATTGTGAATGATGATGTATCTAGGGCTACTAGAGTTGTGTTAGCTTCAAAGCCCCTCTTTATTTACTTAAAAAAAAAACCTCTATACCTTCATATATTATCACATAGATATTTGTTTTCATTACAAACATATAATAAATGAGAGTTAATTTTACTTCATTATGAGGGTAAAGGTTAGAGTTGTTGTAATATGACCTAAAGGTCATAGGTTTGAGTTGTGAAGCAAGTCTCGACATTTTTACAAATATAAGGCAAGGCTGCCTATTTTGTTCTAAAAACCAGAATGGATTGACCGGTTAGATCAATTGAATAAAGAACTGGTTTGTGATCTGATCCAGTTAAGCTCTAGTAATTGGAATACTAAATTGGGTACAGAATCAATAAGTTGGGTGAATTGCATGAACTGGACAGCATGTTTGAGGTTGAACATGTGAAAGTTTTTAGTTGACCACATTTGCTGAAAAATGAAATACAAAGCTAATAATGGGGGTGCTTACTCTACCACTAGACTAAATTGACATTTTTTTTTTTGCTGAGAAAAATTTTAGGGTGAGGGGAGACCTTTCTCACTCTAAGGTCACGGCAAATCATCAACCTTAGTGATGATTTATAGTGAGATTTTAAATTACTTGCCAACAGAAAATTTCAGGATTCGAACATAAATCATGTTATTATCATAAGTAAAAGGTCGACTAGGTAAGTCAATGGGAGGAGACTAATTGACTTCATTGTTTAAAGAGTTTTATTTTTTTTGCCAAAAAGGTCAATTTCATTGATTAAAGAATGATAGGAGATACATCAACTCCAAAGTGTAACAAAAGGATGAAACTCAATATCACTCCACAAGTTGGAAGGATAAGCAGAATATGAAATTTAAGTGATTAAATATAATCATCAAAATTCCTTTGTTTCCTGCCACATAGAACAAGCTTGATAGTATACTTCATAAGGCGATCTTTGCTTGGAGCTGAATATAGTTGCATTGCGATTTTTTCAAATGCTACACAAGATCCAATCTATTTTCTCCTACAACTCATTTGCATTTGGAGCTCTGACTATATTTCTATCAACAGTTATCCATCAGTCCAACACTGAGTTTGAATTTAAAGGAATAATATGTCATATAGGAAAATGATACCAAATTGACTGGGCAAATGGAAATGTTAAAAACAGATGGTTCTCTAGCTCTTCTGTATGATTACAAAGAGGACAACAACGATTAGAGATTGTAATTCCCCTCCTCTGCAAATTACTTCTAGTAGCCAATGCATTGTGTAAAAGTCTCCATATAAAATATTTGATTTTAGGTGGCACCTTAACAGCCCAGATTCTTTTTCCATACGCATGTATTTCCTCTTTACAAATTCAGTGTGTTCAAATTACTTAACTGTTTCATTCAAGCCTATAGCCAGAAACAACTTTGTACTTCTTTGATGAATGGAAATGCCAAATTAGTTGATCAAGGCCTTCCTCTATTTCTAGTCCTTGGATGAGATCTCCTAGTTGATTAGGAAAGAACTTCCTTACCTCAACAGGCTTCCACATGCATAACTCTCTATCCATTAGAGAAGAGACTATTTATGGCTCAGCTGGATTAGTCACAGGACCAAATATAATGAATAGTGGCTCTATTGGAAGCCATGGATCTCCAAATATTTGAAGTATAGGCTAGCTACCAACTGACTAACGGACTCCTTCTTTAGTAGTTCTTTGCCATATTTCAGACTTTGCCATGCCCATGAAGGGTTATTGCCCACACCTGCATCCATAAAATTAGAATATGGAAAATACTTCCCTCTAAATACCTTAAACAACAAAGAGAGTGGTGATTAGTTGCAAGACACCATCCTTGCTTGGCTAGCATTGCTTGATTCATTACTTTGACATCCTTGAACCCAAGACCACCTTCATTCTTCGTTAAACATAGAGTCTTCCAACTGACCCAACAAATACTTTTTTATGCATTCTTTTTTCCCCCCACCAAAGATCACAAATTAATCTTTCAATTTCATAACAAAGACCATCAAGAAGTCGAAAACAAGCCATTGAGTAGAGGGGAATGGCTGAAAGGACTGACTGAATAAGAGTGGCCTTCCCTGCATGAGATAAAAGATGTTGTTTCCATCTACTAAGCTTATTTTTAATTCTTTGCAAGATGTAGGCAAATGTCTCCATTTTTTATCTGTTGACTATAAAGGGCAGCCCCAAGTATTTGTCTTGGCCTCCTATGTTCCTTATGTTTAGTCAATGTGGAAGAGTGGAGCGGAACCTATGTGGGGTATTTTTTTGAAAAGAATATTGAATTGATCTTTTGGCTACTGATAGATCTAAACTTCTCTAGCAGCTCTACAACCATCCGCTTATGATTATCATTAGCTCTACAAAACAATAAAGAACCATCAGCAAAGAAAAGTGATGTTACTGAAGGGCTCCTGCTAATTTTCCACACCAGTAAACCGATGATGTGTTTCCATCTGGTTTAATAGGAAAGTAAGACCTTTCTTGCAAATAATAAAGAGATATAGAGACAAAGGATCTCCTCGATGAAGCCCTCTCTGAGGCTTAAAATAGTCAGAGGTTTCCCCTCCCACTGCCATTAAGTAGGAAACACTGCTTACACACTACTACACAATTTTTACAAACTAATTTGCAAAACCAAAAGCTTTTATGATTTTCTCAAGATACTTCCACTCAATTCTATCATAAGCTTTACTCGTATCAAGTTTCAAGGCCAGTTCATGTATTTTTCCAGAATTTTTTCTTTAAATAATGTATAATTTCGTGAGCAATTAAAACATTATCATATATGAGACGCCGCTGAATGAATACACATTGGTTTTGTGAAATTATTTTCCCTATAATGCACTGCATACGAGCAACCAAAACTTTGGAGAAAATTTTGTAAACGAATATGCATAAGTTGATTGGTATTATCTAAGACATATCTTGTGCATTTTAAATATTTGGAATGAGAGTAATAATCTTATGATTGATATTATGGAGCAGTTTTGAGCTTCTAAAAAACTTTATACTACCTTATAAATATCATATCTCACTATTTACGAAAGAAAATACCGGTAAAACCACCATCACTCGGAGCATTGTTGGGATCTATTGCAAATGCTGTCCTTTTAACTTCTTCTACAAGAGGTGGTCTTAATAGCCATCTGTTCATTCTATTGGTGACTCTTCTTTGAAACCCAAGGATTGGTTGATCTATATTAGAAGGAGATGAGGTACTGAATAATTCTCTAAAATAAGATGCATCCCCCAATGCAACTGTTACCCTTCCTTCCTGCCATTGTCCATTGCTATCTCGAATTTTCTGAATGGAATTCCAGCTTCTTCTATTCATAACTTGTGAGTGAAAGAAGGAAGTGTTTCAATCTCCTTCCTTTAACTATTTAACTCTTGACTTCTACTTACAATATAGTTCTTCTTCTTTGATTACCACAGCCAATTGATTTTCCAACTCTTTCACCTCTTGGCTATTATAATTTCCGCTCCCTTGATCAATCATCCACGTTAATGGGCTGTAGCATTTATGTCACAGTTAGTGGAAGAAGAGAGGTTGTGGGGGCATTCAGTTAGTGGAATGAGAATATATTATATATGAAAGGGAGAGAAAAGGAGTTAGGCAATAATTGAGTAGAGTATTGGGGCCTTAGGCAAGGAGGCTTGCAGACCCTCCAAGTCTGCTCTATCTTTCCGTTTTTCCTTTTTACATTTTTTATTATATCTCTATAATTGGGATTATCTCCACTTTTTTGTAATGAGATACCTGGATTTCTATCCCGGCGTACAGGTAGGTCTGACGTAGAGGCTAGAGACGCTGAAGAGGAGATCGGTGGTGGTGATTCTAAGGTTGTCATGGATTGTGGTTCTAATGGTAGAGGTTGTGCTGTTGGTAGTTGCATTTTTTAGATGCTTTGATTGTTGGCTTAAGTGTGGATTGAACTATGGCGGGATTGAATGGTTGGGTCTATGGAATATTTGGTTTTGGCTTAAGGTGTTTGTGATTTTGCTTGAGTGGAACAAGAACAAAATGTTGAGCTTATAGGTTGATAGTTTGAGGGGGTGAGTACTGCAATAGAGATGAAGATGGTTGACAGAGGGGTTGTTAGAGAGGTGAAGATGAAAGGAAAGATCAAAATTAATTAAGAATTAAACTGAAGAAAATTAATAATAATAGAACTCAACGATAAATAAATTAATGAACTGTTTTATAAATAAATAAAATCTATTATAGCAATTTTTTATTTTTATCCACCGGTGCGTGCTAATAGTTGTAAAAATTTTATTATTTTAATAAATGATTATTATATAATTTTTTATTATAATTAATTATAATTAAATTAATTTTATGTTTAAATATGTTAGTTAAAAAATAATTTAAATTAATTTATTTTATTTAAATGATATAAAAAAAAATTTTTATATATTAAATAATTAAAATAAATATAAAAATATTATTTAATTAAAGATAAAATAATATTTACATATTAAAATATAAAAAATAATTTATAAATTAAAATTATTAATTTTAATCTTTGACATTATAAAAGAAATTTAAAAAATTTTATAATTAATAAAATTTAATATAAAAACTAAAACTAATTTCACCATACATAAAAAATATTATTCAAACAACCCTTTTACTTTAAAAAAAAAAATATTTGAAGGATTCCCATACATGTTCTCAACTTAAAAGCCATCCTTATACTGCTGCTGTACTGGATCAAAATAAGAGGGACTGTGAAATTCATGTCATTTTTGCAGCACGAGCTTGTATAATCCTTCCAAGCCAGCAATTGCAGATAGAAATTTTATAATAATTCCAATAAAAATTTAAAATCTTATTTTACCCGACATTCTATTTCCTATATATATATATTTTTCTATTCTAAATATTAGGGGGGAAAAAAAAGTCTCGTTTCTCCCAATTCCAAAACCTTGTGATATAGTGCTGCAAATTATACAGGCTGGAGAGGACGCACGGACACACCCACCCTTGCCTTATCCTCTACTGCCCTGAGTCACTGACAAACAAAATGGGCGGCGCCGCCCCAAGATTCCTCTTCCTCCTCACCACTCCCTTCCCTCTTCTCCGGCACCACCACAAGCTCTGCCTCCTCTCTCCCTCCTTATCCCATTTCCACCGCCTCTCCTCTTCTTCCTCATCCTCTCCTCTCTCTCTCCTCTCCTCTCAAACTCAAACTCAAACTTAAACCCTCCCAACACCAACACCAACACCACCTTCAAACCCAAGCCTCCTCCTCCCCCCTCAGGTCCGAACCCTGGTCTTCTGACTCTTCTCAATTCTCTCACCCCTGGCCCGAGTGGTCCCGATTCCTCGGCCACATCTCCTCCGCCGGCTACGTCAATCATGCCAGCACCGTCGATAACAGCTTCGCGGCGGCGCCGGTGGAGTTGTCGCCGCAGTTCCTGCGCGAGGCCATTGCCTGCTTGGCCTTCGCCCGCGAAAGACCCAACCTTTTGCGGTTCGTTTTTTTTTCCAAATCCAATGCTCTGCTAGGGTTTATTGAACACTTGAATTTGGTATTGAATTCACTGATTGTTTGTTTGTTGTCTCTGTGATTGAATTGATTGTAGGTTGCTTACGATGAGAGACGTCGCGGTTGTGGTTGAACATGGCACCCCCTTTCTGTTCCGTGACGCTGAGGATTCTCTGAGAAAGATGAAGTCTTTTGTGTCCAGCAGTGATGGCAGTGTGAGTGCTAAGTTAAATCTGTTTTGCATACTAAACTAGTTTAATTTCGTTGAAATGGAAGTTCATACTTTAGTGATACTTTGTGCCATTCATTTTTCTCAATGTTGGGTTAGTTAGTGCTTTTGCATCAACAATCTGAAGGACCTTAGTTGGCTAAAGTTGGAGAGTTGGAGTAGTTTGTATTTGAATTGATGTCTTTGTTGTTAAGCATGTTAATTTACTGTTGTTAAGGTGCAATAGATTCATAAAAGGTGGTTCTTTTTTTCTTTAAACTCCATTGCTTTACTAGAACCTTCACATTTTGGCCTTCTCATTCCAATCCTCATTGTCAAAATGTTGTTTCTACTGTGAATAAAACTTGGGTTGCCTTTAATTAATATTTCATCTGATAATCATTCAATTTCAACCATAAGTTTGTTTTAAAAACCTTCAAATTTCGAGCCAGATTTGTTTCCTCAATATGGAATGTTGCAAATGTACCATGACCCCTTCTCAAATGATTGCAATTATGGATGACTGGATGATAAGAAGTACCTTGTGCTAAATGCTGCAACAGTGCAACTGTTGCTTTCTTGGTGTTGGAGCCTGACATATGAACCTGTTTGAATATATGAACTTGCTGATTTAGTTATGTTTAATCTGAATCAGTTAGTTCTTCACAATCTCTTCAAACTAACATTTTTTTTTTGGTTTAAGCTATCTTGCACCTCTGCCCGGCACAAGGCATGGGACTAGGTGCCAGAAGCAAAGGCCTCACCTGACCCTGCAAAAGCTGCTTGCATGGTGCATGGCCTTACCTGGGCACATGTACTGGGGCCTCTGGCACGGGTGTGTTAACATTTTTCAGAAGCTTGGAATTCCTCAAATTTCACTATCCTTAATATAGGATAACTGAAGAGGGGAAAGAAAAGAAAAGGGAAACAGTTTAGGTCCATTCTGTTTAGTTTCTTTTGTTTGAAATGAATAGAATTGGTCCTGTGTTTACAAAGATGAAGTGTCTGGGAGATGCCCTTAGTTTTAAATTTTTTACTTTAGCAATTGCCCTTAAGCTGTCCTGCTCTAAAGTATGATCTTCCAAATTGTGTTTCATAGCATGAGTTAATCCAAAACGCTTCTATCAATTTCTTTTTAATTTGAAACTTTGATGCCATATATTTTCATAAGTTTTCACTCCAAAATTCTGCATAAAAAATCATGATGCCCTAAGTGACTCCCACCAGGGCGAGTTCTGGACTCTGCATGTCTTATAATTGTTATTTACTCAGCAGTTACCGTTTTCCAGCGCTGAAGCTCAGTTCTTCTATATGTACTAGAAAGTGCCACATACGTGTGTGTGTGTGTGTGTTGGGGCGGGGGGAAGAAGGAAAATTTGGTGAGAAAATGAGCTGTAATTTATTCTATTTTATAGTTACTTTATTATAACCCTAAATTTTTTTTCGTTTGTTTAACAACTATTAATAAAGATATTTTTGGAACTTTCAGGACAAAAAAAAAAGATGGAAAACCACCTATATGTTATCTATATTGATGATAAAGATGCAAATGTAGTAAAGCTCATTTTTCCCACTCTATAATATTCATTTTAGTCTGTCTTATTTTTAAGACAGATTGTTATATTTGTATATCTGTTACAGTAGCTATATCATCTTATGTTTGAAGTGTTATATGCAATAATTTTTATTTCTATTTGTCTTAATTCATAATGAGATCTTATGCAATGTTTGATATGAAACGTTTTGGTTTTTTTTGGGGGGGGGGGTTTATAACATATCTAGACTACAGGTTTGTTGAGCTACATCAATTTTTTCCTTTCCTGTCCTCTCCTCTCAAAATCTCCTGCATCAGATCTAGCCTTAATGATAAGTTCTCTTTTATGTTATGCACTTTCAGGCTCCGTTGGATTTTTTCTAATAAAATTGGGTTATTTGTGTTTTAAAAAAAATTAGATTTACCTTTATTAATTTACTCAAATTTAGTTACTGAACTTTTTTAACATCCTATTATTGGTATTATTTATTAAACATCATAACAGTGTAAGTAGCATATTGGTGTGTACAACCAGAAACTAGAAAGCAACTTAAAAAAGCATGTGGTGGTTGGAAATTATGACCATGTAACCATTTCTTAAATACATATCTCTCGTCAGTCAAAAGAAATGTAAAAAGGTGGAGGTTGCTTGAAACCCTGATCGTCTGCCTAGGTGCATCTTTTCAATTCATTCCAAATTATTTGAGAAAATATGTGCATATATTGTTTGGAGCATATCTGCTCTCATGTCTTAACACTTATTTCAGATTTTGACAAGTCTATTGAAGCTGTTGCTGATCTAGTTGTGCTTGGTATGTTCTTCATAGGTGTTGGACACTGATAGAGCAAATATGGTTGATCTAATGAAGTTTATGCTGAGTTATGCAAGTAACCCATTGGTCTCTTCAGAAAGGAACAATCTCTACAACAGAGATCTTGTTGAATCATCTGTCAGAAATCTGTTTGGTGAACTTTTCAAGCTGAGTTATAGTGCACCTGGACCTCACTCTTCTGATTCAGTGCAAAATCAAATGCCTGGTAGATTTGGACAGTCAGTGCCTCCTGGACAAAAAATTGAAATGAAAAGGGGTGATTGGATTTGCCCAAGGTAATTAAAAAAAAAATTTATGAGTCCCAGTGAACTGTTACTTTGTGTAATATACTGGAATACCAAGGTGATTGTGTAGCAATTGTCATAGTTAATTTTGTTTCCTCACGTATTGTACAACATTCTGATAAGTCAGCATACTCTTCTTTAATATTGAGCAGGTGTAATTTCATGAATTTTGCAAGAAATATTAAATGTCTTGAGTGTGAGGAAGCAAGGCCAAAGAGACAGCTAGCTGGAGGAGAATGGGAATGTCCTCAGTAAGTATTTTCTCCTCCCTTTGAAATGTTTTATTTTTCTAACGTTTGATATAGACATCCAATTAACGGAATTTTCTTTTTCAAGGTGTGATTTCTATAATTATGGGAGGAATATGACTTGCTTAAGGTGTGATTGCAAGCGGCCTGGACAAATATCTTTAGGTGCCACCAATACCATGTCACATATGGGGTATGGAAATGGAGACAATACTAATTCTTCAGATGTTGATAGTAGGTTAGCTGCCAATGAAGAGAAGGCACAGCGTTGGTTTAGTAAGGTTTCTCAACTAGATGGCGGTGCTGATATTAACAGTGTGATAGCAGATGAAGATTTTCCCGAAATAATGCCATTAAGGAAAGGAGTAAATAGATTTGTTGTGAGCACCAGGAAAACTCCATTGGAGAGGAGGTTGGCCAATGCTCAATACAGGAGAAACTTGGGCAATAATGGCACTCCTGGGGTTGAGGATTTTAAAGCTGGGGATTCAACTAAGTTCCATGATACTCTAGATGACATTCTAGGTCGTTCAGCTAGCCTTACTCAACCTGACAATAAGAACATTGTTGCTGAACATAATACCAGTAGAGACGGCCAGCCTTCATTTCCTAGCAATATTCCTCATTTTAAAGATGTGAAAGGGAGCAACTCAAGTACTGTTCCTCATGTTCCATTGTCTGCAGATGTGCTTGCCCAAAAGTCTGAGAACTTGATATCAGAGGAGAGCAAAAAGGTGGTTTTAGACACTGATGTTGGATATGCTAGTTCGGGTGACAGTTCACAACTTTCTAATAATTCTACAAGCCAAAATGTCATCAAAGATAAGGAGAAAGAGCAAGCTGAAAAATCTGAGAGGTGGTTTAGAAAGGTTGCTGAGCTGCATAATGTTTCAGATTTAACAAGCGCAATATCTGATGAGGACTTCCCTGAAATAATGCCCATGCGTAAAGGAGAAAATCGATTTGTCGTCAGCAAGAAAAAAGATCGCTCTTTGACTTCGCCTGCATATAAGAGACGTTTGGCCATGGAGCAAGCTGGCAATACCAACTTTGTCCCCTTTGTTCCCTTCCCCCCAGATTACTTTGCCAAAAAGGACAAGCAACAGGCAGATGGAACAGATTCAACAGATAGGTCCAATGTTGAATCATCTTCAATACCTGAGGTGGTAGAGAATCCTCCAGAGATGTCAGATGATGCTAGAGCTGGACCTGGGTTACGAAGTGCAGATTATGCCCATTGTATGACCAATGCTGAAACATTGTCTGGGGTTCCAGATAACCCTCCAGAGATGTTGGATGATGCTAGGCTTGGGTGGGAAAGAAGAGACTGTGTCGAAGAAATTGGAAATAAAGATGTAAGCATGAAGAGCTGGAGTCCAAAGCCTTCTGAACAGAGGTCAAGTAACAATAATGTTGGTTCGATTTATGGGGCAACAACCAGTGGAAATTCAAGCCGGAGTTTCAGTCAAGAGGATTCCGGGAACAAGAATAAAGATCACGTGCCAAATTTGACAGGGAGTTCATCCTCTGCAACTGAGAACCAGGGTGTTAGAGCGCAGTGGACGGGAAAGAGTTTGGAAGGGTCAGCTGTGAAGGAACCGGATCCTTTGGACATGTCAGAGGAGGCAAAGGCAGAGAGATGGTTCCGTCGTGTTGCACAGATTAAGGATATCTCTGAGCTGAGTCAGATTCCAGATGAAGATTTTCCTTCAATAATGCCTATGCGCAAAGGGGTGAACAGATTTGTTGTGAGCAAGAGGAAAACACCATTGGAAAGGAGATTGACATCTCAGCAGTACCGAAGAAATCTTCCAATTGTGAGCTCAGATCCTGTTAAGAAAGAAAATGAAGGTAGCTGAAGAGAAGTAGTATTATCCTTTTGTTTTATTTTTGAATGTGATGTTAAAATTTTACTGGCAAATATTGCATTCATTTATTCGTGACTATAGAAAAGGAAAATGAAGATGATGGAAAACACTAGTAGTAAAACCTTCTATTGAGTGTAAGAGAATTTTGACATGAAGTATTTATCTCTATCGAGGTGACCTTGCTTAAGTGATGCATTAAAACCGATATTTTCATTGTCAGTTGTTCTATCTGGAATGTAGAAGTAGGATTAAATTTAAAATTGAGGCTTTTAGGATTAAGTTTAAGTTTGATATTTAAGTATATTTTAATCTTAACAATATGTGTAAGATTATTAGTTAATATTTACTAATTTTATTTTCACAAGAAATTATTCCTTTCAGTTGATGTATAATGGAAAGTATAACACGATTCCCTTCTATTTGGGAAATTCTTATGTACTTTTAAAATACTGCACTGATATAATTATTGATTAAAACATAACTCGAGATGTATAAATTAAATATGTATGTTAGAAGAGTCGTGCTATATAGCACGAATGTGATTTTACGAAAATCACTACGAACTGATGTAGCTGCTTTTCAGCCACTAAATGTAAATTAAAAAAAAAAGGGTAAAGTAAATCAAATAATAGAAATTAGCCAAGTCGTCCGTGGATGCTTTCCTTTTGTAGTAATTAGCATTTGTGACTCGTGATGTTAGAATCTTAATTATGCTAAAAAATGATTAAAATTAAATCCTAACAATTTCTTGCTATTCTTTTCCAATTATATTAAATAGATGACAATTGGCATGCTAAGACTATGAAAAACAAATGGAAAAGACAGATAAGCAACCAACAAATATACAGCAAGCAACAGAAACAGACACCGCACGTTTGGTTATCAAAAAGAATTATTTCTTAACATTAGTTAATAAAATATAAATTTGTGATTAATTATATATATTAATTGATTAATAAATATTTATTAATTAACTTATATATAATTAATTATAAACTTTTATTTTATTAATTAATATAAAAATTATGTAAAAAAATAATGTGAAAAAATTGGGATTATTTAACTATTTCCCTGGTAACGTTAATTCAAATGGTGGATGTGGCTCAATCTCAATATCCTGTCCTATCCTACGACGTGGCCAAATCTCTATCACCATTTCATATATTCTCTCCAGCCGCGAATGCAACTCTAATTGTCCAATCTTCCAGAGGAATCGCTTCCACTTTCTTACGTACCCTAGGCTTAGCTTGATAATAAAGATTTGTTTTTTTTTTATTATGTAACTATGTAAGTATCCAAGCACTTCTGATGTAAGCAGGCAGATTTTACTTTGCTTAAGGAGTGTATCCCATGCTAGCTGGCACACCAGTTTGCTGTTAGAACATGGGAAATGTACCAAGTTTACACTCAGTGTCTTGTGTATAAGAATATTGTTGTTATCAATGACAAGTAGAATCTGGTTTCAGCCCAACACCAACTCTCTCGCTTTGTATCCATGTCTCTAGCAGTTTCCTCACCAAAATGGCTGAGCAATTCTGCTCAAATGCTCAACTCAATCATATGTTTCTTTGTTTTCCTCATATTTGATCTTCTTGATTCTGTTTTCTGCGTTATCTATAGATACCTTGATGACCACATTGAAGGGGAGGCCTCCCCTTGTTGCTGTGGCAAGTGGGGAACGCTGAAGAAGAAGAAGAAGAAGAAGAATGTGAAAGATGGTGAAGATGATAATGGTCTATCTGATAGCCTGTATGAGAGGAAGAGCATTTTCAGAGAAATGGGTTTCCTACAATTTGAGAGAAAACGTCAAGATTCCAATAGAAAATGTGGTAAAGGTGGTGGAAGGCCAATGAACCGTTGGTCTGATTGTGGGTGTGAGTCTTGCCTTTCATGGGTGAATGATGATGGTGATTATAAACTTCATTTTGTTGTTAGGGAGCCCTTAATGGGTAGGTTAATTCTACTACTTTGATTCCTGTTGTTTGGTAATCCTTTTATGTTTATGTACATTCTTCTGTGTAGCTAATATTGTTGTCAATTTATGTTTGACAGCTGCTGATGAGAACTTCAGGGGAAACCCTTCTGAGAATGTCATATTCTTGCATGGATTTCTATGTTCTTCCTCATTTTGGACGCAGACAGTGTTTCCATATTTTTCTGAGCAAGTAAAGCATGATTACCGATTGATTGCCGTAGACCTGTTGGGTTTTGGCAAGAGCCCAAAGCCAAGAGATTGTTTGTACACTTTGAAGGATCATGTGGAAATGATTGAGAAATCTGTGATTCAACCATTGCAGTTAAGTACTTTCCATTTGGTTGCACACTCTATGGGTTGCATAATTGCATTGGCCTTGGCTGCAAAGTACCCCAAGTGTGTAAAATCAATCACCCTTACCGCGCCTGTAAGTGTGCCTTAAACCCAAGCTGGATATAGCTTTTAAGAATTGAACTGCTTAGAACCAAATTGACAATTTTTCTGCAACATATTTATTGGCAATTAACCTTGGAATCAATGTCATCACTTGCATTCTGCAGTCAGAATCAGCGTTTATTTTTTTATTTTTTAATCTTTGCCTTGTAATATCTTCTGAATTTCTCCATTCTCCTTATTCGTTTTGGCAGCCATACTCTTCTTCTGTGGGAAATGATGCTTGTTTAAATGCACTTGCAAAGCTTGCTGGGAAGAAATTATGGCCCCCATTATCATTTGGTTCTTCATTTATGTCATGGTATGAACACTTGGGTCGATGTGTTTGCCTTGTCTATTGCAGAAATCACAGGATATGGGAGAGGATTCTAAAATTCATTACTCGCAAGAGGTAATAAACATTTCCTAAAAGACTACAATGTAGTGAGCTTGGCTTTAAAATAAACAAGTAAGATGTACTTCTCTTGATTTAATATAAAGTTTTTTGTAACCTTAACTCATTAAATAATTTAAGGGTGGATACACTCTTACTTTTTTACTTTAAAAATAAGCTTATTTTAGAGAAGTTTTTCCCCCTATATATTTCTAGTTTCTTGCTTATATTGCTAAGGATTCATAGAGATGATAAGCATGCCTTTCTTTATCTTTCACAGGGATCTTCATTTCATAACCATAGACTTGACTAGGCACACCCATCAATCGGCTTGGAGTTCCATGCATAATGTGATATGTGGGGGAGCGAAATTTATGGATAGCTACCTGAAAATTTTGACCAAAGCTGGAGTTAGAATAAATGTAATTCAAGGCGATAAAGATCAGGTTGTCCCAATGGAGTGCTGCAGTAACTTCAAGTTAATGGCTCCAAATGCTGAAATTAACATCATACGAAATGCAGACCACAGCACTGTCCTCTTTGGCAGAGAGAAGGACTTTGCACATAGGCTGGAGCATACATGGGGAGTGTTTTAAATTGCAGTCCTCAACTGTGGCTGCAATATATTGCGGTTTTTGATATCTCTGCAATCACAGTGCAACCACAAATGCAGCTGCATTAATCGCATTTTCTTACAAATTTTTTGTAATTTCTTTAATTGCAACACAACAGTAACGGCGAGTGCAATTGTAATTTAAAATTTTTGGGATCTTGCTGCTGATTGATGTAAATCATTTCAATGGTGAGACATAAAATTTTAGTTTTTCATGATTAAAAAAAAACTGTTTTCAAAAGTTTTGGGTGTTTTATTTTGATTTTTGACACTAACAAACATGCCATCGCTTCTGCTTTTATCTGAAAAAAAAAAATAACGTGGCAAGAAAACCTTGTAGTCCACCATAGTCCATAGAAGTTTCCGCCAAGTAATCTTAGAAGTGATGGAAAAGAACTTCGCACGATGGCTATAGATCTATAAAATTATAGCTTGATTCTGAAATCCTCATAATAATAAAAAAGTTGGAGGACGGATACACAAAGTAAAATTACAACTAACAAGTAAGTCTTTTCTTACGGGGTGGGGTTAGTTATATGAATCAAACGACGTTATTGTATTTTATTATAAATTAAGTTTTCAAAAATATCATACAAATCTAAATCTTTTTTAATCGTTTCACCTATAATTTTTTTTTTTGTCTTTTTCTATCTCTAGTTATTAGGTTATCTTCCTCCTGATCTACTCTTCTTACATAGGCTTTTAAGGGTCTTCTCTTTACATGTCCAAATTACGTAAGACGAGATTCTCTCATCTATTTCACAATAGGTACTGCCTCTACTTTATCTCTAATGTATTTATTTCTAATCATATCTTGTCTTATATGACCACACATCCAGTGCAACATTCTCATCTTAGCGACACTAATCTTATGCTCTTGCTGGCTTTTAACTGCCCAACATTCAGTATCATACAACATCGCGGGTCTTATAGTTGTGCCGTAAAATTTATCGTTAAGTTTGAGAGATACTTTTCTATAACTCATGATGTACTCCTCTATTTCATCCATACAGCTTGAATCCTATGGTTTACATCTCTCTCTATCTCTCTATCATTTTGTATGATAGATCCAAGATACCTAAACCATGTGACTTGTGGTATGGTATAGTCTCTAATTTTCACCGCTAAGCTAGTATTAACACGCTTCTTACTAAACTTACATTCCATATACTATGTCTTACTCCTGCTTAGATGGAAGCCATATTCTTCCAAAGCTCTTCTCCATAGCTTTAGCTTCTCATTTGTTTCCTCTCTTGACTCTCCAATTAAGACTATATCATCTGCAAAAAGCATGCATTGTGGCACCGATTCTTGGATATGTTTAGTAAGCACATCCAAGACTAAGGTAAAAAGATAAGGACTTAAAGTTGACCCTTAGTGTAGTCTTATAGTTATAGAGAAATCTTCTGTGACTCCACCCTGTATTCTCACACTAGTTTTAGCCCCGTCATACATATATTAGATTGCTCAAATATAAGTGATACGAACTCATTTCTTCTCCAGAGCCTTCCACAAGACCTCTCTTGGTACCATATTATAGGCTCTTTCCAGATCAATGAAAACCATGTGTAGGTCTTTTTGCTTCTTCCGATACCTCTCCATCAATCTTCGTAGAAGATAGATTGCTTCTATGCTTGACCTCCCAAGCATAAAATCAAATTGATTCTCTAAGATATGAGTCTCTTGTCTTAATCTCCGCTCAATTACTCTTTCTTATAACTTCATGGTATGACTTATGAGCTTAATCCCTCTGTAATTTGCACAGTTTTATATATCTCCTATGTTCTTATCAATAGGGATTAAAGTGCTTCTCCTCCATTCATTTGATATTTTTTTAGACCATATTATCTCGTTAAACAGCTTTATGAGACAGCTTATACATTTCTCTCCTACGCACTTTCATACCTCAATAGGTATACTATCTGGTCCGACCGCTTTTCCATTATACATCTTCTTCAATGCTTCTTTTACCTCAAACTCTCGAATTCTATGATAAAATGTTTTATTTTGGTCCTCCTCTCTAATGTTTAGAATGTTCGAGTACCCTAATTGTCGCGATCGGGATCGCGGCAAAAAAATAACAACTCTTCGTTTTAAAAAAAGAAATAGAGTCGCCACCAATTTTATTTAAAATAGAAAAAATTAGAAAACATTATTTGAATATGGTCTTTGAAACCAGATTGGATTCGAGAGTCGGTTATGGATAGGGAATGGCGGAAACTTAATCCCACAACACCCCTAATACATCCGTCCTAAGACGATGCCTTAAATTAATTGTGCAAATTTTTATAACTCTTAAAAATATTTATTTTACCGCTTTCATAAAAAAGAAATAAATAGATGAATTATAATAAAAAAAATCATCGAGTTGTCACAACTTAAATGATTTAAAAAAAAATAAGATTAACAAATCCGTCATGATTCAACTAATCTCATTTTATTCGGAATAAAAAGACTCAAACAGAATTAAATGTTCATAAAAAAAAAAAATCAATAGATGAATGAACAAAAAAAAAAAGTCCATGACAAAAAAAAACTTGAATTGACGCGTGCACATGTATATATATATATATAAACAAACAAAGAAAAAAGACAATAAAAAAACAAGAAAAAAAAAAAGAAGTTAATGACAAAAACCCACGTGAACTGACGCGTGCACATGTATATATATATATATATATATATATATATAGAAAGATAAGTGAAAATAAGGAGAGAAAAGCATGATCACATTGTTCGGCCTTTAACTATTGAAACAAACTGATTGACAGGTGGTTTTAAAGTTAAAATTAACAAATTTGACCATTTATTTGCAATCGAGTTTTCCAAAGGATATAGAACCACTGATTTATGTATGTGTATTACCACCAGAACAGAATAGCAACCTTGCTGATGGTCAAGACAAACAAAAAATCCTATATTAACAGGGTAATAACAGAAAACAAGCACATATCAAGGAAGCAAGGCTTTGCATCATATCAACAAGCAAACGTTCACTCCATCATGGAACACACAAGATTTTGTCTCAGTCCAAGCTCCATCATTAAATGAAACGAAGAATCACCAGGAAAGAGAAAAAAAGATACAAGCCTTTAGAAATCCTAGCCAACTAACATCCGACTTAGGCATTCTCAAGAAAGTAGTTATGCTTCCAATCATTGTCACAATAGAGGTTTATTAACAAAGGGAAATAGTTCAGACCAGAGACACCATAAAACAAGTGAAAACAAAATAAAAAGGGAACCATAATTCTAATATCAGCTTTTCTTTCTCACTTTCATGAATAATCAGCAATAAACAGATATGCAAATTTCCAAACGAATGTAAGCAATAGTAAGCAAAAAGAAATCCCTCTTAAGCGTCCTTGTTAACCCAAATCAGATTCATACCCATAATGCAAAGGTAACCCTTATGAAAGAAACCAAAGGTTCTGCAGATCCCAATCAACACAGCAAAAAAAGGACAGCACGGTCATGATATTAAATCACCTTCCAGAAACAGAACAATCCAATTTTTAAAGGGGGGAAGGCAAAGTATTCCTCTCATACACGTAGGGAGACATATATATATATATATATATATATATATATACACACACACACACATATGATGGCTTTTTGTCAAACAATTAACATGTCATTTTCTTGAATATGTTCTAACCTTTAGAAGAGGGTAGATAGCCTTACACTAACTCAAAAAAATAAGGAAATGTCTAATCCCATGAATTACTCGCTGGAAACCAAAAATCATCACATGTATATTAAACATGAATTTATAAGAAAGAAAAAAAAAGGTTCAGCACCCAGCTAAACAAACCAAACGCATAGCATAAGCTGAATGTGCTGAATTAAGGCTCATGTGATATTGTTCAGATAGTTAGCATGATACATTGGTAAGAAAGAAAATAAGAGATGGGGGAAAACGGTTCAATCACTCCATCAAACAGAGGGAAAGGCGATAAAATGAAATTAAACTAAGGGAAAAGTTCATACATTAGGCACTAAGCTTACATTCTGTACAGAATCAAACCAGGAACGCTAAAAATTTTATTCATTCTGAATCTTCAGTACAACGATGGCAGAGGAGCAAATGAAAAATTAAGTAACAAGCCAACTAAAAATTACCAGATAGGAACTCTTCCAAATTGTTCAGAACAGAGGTTGTCCTAGTCGACCTTTCCTCTCTCAAATTCTCCTAATACAAATTTTCTTAAGATTCTCACTAAAAGAACTTCTCCAACCAACCTCTTCTCTGATTTTCGTTCTTTGTATTTATAGAGAAAAAAAAATTTCCTTCTGCAGGAGGGCTTTCCTCGGGTCGTCCCGTAGCTTCAAACGCAGAACTTGCCTCATGTTGCAGGGATTGACGAAGCTTGGGTCTCATCTTGATTTCCCCTTTCGTGTTTCGTCTCTCTGATCCATGTGTTATCTTCCTCCCAGCTCGACTGCCTTTCCTTCTTGTGTCATGTGGTTCACCCAAAAATGCAGAGAGGCGAGCAGGACGTTGAGCCTTGTGCGTGGCAGAGATTGGACAAGCTTGGGTCTTTCCCTTTTCGTGTATACTCCCTCTGCTCCGCACAGCTTCTCTCTCTCAATCTTGCTAGTCTACCCGCATATGGAAATCTCATGGGCTAATCTGTGTGCTACACAGGCTAGGGCGTGGAGAGGTTGCAGACCATGGGGCTAGAGAAGGAGAGAGCAGTTGTAGGTAGGGGAGGGGGCTGCTAGGTTTTGGAGGAAGAAGAGTAATGTATCTGGGTCATGGGTGAATTCGGGTCATGGGTTGGATCCGGGTAGGTAAGTGAGCCCAATGGATCCAAGCCCAAACCTCTTTCTTTTCTTTTCTTTTTTTTTTGCATACCTTCTTTTATTTATTTTCATTACTTTTATTATTGATTAATAGAGTTAACCAATTTTAATTTAATTAATTTTTATTTTATTTTTTATTGGTCATCCATAACTATTATTATTTATTTATTTATTATTTTTGATCCTGACAAAATTGGGTGTTCATTAGCGATTCTTTTTTTTTTACTTGTTTCTTACTAGATACTAAGAATACTCATAGTTTTCCTTATTATTGTTGTAAGAAACGAGTAAAGACGTGAACTTAAATTTTGTTCGGTAAAAAGTATGAGATGATGTGAATGGACAAGGCAAAGACGCCGTTTGAATACCAGCGAGTTAAAACATGGATTTACGAGTTGTCGCAACATCGTTAATCCTACCAAGGTGAAACTCAGCGTAAAGCCAGAGACGTCACTGCATGGTCAACAAGCTGTCACAGCTCAGTTGACGTTAATTGATTAAAAAAAAGAGTTTTTTTTTAATGACCTTGAGTGACTTTATGACTGAAAAAGGTAAAAGATAGTGGGCTTGACCCGGAATTTAAAAGACATTGGGCTTAGCCCGAAATTTAGAAGACAGTGGGCTTGGCCCAAAATTTAAAAGACGGTGGGCTTGGTCCAGAATTTAAAGGACAGTGGGCTTGACACAGAATTTAAAAGACAGTGGGCTTGACCCAGAATTTGAAAGACAATAGGCTTGGCCCAAAATTTGAAGGACAGTGGGCTTGGCCCAAAATTTGAAGGACAGTGGGCTTGGCCTAGAATTTAAAAGACAGTGGGCTTGGCCCAGAATTTGAAAGACAGTGGGCTTGACCCAGAATTTAAAAGACAGTGGGCTTGGCCCAAAATTTAAAAGACAGTGGGCTTGGCCTAAATTTGAAAAACAATGAGGCTTGACTCGAAATTTAAAAAACGATGGGCTTGGCCTAATTTGAAAAACAAGATGGGCTTGGCCAAGAACTTAAAGGACAGTGGGCTTGGCCCAGAATTTAAAAGACAGTGGACTTGACCCAGAATTTGAAAGACAATGGGCTTGACCCAGAATTTAAAAGATAGTGGGTTTGGCCCAAAATTTAAAAGACAGTGGGCTTGGCCCCGAATTTAAAAGACAGTGGGCTTGGCCCAGAATTTGAAAGACAAGGGCTTGGCCCCGAAACTTAAAGGCAAAGGGGCTTGGCCTGAATTTGAAAGACAATGGGCTTGGCCTAAAATTTAAAAGACAAGGGCTTGGCCTAAAATTTAAAAGACAAAATGGCTTGGCCCAAATTTGAAAGATAATGGTGGAATTTGAAAGACGAAATTTAAAAGACATTAGGTTTGGCCCAAAATTTAAAAGACAAGATGGGTTTGGCCCAAAATTTAAAAGACAAAGGGGCTTGGCCCAAAATTTAAAAACAAAGGAGTTTGGCCCAAAATTTAAAAGACAGTGGGCTTGACCTAGAATTTGAAAGACAGTGGGCTTGGCCCGAAATTTAAAAGACAATGGGTTTGGCCCAAAAAGATCTTTTGTTTCGCTGTTCTTTTATAGTGAAGTTTGGCGCAAAAGCCAAAGACGTCACTTTTCAGAAATTTGCAGCTCATGGAAAGATGTTGCAACGTACATTCCTGCAACTCAAAATCATATCAAACGATTGAGAACATTATGCCAAAACCTTTCTCTTGCATACCTGATTCTAATTGCTTCCTCGGAAAATTTTGATCTATCAAACCCAGGCACAGGCTCTCGCAAACTAGGGCTCATTAACTTGTTTCGAGTTCCTTGGGATCCCCGGACACTGGAGTCACTTTACTTCTAAGTTTGCTCATCGGGCACACAGTTTCCCTCTTAACATTGCCGATTGCATTAGGAGCTTTTCTTCCCTCGTTTGAACCTTCTAATTTATTCTTGATCTAACTTGTTAGTTAGAGGATTGCCATTAAATTGTTAAATCAATGATACTAAATTTATATTCCCTCTTATCGAAGCATTTTGTGATAAACACGTGTGACTTCACAAATATAAAAGAAAGGAACATGACAAAGAAAGATGAAGAATAAAAAGAGAAGAAAGGAAAGTATTTCCATTGATTTTGATGTTAACCAGCACGAAATGGTAAATAGTACAAAAGGATGATACAAAGGCAAGGTGACAGACAATTGCCCCAGTTAGGATTCATTTCTTCTCATTAGATAGGTCCTAATTCTCAGATGGATATTACAACCACTTGTGACACCACCGCTTAAAATTGCCCCAGTTTTGTCTCCTTTTATGTCGTCTGGGTGAGCCCTTCAGGAGATACCTTCTAGGAGAGCCTTTGCCGACTTTAAACTTTTTTTTTTGGCCTAATTTAGATGCCCTAACTTTTGCTTAGGCTGCCCTTGCGGGTTTTCAACCTAACGGACTATTTTCTTTTCTTTCTTTTTCTTTTTTTTTAGGCGTAGAACTTTTTGACTGCGTCAGCATTTGTCGGTCTTGGCAATTCATTTCCGTCCATATCTGTTAAAACTAAGGCTCCTCCAGAGAATGCCTTCTTAACGATATACGGCCCTTCATAACTCAGTGCCCATTTTCCTCGAGCGTCCTCTTAGTTTGGAAGTTTTTTCTTTAAAACCAGGTCACCTGCTTGGAACTCCCTAAGGCGCACTTTCTTGTTGATAGCTCTTGCCATTCTTCTTTGGTATAGTTGCCCATGATAGATAGCTTTTAATCGCTTTTCTTCAATCATGTTTAACTGCTCGTACCGAGTCTTTACCCATTCTGCTTCTTCTAACTCGGCTTCCATCAACACTCTTAAAGATGGGATTTCGACCTCTATGGGGGAGACTGCTTCCATACCATAGACCAAGGAGAACGGTGTTGCCCCAGTGCTGGATCAGATATTAGTGCGATAAGCGTGGAGAGCATAGGGGAGCATCTCATGCCATTCTTTATAGTTGACCACCATTTTGGCTACTATCTTCTTGATGTTCTTATTTGCTGCTTCTACTGCACCATTCATCTGGGGTCTGTAAGGAGTAGAATTGTGATGCTTGATCCTAAACCTTTCGCATAGATTCTTGATTTCTGCATTATTGAGGTTAGGGGCATTATCTGTGATAATCCTCTCCTGAATTCTATATTGACAAATGATGTTTACCCTTAAAAATTTAAGGACAACCTTTTGAGTGACTTTGGCGTAGGAAGCAGCCTCTACCCACTTGGTGAAATAATCAATTGCTACCAGGATAAACCTATGGCCATTGGAAGCTTTCGGGTTTATTGGCCCAATAACATCGATTCCCCACATTGAAAAAGGCCAAGGTGCCACCATATTATGCAATGGAACAGGTGGTGCATTAATGTGATCAGCGTACGCTTGACATTTATGACACTTTCGAACATATTCTATGCAATCAGCTTCCATAGTAGACCAGTAATAACCATATCGCAGGATCTGACGAGCCATCATGATACCATTGGCATAAGTTCCACATATTTCCTCATGAACTTCTGTTAAGATGGTGAGAGCCTCCTTAGCTTCTATGCATCTGAGGAGTGTGCCATCATAGTTTCTTTTATACAGTATTTTCCCATTCAAAAAGAAAGTCATGGAAAGCCAATGGATGCTCTTTTTGTCTGTCTCATTTGCCCCTGATGGGTATTCTCTGAACTTGATGTACTGCATGATATCATGGAACCAGGGTTAACCATCTTCTTTTTCTTCAACATTAGAACTATAAACTGGTTCACTTTCTGCCCTTATTCGATTGGGTTGCACATTAGCATGAATATTCAGATTGGTCATTACAGCCAAAGTAGCCAAAGCGTCTGCAAACTGGTTCTTATCCCGAGTCAAGTGCGAAAAGGTGATCCATTCAAACTTCTCGATCAACTGCATCAAATATTTCTGGTATGGAATCAACTTGGGGTCTTTAGTCTGCCATTCCCCGTTCACTTGATAGATTATCAGCGCTGAGTCTCCATATACTTGTAGTTCTTTTACTCGCAATTCTATTGCAACTTTTAACCCTTGAGCATAAGCTTCATACTCTGCAACATTATTGGTGTAATTGAACTCTAACTTGATGGCCGCTGGGTATTGCTTCCCACTTGGTGATGTGACCACTGCACCTATGCCATTCCCATACATATTGACTGCTCCGTCAAAAAAATCTTCCACATGTCCTCTTCATCTGACTCTTCTTCTTCAACTGCTAAAACATCCTCATCAGGAAAATCAGACGTCACAGGTTGCTTGTAATTGAGAGGATTCTCAGCTAAGTGATCTATAATTACGCTCCCTTTGATAGATTTTCGAGTTACATGCTTTGTGTCGAACTCAGAAAGAACCACTTGCCATTTGGAGACTCGTGTGGAAACATGAGGGCTTTCGAATATGTACTTTATTGGGTTCATCCTTGAGATAAGCCAAGTAGTATAGTACAACATGTATTGCCTCAACCTTCTAGATGTCCATGCCAGTGCACAAAATGTTTTCTCAACTGTCATGTAGCGAGATTCGCACTCATTGAACTTCTTGCTCAAATAGTAGATGGCCTGTTCTTTTTTTCTCGTTTCATCATACTGCCTTAGCATTGCTCCTATGGATGTCTGCAATACCGTGAGGTATAATATCAAAGGACGACCAGGTGTGGGTGGCACCAAAATAGGAGGACTTTGCAAGTAAGTTTTTATCTTCTCAAAAGCTTCCTGACAATGTTCATCCCATTCTCCTGGTTGTTGTTTCTTTAGTAGCTTGAAGATTGGCTCGCAAGTGCTAGTCAGGTTGGCTATGAACTTAGCGATGTAATTTAGTCTCCCGAGAAAGCTTCTTACCTCCTTTTCAGTCTTGGGAGCAGGCATCTCTTGTATCGCTTTGACTTTATCAGGGTCCACTTTGATTCCTTCCTTGCTAACGACAAAATCGAGTAATTTTCCAGTCGATGCACTAAAAACACATTTCGTCGGGTTTAGTCTCAACTTGTATTTTTTGAGTCTTTCAAACAACTTTTGCAACACTACCACATGGCTTTCCCCTTCTTTGGACTTAGCAACTATGTCATCCACGTATACCTCAATTTCTTTGTGCATCATATCATGGAACAAGGCAACCATGGCACGCTGATAGGTGGCCCCAGCATTCTTCAATCCGAATGGCATGACTGTGTAACAAAAAGTTCCCCATGATGTGACAAATGTGGTCTTCTCTTTATCACTCGTGTCCATAAGAATTTGATTGTAGCCAGAATAACCATCCATAAAAGAGAATCTATGACCTCTTGCTGCATTATCGACAAGGACATCAATGTGAGGCAAGGGGAAATTATCTTTAAGGCTAGCTTTATTCAAATCCCTATAGTCCACGCACATCCTGACTTTTCCATCTTTCTTCGGGACGGGGACAATATTTGCTACCCATTCTGGGTGCCTTGATACTTCTAAAAATCCTGCCTCCAATTGCTTGGTGACTTCCTCTTTGATCTTTAAAGACATTTCAGGGTGCATCCTCCTTAATTTCTGCTTTTTCGCCTCAACATTGGGGTATAGCGGAATCTTGTGGGAAGCTATGCTTGGATCCAGCCCTGGCATATCTCGGTAAGACCAAGCAAATACATCCATGTAGTCTCTGAATAACTTGATCATGCTTTCACGTTCTGGGTTATCCACTAACCTCAACTCC
The DNA here is from genome assembly GCA_029884595.1 of Ormosia semicastrata. Classification (NCBI taxonomy): domain Eukaryota; kingdom Viridiplantae; phylum Streptophyta; class Magnoliopsida; order Fabales; family Fabaceae; genus Ormosia; species Ormosia semicastrata. The sequence goes on along the minus strand of JAQQTO010000036.1, from coordinate 5,217,681 downwards.
TTCTTGTCTTTATCGGTTCCCATATTGATCACCTCTACTTCTTCCTCATCCAGGCTGAACTCTCTTTCCGACCTTTCTACCGATTTGGCAAACTCCTCAGTGGCGTTTCCATCTTCATCTGAGTCATAGTTATCTATATCCATCATTGAATAGGAATCCATCCTTGAGCTTTCAGGTATCCTTTCATGGGACAATGCCTCTACCAGACCCAAGTCCCTGGAAGATTTATTTATGCCCGATTGGAAACAGAAAGAAAAATATGGTAATTGGACAAGGCTAAGCAAAGGCACAAATCAGAGATAGAAAAGAACTAAAGCAGTGAATTAACTGAGAAACACACAAGTTCATTGCATTGACTTTAATGAAAGATAACATGAGCAGAGAGTCATACTGGAAAAACACACAAGTTCATTACATTAAAGCTTCGACAAGAGTTAGCATAAATTCAACATTACAAAAATCTAAGATAACATCACGACTAAACAATTACTTTATGACAATCACATCCATTAACGCCTCAGATTGCCAATTGTTCAGAGGTTTCAAATCGACAGCAGGCTAGATAACATGGTCTTCTCCGGAGTCTTCATCCACATTGTTAATGATTAGCTGAACCTGATGATTGGAGGTTCCATTGATAACCTCGGCAGGGATGGGGAATGTCTCCTTCAGAGGAGGAATCGTCTTTTTCACTTCGTTCTCCCTTTTTCCTTCATCGAGAACCAAATTGTGCTCCATCATGCTTTCCAAAGGTGCCTTATATCCCAGACCATATCTGTCTTTGTTCTCTGGCAGGGTGATCATAGACTTGGTTCCTTGCAGCTGAATTCCTAAACCTTTTCCGGCTTGGTAACCATTATTGGTCATAATGCGAGTCACAACTTGATGAACATCTTTAGAAGTCGACTCATCCTTCTCTGCTTTTGATTCCACCAACTGGAAACTGTGTAGGAAGTTTTCCACCTCCAGCTCTGTGTTTTCAACATAAGGCACTGAAGTAGGCTTCATCAATAAGATTTCTTCTTCTCCTCGAATGGTAACCAGACATCCATTTTCAATGTATTTCAGGCATTGGTGTAGGGTCGAGGGAACAACACCAGCAGCATAGATCCATGGTCTTCCTAAAAGCATAGTATATGTAGGCTCGATATCCATTACTTGAAACAACACTTGGAAGCAGCTCGGGCCTATCGCAAGTGGAAGGGCCACTTCTCCCAGAATTTCTCTTTTCCTTCCATCGAAGGCCCACACTGTCATTTCTTGAGGCCTAAGGTCTTCTACACTCATAGCCAGCTGGGACAAGGTTGTCCTCAGGAGGACGTTCAAGGCAGAACCCCCATCAATCAGAACTTTTGCAACTACATACCCCTGACATTTCAAAGTGATATGCAAAGCACGTGGGTTATTCCCTATCGAACGTACCACTTCTTCCTCCGAGAAGGGGATCACATTGATGTGCCTTACTGGGTCTACCATGTTCATTAAGCTTTCTGGGGTAACATCCGGCTTCACATAAGCTTCATTTAACACTCTCTGCAGTGCTTTGCGATGAGGTTCAGAATTCATGATGAGTGATAATAAAGAGATTCGAGTTGGGGTCTTTCTGAGCTGTTCTACCACATCATACTCACTTTGCTTCATGATTTTTAGGAATTCTTCTTCATTATCTTCTTTTGTTTCTATGAAGCCTGCTTTTCCTTTCTCGGTCTTATCTTCCTGCCCATAGCATCTGCCACTTCTTGTAATCCCTCCTATGCCCACGATGCTCGACATTGCTTGTGTGGGCTCTGCTATCTGGGCAATAGAGGTTGAAGCGATTTGTCCTATATTACTTTGTGTCTTTACCTTGACATCATACTTCCAAGGCACCGCATGTGTATTACTATAGGGAAATGGTGTTGGCTTCTTTATCGCTATGACAACATTCCGGGAATCTGGAACTTCACTAGTACGCGGGAGTTTGAGGACTAGACGCTCCACAACATCTATCTCTTTTGCAAACCCTCTTGCTTGAGTAACCTCTATTACCCCCAAAGCCATGAACCTTTGCACCCGAGCTTTAAACTCCTGATAGCCTTCAATATCGTGTCCCTTCTCTATATGGTATTCACAGTAAGCTTCAGTATTAACATCATCCAAGGCTACTGAGGAACAATAGCCTGCTTGGACAAGACCTTGGAATATTAACTTCATAGGAGTTTTGACATCCTCTATATTTTGAAGTCCTTCATTCTCCTTTTCTAGTGCGTTTATAATCCCTTTCCCATGATTTGGAATTGGGTTACTAGTGATGCTAGGTCCCTTCTCCTCTTCAAAGTCTAGCTTTCCGCAGGAAATCAATCTCCTCACTATGTTCTTAAATACCTCGTAATCTTCAATTGAGTGTCTTGGGTTATCCATATGGAACTTGCAAGTTACGTTGGGATTGTACCAGGCTGGAAATGGGGGCACCATAGGGCGAGAGGGAACGCATGCAACCAGATGTGTATCGAACAACTATTGAAACAAATCAGCATTGGAGATTGGCAACTTTGGTAAAGGGGGTAGATTTGACGGGGGTCGAGCATACCCTTGGTTTCCTAGATTTCGGGGTGCGGGAGGACGATTGGTATAGATGGGACGTGGTGAGGGGACATTGTTAACTTGGTATGAAGTCTGGTAAGCCGGAAAAGCAGGTGAAGGGGCTTGATAAGAAAGGTATGGTTGTGGATTACGAGGAAAACTTGAGTTTTGTTGCCGCACATAACTGACTTCTGGCTCTTTCTTCCTTGTTGGTGCCACCTTCTTAGGAAAATTGCTCTCTGTATTTCCAGTAGGTAATTTTCTTGCCTTTGCAAGGTTCTCAATCCTTTCTCCAGCCGAAATTAGATCAAAAGAATCTCTGTATGCAGCACCTGCCATCAGTCCAATAAAAGGTGCTCCTAGGGTCCCCATAAAGTATGAGCTCATTTTTTATGGAGTCAAAGGTGGTTGAACTTGGGCCGCTATCATTCTCCATCTCTGAGCGTATTGCTTGAAAGTTTCGTCACTCTTTTTCTGTATTGAGCCTAGTTGTTCACGGGTTGGTGTGGTGTCGATATTGAATCGATATTGCTCCAAGAATAGACTCGTCAAATCATCCCAACAAGAAATCTTTGAATGGTCAAGTTGCATGTACCATTCCAAAGCCGACCCAGTCAGACTCTCATGGAAGAAATTGATTAAGAACTTTTGATCCCGTGACTAAATGGCCGTTTTGGTGATGTAAGTCTTCAGATGGAACTTTGGATTGGTGCTCCCATCATACTTTGACAAATCTGGTACTTTGAAATCTTTGGGAATATTGACTTCAACTTCAGGGAACAGTTCATCGATTCCCACTGAGCCATACAGATTAGGGCCCTGCATGGCTTTAATTTGCTCTTGCATCTTTTCGATCAACTCATCTCTTAATTTTTCCTTTTCGGAGTTGCTATTCAAGAATATTTTCACTGGCTGTTCACGAGTTACTTCTACATTATTCTTCTCTCCTTCATGATTTTCGTTCATGGAATCATCCTCTTCGTTCACATTGTTGCTTGCATTTGCATTTACCCTAGTGCCGACAGATGTTCCATTTGTTGTTCTAAGGGTCTCGGTTAACTGTCTCAATAAATCCTCGACCCTTGATTGTCTTTTCGCCATCGTATTGATCCTTTCTCTCATTTCATCCATCTCTTGACTTAAGTTTCTTTCTGAGTTCGACATCTCTTGCAGCCTAGTTTGCGATCTAGTTCTGTAGGCCTGGGTTTGTGCAATCTGCGTTTTCTGAGGACGAGCAATGGTTCAATGTTTTTACCTGAAAATTTTGGAAGATCAGTGATTATGTTCATTATTTGTTAGAGGACCGTTAGTGATTTTGCACCAAGTAAATTTGAAATGAGTATCTTTGATATTGTTTGTTGTGACTACTACCCAGAACGTCTCGTTCAAAAGTATTAAGTCTCCAGTGAAATATGGGATAGAAAAAAGAGTGCCCACACAAGCGTATTTCATTCATTCAACTGAAAAGATATGACAATACATTGCTTCTTAGATGAGTACATCATGACCTAGCCGAAAGAAACTATTCCCTATCTGAATAGGCCTTAGCCATCTGTTTCATCTGCCCTATAAGGTTCTTACAGTATTCAATGAAATCACTGATTTCTACCGGTGTTTCAAAAGGGTTGACCATCTGATCAGCTTTCTTCAAATGATATGGAGTATCCGCAATTGCCGAATTAGCCAAACATGCCAATTTTGCAAAGCGACTCATCCAAAAATGAACTTCCTCCTTCCATCCATCGATGTCCCCTTTTTGTTGTTCCACCTGATCCATCAGTTTTTTCATATTTTCCTGTCCTTGTTGCAATGCTGCCTCATATTTTGCAACTGTCTCTTTCATGTGTAGCTTCTTATCTTTTATCATATCTTCATATCGCTTAGATGCCACTCCCATTTGCTGCCTCATTTCTTCTACCAGCCGCATTGCATTGTTCTGGGTTGTTTTGGCACTCTTGAGCTGCTCCCTCAGCTGTTGGTTTTCAGCCATGGCCCTGTCCCTTTCTTGTCTGCGGAGCCCTAATTCCTTATTTGCTGCCCCCAGACACTGTTTGGTTTTTAGCATGTAATCACGTTCAGCCTTCATCTTTTTATTAACCCCTTCAAGAATGTGGTCCTTTTCAGCATTTTCTCGCTTCAAGGCCGCACATGCCTGGCGGATCTCCCTCAACTCGGCTTCCATTTTTCTCTTTTCCTCTTCCATTTTCACAAACCTTGCTCTCATTTCTTTCATTTTTCATTCTCAATCACAACCGAGGCTGAAGGTTCACCAACCATAGGGGTTGCCGGGATCCTAAATGGCAACTTGATTTCTTGAACTCTGTCCTTAACCCATTGACGATAATCTTCCTTGGCTGCACAACTTCTGACTCCCAGTTCTTTTCCTTTTCGGATGACCTTGTCCCAAGCACTTCGGACCTCCCGAAGCGAATCAGTGTCTTCCGTATCTATATAGTAAAGAACAAAAGAGGTTATTTGGGCTTCTGCAAGTGGCCTCATCATAGGATAACCGAGTTGTCGCTGTGCCAAGGCTGGATTGTAATTAATACATCCTCGTGTACCCATAAGGGGTACGTTTGGAAACCTTCCGCACTGGTAGACGATAGCTTCTACATCTTTCCATCGAGGATACCATCTTATCTGCTTTTCATCCAATCTCGCCAAGTGGTCCGCCCATTCGCGGCTGTTCTTGACCTTCAATTAGTACAGGTTAAAGTCAGCGATAAGGCATTCTGCTTTGTATGATCTATTGAAAACATGAGCTGTGAGCCAAACATACCACACCGGCAAGCAACAGAGGACTCTTTTACCATTCCTTTCATGACAAAAGCTCAGGGTAGAGTAAACATCTACGAGAACGGCCGGGACAGGGTTATCGGTGTGGAATTTGCAGGCAAGGAACACATCGATTGCTGCATAATCCACGTAATCATTAATATTAGGGAACAAAACTGTGCCGTAAATGGTGAGGGCTAGCACATCCATGAAAGCCTCCCAATCTCCACTATTCGCTAAGTGACGCATCTGTCCTTCAAGGTACTTTCTTGAAAACCCTTTGGTTCCATTCCTATTCTGCTGCACACCTTAGAGGTCTCTTGCGTGCACTTTCAAAACATTCGCCACAGTTTGGATGGATGCATAGTGTCTTTTATAAAAGTATGGCCTTTTACCTTCCAATGACAAACCTAGGATTTGCTCGAATTCTTCCAGAGTGGGAGCTAGTTGGAAATCCTGAAAAGTGAAATATCTGAGAGGAGGGTCATAATATTGGGCCACTGCGGTGATCGCTTCCACTTGCACATTCACCTCTAACAGATCCAGAACCTTTCCATACTTTGCTGCAAATGTCAAACGTTGAGTCTTCTTCAACATTCGTCCCATAACCACTAGACTTTCAGTGTGAACTTTATTAGCCTTGAGTCGCAGAGTCTTCTTCAAGCTTGCATCCTTATGATCTGATCCCATATTTCTTTTATCAAAGATACTCACTGTCAAATCTTGGTTGAGTTCTAACGGTTCTCTAACAAAACTGCCTCAGGAAGGAAAAAAGATTAGGGTATTGCAAAGAAAACACGGTGCAAAGATACAAAGTATGATTTTTTTTAATGTAATGACAAATAAAATTAAAGATAACGAAAATATACGCTCCCTTTGTGCCCTAAAGGACTGCCTTAAATTTGAGGAGTTCTACCCTAAAGATCTATAAGGCTGTCTAATTCGTGAGAATTTTTCTTGGGTGGCTCTACCATTCTAAAGGTCTCTAGAGTTAAGTCCCATATCAGAATGTTGACCACAAATAGTGGGTGAACCACCAGGTGCGGGACATTCATGAAAAGGTACGCTCTAGATGAGGTTTTCACGATAACCAAACAGGATGTACATCCAAAATGGTTACCACTACACAACCTCTACCTAACTCAAGATTCACTCAGACCCGGGTATAGAGCCCCACTCAAATGTGTGTGATAAACGTGTAGGTGTAGTATGTGTAGGGAGCATACAAACCTTCATAATTCTAGAGACTACTCACATCCTGCAAAGCAACACAAACACAAAACAAGATTCCCAAAGATCTTCTATCCTAAGGTTTGCATGATAAAATAGAATCATAGTTAAAGTGATCAATAAACAATTTAAATAAAATAGAAAAACAAGACAAAAATAAAGTAAAAACAAAAGGAGTAAAACAAACATATAAAAGTTACAAAATTTGCACAATCAACTTTCAAAGGCTTGACTCTCAAGTTCCCCAGTGGAGTCGCCATCTGTCGCGATCGGGATCGCGACGAAAAAATAATAACTCTTTGTTTTAAAAAAAGAAATAGAGTCGCCACCAATTTTATTTAAAATAGAAAAAATTAGAAAACCTTTTTTAAATATGGTCTTTGGAACCAGATTGGATTCTAGTCGATTATGGATAGGGAAGAAGCGGAAACTTAATCCCACAAAGACTTCTAATACATCCGTCCAAGACGATGCCTTAAATTAATTGTGCAAATTTTTATAACTCTTAAAAATATTTATTTTATCGCTTTCATAAAAAAGAAATAAATAGATGAATTATAATAAAAAAAGAAAAAAAATTATCGAGTTGTCACAACTTAAATGATTTAAAAAAAATAAGATTAACAAACTGTCACAATTTCAATAATATCTTTTTATTCTAATAAAAAGACTTGAACAGAATTAAATGTTCATAAAGTAAAAAAAAATCAATATAGATGAATGAACCAAAAAAAAAAGTCCATGACAAAAAAAAAAAGTGAATTGACGCGTGCACATATAGATATATACATATATATATATATATATATATATATATATATAAACAAACAAAGAAAAAAGACAATAAAAAAAAAAAAAAAAAAAAGAGAAGTTAATGACAAAAACCCACGTGAAATGACGCGTGCACATGTATATATATATATATATATATATATAGATAGATAAGTGAAAATTAGGAGAGAAAAGCGTGATCACATTGTTCGGCCTTTAACTATTGAAACAAATTGATTGACAGGTGGTTTTAGAGTTAAAATTAACAAATTTGACCATTTATTTGCAATCGAGTTTTCCAAAGGATATAGAACCACTGATTTATGTATGTGTAAAAAGGGGTGAAAACTGGTATTACCACCAGAACAGAATAGCAACCTTGCTGATGGTCAAGACAAACGAAAAATCCTATATTAACAGGGTAATAACAGAAAACAAGCACATATCAAGGAAGCAAGGCTTTGCATCATATCAACAAGCAAACGTTCACTCCATCATGGAACACACAAGATTTTATCTCAGTCCAAGCTCCATCATTAAATGAAACGAAGAATCACCAGGAAAGAGAAAAAAAGATACAAGCCTTTAGAAATCCCAGCCAACTAACATCCGACTTAGGCATTCTCAAGAAAGTAGTTATGCTTCCAATCATTGTCACAATAGAGTTTTATTAACAAAGGGAAATAGTTCAGACCAGAGACACCATAAAACAAGTGAAAACAAAATAAAAAGGGAACCATAATTCTAATATCAGCTTTTCTTTCTCACTTTCATGAATAATCAGCAATAAACAGATATGCAAATTTCCAAACGAATGTAAGCAATAGTAAGCAAAAAGAAATCCCTCTTAAGCGTCCTTGTTAACCCAAATCAGATTCATACCCATAATGCAAAGGTAACCCTTATGAAAGAAACCAAAGGTTCTACAGATCCTAATCAACACAGCAAAAAAAAGGACAGCACGGTCATGATATTAAATCACCTTCCAGAAACAGAACAATCCAATTTTTAAAGGGGAGAAGGCAAAGTATTCCTCTCATACACGTAGGGAGACATATATATATATATATATATATATATACACACACACATATGATGGCTTTTTGCTAAACAATTAACATGCCATTTTCTTGAATATGTTCTAACCTTTAGAAGAGGGTAGATAGCCTTACACTAACTCAAAAAACATAAGGAAATGTCTAATCCCATGAATTACTCACTGGAAACCAAAAATCATCACATGTATATTAAACATGAATTTATAAGAAAGAAAAAAAAGGTTCAGCACCTAGCTAAACAAACCAAACGCATAGCATAAGCTGAATGTGCTGAATTAAGGCTCATGTGATATTGTTCAGATAGTTAGCATGATACATTGGTAAGAAAGAAAATAAGAGATGGGGGAAAACGGTTCAATCGCTCCATCAAACAGAGGGAAAGGCGATAAAATGAAATTAAACTAAGGGAAAAGTTCATACATTAGGCACTAAGCTTACATTCTGTACAGAATCAAACCAGGAACGCTAAAAATTTTATTCATTCTGAATCTTCAGTACAACGATGGCAGAGGAGCAAATGAAAAATTAAGTAACAAGCCAACTAAAAATTACCAGATAGGAACTCTTCTAAATTGTTCAGAACAGAGGTTGTCCTAGTCGACCTTTCCTCTCTCAAGTTCTCCTAATACAAATTTTCTTAAGATTCTCACTAAAAGAACTTCTCCAACCAACCTCTTCTCTGATTTTCGTTCTTTGTATTTATAGAGAAAAAAAAATTTCCTTCTGCAGGAGGGCTTTCCTCGGGTCGTCCCGTAGCTTCAAACGCAGGACTTGCCTCATGTTGCAGGAGTTGACGAAGCTTGGGTCTCATCTTGATTTCCCCTTTCGTGTTTCGTCTCTCTGATCCATGTGTTTCTTCCTCCCAGCTCGACTGCCTTTCCTTCTTGTGTCATGTGGTTCGCCCAAAAATGCAGAGAGGCGAGCAGGACGTCGAGCCTTGTGCGTGGCAGAGACTGGACAAGCTTGGGTCTTTCCCTTTTCGTGTATACTCCCACTGCTCCGCACAGCTTCTCTCTCTCAATCTTGCTAGTCTACCTGCATATGGAAATCTCGTGGGCTAATCTGTGTGCTGCACAGGCTAGGGCGTGGAGAGGTTGCAGACCATGGGGCTAGAGAGGGAGAGAGCAGTTGTAGGTAGGGGGAGGGGGGCTGCTAGGTTTTGGAGGAAGAAGAGTAATGTATCTGGGTCATGGGTGAATTCGGGTCACGGGTTGGATCCGGGTCATGGGTTGGATCCGGGTAGGCGAGTGAGCCCAATGGATCCAAGCCCAAACCTCTTTTTTTTTTTTTTGCATACCTTCTTTTATTTATTTTCATTACTTTTATTATTGATTAATAGAGTTAACCAATTTTAATTTAATTAATTTTTATTATTTTTTTTATTGGTCATCCATGACTATTATTTTTTATTTATTTATTATTTTTGGTCCGGACAAAATTGGGTGTTCACACTAATGTCACATGTCCCTCATTAAATAACTTGTGAAAATAACTCTTCCATCGATCCTTGATGTCTTGTTCTATAAACAAGACTTTACCCTCTTCATCCTTAATGCATTTTACTTGATCCAAGTCTCTTGTCTTCCTTTCCCTACTTTTAGCAAGCCTATAAATATTCCTTTCTCCTTCTTTGGTGTTCAAAGATTGATATAACTCATTGAACGCTTTATCTTTCGCTCACTGTCTTTTTAGTATCTTTTTTAGGTGCCTTATATTTTTTTTCTAATTTTCATCATTTTTACGCACGTTCCAAACTTTATAACATTCCCTTTTAACCTTAACCTTATCTTGTACACTTGCGTCCCATCACCAAGATTCTTTATCCTTGGGTCCAAAGCCTCTTGATTCACCGAGTATCTCTTTTACTATTTTCCTAATCCCTTTAGTCATCTTGTCCCACATATCATTAGCATTTCCTTGTACCTCCCAAATCTCTTCCTCCATAATCCTCCTCTGAAAAAGCATTTGTTTTCCTCCCTTTAGTTGCCACTATTTGATCCTTGGGACCCTGTCTCGACAATTTCTCCTTACTCTCATCTTAACACATATATCCATAACCAAAACCTTTTGTTAGGTAGTCAAGCTATCTCCAGGGATGACTTTACAATCCATGCAAAGCTTTCTATCATATTTCCTTGTTAGAAATAAATAAATTTAAGAACAAAAACTCCCGCTTCTGTATGTGATAAGATGCTCTTCCTGCTTCCTAAAACAAGTATTAGCTATTGTAAAATCAAAAACTACTGAAAAATTTAGAATCGCTTTGCCCTCTGCATTAGCTACTCCTAGGCCATACCCCCATGCAAACCCTATGCCCCTAGATTCCCTCCCCACGTGACCATTTAGGTTGCCTCTTAGAAAAATCTTCTCTCATAATGGTATTCCCTGAACTAAACCTTCTAAATCTTTCCAAAATTTTATCTTATAATGCTCGTTTAACCCTACTTGAGGTGCATACACGCTGATAACATTAAAAGTTTCCTGTTCCATAACAAACTTCAAAGGTATGATCCTCTCTCCGAGCCTTCTCACATCCACAACATTATTCTTCTAATTCTTATCTACTATTATGCCTACCCTATTTCTAGATTTTACCTTCCCGGTGTACTAAAGCTTAAAACCTGAAGTGTCGAATTCCTTTGCTTTTTCTCCAACCCATTTAGTTTCTTGTAGTTGGACAGAGTCCAAAGGATCAAATGGTGGCAATGCGTCTAATATCCAATGCTTAGACCTAGTTCTACATGCAATTGCATCTGACATACTTGAGTATGCAAACCAGAAAGATTAGTGCCATCTGAAACTGGTAAGGTACTTATTTGGTTGGTTGACAGAGAATGAGTGACTTGTTGTTTATTAGATCATTGAAGTAAAGCTTGTAGTGCCTTTTGCTGCTCTAGGGTAAAGAATGATTTGGTATCTTCCTAAACTTCTCTTTGGGAAACAACATTGTTAGTACCATCATCTTCTTCTTAAGTACCCTTAGTTATGAAATTGTTGACTGCACTACCTGTAGGTCTAGAATTAGGAGGATAACCATGCTTTTTTGTAAAGTATGTCCACTATATGTCCTTACTTTTCATAATGGCTACAAAATCTAGTATATTGACCTCTTTCACCATAACTTATGCCTGAAGAGGGTGTGAAACCTCCTTTATCATTAGATCCTCTTCCTCTAAATCTACCTCTTCGATTAAAAAAATTATTCTTAGCAATGCTCGCTAAAGCCTTAGACTCCTCAAATTCCATACCTAATTGCCCTTCTTGTTGAAGCATCAAAGAAAAAACCTTGTTTATACTAGGTAGTGGATCCATAAGCATAATATGTGATCTGACACTGGAATATTGTTCATTGAGATCATTCAGGAACATGATCACATAGTCATTCTGCTTATAAGCTCGAATCATGGGAATTATATTGCACAAGTAAGGTATATGACATGTGTAAGAAGATATAAGTCTAAAATTGTCAAGTTCTTCCCACAAGCTCTTCAATTGAGTAAAACAAACAGAAATGGACAACTCACCTTGTTTGAATGTATAAAGTTCCTCTTGCAATTTTGAGATTCGAAACATTTCACCTTGGTAATATCATTCTCGAAGATTTTTCTAGACATCTAAGGCAGAATCGATCCATATAACACTTTTAGCAATCAAAGGACTCAGAGAATATGCGATCCAAGTAAGTACCAATGTGCTGCAACGATCCCAAGCTACATAATTTAGATTTGAAATTCAAGATCGTTCCATCGATGAACTAATCATTGTTCTTGGTGTGGAGCATCATTTTCATTGATCACGCCTAAATGTACTAATTGCCTAAATTTAGCAAAGCAAAAATAAGAGTTGATCATGGATTCTCATTTAGATGTATGAAGTAAGGACTTGAAGGATCCATAGATGAATTCACGAAATTTGCCATGAACCCAAAAGATCAGATATTGCTTTCCACAGAAAATGATGAAGAGAAAGTGATCAATCACAAAATTGATTCACTGTAAAACCGTGTACAAAAAGCAATCACTGATATCGATTGATTCAATCACAATACACAACAGAGCTCCAAGGAGCTTTGATACCATGTGAAGAAACGAGTTTAAAGAGAATCAGAGTTTCTTAACTTGGTGAATGAATTAATCTAATTTACAAAAAGTTCAAGTGAACAATATATACAATGATCAACAAGCTAGCTTAAGACCTAATCAATATGATTAGTTATAATTATGAAGACTAAGCATAATTGTTGCTATAACAGACATGCAAAGTGCAACATCTCAATTCTAATATCCTGATAGACTTGACTTATGTGAGAATATTCAGTATTGACAATGTTACCACTAACAACCAGATCCATAATATTCACATAAATAAATAATTATGGAGAGCCAAGAACCAACAATTATATATATACATCACCGCCTCAAAAGGACATATTGTTATACATAACTCAAAACAAACTAAACAAATATAAACTATATACAAGCTCAGTCTAGAACAACATCTATGTTATACTAGTCCTCATACATCTTTCTCTTCCCTTTTAAAGAACTTGCACTTAGATTTACATGGCAACATAATCAGGGTGAGAAATCACAATTCTCAGTAGAAGTATTCCAATACTAGCACTTTATACAATCATACATATTATACAACCATCAAGTTAACACTTCAATCACAGAAGTACACAGTTGCCCATATAATTGCAATGTCATGAGTTCATGTTATAGCAATAACTGCCCATACAATTGTCATGTTATGCCTAATTATGTCTAATGTTTATGTCTATGCAAGTCCTAAAAGTGAATGCAATTAAAGAATGTCTTGAGCCCTCAGATGTATTGAGGATATTACCTGCCTCAACTACTCTAGGATATGTTATGATATGTCATGGATTATTAGGCGTAGTGAGGATATAACTCACCTCCACTACTCATACAAAGGATATTACTCACCTCACTGTTCTATAATTCACAGAGAGAATATTACTCACCTCTGCTGATCAACAATCATGATGAGGAATTACTTACCTCAACATAAAGAGGAATTACTTACCTCACTGTGCAATCAAAATAAAGAGGATATTACTCACCTCAGTACTCCACAACATGAAGATGATATTACTCACCTCAATATGTTTTACAATTGATAGAGAAAATATTACTCACATCACTACTCAACAAACATATAGATATGATATTACTCACCTCACTATATTTCAATCAACATAAAGAGGATATTACTCACCTCAATATGTTTTACAATTGATAAAGATGACATTACTCACGTCACTACTCAATAAACGCATAGAGAGAATATTACTTACCTCACTATGTTCCACAAACATCTCATGCAATACAATTACTAATTACTTCCCATAATTAGATCCATAATTGATTTATATGCATTTCAAAACTTACTTCATCAAATACTCCTAAAATTACCTTAACACTCTTAAAAGAGCATACACGAGTGATTCCAATGCTTAGGGAAACTCATTTCCTCAATTCGTCATAATACACAATATATCTATTTAGTCATGCCTAATTATCCCACATAATTAGCATTACGAATCCATTTGATTTAACACGTTCACGTTTCATTAAATACTCTTATTAGAGTCTCAACACTCACGAAGAAGCATAAAAAAAGAAACTACACGATTGAAAGGCTCCATGGCATTAAATGCAACTCATAGTTGCTTTCAGGCACCTACACTGCGGCACACCATGTGCCACGCCGTGGCACCCAACCCTTGGGTTGAAGTACTAGCAGGAAATGTTGCCCATGCCGCGGCACAACATGTGCTACGCCGCGACGCACGTCCCCTGTTCCACTCACACCATGGCACACCAGTGTCATGCAGTGACGCACTGCCTTTTGTTCGTCCACGTCGTGGCACACCTAGTGCCACACCGCGACGTGTATAGAGAACACAGAATTCTGCATATACAGGTACTGTTCCATTGAAACTTACCCCTTTTCCAATCACTCAAACCTCTCATCCATGTGATTTTCAACCTTCTACAAGGTTCATCTACACATAGCAACTCTTATTCCACTTTGATCTCACTCAATCAAACCACTTTGTGAATCAAAATCCACATTTAACCTAAACCCCCAAATTTGACCTAAAAGGGAATTAAGGCTTCCAAATGATGAAAAATTCATCCTAACATATCCATAAATCAGTTTCTTACTTAACCAAACTATCCTCATCAAGATTCAGCTCAAGAATCACAAAACCACACTTCAAAACCCTATTCCATCATCTAGCTCCTCATGAACTAAATGAAGAAAATGAAATCAAGAAGTCAAAACAAGGTTTCCCTTACCTCAAGATCAAGAAGATGAAGCCAAGCTCTTAGATTCTTCCTTACTCCACTTGCTCCTTCTTCTTTCTCCTTCTTCTTTCCTTTCTCGCTTTTCTCTTTTCTCTTTTCTTTCTTTTGTTTTTCCTTCTCTATCGTGAGAATAAACTAAGAGAAGAAGTTCAATTTGTCTTCTTATAGGCAGCCACTTAAGTGGTACCTAAACTCCCGATCTGCTAAGAATACTTAAATTTCACCAAATCCAGATTTATAGCTTTCAACAAGTTTAAAATAAATCATAAAATTCATAAAAAAATCTTGTTGTACCAAAATCATCATTTTTCATATTAACTGTTAGTTAATCCAGCATTAAAACACATAACTAATATGTTTAAAAATGTCAAACTAATTTTAATTAACCTTAAACTTTAACTGTAGCATAGTTCTCACATTTGTGACCTGGAAACAAACTCCACATTTATTTCCATTAATTAAGCAGTTTAAGGCACTTTCGGAGCAAATAATAGCTATATTTCACACATAGTGTTACAACAATGTAACTAAATATGTTCAGAAAGTCACAAAACTTAACAGACATGATAAATAAGTATTAGACTACCTCTATAACCATATACAAGTTTATCATATTTATCACGGGTATTACACCAAGTCAGCAGGTACCAATAACTAACTAATCCTAATTAACTAGTTCTAGCAAGTTCTAATAGGTTCAATAAGTTCTAGCAAGAGGTTCTTGTAATGGATCTGCTTTTTTTTACTATTCAATCATATTTGGTAAAATTAATTTCAACTTTTAGATAAAATTTAATGCATTATAATTTTTTTTTTTCATAATATTGGTGATTGAAATTTATGATTTTAAATTATAAATTATTCCTTATATTTTTAGATGTAAATATTATTTTGTCTTTAATCAAATAAATTTTTTAATTATTTTATACATATTTTAATAATTTAATGCATAAAAATAATTCTTTTTTATACTATCTATATAAAATAGATTAACTTAAAATTATTTTTTAATTAATATATTCAAATATAAAAATAATTATATTATAATTAATTATAATAATAATCAATTATATAATAATTAATTATTAAAATAATTAAAATTTTAAAATTATTAACAAACAACTCCTTAATTAACAAGAGGTCTTAGTGTAACACAGAATCATAATCTCTTACAACCCATAGTTATTTATGGCTCAGATCAAATTATATTATATGCATTTTGACGAGCAAATGATAGAAAAATTCTTATGTGATATTGGATTATTGGAATGAAATAATTTTTTTTATTTTATACAAGTAAGCGCATGTCATATGCGAATCACGTGCATTTTTCTCTAACCTAACTACATGCCATAGGAGAAAAGAAGAGAGAAAGAGTGGCTGATCACTTGATTGGTGTGGTGGGGCTCACCGTGAATGTGTTAGTGTGTACTAAGGTCTAAAAGTGGTGAAATTCTTTTATATTATTGGAGTATTACATTATTTTAATAAAATTATTACACGTAATCATTTATAATTATACAAATAATTAAATTAAAATTTAAATATTTTAAAATCCGATCTAAATGCTTATAGTCTTACTTAAAATTTAGGTATTTTGAAGTCTAATCTATTATAAACTTACTTAAAATATTACTTTATTTGTATTTTAGAATTTTGCCTAAAAAGCGGATTAAAGGCCAAACCATTTGCGCCTCCTGATCGGGTGGCAAGTTGGAATTGGAAACAGCTACTGCAAAACCGCGTGCGTACCTAAGCCATAACTGCTCTGTAGTCAATATACTGAATAGTAACTACTCATTTAAACGTATGTGTAGGAATAACAAAATTATTTGTACCTGCAAGAATTTATGGGGATTACCTGCAATGAAGTGGGAGATAGGTATTCGTTTAATAAATGAGAGTGGAAGTGGGGATTATAAGATTCACTTTCCGCGGCATTCATGAAATCGATTAAGTATATTTTTTATCTAATATATATCATATATATTTTTTTATTTTAAGATGAGATAAAAATATATATTTTATTATTATTTTAAAATAATTTTTTTTTTATTAAATGAGTTCATAATGATAAAACTTGTTAAAAAATATATACTATTTATGTAATAGTTATTTATGTAAATTAATTATTACAAAATATAATTAAATTTAATTTATTATTTATAATATTATTTTAATTTTGTAAGAATCTTAAATTGTTGAATAAAATTATAGTATATAGTGTTAAAATTTATTTTCTTTATTTTTTTATAATTTTTAAGATTTTATTTTAAATTATTAACTACCCGCATGATATCATGATACCCTGCTTACCCGTAAGAATTATAAATGAGTATCTGCACGAGACGGGGACGGAAGCGGATACGAGGGACAGGGGCGGGGGAAAACTATCCGCCCCCGCCCCGCCCCATTGTTATCCCTATGTGTGTGTGAGTTAGAATAAATTAAAAAAAAAATCAGACCATGTCCAATGTATAAACAAATAGTGAGGAAATAAAATACATCTATGTAAATCTACATTATTATAAAGAAAAATTTTCTACTTTGGCGTTTACTTTTTGTTTTCAAATTATTATTAATTAATTATTTAATAATTTAAAGAAAAATGAAAATTAAAAAATGTAACTGTATTTTTTAATCATTTAAAGATATTTAAAAACTAATAATAAAAAGCGTTTGTAATAAATTATAATTATCTTTAAATGATTAATGAGATGCACTATATATTTTTTTTATAATAAAAATAGTATAGATATATTATATTATAGATTCGTAGGTAATTTTCTTTTTGATTTACATTTATAGGTAATTCTTTGTCTTCCATTGATGGATGGCAATAGATGTGTGAATTATCTCTTGCAAGACATGATGCCACTACTCAAAATCATTTGTCTTGGAGAATCCTTCCAAGTTCCACCATGCTTCTGATGCCACTTTTATGATGCTTTTCATGCATGTTTCTTTCTAGTTAATTTCGTCTAATTCCTTTTTTTTTTTTGGTAAAAAAGCTATAGATATATTTTCAATTTTAATATAAAATAAAAAACATAAATTTATATAGACACGTAGTACCTATTGATATGTTAGTCTAAAACAATATTTTTAATTTTTTTTACAAAAAAATTGTTTTATTTTATTATTTCTAAAGAGTACTTAAATTTTCAAAAAACCATCCCTCACTTACAAGTGACATAAGTTTTTTTTTGTTTGGTACAATGAGATTTTAATTTAAAACCTTATGCAAACTACTTCAACCATTCACTATTAACTTAATTCTAGTGGGTTATCAATGACATAAATTGATACTTGATAGACATCACCAAATGGGGATTAATCCAATATTTTTTAAAGTATTAATATTTAAGGTGAGTTATTAATTATTGACAAGTTGTTAATTTTTTATCTAAATTATTTGTTAATTATATTTAATAATTTTTTTTGGTACAATAGAAATAATAATGTTTGAACTATAATCTCATGCAAACTATTTAAGCCTTTCACCCTTAACTCAATTTTAGTGACTTATAATTAATAAATTTTTAAACATTTATAACAAAATTAAGAAAGAATAGAATTTTAACAACTGAGCTGAACATGATACCCTTACAAGACAACATAAGACACCATAGCAAATAAGACGTTCACATCCAATCCAAATTATAAGCTAAATTGGAAAAGTAAAATTCAATTAAAATCAAATAAATTTGAATATTTTTTTGTTTGATTTTTTAAAAATTGATTAGATTGAATCAGTTTTTAGTTTTGATTTTCAAAATCGATATAATCCAATCTAATTCAAAATAATTAATATTAATATATTTATTGTTATTGAATTTATATTTTTATTTATAATAATTTAATTTTTCACATGCTTTTCACTTTATGTGATTAGTTATTATTTTAGGTATGTGAAATAGAATAATATTTATTATCACTCTTTTGTGTCTATTACTATTCTAATTCCATTAACTTTTTATTAAATGAGTTAATATGAATTATTAGATTGAAAAAAATCAAAAAATATTTAATAAAAAACTAGTAAAATAAGAGTGACAATAAATATAAAAAAAGTGACAATAAACATTCTCATGAAATGAATTATTTTTATTTTCTTTTTTTTTTTTTTTAATAAATTAAATTATTTTTAACTTACAAAATTCTATATTTAAAATATTTTTAATAAAAAATTAATTAAATCAACCTAATCTAAATCAATTTAAACTATTTAAATTAATTTAATTTTTAAAATATAATTAATTCAATTCAATTCAAATTAATATAAATAACATTATTTAAATCAATTAAATTTTTTATTCAAAATCAATCTAAAACCGAAACGCAAAGATTCTAATTGCAACTCGCAAAAACATGCTTCTTACTATTTTTCAAAAGAAAATGCAATTATCTAGACATCACCAAATAGCCATTCAATTCAAAGGTCAAACATGGAAACCATAAAAAAATATTATTGAAAATTCATGAATTGATATGATAATTTATAAGAAATATTAATAATATTTTATAAATATTTTTTAATATTTATTTTATTATTAATTTAAAAATAAGTATTATTAATATTTTTTAAAATAATATTTTAAATATATAAAATAAACTAATAATAAAATAAATATAAAAAATGTATAAAAGATTGATTAGGTAACATTTCACGACACCATATTTCTCCACCCTCATACGCACAGAGGTGAGGTCATGTCCACTGAGGTTGGTAGTTGCACCAGATCCCTCAATTGTCACAACGCTTTCTCCAAAGACCCTTTCTAATCACCTACCACTACCCTCTCTCCTATATTTTCTCTTCTTCCTATCCTCACTTACCTTAGCTGATTTTCGAGTTTGGCACTTTGGCTTCAAAGTTCAAATCCAACACACACCCATTTTCCTCTTCACCCATTATTCCAATCATGGATTTCTTACAGACACCAGAAAATCAGATACTCGTAGGTGTGACCGTGGCTCTTGTAGCCGTTGGTGTTGGTGCTTTCTACCTCTATTCATCTAAGAAGCCCAAAGGTTTGATATTTTTCAACTTCATGTCTTGCCCAGTTGAAATCCTCTGCTTCTGCTTTGATTTATGCATAAAGGGCGATACTAAAGAGAGAAATGGATTTGGTCAGCACTCCTATAGATACTCCCAAGGACTTTGTCATTTTCTGGGAATTTAGGATTCTGGGTCTTCTCTTATTTTTCAACTTAGTTCTGTTGATTCTTTACGATAATCTCGTGAAAACGAAGGATTTTTATTTTTTCAAACATGTTACTCAGATTTGTTTATAAAAAGTATGTTTTTTTAAAAAAAATTGTCATAGAAGTCCTTTAAGTTATTTAACATTTCTAATGCTATGAAGAGTAGTCCTTATATGTTAAGAAAGGTCTATAGTGTGTCTACCAACATTATTACAGTCGCAGTGTATATTTATTGCATGGAGAATGCTCATTGTATTTGTATAGCATCTTTGGTTTGATTTTCAATGGATTGGATCATGATGTGAAGTGTCCCTGGGCTTCAATTTCTGTTTTCCTTTTTATACACTTTGTTGTTGCATGTTTTTCTCCACTTTTGGCTGTTTGTGCTTCTGATTAATTAGTAGCTCATCCATGTAATTTGGTGGGACTTTGCATCCAAAATTATTGGTCAATATGATTCAGGCTGAAATTTTATGTCAAAAGGTATGTTTGATGACCTTTTGGTTTTTAATTTATTCTTTGAATGTAATGTTTTCCCACACTAGATATATTCTTGGATATTAACATTTTAGAACCATCTGGAAACTTTTCAGTTTCTTTCTTGTTACTAGAAGACTTTGCTCTGCCTAGTTGTTAAGGCTTATTCCATGCTAGTTGCTCTTGATTCTATATTTCTGTTCCAAAAATGGAGTTGTAGGTTGATCAGGTTTCATGCTTTCTTTGAGAGTCTTAGGGGTTGTTTAGCAGAATTATATGGTCGGGAGCCCATCACGAACCATTATAAATGGGTGGCCAGGTTATGTGTTATAGAGTTGGTAGTGGTATTTTGTGGCTGATTTTATGAGCTACTTCCAGTGGTAATACTAAAAACACATTTGATTATCATTTTCCTCTTCACAAAGTGCATTAGCTCTTGACAGTAGATTTGTTAACTACATGGAATCTTGTTTACTGTTACACATCTGAAAGTGAAAGACCTTAATTACATGTTTGATTATGAAACTAAAAATAAAGTGAAGCTTGATGGCAGCCTGACATAATGTAAAACTCAATGCACTGAATCTTTGTTGACTATATTTCTTGCACTTATCTTTCTTGTCATCGTGATAATTTTGGTTGTTATTGAATCTAGTTAAAGTGCTCATGTCATGTCGTCCACGTTCTTATAGGTTGCTTGGACCCAGAGAACTTCAAGGAGTTTAAACTTGTCAAGCGTGCACAGCTGAGCCATAATGTTGCAAAGTTCACATTTGAACTCCAAACACCTACTTCTGTTTTGGGTCTTCCAATTGGGCAACACATAAGTTGCAGGTTCTGTTACCTGATCTTGTTTATTGTGTCTATTTTCCTTGTGATTGTAATCAGTTCTGCTTATATTTGTGTTTAATTTAGTATCTGCTCACTCTGTTTTCTTAATGTTGGCCGAGGAAAGCTATTGCACACACTCAATTATTGTAATAAGTATACTAGTAATTATTCCCTTTTTCTAGTTTCTTTATCAATGTTTTGTTGTCATATTGTGATGAGCTACTCTTCGAACAGGGGTAAGGATGGCCAAGGTGAAGAGGTTATCAAACCATATACCCCTACTACTTTGGATTCTGATGTTGGACATTTTGAACTAGTTATTAAGGTATATTCAGAATTAATTGTTTTTATCCTTATGCTTTTTCTAACTTACATTATTCTTTATTTTGTCCCTTAATTATTTGGTTGTCTGTGTGAAACATGCCTTGATTAGATGTACCCACAAGGAAGGATGTCACACCATTTCCGTGAGATGGTTGTTGGTGACTATCTTGCTGTGAAAGGACCCAAGGTAAATTTTTTTTGTACACATTTGTATACAAAATTTTCAGGGTTTTCCATTTTTAAAATTTTTCTTGTAATTTTGGTGCTTTATTCTTGTTCCCATTTAACTCTTGTGCCCCTTATGATTGTCTTGGATTTTTCTAGTATTTTTTCAGATTTCATTTTATATTTTGATGTGTTCATGGAGATCTTACTGCAACAAGTCAAAATCATGTTAAATGTCTAAGCCCAAGAAACACATCTGTTTGAGTAACTTATTTTGTTACATTTTCTGAACAATATTTTTATTTTCCTATTAGTTAATTGAATAATATTTAGGATTTTCCATTTTAGGAAAGCCTATCATTAATGTTAGAAGCCATTGCTCTTTGTTAGAAATATCTTGGTAGTTAATGTATATATGTAAAGTCAATTAGTGCCCTAATTAAGTTGCAATCTTAGGGCCAATTTTATGAGATCACTACTCCTGTAATTATGGTTGCAATTGATTCTCACTCGTGACACACAATTCCAGCATGCTCTCTAATTTTCAAGTCTCTTTTTGCAGATCTTTCTGAATTTGTAGCTCTACATAGATACTTATGTCTAGATGGCCTAGCTTTCCGTCTGACTTATCAATCAACTTTTTATTTATTCTTCCCTTATGAAAGTTGTGTTTTGTTTTCCTTCCTTTTGTTTCATTGTGTAACACAGTTATATGCAGTTTTGTATTCATAATTTTTTTATACCAAAATCAAAGACTTGTTATTTGGATAGTTGGGCTTTAATTTAAGACATAATTGCTTCCAGGGACGTTTCAAGTACCAACTTGGCGATGTTAGAGCATTTGGGATGCTTGCTGGAGGGTCTGGAATCACTCCAATGTTCCAAGTATATCATTAAGACACATGCTGTTCTTTTGTTCATCATTAAGAGGACAATTCTTTCAGAATTCTTTGTGTTATTAATTTGTTTGCTTGTTGCCATTCCAGGTTGCTAGAGCTATATTAGAAGACCCAAAAGACAGGACCAAGGTGCATCTTATATATGCCAACGTTACATATGAGGACATTCTTTTGAAGGTAACTAGCATTTATTTTTTACTTGATATATGATATTCGTCACTTAATTTAATAATTTTCTAACTTGACACATGATCAGATTAATCCATTGCTTCATGCCTGCTATAAGTTCTATGATCTTTTGGTCACTGTTTGGCAAACTGAGGGAGTGAAAATGCATTATGATGCAATTTTTGTTCATTACATGGCAAACCCCACTTATTTATTCAGTTAATGATCTGTTTGTATTGCCTTTTAGTGAATTGCACTTTACGTGAAATGGTGACACTAGAATGAATTCTGCAGTTTGACACAGTATTTGTTGACTGACCCAAAATGCCCAATTCAATTGCTTAAGTTTGAAGTTATTCTTAGAAATCATACATAGGATACGTCAATAAGTGGGGGTAAACGCATGTATCCATTGGAAAGCAGTTAGATTGTGTCTCTCCGTCCCACATACTGGTGTCTATGGGAGAGTTTATGAAACTGGTTTTGCTACTTCCTATCTTGCCACAAGAAAATATTATTCTTCCATATATTTTTTGTCCAGAGTGTGGAGCAAACATTAAACTCATGAAGGGGGCTTGATGAGTGCCTTAAAATTGCTAACAGTTTAGAAATCTATTTTTAAGAATTTTATAGTTTATTTCCTAGAGGCAATGCATACTATACTTAACTTTATCCATATTTATTATGCTTAGCTCTTTTCCTTATGTCAATGCTTTCATAGAATAACAAGTTTGCATTACAAATCCCTCTCACTGGCCAATGCCTGCATTTTGAAATTTGTCATTAATGGAAAATCCACTTATATGTATGTGCAGGAAGAACTTGATGGTCTTACTAGTAACTATGCGGATCGGTTCCAAGTATACTACGTCTTAAATCAGGTTAGTTGCTGTAGCATGCAGAACTATAATTTTCTTCTCGTCTACTACATTTGTTGCTTTTGCTTCGTAAAGGTTGAGTGTGACCACGCAAAAAATTTGTCTTGATAACAAAATAATAAAGTCCCGACAAACCTTGATTGAAAAATACAAACAACAATTCAATATTTTGTTCACAAATTGATATAAAAACTTTATAGTCATTAACAAGGACAAAACTTCATTGGACTTTGACCCTAAAGGGCGATCTGCATTCGAACTTGAACATTCTGTGCCATGGCTATCATGAT
Organism: Ormosia semicastrata; assembly: GCA_029884595.1. Lineage (NCBI taxonomy): Eukaryota > Viridiplantae > Streptophyta > Magnoliopsida > Fabales > Fabaceae > Ormosia > Ormosia semicastrata. The sequence goes on along the minus strand of JAQQTO010000036.1, from coordinate 5,193,707 downwards.
GATGCTTTCTGGAAACATTTCACCTCCCAGGTTACTCATTGTTGTATATTATGACTAATGATCATTTATTTTGATGTTACTCCCTTGAATTATGTAAATCTCCCTAGCCTCCTGAAGTATGGGATGGTGGTGTTGGATTTGTATCAAAGGAGATGATTCAGGCCCATTGTCCTGCTCCAGCATATGATATTAAGGTAATTGTTTGAATTATTTTATCTATTCCTCCAAAATATTTCCTTTGTGCTCTTGATGTTATCATGTTTTGTTTTGCTTATCATCATATAAAAGGAAGATAAATGATTAGGCATGTTCCTTGTGGATTTTCAGGTATTGAGATGTGGCCCACCACCAATGAACAAGGCCATGGCTGCTCACCTTGATGCCCTTGGATATGCTCCTGAGATGCAGTTCCAGTTCTGATTGTCTTCATTGTGGTGCTTGACATTGCATTTAAAGGTCTTGGCTGTTCAAAAACATATAGCATTTTTTTTCCTGGCTATAAATCTTTAGAGCGTTGGATCAACAGTGCATTTAGTTTCAGAACGTTCTTCAGAGTTTAAAATTTGAAATAATTGCTTCTCATGATAATGAGATTGATTCGCTGACCTTGTGTTAGAACTAATGCAAAATTTAAATTAGACTTACTGTATTGACTAAAATTGGCATCACTTAGCATTATTGTTCTAACACAGATTTTAAAGCAGATACAAATGTTGAGTTAATATCAATCTTCGATTGGTGACTCACGTCCACGTAGAAGGTACTTCATTGGGAAATATTTTTAGTACTTTCAAACTGTTGGGAAAGTCGATGATTGTTTCATAGACATTTTTACAAGTAAAACCCATTTCAGAAAGTACAAAAGAACTATCACGTAAAAGTGCTTATGTTTAACTTGATCCCATTCTTCTGTAGATCTATATCAGCCATTGGCCTAGTCAGGATATGATCGGATTGGGATGGAGTAAACTAGATAAAATGTAGCAATTTTAACATTATATATAATTAAATTATAAAATTTTAGAAGTAGAAAACTTTATATATATGTGTGAGTGTGTGTGTGTGTGTGATAATACATCTACTGCATATAGTTCATTCAATGCCAATTTTAACTACCTAATGGTCCGAATTAGAGACATGAAATTAATGATGATGAGAATGTAATTTCACCAACTTGAATTGTATCATTCAATCATATGAAAACTAAGGATGCTTTACAATATCTATTTTTAAATAAATTATATCAATATAAAAATATTATTTTTATTTTGCATAATGAATTAAAATAAGTCAAGAAGTTTTATAGTTTATCTCTAATCTTCAAAAATATTAAAAGTTTATGTAATCTTTAGATAGGTTTGACAAACTCCAATGTGACTTGATCTTGACTTTATACTTAAGTCTTAACTTTTTTTTCTTTATATTTGTGTTAACTAGCTTGAGGTGCAAACAGGAATTTACATTTTTACTTGAGTGAAAATATGACGTTTTTATTGTGTTTATAAATGGTTTATTGTTATAAATCATTTTCCTTCTTGCGTACATGCAGACGATGCTAAATGTATTGTTAATTTACTATTATATCTTATTTATGTTAATTCTTGACACTCTATTTAGTAGGTACAATAAATAAGTGTCATGTTCATTTTGCAGTTCATATTTGATTTATTACTTTTATCTCTAAAATAAGATAATTTGTATTTGCTAATATTTATGTGAGGTTTCATTAAAATAACACCCTAATTATTTTTTATATATCCAATTATGTAGTCTAAATATTTTACATTCAAATGCATATATAGACGTAGATGATGAGGAGGTTCTTAGTCTTTTGTATCAAAGAAATAGTCTGTCTACCTTAAAGTATATAACGTAATTGAAATTGTTACCCAATCGCATGTAAACACACTAGTCTTGATACACTCCAAAACACAACTCCGTATTTCCATTTTGCAATTACTATGTTGAAAGAGTTAACTTCCAGCTTTTGAGGATCCTGCAAAGATTAATAAATAAGCTAGCAAATTACATGTTATTTAAATTTCTCTCATAAATATAAAATTTAGTTTAGCTGAGCTCATTATCAACAATGGTAATTTCATGATTCATTATATCATATTCATACTTACAGAATAATTTGCATTTCAAGTGTCAGATGCACATTATGTTGTTGAACTTATTTATTACATACAAATTTCACTATCAAAGTATCAATTAATAATAATAACCATCCAATGACTGCAATGGCCATCTTTTAAAAAACAAGCCAACGTCTATGTTCATTTAAGTTAAAACTTAACATTTACTTCTCTATGAAGTAAATGGATCAATGAAAAATAGCAATATAATCCACGTAAAGTAATCCTTTTGATCTAAACTCTTCTGTAACTTTCTTTTACACTGTTGTAATTAAAATTAATTTACATGGACATCAATTGTTTGTGAGCAAAAGATGATTCGTTAAATTTGTAATAGCTGTTCAATCTCGGAGAAAGTGTACATGGTATGTAAGGGTGGGAATAGATAGGCAGCCAATTAGTAACATACGACTTAGCTTATTTTTTATTTATATAAGTTTGACTTATTTAATAAAAAAGTCAGACTTAGATTTTTTGAAAAATTTATTTAATTATATAAATTAAGATTTAAATTTTTAAAAAAAATTATCGACTTTACTAACCGACCTATTTTTTAATATTTATATATAATTATGAATTTATAATACTTATTTAATTTATTAATTATATATTATATATTATATAATATATTTATTTAATATAAAATATAATAATTAGGTCAAAATTATACTTATTTAAAAATTTAAAAATTAATATTTTTTAACCTATATAAATATTTTTATATAATGTAAATTTTTAAATAAACTTTCAAATTAAATCAAACTTCTATATTTTTATACACAAATGAGGGATGAGGTAGAGTCTAAAAAAAAAAAGCTTATAACAACACAAACTAAACTCGATACAACCTATCTTATCCCAGAACGTTGTGAGAATGTTATAAATTTGGTGAATTGACTCTTTTAGAGAGCTGAAGTTTGCTGATGTGTCGACTTCACATTGCTCGCTTTAGCTTTATATATTACTAGATGTAGATCCACGCATTGCGCAGTCACATGAAGATAATTGTTTCAATTTTTTAATGAAACTACAAAGTATATCACCCACTTCTTGAGTGTGAAACTGTTTTCTTTTCTTGGCACATATTTGAAAAATTGTTTCTTTATTTAGCTAGAAAGCCCGAATGACTTTTTTATATGTTCTATATTGGTAAGAGAATAAATTAACTAATTATGCATGCATAAATGATATAATAAAGTTTATTACAATAAAAAAAATTAACTTGAAGTGAATTAAACCTTCTTCACCTTTATCATGCATGTTTACCAGCTCTTAGCAATAATGTTTAAGAAAACAATTAGAGTATTCACATTAGTAACTTCTACACTTTATATGTGACTTCTAGAGAGAAAAGGAGAGTAGTTTGTGTGGATTAATTTATTTTGCTCTTTAAAAAAAAAATATGTTAAAAGTTCTTTTGGAGCATGTTAGATATATATAGTTCATTAAATAGTTATTTTAAAGACAAATTAAATATTAATTTTTCGTGTGTATGTATTGTCATTGTCGCATGGGCTACTCTATGCCATTGCAAAGTAATTTTTCTATCAACATAAAATATTTTTATTTAAAAAATATTTTAAAAATATAAAAAACTATAAAATACATTTTTTTGGAATTGAAACTTTTTTTTCAGTAAATTAAATTTAGAGTGAGAGAAGACTCTCTCTATTATAAGTAGGACAAACTACTAATCTTAATGAGAATTTATAATGTGATTATAGATCACAAACTCAAATTACATAATTGTCATGAGTGGAAGGTGAATTAAGTAAACCAACTCATGTTGGCTTGGAATTGGAGATATGGTTACGGTTTATGTGAGCTTTAAAATTGATTGCCCAAGAATTAAGATCAAGGGTCTTACATTATATCCCCAATGAACTCTACTTCAGAAAAGTTTGCCAACTTTGTAACCCAATATCACGATTTGTGTTTTTTTACAAAAGAAGACCCATGTGTGGCAATTAACAACTGCCTATCTCTATGAAATGATTGCATTCAACAGATCAATTTGCATCTCTTTTGGGGGAGAAAAAGTTATAAATTTCACGGGAAACTAAACATTACATAGTACCCTTACTTTGACTATATTTGATACTGGATACTCTTTCACAATACTGTTTTCCAACTTTGATGCTACTTATAAATACTTGTTTCAACTTTGATATCTTTTTGATCATTTGTAGCTTTGATAATTTTTTTAATCCTCTTAACCCTAATACTCAATTCTTTAAAAGTGTGCTATTACAATTGTTAGAAAAATAATAATCTTAGATAATATTTAAATTCACGTATTCTATAAATAATAAGAAATTTATTTTTTAAAAAATGCGGAAGCAAACATACCTTTATATAATCAATTTTAAGTAAAATGATTAAAATAGAGAAGTATGTTTGCTTCCACATATTTAAAAATAGAAAACCAAGTAAGTCAATCCTTGTTTATTTGGGTCTTGCATTATATTTATCTTATTTGAGATTTATTATATTTGTGTAAGATTAATGATGTGATTTTTTAGTTTATTTAGGACATGTTATTTTTAATTGTATAATAAATTTTTTATTGCCATTTTTACATTTATTCTAGTAGGAGAAATCTTTTTAAAATATGTGTCGAGCCTACATATTTAACTTAACCTAATTCACTTTTGAGTAGAATCAGGTTGAAAGAAAAAAATCTCACGACTCAACCCAACCCAACCAACCAATTTGATAAGTAGATTAGGTCCAAAATATTACAAAACTCACTTAATCCACACATGAACACCATCATGGTTGCTTGAGGAGTGAACCTTTCGTAAGCGCATTTTGAAATAATATATAGTCTTATTAACTTTTCATTTAAAGAAAAACTTTAGGTGTGTTTATTTTGTGTCATAGAGTTTTTAATTACTTTTTTTTAGTGCAAGTTTTAATTACTTTTAAAACAATATCTTTAATTATTTAAAATCTTTTCATTAAATTCAATGTTCACTTTCATAAAGAGTCGTAACATTATAAATCTTGTTCTAATTAAACTTTTCATCAATCCTACACGGATAAAATCAGAGAAGATGTTAGAAAACTTTAAATAAGAATGTTAAATATTTATTTTAATCATTTTTATGATCTTAATGGTTCACAAAGAGCTGCTCCTTACAAGTCCTCTTGCTACATCCCCACCCTCAACCTAAAACTTAAACTCATAAAAATTATTGAATATCTTTTATATTTCTAATATATTAAATATATCTACTTTGATCCTTAATATTTCTTATTAAATATTAAAAAATTATTAATAAAATATTATAAAAAGATATAACAAAACTCTAATTAAATAGATTCGCCAATTTAAAATTATTCTCTATGATGAACTCTACGTAAAATTGATTGCCATTTACCTAATTTTTCAAACTATAACAATCGAGTTATTGCCACGTGGAATCCATATTGTTCTTCGATATATGGATTTATATATACACAGCAAATAAGAATAATATCTAATAAGTTACTGCAAGTAGCAAGTCACTTGTGAGCTTGAGGGTGAGATTCTCACACACTTGCTTCAAATAGAAAAGACCATATAAAATAATGTGCACAGTTTTTTCTTTTTGGTAACACCTCTACGGAGGCTTATTAATATCATAGAGGCAGAGGGGGTAACGTTTTCACTTGGGAGACACATACAACTAGAAGTGTTCTTCCTCTATAATCAACTCTGTTCCTAGTTTTAAGTACCATCTTTTTCCTTGTATACATCAAAGAGAGAAAAATGGAAAGAGATGGATGTCGTGGGAGTTTTCTTCAGAGGTACAAGCCTTACATAGCTATGATTTCTCTGCAATTCGGGTACGCTGGTATGCTCATAATCACAAAGGTCTCCCTCAACGGTGGGATGAGCCACTATGTGCTTGTTGTATACAGGCATGCCTTTGCTACAGCAGCCATTGCTCCCTTTGCTCTTGTTCTTGAGAGGTACCTATCAATATATCATTCATTCACATAGAAAAAAGTGGGAGAAAACCATTGTCCTTCCTTGATTTGAATCATTTTCTAATCACACCTTCTTCTTTCTTTGTCATTGGCAGGAAAGTGAGGCCCAAGATTACATTTCATATATTCATACACATGTTCGTGTTGGGTCTTCTTGGGTTAGTATTTTTCTAAGAGTTATTCTAGCCACACACACTTCCACTTACTTTCATTCTGATTCTGCCAAATAGGAAGAGGTGATATACACGTCACTTTAAGTAAGTGATGTGTATTTAGCTTTTTTCTTTTCTAACTCCAGAACCTGGTGTTCATTACAATCCATTCATTCCAAAAACATGTTCTGAAATTTGCTGTTTTTTTCTGTTCTGTTCTTTTAGGCCTGTGATTGATCAGAACTTAATCTATGCGGGGTTGAAATTTACATCCCCAACATTCGCATGTGCTTTATGCAACATGCTCCCTGCAATGACATTTGTGATGGCAGTTATTTGCAGGTATTATTTTTACATACACAATCAGTTAATCAATCTCATTTCATTTCTCTTCATCTGTTTTTCTCTGTTCCTTTGAGCTGACATGGTGTTACTCTTTCCTTGGGATATAAATTAGGATGGAGAAGTTGGACATAAGAAAAGTAAGATGCCAAGCAAAGGTGATTGGAACGGTGGTTTCAGTTGCTGGGGCCATGTTAATGACATTGTGCAAGGGGCAAGTCATTAACTTTTTCTGGTCTCAGTACATGCATCCACCCAGAAACTATGTACCTGAAAACACCACTGATTCCAGTGAAAAAGATTGGGTTAAGGGTTCTATTCTGGTCATAATTGCTACCCTTGCTTGGGCTTCTTTCTTCATCCTTCAGGTAAGAATGAACTAGTGTGGCTTATATAGAAGGTCATATATGTATTGAACTAATCACTAACTACCTCAATTAATCATTAACCAACACAAATATATCTCTAATAAATAAATACTTGAACTTTCATTCTTATTCAAAGACTTTCATTTTTGTATACTATACAGTGTTTGAACATTGAAAAAGTGTTTGTTGTGATTAATGCAGTCAGTGACATTAAGGAGATACTCTGCTCAGCTCTCGCTTACAGCAATAGTGTGTTTCTTGGGTACACTGCAGTCAATTGCAGTTACCTTTGTCATGGAGGAGGACAAGGCTTCTGTTTGGTCCATTGGCTGGGACATGAACCTGCTTGCTGCAGCCTATGCTGTAAGTCTCTCTCTCTCCTGCTACTTGTTTATGAATGGTGTGAGAGTCTAAATGGACACAAACTTTGGTGAACAGGGTATAGTAACATCAGGTATTGGCTACTATGTTCAAGGGATTGTCATGCAAAAAAGTGGGCCTTTTTTCGCCACTGCTTTCACCCCTTTAATGGTGCTCATTGTAGCCATCATGGGTTCTTTCATCCTTGCAGAAGAAATGTACCTTGGAGGGTAAATCCTTATTCTCACACTCAATCACTATTTCCAATGAACATTTTATTATAATAACAGGACATAATCCTAAAAGTTAAGAGGCTCACATAATCATAAGATGTGAGATTTAACATATTCCCTCCCACAAGATTAAACATTTGGAGTTTAAAATAGTTTATATGACTGAACCCCTGTAGTGATACAACGTGGGATATATTCTGGTACCCCACACACACACACACATATATATATATATATTATGGGAAAGGTTTGCAACAGTGCATATATATCTGTAATTAATTCAACATGTTAAAATTCATATAATCATATTTTTTATAGCTCAGCAATGAAACATATATTTTACGGAACAAGCATATCAAAAACCCTATTGACTGCACTAGATATACCAGAAATGCATGACAAATGATAATTGATGAGAATGTGCACAAGCATATTTCAGCGATTATGCGAATTAAACGAACTTTTTTATTTTATGACTGGCCATTTAGGGTGGCCCAACATGTGTTTTCTCTTTATTATAAAAATAAAAATAAAAATTTTCTTAATAAAATTAATAATATAAAATACAAAACAATCTGTGCAATGTACATATATATTTCCACTACAATTGCCACGTGACATTCTTCCCTAATTTTTATTTTTTCAATTCTTTTTAATTATAAATTTATTTATTTTCTTTGACTCTTCATTTTTCCCATTCACATCTTTCTTAACTTTTCATCTTTTCTAACATTTTAAATTTTTCATTTTTTTTACTTCTCATATTTTCTTGACTCTTTAATTTATTTTTCATGTCAAATCTTTTTAATTTCTATAATTTTTAAAAATAGCAATCAAATTGTATTCGTTTTCAATAAATTATAAAAATACTTACTTTATTTCATAGATTAATCTTAAATAGAGAAAAATAAAAATATTCATTTTTTAAAATGCCTTTAAATACTATTCTTTTACATATTTATGAATTTTATTGTCTTTTAGTCTTAATCTTACAAGTTTTAATGAAGAAAATTTTAATAATATTATAACTTTATTTAATTTCTATATATTTCATTGATAATATATTTCTATTTTATTAATAATAATAATATTAGCATAAGATGGTTTAAAATTTTATAAATATATATAAGATAATAGTAATAAAGATCGTGCTTAAAACATGATATTTTTATTAAGAGAAAAATTTTCAAAAAATAATTAAGACAAAGTTAGAAAACTACTTTATAAAATTAAAAAAGTAAAAAGTAACGATAATAAAGGTTTTCCACGTTCCGAGAAAGTTTACTTAACATGCCAAAATAAATATAATGTCCTTTTCCATTTAAATTATATGTATGTGAAGTTAAAAAATATATCTAAATATTACTACAAACAAACAAAATGAAATTAAGTAATATAGTTATTAGATTTTAAATGAGATTTTTATTATATTTTATAAGATTCTAAGTATGTTTAAATTGATTTATTTTGCACTTAAAAAAGTTTTTGACCAAACATTCTCTTTAAAATGTTTTGACTATTGACTTTTCTTAAAATAAACTAAGTTAATTCAAACATGTATTAAATATTTATTTATTAAATAAAAACCTCATAGTCATATATATTTGTTTTAAAAGATAGTGCAACATATAGGTAGTATAACTAGTTTTATTATAATAATTACGCATAACTTAATCCTAAAAGCTAGTTAAAGGGAATGATTGTTCAAGTTATTATAAGAAGTGCTTTGTCCATATACTCATATTATCATGTGACACTTAACATATTCGCTCACCTCAAGGACCAGACATTTAGAGTTTAAAATAGTTTGTATGATTGGACATTTGTAATGGTCCAATATAAGATAGACTTTGATGTCTCTTATAATAAATGGGTCTAACTTAACCCCAAAAACTAACTCAAGAGGGAGTATTGTCCAAATTATTATAAAGAGAACTTTGTCTATATACCCATCTCATACGAGACTTAACAAATTCCAACTTTAATTTAGCATAAAAAAACTTTGCTTTCATGCGGTTTCGTCTAAGAGCTTATGGTTTACCAGAGTGACTATGCTTTCTGTCATTTCCTTATCATAAACCAAAAAATATATATTCATTTACATGAAACATCGCCATCATAAAAAGTACAACATGTGAAACAGTTGCAAACAGATAGTGAAAGGTTTTGGTCCAATTATTGATCTTCTTGTGGTTATAGAGTCATCGGAGCTATTCTGATCATAACGGGACTTTACTCGGTTCTATGGGGCAAATACAAGGAGCACAAAGAGAAAGAAGCAGAGGCAATCACTGAGGCAATTAAGTGCTGTATTGAGCAAAATGGGAGGATGGAAACTGTGATGGAAGAAGCTGAATCAAACAACACTGAGAAGCAAAAGGGTGAAGCTTGCAAAGAGTTGAGGGTTGCCATTAGTGTTCCAAAAGCTTAAGAGGCCATATCAGAGTCAGACACGAGTTTCCTGCTACACGGTTAGAGGAATATTAAAAAAATGACAAAATTAAGTAACGCACCACAAACCCATCAACCCTGAAGATTACATGCCAGAGTGTTTGAAAGAAGCATTATCCATACATAGATTCAAATTTATATTACATTTTAACACAAATTTATGTCACGAACAAAAATAATTTTGTCTTTCTGTTCAGGTTTGAAATCTTAGTTAATTTCTCCAAGGTTAACAAAACTACATAGAGGAAATTTGATAAATAGAAACTTCTAAAATCTTTGAGCATAATACACTGAACATCTTTTTTTATTTCTTTTGCGCATTTTTTTTATTATGTCCTTTTTCTACTAAAGTTCACAATATTTTCTGGCTGAGGTTTTACATGTTAATGGTTACTAAATAACCATTTCCTTTAAAATTAAAATTTACTGTTGTTAAATTGCCGTAGATTTTTTCTCAGAAACAATCAGCTTAGAAGAACTATAAGAAGTACTTGGTATGGGAATGTTCTAAATATAATAAGGTTGGCTGTGGCCGATGGATGATTTATTTTCGACTTTGCTGTGGTGGGATTAAGGCTTATGTCTTACAACTGTAATGTGAACTGATGGTTAATCAAGGCTAAAATATTTTGTAAATCACTGTAGTTTTATCAAATTTTTAAATAAGTTGCTATAATTTATATATAAGTTTTTATTGGAATTTCTATATTTAAAAAAAATAATTTAATACGTCGTCCATATAGTTTAACTAAGTTTTCAAAACCAAACTAATAATTAAATTTTATAATTAAGCCATTGAAATTTGTAACAACGCATAATAGCTCACGGATGGCTATAAATGTTCATTAGCATAGTCTAAATAACTGTTAGTTGGTAGGATCTTATTTAAAAAAAATTTAGACTATAAGGGCCTCATTAAGAATTTTGAAACTATAAAGACTTATTTAAAAAATTATTTAAAAAAATTCTTTGAAAATGATGAAAACCCAAACAATGTTACTTAATATTAAAAAAATGTTGAAAATTTCGTTGACTATGATGATGAGAAGAAGAGTTGTATTATTTAAACACTCATAATATAACACTCAAATAACACTCTAGTCACATATGTATATAATACATTTATTTTAACTTTATATATACGTAGGAGTGATCATAGATTGGGTCAGGTCGGATTTATGAATAAAAAAATTTAAATTAATTAAGTGAGGTCGGGTTAGATTGAGTCGATTTTTTTTAAAAAAATTTAAGTAACTCAAACCAAAACAACTTAATTAGAATCGGTTTAGTTCGGGTTGAGTAATCTGGTAGGTTAGGTTGGTCGGGTTCGCGGGTTGAGTAATCGGGTTAACGAGTTGGGTAATCGGGTTGGTCGAGTTATGCACCCTAAGTGAGAAAGAATAAAATGAGGATTTGAATTTATCCTATGTTTGGATGTTTTTTCATTAACTAACTAACAATGGAATGAATGGAACATAGTTTCTATTCTCTTTATTTGGAAGTTTCATTAACTAACGAACAACTTAATTATCCATGTGTTCATTCCCCTCAATTTTGGGGGAAAAAAGTTAGGCATTTGAGGGGAAGAGGGGAAATGATTCATGTGAGGATTTTAAAACTTCCAAACAAGGGAAGTTACTTCCGTTCCCCCCATTCCCTTTTCATTCTCCTCATTACCTATCATCCAAACATAGTGTTAGGTAAAATGATATCGTTTTAATTTGACAATCGAGTCATAGGATCGAGTCATTGAATCGACTTTTTGAACCTATCACCCGAACTAATTAATGAATGGGTTGATCGAATTTTATCCGAACGAACTCAATTACCCGAACTAATTAAGTTGAATCGGATCGAGTTATCTAGTCATCAGATTGACCCGAACCCATGTACATCCCTACATATATGGTATATGATATTATTCAATTACACACATATTAATATACAGTGTTCATCTAGATGTTATGTCTGAGTGTACAAATTTCATTTTCATGAAGTTAAAAGATACTTTGCTCATTAATATTTTTTAATTTCTACCACTCTAACTATTACTGTCTATTTTTTGTCACTTCATTCAATTTTATTTGTTGATAACACTTCACTCAAAAATTTACAATAGGCTCATTTTAACCCCTTAATTATATTGCACCATTAACTTAGATAGAAAATGATCACATAACTATTACATCTAATTTTTACTGGAGCAAATATGTCTTCATAACTTGCAGTTCAAAGAATAGATTTACATAAATTTTTATATTTTTTTACTGTAATTATTATTGTAGAAATTTCACATCATAAGCCAAATTTAGCTATCTTTATATTTTTACGAAATTATCTCTTTAGATAATACAGATTGTACTACAAACTAATCCCACAAATATATTATTATTATTATTATTGTTGTTGTAGTTGTTATTGAAAATGCAAGTACATTATTAATGCTAGTGAAAGGAGTTGATAATCCATAAAAAAAATTCACAGAGTAATTACCAATAAATAAGGTTCAATGATATTAAAATATGTACAAGTTATAACCTTTCTCGTACAATGCACATGGTATTTTAAATTTTGCATCTGTAATTGTAAGTTTTTAATTTAATAGTCAAATATTTAGAGCATGTTCAAAATAGTTTATCTTGATTTAAAAAAAACCTTATAATAAAAAAATTCAAAAGATATTTTTTAATTGAAAATTTTTTCAAATCTAAAATAAATTAATTCAAACATACTTCTAAATTTATAAAAAGCAATACAATGATGAATATTTAAAAATTAATAATTTATGAATCGATTTTATTTTTTTTAGTTGTCATAATATCTTGGTCATCTTCTAATAATCTAAATTTACATATATAATTTAATACTTACATACAAGTTGTGTAAATGTAATAAAAAAGTGAAAATTATTTCAACTTATTTCGGCATGTTAAATTATTTTTTTCTTGACATAAAAAGCCTATATAAGTTTTTATCTTATGTTTTTTATTTTATAATTCTTGTGATAGTTATTTTTAACTATGTTTTAATTATATAACTAATACTAAATAATATATATAGTATCATTAATTATTCTTTGCATATTATAAAAAATAATTAATTAATTGTTGATATCATTAATTGCTGCTGAAGGCAATGTTAAAAATATAGAAAGATAAATATTGAATATAGAAGTAGATAGACAAAATATAGATATGGATAGTTTATTTTTTCTTTTAAAACTAAAGATATAGATAGATTATATGAAGAGATGATTTTGTAAAAGCATACGTGTGTGTTAATTAAAAAAAATACGTGTATTTGAATTTATTTATTATTGGTGAAATTTCTGTATTTAATTATAATTTTTTGTTGATAGTTATGTAATCATTTTCTACCTAAGTTAATGGTGCAGTTATGTTGTGAGGTCAAAGTGTCTTTTCGCCTTTATGAAAATTGCCGGAGACTGGTGGAGGAGAAAAAGCTTTTGATGAGTTGCATAACAAGTTTTGGGGGCAAGAAAGGAAAAAGGACATTCTAGCTGTTTCAATGTATGATAAACAAGTCCGGTATCATATACATAGAATCGTAGTCCAGCCAAATATACCCCACTTGATGTATGTACAGCATTATTAGTTAATTAACCAAATGGACATGGATCATGGATGGTTATTAAAATATGTTAAGCACAACCATCAGCACAACATTATAAAATGTAAATTTGTTTAGCTCAAGTGAAACATAGATCATAATTAGTGACTTGTGAGAGGCAAGACAATATAGTAGGGTAAAAGTTCCGGACCTATCTCCAATCACAACCCATACGCAAGTGAGCCCCCTTCACCCGCGGGATTTCCTATACTTTTGGATTTCCTTGTACATTTGAGCATTCTGCGTTGTAACTTTGTTTACTACTCTTTTTTTTTTCCTTGTTCATGGTACAATTATGTTGTGGGGTCATAGTGTTTTTTCGCCCTTAGGAAAATTGCGTGACACTGGAAGAGGAGAAACAGCTTTTGATGAGTTGTATAACAAGTTTAGGAGGCAAGAAAGGAAAAAGACATTCTAGTTGTTTCAACGTATGATAAACAAGTCTGGCATCATATTCATAGAATCGTAGTCTAATCCAATGTTCTGAAAGTTTCATACATATATCACATGTCCAAAATGATTTGGGGGGGGGGGGGGGGGGAAGGAAATGGTGCGTGGAAGCAACCTTTAAACGTGGAAAGTATACCTCTCGATCTCTGATCGTAATCACAAAGTGATAGTCTTAAAAATAATTTATGAAACTTGGTATCTTTTCATTGGTGTGTACTTGAGGGCAAAGGACAAAAGTGAATAAACATAGTGGGCTTTTTTACAGTAATAATGCAAATTTTAACTTTATTTCCCATTTACATCTATTTTAATTTTATTTCTCAAAATGTGCTGTTTATGGTAATATTGTGAAGCCGATTTAGCGAAAATCAACTTCTTAACGTGAAAGTTAAATTTTTTTTAAACATAGTGTTGAGAATTTGAAATCGACTTCTTAACACCATAAGTTATAACTTTTTTTTGTCATCCTGTTAGAAAGTTGGTTTCTTAACAGTTCTTTTTTTTTTTCGCTAATTATTAAATCTAACTTATTAGGTAAAAAAATAAGAGCTGTCAGGAATTCGGTATCTAAAAAGAGCTGTTATGCTATACCGACTTCCCAACAACAAATAAAATAAATTATAACATATAGTGATGAGTTAAGAAAAATTTAATATAAAAGAATTGAATTGAGCTAATTTCACTCATTTTTAAAATGAGAACAAGACCAATTTCATTTACTTTTGAAATTAAAAAACTCAAATTGTAAAAAAATTAAAAAATTAAAATAAAAAATTAATATATTTAGAGAGATTAAAAATATATTTTAAACTTAAAAAATTAACTTTTCCATTGAAAAGTCGGTTTAGAAAATTTAACTTTCTTATTTAGAAGTCAGTTTTTACCAAATCGACTTCTCAACTTTATTAAAAATAGCCCATTTTGAAAAATAAAGTTGGAATAGGCGTAAAATGAGAAACAAAGTTAAAACTTGCATTATTAATGTAAAAATGCCTAGGAATAGAAATAAATTTTTTGAGGACTAAAGTCACATTTTATAAAAAATTCAAGGATAAGTTTTGAATATTTGAAAAGCTAAAGTAATTCTGCCCTGCTGGAGAGGCTGCATAGCATGTGCTTTGAGCAAATACGATGTGGAAATTTTTAAGAAATAGACGTTGGTAACGGTTCTTAAAATTAAGAGACATTCTATGTAATAAATAACATATACTAATCTTTTATTAATTTTTTTGGTAGATACTAATCTCTTATTAATTACTCCATCGTGGTTTTGGTTGCTTGAGGAATGGACCTCTACCAAGTCTCTTTTGGACGATATTTGCAGTTATTGACTCTTCTTTTAATGAATCTTTTCGACAATGATGTCTTGCTTTTAAGGTAAAGTGAATTAGTTAAAATGTATACAAATTAGCTGAGACACTACCTAACCGTAATAAAATTAAAAATCCCTTGTCTATGTTTGAAGGAAAATAAACTAACATAACTTCTAAGGAAATTGGTATAGAGTATGACAATTCAAATACGGGGTAATATTTTAAATATTTGTAAAGTTATTACATTGACAAGGGTGGAATAGTTGTGATCAACGAAGAAAGGGAGGTTTGGTGGTGGATTGGCCTTCATCTAGAGTGCAGGTCACAATGTTTTCATTATATTTATTAGATTAAGCACCTTCCACTGGATTAAAAGTTATTAAAGTTAATGGTTGGAATGCAATTAATTTTTTTTATTTTAATACTTTCTCATAACTACATCAAGTATTTATAGGCTAGCTAGTTTTATTGTAGGTGTTAGATTCTAACTTAAAATCAATTGCATGAAGAGGAGTGACCCAACAGATATATAAATCGCATATGAAAGATAGCAAGCGATGTGAGACTCTTAACACTCCCCTCCACAGATGTCTGGACGGAATAGGCGAGCCTAGCGGAATAGGCGACACAAGAAGATGAGATCTTGTTTCTGATACTATGTTAGATTCTAACTTAAAATCAATTGACATTAAAAAGAGTGACCCAACAGATATATAAATTACACCCGAAAAATTGAGGTAGACGATGTGAGACTCTTAATAGTAGGCATCCAGGGAAGGGATCGATGTTATGCAAATTTTTTTACAAAATGGTGAGAAAAGCTCTTTGCACAGCATAAATTGTTTTTTTATTATTTGTTAATATAAAACACTCATGCATCTCAAGAAAATACCAATATTGAAAGGATAGAGACTATTAAAGGATAGATTGCTCGAGCGTTAGCACACTCGAACTTATAGCAGCAACGTCCAAAATTTTAAGGGAGATCTTGACAAAATAAAGCCACACAACTAAATAAACATCATCAATAATGATGAAGGAACATCTATTAATTTTACCCATACCAATAATTTTATCCTTTGTTATCGTCACCTAAAGTCAAATTTACCATCATTTACATGTCCAAAAAAAAAATACCATCATTTGAAGTGAAAATGATGATTAACTTAGTTTAACCTTTCTGGTAAATGCCATTATAATTCATTTAATAAAGTGGTAACACATTATTTATTAATAGAGTAAAAAACAGCGACAGTTGTATATCAAAATTAAATCTTATATCAATTTATAGGTGTGAAAATATTTTAACTACATATTTTTTAATAAATTTCAATACTTGCTTTAGTTTGGTTTTTTCAGCTACAGTACGTCATACTAGTCCATTATTTTAAATAAATTAGAAACATAAGTGCAGCTTTAAATAATTACTCGATTGGTTTTGTAGTTGCTTGAGGAGTGAAGCCCTACTAAGCGTCTTTTGAAATAATATTTATTGTCAATACCTTTTTATTTAAAGAAAAATGTTAAGTGTATTTATTTTGTGTGATGGAGAGTTTGTTACTTTCAAAACGATATCTTTAATTATTTAAAATCTCTTCACAAATTTAAAGTTCACTTTTGTGAAGAGTCTTAACTTTATAAATCCTGTCTTATTAAACTTTTGATCAATCATACACGGATCAAATCAAAGATGTGAGAAAACTTTTTTTTTCATTTGATGTCAGAAAACTTTTAATAAGGATATTTATATTTATTTTAATCATTTTGATGATCTTAGTAGTTCATGGTGACGAAAGAGCTCTCTCCTTACAAGTTACAAGCCCCCTTGCGACACTCCCATCCTTTTCATATGCCTATCACTTTCAATTTCGTTCTCTTCATTCATCCACTATGAAGATAATCTAGAAATGCATAATACTTTATAGTAGCTTTAACAAAAGCAAATGTGGCAATGATTTAGCACCAGGTATAAATTAAAAGTATTAGTAATCAATTAAGATGATAGTTGAATGAGTATAATGGTGTGATTGTATTTAGGTTTAAGGTGTCAATGAGAGAACGGAGATGAGAAAGAGAGCCTCGAAAGTTAGGTTTGTCAAACGGGCTACCCTGCGACAGGTTGTGGGTTAGATGGGGTTAGCCAAAATGACTCGCATTTATACGGGTTGCCAAATAAAGAGTCTGACTCACCTTGCATCAGATCAGAGTCTTAAACAGGTTGCCCGTAAAATCTCAAAATATTTTTTTTCACCATCAACTCACAACTCAAGAGCTTAAACGGATCGCTGGAGGAACATTTGTTTTTGTTTTTTTTCACATTACAGCACCTTTCCCCCTTTTTTTAAAAAAATTAGAATGCAATTATGCAAGTGAAATATAAATACTTCCAAATCCAATATATCAAGTAAATTATCATAGACTTAAAAACAATTAAATAGGTTTCGTGATTTGTGAATTGTGAATGAGAGAGAGGCAAAGGTGTGTGTGTCGTGAGGTGACTTAGGTGAATGTGTAATGACTCAACAAAATGTGTGTCGTTTTGTTTATGAGTGTTGTTTACCACTTAGTGAATATTGAGTTACAATAAAAGCTTTAGCTCTAAATTTTTTCATAAAATTTTTTCTTTCCTTTATTTCTTGTGCTTCATAGAAAAAATTATGCAAACAGCCCGCAAGACTCGATATGTCAGCTCGTTTAATTTGCAAGCAAATAGAGCAGGCTAAAATGGATTGTGTTTTTTCAAGTCAATAATTTTGCAATTTGACTCATATAAATTATGTTATTAAATGAGTTGATCCAATGAGTCTAACTTGTTTTGATGGCCCTATCAAAAAAGAGAGTAGTTGATTGAAATGAGTGATTGTACATTATAATTAAGATTCTGAGATTACAATATTTATACACTGGAATTAATAATGATTAGCAACACTAATTAAGCTTAAACACTAACTAATCATAACAGATTCACAATTAATTCCTAATTGAATTCCACGTCAGCATAGCTCAATAACTGTCATGACTGTATTCGTTTACATTTCCCCTCAAACTCAAGGTATGAAAATCTTCTACATTGAGTGTGTCTCAATATGGGAAATTGAGTACTGGAAATGGGTATTGTCAGGAGAACAACTATTTGATCTTGTGAGAAAATATGCTTCACCACAATCTGTTACTGAACTGAACAAAACGACACACACATTAGAGTTGAAATACTACCATTACTATTTTTCGCAGATTGAAATCTTTGAAACACTAAAGTTCCTACAAGAAGAAAAAACAAGATCTCAGGTTCCTATATATTGAAATGGCTGAGTTCTTTGCTGAGTTGGTAGTACTTTATAAATGGTGGTCTAGAACACATGTTTCATATAATTCATGTAGATTGCTCTTACATGTAATATTCATGGAAAGGACTAACCAGCGCCTAGACTAATAGAATTGATCTATAATTCCTTCTTTTGGCTGGGGGTACTCATTTTTGTGTCTAGTTAGCTACTGAAAAGGATTTCAAGGTAGTGATTCTGCGTGTTTTTTTTTTTTTTTTTTTGGGTAATTAAGTTGTCCTATTGATTGTAGATTAAAATATTTAATGCCACAACTTGATTTTCTTATTATTTGGTTTGTATTAGATTTTCTCATTTAATGTGTTCTTTAGATACTATTAATTCTCTGATTTTTGCTCTTTTAGAAATACTAGTGTGCTTGTGTTTTCAGACACCTGGGGAGACAAGTTTCCAAATTCTGACCCTGACTGGGACCTGATCATTGCGAGTGATATCTTATTGTGTAAGATTATTATCTTTTAAACTTGGTTAGCTAATTTTCCTTTTTTAAAATAAATATTAGTTCACTCTAACTAGTGCAATTTATCCATTAAGGAATAGCTTAAGAATTAGTTGATGCAGAAGGCAGAAAAAGAAACATCCATTCTTTCTGGTTTGATCTTGGACTTTTTCTAGTTGCTGATTTTTGGGGACAAGATATAGAGAATATATGTATCTCAACCTTGACCTTTTCTGTTTTCTATTTTTTTTTATTGGCATAGGTGCAGTGTGTGAATTTTTATAAGAGCTTGATAGGCTCTGAATTTTACTTCTGCTTGGTGTCATTGGTTTACAGATTCAAATCAAATTTTGCTGCAGAGTGGAATAAGGGTTTTTAATACAACATAATGAAATTAGAAAGTGTAGAAGATTCTAACTTCTAAATGAAGCTAAGATTACATATTTACATTAGACGGGTTGGCCCGTTTGCCTGCCACTGAGGCGGGGCGGGATTTTTTCCAACCACAACCCAAACAGGTTGGCTCGTCTTATCTCATTTACTATTATGTTTGTTTTTCCTACTTTCTTTTATTTTCAATCAATTGTGTTCGTTTTTCCAATTTTGTTTGATTTTCAGTGTAGTGCCATTTTTATGTGATCAGTCGTTCTTCTTGCAAAGATATTCTGATGAAATGAAGCTGAAAGATTATGGAACACATGCCAAGGATAATTTTTTGGTTTGATATAATCTTTTTGTATCTTTGAAGTTTGAACCAATGTATATATTCACATTTATATTACTCATAATAATTGTATTTCCTTTTTAATCATTGGTTATACATATATATATTTCCCTGTTAGTTCTAGAATGTTGTAGATAATGCGAAGGTTTTTTTAATTACACGTCACTGTGCGTTTAAACTACATAAAAAGCATTGATAAAAAAATCGGACTAGATCAATAAGTTCAACTTGAAAATTGGTAAATTGGACACTATTCAGTCCATTTAATCCTCAGAACCAGGATTTAAGAAAACTGATATAAAACCAGATGAATCGGTAAAAACGCAAAAATACCGGTAACGAACCAGTTTGAACGACTCTTGAAAAATATTTTGTCTAGTTTCAAGCATGATAATGCTAATTGTAGACCGTGTGGACCAACTTTGCCAATTAAAGAATATTATTAAAACAATGCTAACTTAATGATTGGCCCGCAAATTTGAGCTGAGTTGAACACTTATGCACACAAGGTGGCCTCTGTAAGCTCTAAAGCCTCTAATGGTTAAGATTGTAAATTATATTTTGATGATAACAACTATATTAAAAATTATGATCATTTGCTCTTAAGTATGTGGGTTGTGTTAACATATGTGTAGATTTTTTTTTGTTAATAATAACATTTTTAGAACTAAAACAATTATAAAAAAGTTTTCTGAATGATTAAAGAAGGTTAAGAAGATCAATTTCTAACTTAAGAGAATTCAAGGTGCATCTTAAGAAAGTTCCTAAAGAACTTGAGAGAGTTCATCCAAAAAAGGTAATGAAAAAGTTCAAGAATATGAGGATTCTCTACAAGGATCAGATCAAGAGCAAATCAAAGTTCAAAATGAAGTTTTCATTATCCAAGTTATCAAGAAGAATCATAAAGATGATGGTGGAATCAAAGAACAAGAAGTGTTGTTAAATATCTAACCTGAGAAAGTTGTTGAGAAGGTCAGCTGGTATGAAACTTGAAAGAGTTCTTGGAAAGGAACTTAAGTGAGTGCGCTGACTTAACAAAACACAACAAAATAATGGCTACTTGCCACAAGAAGGATAGATAACCGTTGGGAGCCTCTGATAGTTACTTTTTACAAGTTATAAAAGGCTCCAAGTTTGAAAAGATGAAGGTTGAATGATCTGAGACAGATTAAAGCCCAAACACGAATAACAACTCTCTCACCTCTACCTACTCTATTATGAAAAGTTCTAAAATCTATAGTAGGTGTATTGTAGGATCTATAAAACTATGTTTATATACTCCTTGAGTGATTTTGAGACCTACCCACTTGTATTAAACACTTAAATCCTTTTTTTTATTGTTGAGTATTGGTGGTGAGCTTGTAGGATGTGCAAGCCACTTGAAAGCTTAGTTAAGCTGGTCGTAAGAGCCTGGAGAGGTTTGATAAGAAAGAATATTTGTTGAAACATTTCTGGAGAGGCTGAGGGAAAAAAATACTCATATGTAAGAACTTGAAAAGGCATAATAAGAAAGAATACTTTTACATAGTAAAAATTGTAGTATTTGCTAGATGTTGGACGCAGCCCCAAGTAGTTTATGGGTGAACCAGTATAAATACTAGTGTCTTGCTTCCCTTCCTTCACTCTAACTCATTCCAATTTGTTCTAATACTGATCCTAAGTAAATCAGAGTTCTTCTCTATAAGAACAAAAGTGTTCTTTGAGTTAAAGTGAACTTAATAAGAATCTCTTTTTATAAAGTGTGAATTTGTGTTTCTAGAATTGATTCTTATTGCTATGAAAGGTTTTTCAAAATTTATGTTTTACTACATTAAGTTTTTAATCAGAAAAGAATTGTGTTGTATTCCGAAATTGTGAGAGAATTTAGTTTCACTCAATAGTTAACTCTCTCACTCTATGATATTTATTCTTATTCTCTCTTATTGTAAACTCTCTTACCTAACTACTGTATTTTAAAGCAACCTCCCCACTTATGCTCAAACAATGTGAGACTATTTTATATAATGAGAGAGTTGTAACTTCTTGCTCAAACTCAGGTAATGTGGGACTATTTTATATAAGAAGAGAGGGGCACCTCCTTCAATACTCTAACAAATCTAGGACTTTGTTACCATCTAATATTTTTTTTTTAAAAAGTATTTACATTTTTCTTTCAAACGAAATAACATATTACTCTTCTTTTGGGAATAAAGCTAACATTGAAAAGTTGAAACTTGAATTAAAACTCGATATTAGAAATTTGAACTTGACTAACTTGTTTTTTAATCTCTTTATATATATATATATATATATAAGTAGTTTGATCATCGATTTAACCGATTGAACCGATTTAATCATGAACCACTTACTTTATCAGTTCAATGCTCTAAAATATTCAAATGTCAATATTAAAATCTAGTTTGAAGGGCAAACATCAAATTGGCATATAGTAGATAGAAATCACTCACAATACTTATCATTTCCAAGTAGTTCTCCCCAAAAAGTTACACTATTGAATTAGAAATTCCATATAATATTTTATAACCATAAAAATACTAACAATGCTTAATAAGTTAATGAGCATTAAATTGCGTAATTTGATCCCTAAATCCCATATAAATTTTAAATAACATTAATTAATCCATAGTTATACGAACTGGATTGACTTAGCCGATCTAATTGGAAAACCCGCGACTTAGCCTCTGAACAATTCAGTTCTTAGCCACAATGGATTTTTTTGACAACTTAGTTAAACTCAGGTAATCTGATGACTCGCTAGGACGAGTTGAATTAGGTTTTTTTTTTTTTAAATAGCTTTCAAAAAAATAAATTTTAAGATTTGAACATGATACTTTTAAGACCCTTTTAACAAAATACATTTTATCATTAGACCATATGCTCTTATGAGGTTATGTTTTCAATTTTTAATTTATATAATTTTACAAATTCAATTTTAAATAATTTTATGGTAGAGAAAGTGCCATATAGTGAAGGAAGAAACAAATAAATAATGTTGTGTTCTGACCACAACCATAATAATGGAAGAAATTATGATATATTTGAAGCCAAATCGATGCCGAGTTGCCAACAACGTGTAAAATAATAGATATGGCACACCAAACAGTAAAATCAAGAGAAGAATGTTGCAGCTATGCAAAGACAAGTAGCGAGACAATTTTAGTGGGTATTCCCTTGCATTCTAAATTACATAATCCTTCAATTTTGCAGGTATGAAAAATTAGAATAATAAATCCAAACAATAAATTGAAAGTAGATGTCATGATTTAAGCTTTGTTTCGTGGTGCACATTTAGGTTTATAAGCAAGTAGATGTCATGATTTAAAACAATAATATGGTACACTACACACTCATCAATTAGCCAGAACTTTTTGCACTTATAGAATTTAATGAAACTGGTTTCTTCAAAATAAGGAGTATCAACTTAGTATAGTTTCTTATCTTTCTTTTATAAATTTGTTTGGCTTATATTTCATTCATGTCTACAATCGTCAATGTTGTATTTCCCCTTCCCTTTCACTTTTACGATTTGGGCTTTTGTGCACTTCCCCTTAAGAAATATATACACTAGAAGAAAATATAGAAATTAATAAGCATTGTTATACCACAAAATAAAAGGAAAGATTTTACATAGTTAGCACAGGGCCAAATAAAAAGAAGCCCCATAGTTAGCACAGGGCCAAATAACAAGAATCCCCATGTAGCATAGCACCTGCAAACTTTATCACTTGGCTCCATTCTCATTTTACAAATAAATTGTGCTCCATTAAGACTGGAATATTGCTCAGCTTTTTCAATTGCCATTTTCATATTTTAAGAAAGAAGCAAAAAGTATTTCATTCCAAGTATCTGGTACTCCGGGCAAGCACCAATGAGGCACATTCCAAGTATCTGCTGCTGTCTTATATATGTCGGCTTATTGAATTGCCATTAACTGAAGATGAACCTGGCACAAGATACGGTTCAATAATATGAGGATCAGAAAAATGTTTTCATAAGAAGCCACAATATTACAAGCATCAATATTAAAAATTAGTATGAACCATTGGCTGTCCACCATAGTGTCGTGGGGGATAAGGTTCGGTATCAAATGTCCACGGGATGGGGGACTAAAGTAATTCAATCACCTAACCAAGTCTAAACAATCACTTCTTACTTCTTTGATATCACATCAAGATAACAACTGCACCAGTACTTACTCAGGCAATCAATCATCAACCTTCAATTTCCAGGCCAAAAAACTCTGGTTACTTAAAGAAATCATCCTCAAATCACCAAACACAACCTCTAAGGAAACTTAATTTATCCTGCAAACATTCAGATTGCAATGTATTTCATCATTGTTTATCAAATCCGAAGTTTTAAAGCCATCCCAGGCTAAATTAAGTGTGTGTTTTGGATAGTTGTAAGAATTTGATTATTTCAGTAATCGATTATTATATAAAAGTTTTTTGTTATAATCGATTATAATTAATTCATTTTTATGTTTAGATATATTAGTTGAAAATGATTTTAAATTAATCTGTTTAATTTGAATAGTATAAAAATGAATTACTTTTATGTATTAAATTATTAAAATAGGTATAGAATGATTAAAAAAATTATTTGATTGAGGACAAAATAGTATTTACATATCAAAGTATAAGGAATAATCTATAAGTTAAAATCATAAGCTTCAATCGTCAGTATTATGAAAAAAAGCTTTTATAATGCACTTAATTTCGTGTAAAAACTGAAGTTAATTTTGTCAAACATGTTATAACACTGTTGAAACAATTTTTTTTTAAAAAAAAAGTTGTTTCAACAGTGAAATAAGTGTTGCCAAACATGCTCTAAGTGTTGATAAGAAATTCCCACCTTCAGTTTAGACAAGGAGTGCTAAGAGCTAACTTATTCAAGAAACTTGAAATTTTCAAACAAGAAATTAGATTTAACAATCACTTGTATTTTCAACACAACTGAACCACCTCCACCAGCATCATGAGCCCACACCCACCGAGCCCCACCACTGACTTGATGTCGTCAACAACTGCCATAAAATTTTCTTATGTAGCCGACATCACCTTCTTTTTCAACAGCTAGGACCATGCCACTTCAGTCTTCATGAATCAAGTAGTGAGGGAGGGATGGTGCTGTTGAGATAACAGTGGTATATGATTTAACGATAGCAACTATAATAAGACTTAGAAACAGAAATAAGAAAATAAAAATGGGTAATTTGTGTATATTTATGAATAAATGAATAAATACAAGAGACTAGTATCTATTTATACAGGAAGACTGTTGTACAGAAAAAGAAAATAATAAATTATAATTATGTACTAAATTAAACTAATTTTATACTAAATCAATTACAATTATCCCTAAAATCAATCATGATCAATTACAATTAATCACGAATCATTCCTAAAATCAATCGTGATCAATCACAAATAATCATGCTAACATCTCCTTTCAAACTCAAGTGAGTGTAGAAGAAATTAACTTGAGTTTGGAAACCAAAGTGCATAATCTGCTAGGATGATGAGCTTTGGTAAATAGATCGGCTGCTAATCAAGAGTGCCATTAGAAAAGAGATGAAGAGCTCCACGAAGAATGTGTTGACGGATGAAGTGGCAGTCGATCTTAATATGTTTGGTGCGCTCATGAAAAACATAATTGTGAGCAATCCGAATAGCACTCATATTATCACAGTAAAGAGCAGTGTGAAAGGGCTGAGAAATACCTAAGTCGTCAAGAAGCCAATGTAACCAAAGTATCTCAGATGTAGTGTCAGCTAGTGCTCGATATTCTACTTCAATACTAGAACAAGTAGTTAAAGTCTATTTCTTGTTTCACCATAAAATAAGTGCATCACCAAGATAAATATAGTAGCCTGTGGTGGATCAGCGATCAATGGGATCTCCAACCTGCAATTAGCATCAGAATTAGCCTGGAGAACTAAGAAGGAGTTGACTGAGAAATAAAACCCATGAAATAAAGTTCCTTTTATATATCGAATGATACGTAGAACAACAACATAATGAGTAGTGCGTGAAGCTGACATAAACTAATTGACTAGATGAATAGTGATGCAGATTAAAAGTTATAAATCTAAGTGTAGGTTGTTTCAAGTAATAAATTCTCGGGAGTCCGTGGTCGATCCACAGGGAATTGATGAAGAAAAATTTGTTGAGGTAAGGAAAAGATTTGCCACAAAAATAAAGATGATAAATAAAATTGTTCACAAGTAAAAAGGAATTGCTTGGGCTAGGAGATCCACTCTTGGTAAATAAATTAAGGACAAGATTAATTCTTTTATAACTCAATTAGAATCCACACATAACGGAGGTTCCAATCAGAAAATACAACATTCAAAGTTCTTTAAAAGTTATATTAGTTATATTATGGTTCATTTAATTATCCACTAATGATAACACTTGTAAATGAGTTCAAGCATTCATTGTGTCAATCTCTTGTCTACAACAAATCAAGATCTCCACTTTACAAGAGAGTTTCTAACACCAACACTTGTAAATGGGTTCAAGCATTCATTGTGTCAATCTCTTGTCTACAAAAAATCAAGAACTCCACTTTACAAGGAGGGTTTCTAAATTGATTGGAAACAAAATACAACAAATATAATGACCACTTGATAATATATCATTTAAGTACAAGAGAAAAATTAATCTAACCTTATTTTATTACCAAAAGCTTCACCCCTTCACCAAAGTAAGATGAAAATTAGTTACCCATCAGCAAGAAGAAAGAAAGAGAGAAGAAGAAAAAGATGAACATAACTTCTACTTAGAACAAAAGAAAATTACAACAAGAAAAGTAAATAACACAATAGTATGATCTTGGTTTAAAACCAAGACCCTTCAAATGTGCAGCCAATGCCCCTTTTTATAGAGCTTGAGGAGTACAAAATGACAATGGAGTGGTTTGATGATGAGTGAAAAATGTCAAAGGAGTTATTTGATGAAGATAAGTGAGTGGAAAATTATTTTGATCCGTGTTTCCCCATTAGCACCAAATGATTCGGTGCATATATAATGAATGCCATCAGAATTGAACAAAACGGTCAACATGAAAGTTGTAGATACGGGTCTTAACTGTCTTCTGGTAAAATTTTAGCTCCAAAGACCAACTATAGCCTGAGATATGGCCCAATTACTGCACACTATTCAGGCCCAATTTCAGTTCCTCTGTTCTGACTTTCAAGCCCAATATGCCCATTAGACCTCAAAATCTCAAAAAGTGTTCTTATGAAAATTGTAAATTTGGGTCTTATCATTGAAATTTCAGCCCATTTAACATCCTATAGCCCGAGCTATGGCATGAACAGTACACATAGGTCAAGCTGTCAGGATCAGCACTCTAGTTCTTACTTTAACTCCAATTTGAGTTATCCAATCGTATGATTAGGCCTTTGAGGTCTTCATAAAAGTTGTAGGGAATTGTCTTAACTTTCCTACAATACTAGAATCACATCAACCAGATATTTGAAACTCAAATTATAATTAGTTTACTGAACACTGTCAAAGAGATAAATTAAGGCCAATTCATGCAATAATTCCTTCAATGATCCAATTAGGCTCAATATCATAGAATGTGACAAAACCAACATAATTAAGCCTAATTGAACCTTAATAAGACCAATGAGAGGATTATAAAATATATAAAATATATTGTTATCAAATAGCATATGAAATGTCTGGACAAGTAACAGTAAGATAAATTAAGCTGCTAACCAACTGCCGATATAGAGTAGGATCATCGAGTGTAGTACCATCCAAAGGTGTAAACCTAACATTAAGTTCTAAAGGAGTAGACTCGGTGCGACTGTCTGAGAGACCAGCTCGAGAAATAAGATTTAAAACATATTTAGCTTGGGACAAATAAATATCATCAACAGAGGAAAAAACCTCAAGACCCAGAAAATAATAGAGAGGACCAAGATCTTTCATTTCAAAATTATGACTCAAAAATGCTTTAAGATTAGTAATATCATAAGTATCATCACCTTTAATAATCATGTTATCAACATATAGAAGCAGTAACACAGTGCCACGATCAATCGTATGGATGAAGGGTGTTGAATCATGAGAACTAGAGGAGTATCCAAGTTGATTGATGATAGAACTGAACTTAACAAACTAAGCTCAAGAAGCTTGTTTAAGACCATACAAGGCTTTGCAAAAAAGACAGACATTGTTAGGTGGACAAGAGTAACTTGGTGGTGGTCGCATATAGACTTTTTCTTCTAAGGCACCATTAAGAAAAGCATTCTTCGCATCCATCTAATTAAGAGTCCATTTGTGAGTGGCAGCAATAGCAAGAAGAGTACGAATTAAAGTAAGACGAGCAACTGGAGCAAAAGTTTCTTCATAATCAATATCATATTCTTGAGTAAAACCTTTGGCCACCAAGCGGGCCTTGTAACGATTAATAGAACCATCAGATCGAGTTTTAATCTTGCAAACCTATTTACATCCAATAAGAGCCTTATCAGAAGGAAGATCAATCATTTCCCAAGTACCATTATTCTCCAAAGTCTGTAATTCTTCATTCATAACCTGTTGCCAACGAGGATCAGTTGATGTCTCTGAATATGTCTACAATTCATGAAGGTGAAGCATGGTAGAAAAACAATGATAATGACGAAGGTAGTTGTGAAGGTTTCTTACCCCGAGAAGGATGAATGACAGTGTCAAATGCAGAATCAATAATTGGGATAGTGTTAGTGCAATGTGTCAAAACTTCAGATGATGATGAAAGCTCACTAGGAGAATTGGAAGAGGAGCCTAGACGTGGAGAACTTGTCTCAGATATATCTAAAGACTCTGTATCAGAATCGTTTGGAAAAAGGATCAATAGATGGTGTGGTGAACAATGGGGTAGAAGTAGAAGGAATAGACTTGAACTAAGACAATGTTGAGGATAAAGTGTTTTCCTAAAAGACAACATGAAAAGAAATATAAATGTACTGAGAGACTAGATCCAAGCAACGATAGCCTTTGTGTTCAGTAGCATAACCAAGGAAGCAATAGAGACGGACACAAGGTTCAAGCTTAGTGTGTTCATGTGGTTGAAGATGAACAAAATAAACATAACCAAAAATTTTGAGAGAACTGTAGTTTGGAGGTCTCAAGTAAAGACATTCATAAGGAGATACATTACCAAGAACAGAGGAAGGGAGACGATTGATAACATAGACAACAGTAAGAGTAGCTTCACCCCACATACGTTCAGGACAAGAAGAGGAAATAAGCATAGCTCGAGCAGAGTCAAGAATGTGTCAATGCTTTCTTTTAGCACGACCATTTTGCTGAGATGTACTAGGATATGAAAACTCAGAAAGGGTTCCCTGTTCAGTAAGAAAAGTGAATAATTTTGAATCACGATATTCTGAGGCATTATCACAACAAAAAACCTTAATTGTCTTTGAAAACTGAGTTTTAATCATAACAACAAATATAATGTATATTTAAAAAAGTTCAGAACAATTTTTCATTAAATATATTCAAGTGAAATGTGAATAGTCATAAATAAAAATTACAAAATATTGACAACCCCCCGCAGTGGGTATAGGAGAAAGACCCCAAACATCATAATGAACAAGATTAAAGGAAGAAATAGAAATAGAAGTACTTTTATTAAAAGATAAAGCAGGTTGTTTAGCTATTTGATAAGACGTACATTGCAAAAATTCTTCTTTAACAGATCTTAAGACATCCTAAGAAATGAGATGACATAATTTACTAGGAGAACTATGACTAAGATGTTTATGTCACAGCTGAAAAGAAGAAGTAGTAGAAACAGCACAAATAGTTGACACAGGAGGCAGAGGAACATGGAGGTCGATGAGCTCAAACAATCATCCAATTTTATGAGCATTCCCAATGATCTACCCGTCGGTGGATCCTTCACAAAACAACCAGCAGAAGAAAAAGTAAGTATATAATCAAGGTCACACAATTAGCTAACAAAGATGAAATTAAAGTTTAATTTGGGAATAAGGTAAGTGTTTAATAAGATAAGGGTAAGTAGGGAAATAGGACCCTTATGACTTACTTCCATAAGAGACCCATTAACAGTATGAATGAAATGATTGGTATCTCTAGAAGAAAGGGAAGAGAATGCATGTCATGAGGAAATAATGTGATTACAACATGCAGAATCAAAATATCAACGATTATTAACTGTGGTAGTGGCTAAGGCAGTATGAGTATTATCAGGATGAGAAAAGATTTACTTAAGAAGAGAATCAAGATCAGTAGTCGAAAGAGAGATTTGGGAATTTGAGGCATCATCAGCAATTGAAGCTGCAATTATAGGCTTAGAGGAAGAACTAGTACAAGGTTGAAACTTTCTTTGATAAGACCTTTGTGGACAAGTAGAGTTCTGTGAACGGCTAGGGCAGTCAGGAGCAATATGACCATTCTTTTTACAAATGTGGCACTCTATGGTGGGATATTCAACAAAAATATGACCAGGTTTGCTGCAACGACCACAAAATGTGCCTTTATAATGAGTAACTGTAAAAGCTAAATTTGCTTTAGATCGAAGAAGACCCAATCTAGTTTCTTCTAATTCCAGACAAGGAAGTGCATCCTGTGAACACCCAATTTTGTCCGGAGCATTTTGTAAAAAAAAAAAAAAAGACTCATCTTTCACTTAGTGGCTCACTATCTAACCCATTGACCCATTAACCCATAAACTAACCCATTAACCCATAACCCATGATCCAACCCGATAACCCATAACCCATATACTAGCACTTATCCTAAATAAACCCCATCAATTATCCTAATTCCTAAGCATTTATCCTAACTATCCTAAACAAACCTATCCTGAACCAACCAACACTTATCCTAAACCAACCACAACTTATCATCCTAAACAAATTTCAATCACACTTCAGCCTAATCCCCTCCTATATAAACACATAACCCACACTCAAAACAGATACTCAGAACCTGACTTTGAACTTTTGGAGCCTAAGCACTCTCAGCTTTAACACTTTTTGCTTCAGGCACGTAGCTTTCCTGCTAACAGTTTCACCTCCACCTTCTTCAACTTTCCACCACCTCCCTTCCCTCCATAACCATTTTCTTCGCCACCATTAACAACAACCCAACCAAAAGATAACCACCATTACCACCCTTCACCTTTTTGTGCCCAACCAAGCCTCCAACTTCATTATTCATCATCAAACCACCATAGCTTTCACGTATCCCATCACATAGAACCCACGACCTTACCACTTTCATCTTCACTATCACACAACTTCACCCTTGTTCCATAACCACCCTTTACCATACCTTCATCATTACCATTCTCATCCCTCCATTACAAACACCCATCATCTTCACAACCATCACCCAACCAAAAACTCCAAAGATCTTCACACTGCCCTTGTTTCAATTTACCAAAAACGAGCCAACCTTCCCTCAACTACCATACTCTCCTCACACGCTTAAACAGCCCTTAAACCATCATCCTACAAACCATAATCAAAACCATCACCGAACCGCTCAACCTTCATTCGCACGTCTCCTCCTCACGACCATGAACCGCCACAGACAGCTTTCCATCCAAATTCCCCCTCACCGTGAACCACATCCACCATCGTCATGAACAGGCCACCACCACGCCGGCGCATTACCAAGTTCAGTCCGCGACCTTCATCATGAGCCACCGTAAACTACAACCAAATCTCAGATCCGTGATCAAACTGCCACCACGAATCGAGCAGTAGCAGCCTAGTGACCACCGCCATTCTCGAGTTCTCGGCTACCGAACCCAGCGCTGGTCGCACCGTTCCGTCAAGTCCTTTCCATCCCATCGTGTTCGATCCACTGTAGCTGCTGTTCGCTGCAACCCAATAGTGCCCAATCAACCCGTTTCACCACCGCGTCACTCAGCCGTGGCATATTCGCACAACGCACGATTTCGCTGTCCTCCACGCCAAGACAGATCCGGCTGCACTCAGCAGCCATCGTTGAATCCCCCTTCCACAAATATCCAAAAAACAGAGCTCTTCCCATTTCCCTTTTGTTTCTATCCCCTCGTGAGTTTTGTTTTCTTTTGTTTTTTTATTTTTTTATTTTTTTCCTTTTTTGAAGCTCTATTATTTTTGTCTGGTAAAAAAAATTAAAGTAAATGGTAAAATATGGAAAAAAATGTAAATAATAATTTTTTTTTTGAAAAAGAATAAAATAGGATTAACTGAGTTGTGACAACTTATTGATCCTATAATTTTTGTAATCATCTGAGTTGCGACAGCTTGATGATTCAAATTATCATTATTATAATTATTATTATTTGGTGACGTCTCTAGCGTGACACGAGTTTCACCTATTCAATCCTTAATTTAATTAATAGAGTCGCGACGACTTGTTAATTCAAATTTTTTAAAAATAATCAAATTGTTTCTTTAAAAAAAAATCAACCAATTTTTTTCCTAGATAATTTTAAATAAAAATTTTGTAACAAATTTGATAATCAGTGAATGACGTCTTTAGCGTGACGCGAGCTTCACCTATTCAATCCTTAATTTGATTAACGGAGTCACGACGACTTGTTAATTCAAATTTTTAAAAATAATTATTTTTAATTAAAATCAACTAACCCATAATTATTTTTTAAAGAACTACGTGACTTTGAGTTTCTCATTGCACCTGAGGATACGTAGGAGCAGAATTTCTATTCTATCAAGCCAAAAATTAAATTTTCATAATTTTTTTTTACAAAAAGGGTAAAACAAATATTTTCAAGGATTATTAAGAATTTGCATAATTAACTTAAGGTACCGTCTTAGGACAGGTGTGTTAGGGGTGCTGTGGGATTAAGTTTCCACCCTTCTCTACATATAACCAACTCTCGAATTCAATCTGGTTTCAAAGACTATTTTTCTTAAGTTTTCCATTTTTTCCTAATAAAAATAAAATTGGTGGCAACTCCCTAATTAAATAATTTTTAAATTTAAGTTGCTATCCCGTAGTGCGACACATCCTCAAGTGTGGACAGGGAATCCTAATGTAGTAGGGAAGCTCAAACAAGCTCATAGTCATTAACGAGAGCCATTAGAAGCTGGATGAGCCAAGATCTTATCTTCGTTGCCTTCTTCGCTAGGCTGCTCCCACCTACTTCATTGACTAACAAAGTAGATGATAGAGATAGGATCTTAGCTCTAATATTATATGAGATTCTAACCTAAACCCAATTGGCATTAAGTAGAGTGAGCTAACAGATATATAAATCACACTCGAAATATTGAAGTAGACAATGTAAAATTCTTAACAATAAGGACCATTTCTACCTACTCATAGAGATGTAACATCTTAATCATTGACACACACACACACACACACACACACACACACACACACACACACATACCATACACTCTCATTTTCTCTCCATTTCTTTCTCAAAATCAAGGGTTAAAAAGATCTTAAAGGAAGGAAAGTCTTATCTTCTAGGAATATATCCTATAATAAGGTGATGAAATGTCAATGACATGAAAAAAATAATTCACATGTCATATTATAATAGGAAATAGCACCACAAGTACCTAAGGTACTTTATCTAGGTTTTGTGCATAATAAAAATGAAATGGGTCATCCCTTTCTTTCTTGGTCACAAACATTCTAAGAATTTTATTTTTGTCTTTGACAATAGTATCCCCATAAGAATTATAATAATATCAACTCGTCAAAAATTATCACAACTAAGAGGTCATTAATTTTTTAGAAATACTAGCAACACATTCTTTTGAATACTTGTTTTATTATTAGTTCACCTCATACACTTGAAAGAATTATTAGGAGAGAAATGCTATTAATAATTGCTTTTGGACCAATAGTGAAGCAAATATTAAAAAGAATGTTTAAAAGAATATATTGCTAGTTTTCCTCTTAATTTTTAATAGTTACCTTATTCAAAATTTAAACTTTGATCCTTCGCTAGGAGCACGACTCGCTCATCACTGTGTCCAACCCTTGATCGTATATCATAAGAAATTTTAATAATATTGTACTTTGCATACGATATTAATATTTCATTTTTCCTTTGTACAAATTATAAATGTATAAATATTTAAGATAATTTTTTCTATTATTTTATCAGATTTTATGATTTTATGAGTAGCGAAAATAGCTTACCCAACCAGCATGTGTTAGTCTGAGTAGAAGGGGTTCAAATCCTTTAAGCATGTGGTCCTAGATTCAATTTTGAGATTTATGTGTATGAAAATAACAATGTTAGGAGGGGTCTTCGCTTAAAGACATACTTGTATAGATCATGTCCACACAAGTTGTATAGACTTAACCAATCAAAAATTAACACATTGCCACTTTTAATATTAAATAATTGTGTGACACTAGAATCTATGTAATTATTCAAGTGTTTATTGGTCTACCCTACACAGCTGTGTAGACAAGGTCTACTCAAATATTTCTCCTCCACTTAGGCGCTTGATCGTATTTCAAGAAATCAGTCTCTCACCTATTAAGTGGGGATACTATGGGAAACCAAAAAAGAAAATATCTTAAGTTTGGTAGAATTCTATTTGAATTCGGAATGGTTGATGAACTCAAAACTTGAAAGCCACAATTTGGAGTAAACCTTCATTTTAGTCCCTGAAATTGCAGTCAACGGTCACATTAGTCCTTGACTTTAAAAAATTGATAAATCCCTGAAACCTCAAAGCATTTGTCAGGTTAGTCCTCGTGTCTTTTGCTGTTAGTTAAACTTGACGGATACACACATGTGACATGTTAAGTGCTAACCTGGACGTTGATGTGGTTTCCTACCTAGTCTAAAACAATATAGTTTCGATTGTGCATGAAGAAACAAAGTTCCCAACCCTAAAATGATGCCATTTTGGACCAAAATTCCTCAAGACCAAATTTCTCCTAACCCCATAATGATGTCATATTAGAGGTGGAGGGAAAATTTGCATTCCTCCCCCCTCAATTTCAACTGCATAAGAGGTCTAAAACCCTAAATTCCCAATTCATTTTCTAATCCCAAATTCCACTTGTTGATTCTCTTTGCAATCAACCTCATTTTGTTGTCAAGATTCCCTACCAACATTGAATTCGTCGTCTTCCTTGTGGGATTCGAGCTTCAGAAATGTATGTGACCTAAACTCTAAACATTCCCTGTGTTAAGTGGTCATTGTGGTCCCTATCTTCTATTTTTGGTATTGTGGTCCTACTTGTCTTCCTTTTTTGGTGTATGTGGTCCCTTTGTTGTTCCCTTTACTTTTGTGATGTATGTTAAGTTGGTCTCCATTGCTTTGCCTTGTTACAACACACATGCACTCAGTTTTTTATTTGTTTATTTTTTTATAGTTTTTTTTATATATATAAGTATTATTTAATAACGTTGTGTGGTGTGTATCTGTGTATCATTTTTTATTTATTTTTATATGTATAAGTATTTAATAAGTTATGTTGTGTGTATCTGTGTAGATGGTTAGACTTGTGTTCCCACTTGGTGATAGTTTTGTTTAAGAAATTGGACGCAAAGTTTCTTATTGAGGGGGTGAAGAGTGGTGGCTTGAAACTGATGAGGATAAGTTGGATATGTTTAGTTTAATCAATTTTGCTAAACAGATTAGTTATCATAAGGTGAAAAATTGTTATTGGCTTATGCTTGGTAAACAACTGAAAAATGGTTTAATGACCATGAAGACAGATACCCATCTTTTGGAGATAGTTAAGGCTTAAATGTTGAATAATGGGGTGGTTCATCTATATTATGAATACCCTATAATTGATGACCTTAAAATTGTATCATACCATGATGAAGAGGCACCAAATGATGGCAATGAGAGCCAACCTGAGACACCTATTCTAGAGGAAGTCCAACCCCAACCAGCAAGTGACCCTTAACAAGACCAACATGCAGCTGAACCTATAAATCTTGACATTCCAAGTTTGAGTTCCTCTAGTGATGACTATGATAGTGCAGACAACAGTCCCTATAGGCCTCCTCTTGTTGCTACTGATGGGGATGAGGAAAAGCCTCTTGCTACTTTTTTGAAGAAGAATAATAAAAGGGTTCAAAGCCCTACTGTGAAGAAGAAGATCAATGTTGATACAAGCAATGTACAAAAGAAAAAGGTCAATGTTGGTACAAGAAATGCATAGAAAAAGAAGAAGAGGACTGAGAGAGAGCAATATGAAGATCAATGTTGATACAAGCAATGTACATACAAGCAATGTATAGAAGAAGAAGAAGATGATTGAGAGAAAGCAATATGGAAAGCTAAAGGATTATTCTGCACAGCTATTAAGGAGCAACCTTGGTTCTACTATGAAGCTAGGTGTGATCCGAATACCCAATTCCCTACCACAATTTGAAAAATTCTATGTTTACTTGGAAGCTTGCAAACAAGGTTGTAAGGCTAGTTGTAGACCCTTAATTGGCTTGGATGGAGCTTTCCTAAAGGGCTATTTTGGTGGCTAAATTTTGTCAACAGTTGGACAATATGCCAACAATGACATTTTTGTCATTGCTTATGTCATCATGGATGTGGAGAACAAAACTAATTGGAAGTGGTTCCGGACACTGTTACATGAAGACCTGGGGGACTATAAAGAACATGGCTAGAACTTCATTTTAGACATGCAAAAAGTAACCCACTTCATAAGAATCATTTTTAACATATTTATTTATAAGTCAGGGACTAATATGAATTAGTTGTCTATGTGTTAAGGATTAATATGAATTAGTTGTTTATGTGTTAGGGACTAATGTGAAGTACTTTATTTTCAAAGACTGATACCAATTGTGCAAAAGGTGATGCCTGGAGTGCCTCACAGGTTTTGTGTTTGGCATCTATGGAGGAATTTAACAAAGATATAGAAAGACAAGGAGTTAATGGGTATAGTATAGGAGTGATTAACCACAGCCAGTAAGTTTATTGCAAACATTGAGAATATGAAGAGGGTAAATGAGAAAGCATAGGAGTATCTAGCCAAGTGGCCTAAGGAAGCATGGACAAAGACTTACTTCTCTAAGTATCCTAAATTTGACAAAATCTGTAACAATGCAAGTGAAGTTTTCAATGCAAAGATTGTGAAGATGAGGGGCAAGCCAATCTTAACCATGGCATAGGAGATAAGGTACTACATAATGAAGACCATAACTGTAAATAAGTTGAAGTTAACAAGGTTTAAAGGGACCTTATCTCCTTTGCAACAAAGTAGGCTGGACAAGGAGAAAAGGGAGAATAACAAATGGACTCCTATTTGGACTGGTGACTAGGATCACTATAGATTTTGAGGTGCAAGGCTACCCAAGCAATGTGGATGTGAATTTAAACAAACACACATGCACTTACAGGTTCTAGCAACTCACAAGTATTAATTGCACTTATTTAGTTCACATTACTTTGTTAAATTTTAGTTCATATTTGTTTATTTACTTACTTCAACTAGTTAAATGTGTTGTTTATTGCAATAGTAAATGTCAATCACAAACCTAAGGACTATACCATGCTTGGCTAACAAAGGGTGCTTATCATGCAATATATGACTATTTTGTTAGCACACATCTCACCCTAAGCTTGTTCCACCACCAATAAAGAGGCTTCTTGAAAGACAAAAAAAAAAATAGAGAATAAAAGATGGAAAAGAGGAAGCTGTGAACCATAACCCACACAAATTAAAGCGAGTATATCCTAAATTCACTTGCTATAGGTGTGGTGGTTCAGGGCATAACAACAAAGGGTCCAGAGCTCAAGGAGTCCTTAAACCCAAAAGACAGAAGAAAAGAAATGCATCTTGAGCTGGTCCAAGTACTAAGGTTGGGGCTGGGGCAAGTAATGAGCATGAGGCTTCGACAACTACTAAGGCTGGGGCTTGGCCAAGTAATGAGCCTGTGGCAGCCACTGAGCATGGGCTAGCCACTGAGCCTGTGGTAGCCAATAAGCCCATGGCAACCACTGAGCATGGACTAACCTTTGAGGTTGAGGAGATAGATCTAACACAGCCTCATCCCCAGCAATGTTCTCAGCTACAGTACTCTCAAGATGCAACTAATGTGGAGGTCCAACAATTTTCATAGAATTATTCATGTTTTTGGATATTTTGGTGTAATTAATACCCCCAATTTCTCTAGTTTAGTGAATGCAGGTATCAACATTTGTAGCTTCAAGTGTGACTCCAACAAGTCAAGCTCTAAGTGTGACTCCAACAAGTCAAGCTCTAAGTGTGACTCTAACTCCAACAACTCAAACTCCAATTTGTTAAAGTCCTTCTCAACCTCTCTGTCCTATGTGTTGCTCTTCCTTTGATTTATTTGCATATACTATTAATTCACTTGTACTTTGTTTGACTTGTGTACTTATATTTTCTTACAAGGAATCAACATACGCATTGCTACACTAAAGATCTTACCAAGAGGCTTGGTCTCTCCTTGTGCCCTAAAACTACCAGGGTACAAGTCTGCCATAATAAGGTATAAACTCCCTATCAGGCCATCTGGTTTAAGGCCACCAC
This sequence comes from Ormosia semicastrata, assembly GCA_029884595.1. NCBI lineage: Eukaryota > Viridiplantae > Streptophyta > Magnoliopsida > Fabales > Fabaceae > Ormosia > Ormosia semicastrata. The sequence continues at coordinate 5,155,291 of JAQQTO010000036.1, read as the reverse complement.
CTCCACTTGCCACTGCATTAGTAGTAGTTGTTCCACCACCTATTCCAACACACATTGCCATTACAAATGCTGCAGCAAGACCTGGTCGACCACCTATTAGTGTAGAAACACTGGCAACATCAAGTAAGAGTACAACAACAAGTTTATGAGGTTCATACCAACTCCTAGTTTCAAAGGTGCTCTACCAAAGAAGATGAAGTGAAGATTTGTCCTTCTTGGATGATGTATAGGTCTTATAATGTAAATGGTGATATGATTTGGTCCTTTTTTTTGAAACATGCTTATAAAGTATTATTCTTAGAAATGTTGATGGTCATTTTGGATGTGTTTATGGTACATTTGTAAATCTCTATGGTCCTTTGTAAAGGCTGATGATCATTTTGGGAATTACCTTAGACAAGGAAATGGTTTTTTTTTTTTTGTAAATGGTCAATATAGAAGTTTTACACACTTGTGAAAGAAGTTTGTATTGATTTATGCCAAAAGTTGTAAGACCTACTAAAATATTAATACAATATGTTATGTTTTGCAATTCTAAATGTGTTCCTCTTATATTGAGTATTAATTTGCAATCCTAATTTAGTTTTAGTATTTGTTATTTATGCATTTGGTTATAATTGAATTACAGTAAACATCAAAAGACTAATACACATCCATAATGAGCTTTAATAACTCAATTTTCATTCATTTTATTAGATCACAAAGGCCAAATAACCAATTATATAGTATCATAATTACCTAATTTTCCAAACTAATAAAACAACATCACCATTACACATTCCAAATCCAATTACCTACTTCCCTAAACAAACTAAGCTTCACATTATGATAAAAATCAGCATCATAATATATTGGCCAATTACACAACATCTTAAGACCCTAACTTCAGCTTCTAAGTTTTTAATCTTCCAAGCAACATTCAATCTCTATTCTTGATTCTCACTTATAGCAGCCCTACTAGCAGGTTCAATTGCAGCTTCAATGGCAGCTTTAGTAGCAGGTTCGGTGGTAGCTCCAATTCCACTATCTTCTGCCCCATTAGTATCCTAACAAAAATAGTCACAATGGTCACCATTATGCAAGCCATCACATACATAACATAGTTCACATTGAAAATCAAAAATAAAAATAACAGTGCTCATCCTAACAACTTTAGTTCACTCTAACTCTTATCTTTGCCTTGTACTTAGGGTAGCCATAGAATGATCTACCAGGATTGGCCGTGGTTTTGGATCTTCTTACCATATTTCATAGACCACAAAGGCAAACCCTGTCACTACCACTTCCTCCCTTGTAATGAGACGAATTGGGTATAGAGCCTGCATTTCCACTCCAGCTTCCTTCAATGTTTGATGAAGCGAATTGGGTGGGTTTCCACCAGCCATCATCTCCCAGCTTTGTTGCCAATTATGAATTTGAGATTGTGCTTTCTAGGGTTTTGCAAAGGGAAATTAGGGCTTGGGTAATGGTAATGGAATTCAAATAAGGGAGAAGATGGTTTTGGTAAAAAAACGACGTAGTTTTGTGGGTTGGGGTTTTGTTTCTTTGGGTAATAACCAAAGCTAAATCATTTTATTAGTGGGGAGAGGCCATGTAAGTGTCCAAGTTGGCACTTAACGTGCCACGCGTGCGTGTCCGTTAAGTTTAACTGACTACAAAAGATTTGGAGACTAATGTGACAGATATTTTGAGGTTTCATAGATTAAGTTGTGATGTGTTTTCGCAGGAAGCCAAAAATAAAATGTATACTCTTAAAAATACATGTAGTAGTGCGAGTAATGATCACTCCCATGGAAAGTATCTAACCTAGTTTTATACTACGTGAACGTGGATTAGGGGTTTTGAATATAACGAAAATAATTTTAAGAAAAACAACTAAGGAGTACTTCAAATTAAATTATCAAAATTAATCAAAAGAACAAACCTTAGTCTAAGTCAACATCCATCATCAGAATTTTACAACTGATCATCAATGCAAATATATATCAATTCATACTTTGAATATTCACCAATGGAGCTATTTTTCTATCTCTCTTTAGTCGTAGTTAATTACAAAACAAGCGATCTAAATAACCCTAACTGCTAAACATCCCAAGACAAGCGCTAAAGGTTTAATCTAGTAGCAGCTTTAAGAATTAGAAAGATAGATAAAACTAAACAATACAAGCACAAGTGATTGCATTTTATTTAGTCAAGTGTTCTTCCTAAGATCTAATAATTTCTGACACCGCAAATCATTGAATTTTAGTTGCTTCACAAATTATAGGGATCAAATAATTACGAATTTGATATATAATTTAGCAATTGATTGCAGCGAATAATAAACTAGTAGACCTCCTAGTAATTAAACGAAACCATCATGAAAATAGTCACAGAAGAACATTTGATGCTCAAAGCATAAATTGAACAATAAATAAATTCGATATCACAATTTTATTGATTTTGAGGTTTCCGTTTCTTTCTACCAATTACAAAATTTAGCCATGCGGGGCCATGGATGAAAACTTGAAGGAGAAAAAAGAGAAGATAGAGGAGCAGCGTGTGAGAAATCTGATGATTACTCCTCCCATTTACTCGTTATTTATCAACTTTTTAAGCCTACCAAATCTTCTATCAAATCTCCTATAAAATCTTCTATAGAATCTTCTACAAAATATTATATAAAATCTTCTAAATATTATCTTAAGATTAACAATATCCAAATATCACTAATTAAAGAAAATATTAAAAAAAATAGGGTCATAATATAACTAGGAAAATGGTGTTTCCACTTGGAATTTTTGTACACCAGATCTGAAAATATTCAAAAATAAACCACATCAAATTCATGTATTAGAATTACAGGCTAAGGAACGTCCCAGAACGTTAGCAATGCAGGTGCAGCAATTTCAAGCCCGATTTCAACCTTGATGCAACTAATATCTCTCAAAACTCAAAACACAAAAGTTGTAGAGTTTTTTCTTAACTTTACATAGCATCTTGAATCATCTCAATCAAAACTCAGATTACAAAACAATGTTGAAACTATCCAAAATTACCTAATTAACTTCGTTTTGCACTTAATGCCTCTATTTGCATTCTAAATCAAAATATAAGAATAATTAGTATATTTAAGTACCAAATAAGTATAAAAGACTAAGCATTAAGGAAAAATGTGATCGATGCGTACAATTTCAGAAATTAAAGTGAGGGTTTATTCCCAAAATTTGTTACCTTCCCCTGATAATGTTATCCTCACATAGCACGGTCTAGTTAAAGTGCTAAACCAATATTAGCTCATGATTCGATGTTTTTTTTTCTTTTCTGGTATACGCTCATGATTCAACGTTAAAGATTATTTTAAGATAATAAAATGTCTTATACTATGTACCCAAAATAAATAAATGAAGTCTTATACTAATATTTAGATTTGTGGAATTGAAAGTTTGAAAAATAGGAAGCAGAGATAAAGCAGAGTTTGATTCATTTGTATCAATTAGACCCAAAAAAGTGGAGACCTCTAAGCTGAGGAGAACGCTTCCACAGTTAGACCCTATTCCCACGCTTGCTTCTTCCATTCCAACTTGTATCATAGCACTGATACACACAAGAAACAAAGAGAGACTACATACAGAATCTTCTCTTCTGTCACCAACAGCAGCTACTAAGGCATCAACCTCCTCTGCAGTGCACTCAAATCCACACCGTTGACATTTTCCCTTCTTCCTGTTTTTCTATCTTCACCTCCTTGAACCACACATTTCTGGGTTTTTTTCGGATTTTCTGATGTGCAATGTGGATGTTGGTTGCAGGGGCATTGTCACAATGAGACCTGTTGGTGCAGTGTTCTGTTCTGTTCTGTAGTTTTGAATGTCTTCTTTGCTCTACAAACCACTCTGAGGTTCTCTCTTGAATTGGTTTTCAACATTTTGGCACAACATCACATTCTTCAAAAAGAATGTGGACAATGTCAATGTCACCTTTGGAAGTTTCGTCATCTTAATATTTTTTGATATACTTATTGCCTTTTGTTTTCTACCCTCATTTTCTTCAAGCATCCATTTTTTGATGCCAACCATAGTTATGGTTATTTCAAATAGCGAAGTGCAAGCTGGTTTCTAGTATTGATTGCTTGGAATGCTATTACAATGGCTGAGAGAAATGTGTCTGCAATCAAGGTTGTTTCTAGGAAGTCCTTGCTTTGCTTCTTCACAATGACAACCGTCTTGTTTATGATGTCTTGGTTGTTTGTTCTACGTTCCACGCGTTCTGAGGGTAATCCCCGTTCCATTGACCACAAATTGTTACCCAAGTCCAAGCTTTTCTCTACCTTTGATGATTCAAATTCTAAGGCGCAGAACCAGAACGTGGAATCCTCGTTCGGCAACCGAGCAATCCTTGTGGACAGTGAAAATGTAGAAGAGACTAAAACGCCCCATGAGAAACAAACGCCTGAAACAAATGAAGGTGGGAAATGCAGCACTCATGAGAAAGTTGTTCTGAAAGTTTTCATGTATGATTTGCCTTCTGAATTCCATTTTGGACTCTTGGATTGGAAACCTGAAGGGAAAAGTGTTTGGCCTGATATCAGAACTAAAATACCTGGCTATCCTGGAGGTTTGAATTTGCAACATAGTATAGAGTATTGGCTTACTTTGGATATTCTTGCTTCAGAACTACCTGAAGCAGCCTCCAATGCTAAGACTGTAATTAGAGTTAGCAACTCCAGCGAAGCTGATATTATATTTGTGCCATTCTTTTCTTCTTTGAGCTATAACCGATACTCCAAAACCAATCCACACGAAAAGAGGAGCAGGAACAAGGTACTGCAAGATAAGTTGGTCAAGTATGTGACAGCTCAAGAGGAATGGAAGAGGTCAGGGGGAAGGGACCATTTGATCTTAGCACACCATCCAAATAGTATGCTGGATGCAAGAATGAAATTGTGGCCTGCTACATTTATACTTTCAGATTTTGGAAGATATCCTCCAAACATAGCCAATGTTGAAAAAGATGTGATTGCACCTTATAAACATGTAATCAGATCCTATATCAATGACTCCTCCAGCTTTGATAGCCGTCCAACATTGCTGTACTTCCAAGGAGCAATAAATAGAAAAGATGTATGTTCCTCTTTCCCTTTAATATCTTGGTTTTGTTGGTTATTTAGCTTTTTAGAGAATTCAGTCTTTACATCCTGAATTATAAGTTAGAGAACCCCGTGGTTCTTACCTTTTCCTTTGCAATTAAACCAATGGGGGCCACTGGTTGGGAAGCCCTTTCTGGGACTATGGATCCCCTATTCTTAAGGAGCCATTGGATAGGGGTCCTAGAGGAGTTATCTTTGACGAATTTGGGTCATTCCTTGGAGAAATTATTACATGCTCTTGGAGCAGCAATAAATACATGCTCCACGAAGATATTCATCATTGATTTTAAATGCATTCACATAAATTTTTAAAGAAAAAAACTTTAATCAATAATAGAGATCCTCCTAGAGCATGCATTAGCATGGTATAATTTCTCCCATCGTTGAGGGTCTGCTACATGTCTGCTGGTGCACCCTCAAGTCTATTCAGTCATAGTATAAAGTATAATAAAGGAAGCAATTGGGATAAGATCAATGGGTGCTTCCCGTGGTCCATTGTTTCTAACATTGATGAGATTCAAGCCCATGAATTCATGTACCATCATATTTTCGCTTAACTATGTTTAATAAACCAAGATGGAGCATTTTTCATAAGATTTTTTTCTTTTCTTTTTGGAGATTACTGGCACCATAGTCATTGAATTTTATTTTATGTGCATGTTGGTTTGATGCAATACCAATATCCACCACAGGTAATTCTTTGTTTGGAATAATGATGTTTTGGTCATCTTAGTTACAGAAGTGTACACATTTGTTTGATGTAGTGAGCTTTAAGAAAGGATTAATGGAGGCTAGAATTGTGATTTTGTTATTATAACTAGAAAATCAAGTAGTTTGTATTGTAAATGACTTCCATGCTCTATATGTGGGATTCTATGATGCATGGATACGAGTACGGGTATCGGATATAATATGGGTATGGTACGAGGATACGACTTTTGTTAAAAAATAAATAAATATTTATCAAGTATCTGAATATCTGGTATGGATATGAGTACATATCCGATACGGATACGACAGATATTATGAAGTATTCATGCTTCATAGGTGAGATTTAATCGGGGGTGGCGCCTCATGTAAGTCATGGGAGGCTGTCGTCCCCCTTCTACTCAAAATTTCTAAAGACATCCATAAAGACATCCAAATGAAATCAAAATGCTATTCACTTGATTATTTCCTGAAGTTATTAGGGATTATTCTTACTCTTCTGATCTTTTCCCCTTAGGAGTTTCAGTTCTCAAATGCTTCCTCAGATTGCATTACATACACAAGGGCTAAAGTGCACATATATTCTTAAATTAATTTATGTTTATAAAAAAAATCAACATCTTATAGCTGTAGGATGAAAGTAATGGAACGAGCTCATGTTTTGAAAGAGGGTAGTTTTCCTGGTTATTGTTGTAAACGTGGTCCCATCTGGATTTTGTTTCTGACTGCAATGCATATATCTTTTGCTTTGATTAACAATAACAAGGTGTTGATTTTCTTAGCAGCACCCTCATTGAAGTTCTTTTTTGCGTCTTTCTTCTTTGACTTCATTAAATGAGGAGCTTTTTTTTTTTTTAATGGCTAATAATATAGTTGTTTACTTAGTGAACATTCCAAGAAAAGAATTGACATTATTTCACTTTTATTAAACCTAGTTCGGTTGAGATTCTACTTTTCCAATTGGCCTCATAGTTCTACTTCTGCATAAATAAACCATTTATGGATGCTGTTTTTAAGTTGATTCCTCCACCTAATGCCCATGGTATGTCTACTGTGCTTGTGGACAAATTTGCAGACACTGTTCCTTAAAAAGGAATTCACATCACTTTTAGGCGAATGTGTGGTGGAGAAAGTCTAATATTTTGCATATTTAATTTTCATTTCCTTTGCTTGTTAAGCTTTTGAAATTTCTATGTAACTTATTTTTTTGGCTCAGAAAATCAATTGTGCTCAACTTGAGTTTTTCTCATGCTCAGGGAGGTCATTCTCGGCAAGAACTATATTATCTCTTAAAAGATGAAAAGGATGTACATTTTTCATTTGGAAGTGCTCAGAAAGGTGGAGTCAGGAAGGCTACCGAAGGCATGCATTCTTCCAAATTCTGCCTTAACATAGCAGGTGACACCCCTTCATCAAACCGCCTGTTTGATGCCATTGCTAGTCACTGTGTCCCTGTTATCATAAGTGACCAAATTGAGCTGCCATATGAGGATGTTCTTGACTACTCTGAGTTCTGCATATTTGTTCGTACAAGGGATGCTCTCAAGAAGAAGTTCCTAATAAATTTCATTAGGAGTATTGGCAAAGATGAGTGGACCAAAATGTGGAACAAGTTGAAAGAGGTTGAAAATTTCTTTGAGTTTCAGTTCCCATCTAAGGAAGGTGATGCTGTCCAAATGATTTGGCAGGCTGTTGCCCGTAAGGTTCCTTCCATGAGATTGAAAACAAACAGGTCTAGGCGGTTTTTCAGGTCTCTTTATGGTAAAGACATGGGGCTCAAATCAATGCCTTCACCAGGTAACTTTTGGTGAGAAAGAAAATCTTTTTACTTTGGAGCTGTGCACCTCAGAGCCTTTGGATATGGAAAATGACTTTAGGTTTTGCCTTCTGAAATGTAAGAATACTACTTTTTTTTTCTTTTTCTTTTGATTTTGATACTGAGCCTGTAACGCTCATACCAGAAGACTCATTAGATGAAAGAGGATTTAGGCAATCTGGTTCCACTTGTGGTTGGACTTGGGGGTAAACAATGAAAATTTATTTGTATTTCATTTGATCAACCTGTTTCAATAAGTGATATTCCACAACACTAACTAGCAACATGTCATCAACTTGTTAGTTCTCCTTTGAGTCATTTCCCATTTTTTATTTTTTCTCTCCTTAGGAATGGAGTGGACTGGCACTTTAGATGATTCCATGTTGCTGACAAGGAAATTAATTTTGAGTCAGGTTCTTCGCTATCTTTCTGCTTCAACAATATTTCAAATGTCACACAACCTGATTCTAATTGTGTTTTCCACTGGAATTTTTTGTATACTTGATGTAAGCAAGGCCATTTAGCCTTTTGTTCTCACAGCATTTCTTGGAATAATTGATCAATCCACATGGGGAAAAAAAAGTTCTAGAATCTAATATCAAAACATTATTATTAGCATTTTTTTTTGGGGGGGATCAAAGTAGAACTTTAGCGTTGAAGCTAATTTGTAAGAAAACGAGTCTCACGTGTAAAGAACTTGACTTTGGCATAAAAACAAGGGCAAAACATATGTGAAAATCAAATTCACTATTTACCACTTATTATAATTTAACTGAAACTTCTCTTCTTTACATCAATGAAACTGCCCACCAATTCACCATGACACCAGGGCTTAAGAATTTGCTACATTATGTGCGTTGGCACGATTGTCTCATGGCAGGATGGAAGTTACTAGCCCAATGGATGCTTTGTTGGGTGGACGATGGCAGCTCCATCCATGAGGTTTGCTCCACTTGTTGTGGCTTTGCGACAAGGTCACTTGTTGGCCTCAACTGTCAGCGGCGCCACTGGCCTCCGCCATCGATAATTCTACCATCCCTTACTCCTTCATTTTGTTGGGGCAAAATGAAGAACAATATATACATAATTTTTTTTATAAAAAATTGTTTACATTTACGTATAAAAGTCAATTGTCTAATTAATATTTGTTTTTCTTAGTATATTTTCATATTTTGGGAAAAAAGAACGATTTCTTTTATTACTAATATTATTAAATATTTATCTTTACATATAAAATTAAACAAAAATACCAAATTAATTGTTTATTTGAAATGATGTTAGGATTACCTTTAACGATCTTAAAACCATTGAGATTTAAGATACGAAAGATAAAGGATATATAGTCATTTTTATTTTAACTTAATGGGAGTAGCCTTATACTTAGTTTCGACCTTGAACCTAGGTTGGTTGCTGCAACCATCAAGCCGCCGAAACAAGCACCCACCATCATCCATCCCAATCTAGTCCATGATTCTCTAATCATATCTACCTTCATAATGAGAAATTCTAACATGTTCTTAGAGCATAACTAATGCATGTTCCAAAAAAGATTTTTATCATTGATTTTAAACAAACTTACATAAATTTTAAGTCAATAACTTAAAATTAATAATAAAAATCTTTCTTAAAATATACATTAAATATGCTCAAAGAGCATATAATAATTTCTCATCCATAACGCTGTCTTCAATTTTTTCCGTATCACATTGTCTCACCGCACCATGAATACTAGAAGCCTAACCTTGAAGCTCATGAATGTTGACTAAGGGCAGCTTATGAAGACCAGAGCATTGACTGATAAAAATGATATCCCAATTGATTTCTTGTTTGCATGTTGAATAATATCTGATACTATCTCCATGCGTTTATCTTTTCTCTCATGAACGCCATGGTATTAAAAAAATTAAAAAATTCAAAAAAATAAAATAAAAAAAAAAATAAAAAAAAGTATAATACTATAATTTTTTAAATTTTGTCTAACACAACTTAATCTAAAAATAATATCAAACACCTAAAATATTTTTGATTTATATAACTTTATAATATTTTAATTTATATAATTAAGTTTTTTAATAATTTTATATAAAATATTTACATAAATTTTTTGGGGTTCACCCACGCTCCGCTTGCCATTAAGGGCCATAATACTAAAAGTATTTATATTTGCGGAAATTTTCTTCTACACATCGACATTACCCGTCATACTTATTCACGACCGGGCCATCCCTAAGACCAGAGCATTGACTGATAAAAATGATGTCTCAATTGATTTGTTTGCATGCTGATTATCTGATACTACTCCATTGTGATATTATTACTGAATAAAACAAAACTAAAATTTTGAATGCCAATGAGAAACTAGATGGGGTTTGAGGCTTGCCAAAGGGCCAAATGAAAAATGGAAATGTTTCTTCTACACACGACATTTTATACTTATTCACGACCGGGATTGCATGCTTTTCATATGCATTTTAGTGATGCATAAATTATTGAGGGGGGATGCCCGCAAGGATATAAGGCGTTTTCATGAGAATGTGGAGGACTTTTCATATAATGAATCTATTATGCAGGACATCTTTTCTTATGCAGCTTAGTTTGATTGGTTTGATAGTTCTTTTATTCCTAAACATTGTAATAGGGCTGCTGATACCTTAGTTAATTATGCCAAACTGCATTAAATTTGTATTTGGTTAGAGGATAAGCCTTCCTTCCTCTCCATCCTTGCTTCTAATATTGGTTGTCAATAAATTCAAGTTTCATATAAAAAAAATATTGAGTAATATGAATATTGATTAATTATAAAAATAAGAATCAATTGTTAGTAAGCTATGAATCTTGTTCTATTTTGATAACTAATTGTTAATTAATAATTTACACATTATTAACCATTAATTAACCATTGTTTAAAAAGTCAGATCTAATCGGCCAGTACAACCAAAAAATCAATGAACTGGTCATAGGTCCGATCCATTTGACCTATAGAATCGGCCTGTGAAAGAACCAATTAAGAACCGGTCAAAAATCGAAAAAACCAGTGGTAAATTTGTTTGAACTGGTTTTATTAAAAAAACTTAAACTTTTTTTTTGTTAACAAATTTTGAATTCATTAAAAAATAATTTTTGAGTCAAATGGAGGTCCAATGCCAAGCTTTAAAGGCCTATATATAAGGCTAAAGAAAGACATAAGATTGTTTGCCCCCCTCTTAGTTTTATATAGTTTGTATGCTTAGATGTCTCACTCACTACTCTATGTGATATGTATAAGTATGATTTCCTCTTAATTTTTATATATTTTATATGTTTGGATGTTTCACTTATTGTACAATGTAAAATTTTGAATGAAGAATTTATGAAATATTATATTAATATAATATAAATATATAATTATTATTTGATACGGTTCAATTATATTATATATATATATATATATATATATATAATTATCATCAATTTGACTACGGTTCAACCATAGTTGAACCAATGAACTATAAACCAGTATCTTTACCGATTCATTAACCCATCTAGTTTTAAAAACTTTGTTATTAACTAGTTCACATGCGAAACAAATAAGTTTTCTTGTACACAAAAAAAGAAAGAAATAAGTTTTCTTTCTTAAGTTTTCTTTTACACCTAAAAAAAAAAAGTTTTCTTTCTTAAATCCAAACAAAAATCAATTATTGGTAAGTTGTGAATGTTTCCTATTTCAATAACTTAGTGGTAACTAATAATTAATAATTTACACGCCATTAACTAGTTCACTTGCGATAGAAATAAGTTTTCTTTCTTAATCAAAAGTTGAGGGTGTAAATTTGATCAAGGACAACTCACAAATGATGGGTCGACGTGGTAAACAATTTTGACTTATGATATGAGGATGCGAATTCAAATATCATGGAAATAATTCTTATTAAGAGATTGCATAACTCTCATGCTTTCGAGGTTGAATGAGAATTAGTCCCATAAACGATTCAAATGAACATAATCTGTGAAAATATTTCGTGGTCTCATTAAGAAAAAAAAAAAAGATCAAGGACACGATAATCTTAGAGAAGTAATTCTTGTAAGGAAACAGCATAACCTCGTGCTTCTATAGTTGAAAGGAGATTAATCTTATAAATGGTTTAAATGGGTGAAACATATAGAAATACTTCATTGTCTAAAAAAAAAAGAAGTGTAAAATTTGATATAAAAACTAAAATGTGTTTTATTTTTTTTGGATCTGTATCTTTCTTTACCAATTAGCAAGCTCAAAAGGAGCCCAACCTTGTGGCCCAAAGCCTATCACACCCATGCCATGATGTTGAATTTAGCAGATGATGGAATAAATTGTAAAACCCATCTTAAATCTTAAAAACACATAATAGTCCCTTCAAGAAAGAGGACGATGGCGCTATCATCTTCATGTTATTCTTCTTCAGTGCTTCCTCCTCACCCCTTCACTACTCCACTCCAACGCCACCCTATTACTATTAGCCTCAAACCCTCTACTTGTTCTCCTCCGCACAGACTTGCCGCTGCAGTCTCCGTCAGAGCTTCTCCGTTAGCGTCAGTGTACTCTAGCAGCAGAGAAGGGCTTGACACTGTTAACATTGCCGAAGATGTCACCCAGGTTCTGCATCAACAACTCTTTCTTACCATTACATTCCTCTCATAAATTTCAAAAGTTTTAATTTTTAATGTGCCCAACTCTTAATAAATTTCAAAAGCTATAATTTTTAATGTGCCCAACTCTTAATGCTAGAAGATTTATACTTAAACATCTAGTGGTTGGCCAGTTTTAATTGTTTTATGTTTGTGCTACTTTTGATAATAATAATAATAATGTAATTTTTAAAAAAATGAATAATTTTTTGCAAATTAATGCAGTTGATTGGAAATACACCAATGGTGTACCTCAATAAAGTTACAGAAGGCTGTGTGGCAAATATTGCTGCAAAACTTGAGTCTATGGAGCCTTGCCGAAGTGTTAAGGACAGGTAATAGTTATGTTCATAAGAATGTATGATTTTAGACAACGTCAAAAGATGTTTTTTTTTCTTTTTCCTTTTTTTGAATATTTTCTTCATTCATTGTTATGACCTTATGATATGCTTTAGTTCTGTTAAGGATTGGTACTCTGATATGTTAGATAATCACACTCATGAGTATGATTCATCTCATCAGAAACTTCTCCGCATGGCTTAGTAGTAATTCATCCATTTATTTTGCTTTTTCATCAAATTGAAGGCTGTTATTACCTGAAAGCATTCCATGATTTGCACTTTGCAATATGCTTTTTGACCCTCTGACTGGAGATACATCGTGTGTTAACATATGTTATTGTTCAAAATGTCAGAATTGGCTATAGTATGTTATCGGATGCCGAAGAGATTGGAGCAATTTCTCCAGGGAAGGTAAGATGTGAAGATTTTTTGGCGTATTGATCAATGAGGGTTTTGCTACTCCAGCTATCTATTAACTTCTTGAATTATGATGTAATGGTTTGTTCAAAGCTGAGGTTTTGAATCTTGGATTTTCTTTAAATTCCTGATTTTGTATTTGTGCAGACTGTTTTAGTTGAACCAACAACTGGAAATACAGGACTTGGCATTGCTTTTGTTGCAGCAACGAAGGGGTACAAACTTATAGTCACCATGCCAGCTTCCGTAAATATTGAGAGGAGAATCCTTTTACGTGCATTTGGTGCAGAGGTTGTTTTGACTGATGCAGAGAAGGGACTGAAGGGGGCAGTTGACAAAGCTGAAGAAATTGTTCACAGCACACCCAATGCTTACATGTTTCGACAGTTCGATAACATGACTAATATGAAGGTTAAGTCTAATCCATCTCATATAAGACCTTCACCTTATTAATCACTGTCTTGAATTATATGGTGTATCAGTGAAATAGAAATTATAACATAAATTAAGATACATGTTATTAAGATTTATATGCATAAATTACAGATCCACTTCGAAACTACAGGGCCAGAGATATGGGAGGATACCATGGGTAATGTTGATGTATTGGTTGCTGGGATTGGAACTGGTGGCACTGTTACAGGCACTGGACGTTATCTGAAAATGATGAACAAAAAAATAAAGGTTCGATTATTCCTTTGATAAGAGTATTTTGTTGTTATTTCAAATTGAATGAGATCTTCATCTTATTGATCCTGTGGCATTGACATCCACTTTTAAGTTTTAAGTATATGAGGTCCTGAATTCAAATTCCATAACCTGCACTCCATTGATATTAAAAAAAAAATTATATGTAATTGTTATTGAATCAATATGATGACAACTTCTGCATTATCTTTCTCATATTCTATTTCTCTATGGACTGGGCTCTATGTTTTTGTGTTCCTGTGTTGGAGATAGAAAGAAAATAAAGGAAGTAAAAGGAACCAGAAGGGAGGCATGGAATATTTGTATAATTATTCTTGCATACATTTGATTAAACCATAACATGTGGCCAATGTTTTCCTATAAGACTTAAATTGTACGACATACATGAGTGTATTGGGCATCTGTATAGACAATTATTGCTGTATGGTACTTTATCTGTTCTACTGTCTTTCACCTAGCATTACAGTGTGCCATATTATGTCTTGCTTAGGTGGTTGGTGTGGAACCTGCAGACAGAAGTGTAATCTCTGGAGACAATCCAGGTATGAATCTTTTACAAAGTTGATAAATGTTCTTTTTTTCTTGTTTTTCTTTGTGTTGCTAGTTTCAAGCTCAATATCCACTTAAAATAGATTTTCTTGTCAGCTGTTGACTGTATTGGAGTTTGTTGTAGGTTTCATGCCAAGCATTTTGGATATCAAACTGCTCGATGAGGTTATCAAGGTAAACAAAAAAATTATTCCTCCTCTGTTATATACTTACCTTTTTATTTCTGGTCACAGTATACCGCTTGGGGTTATTCTCTTTGGCTTTGGCATTTCTATACTAAAGAACGAAATTTACGCATATCATAATTTTAGGTGATAAAGAGTTCAATTCTAGAGTCATCTACTTGATTTTAATTGTTTTACCTGGAGTGTCAGCCGCCGAACCCTTTCTAGTTGTTGCTTTAGTGGCTTTTTGTTTTCAATTCTGCAGTGCTTTTATTTTCATAATTTGCTTAAATAGACTATTTTGCATAATAAATTAACTTGACACATGAGAGCACAGGTTACCAATGTTGAAGCTGTTGAAATGGCACGGAGATTAGCATTGGAAGAAGGTTTGCTGGTAAGTTATAATTTAAAATATCTTTAAATATATAATTTGCTTTATGTTTCATAGTTTAATGTCATTTATCAGCAAAGTTTTGCAAAACTTTGGCATTATATATTTAGTCCTTAATAATTTCTGCCAAACAGGTTCTAGCATTTATTTCACTGTTTTGCATATAAACTGAAGTAGGTGATCTGCATTTAGCTTTCTATATGTATTTTTAGTGTGTATATATTCTAGACGCAAATTTCAACTTAGTTATTGGCTTGACCACCTTCATCTTCAGTTTTGTATGTTGCTGGATATTGCAATTTCACTGTAAGCTACAAAGTAGTTTGGTTTTTTACTTTTTATAACATATTTTATCATAATTATTTCAATTTTCTATCTAGGTTGGGATTTCTTCAGGAGCTGCAGCAGCTGCTGCCATAAGTTTAGCAAGACGTCCTGAGAATTCTGGAAAACTTATTGTGGTGAGTTTATTTCTTTTTAAATATTTTGGCCTTAATTTATGTTGTTTTCATTGGAAGTACCCTACACATTTTATATATATGAATAGGCACTTCATTACTTTTTTAACATTGACATTGATACTTGATAGAATAAAAAAAAGCTTTGTGAATTTTTCTCATCACAAATAATAGGGATTGTGCCTAGAGATATATTTCTCTATTTTAGTGCTTATGTTTAGCTTGAATTGTAGAATGTCAAAATCAGTAGTTCATTTTGCTCTCTACATCATCTTTGGGCCCAGGTTATGCTGTTGATTAAACAAGCTTATTTTTGGTATTCTTATCTCGTTTGTAATTAGATCATTATGAGTCCTTGCAAAATTAACCTCTCCTAAGTAAGATCTCTCTAGAATGAAAAATCATGATGCTTCTGCCTTCATTTGGTTTATGAAACTACAAGATCAGTGGCTAGACGCAAATTAAATATTTTGTGGGTTTAGATGAAGTTGGGTTTCTGTGCTTCCCTTCCCATAAGTGGCAATTGATGGCAAAGTAAAAGAGAGTGACAAATAAGGGCCTAGGCAAACTTGACAGTGATGTTTCCCCAGAATTAGCAAGGGTGAAATTTGAATACAGAATGGATGCATGTAGATGTTCTACTGTTCTACATTGCATGAGAAATTATTCTCATATAATGATGCTTCCTAATGTTGATTCTTACTTCCCCTCTTATTTTTCATAATTGAAGGTTATTTTTCCTAGTTTTGGTGAGAGGTATATTTCCTCTGTACTCTTCCATTCTATCTATGAAGAGGTTCAGAAAATGTAAGAACGATAATTTAAAGCTTGATGTGGACAACTGCCTTTCGGAGATTGCAGCTGCTCTCATGGCATCATTCAAGAAAGTATCTGTCTCATGCTTTGTATAGGTATCATCACACAGAATACATATCAATTTAGAATCAGTACACATTAACAGACAACTGGTCTTCTGTATTTTTTTCAATGTTTGGAATTTTTGCATCAGAAGCATAATTTTAACAAGGCATAGTCCTTGGAGCCGAGGTCAGACAGGATGCAAATAGGACTGACTTGATGTACAATGTCTGATTATTTATTTATTTATTGATTTATTTTTTGTGCTGGTAATCTAGCGTGGCCGTCCATTATATTCCTTTCATTATTATTCGCCTTCCCTTCCCAGTCATCAAGAATGAACAATTTTCCAATTTATACAGGATTATCGGCATTATTTATTTTCCTATATATATATAAATAGGAATAGATCAACTTATACTTGTATAATACTTGATATATTTATATTATTTAATAACTTTTTAAAAATATGATTTTTATCGATTTAATTATTAATTATAATTATCTAATACTTTGATCATTTGTATTAAATCTTAAAAAAATTAAATATAAATAAGAATGTAATTAAGTAATTTTTATTTTTATATATTTTAAAAGCATATATTGCTTTAATCTTGACATATATAAATAAAATACTAAATAATTTTAAATTAATGTAAAATTTTATAAATATAATTTATATGATAGAAGTTTTTAATCTAATGATAGATTTTGTGAGAAAATTATTCAATAAAAATTTATTCAATAGTGTAAGAATGATTTTAATTTACATCGGTATAAATCGATTTCTTCGTGTATATATATAGGGGACATATCTAATGAGAAGAATTTTTATTGCGAGAATGTGAGAAGAGTAAATATTAACCATACAATCATATATGAATGGTCAAAATTAAAAGTTATTTAATGGTCATGTGACCACTTAAAAACGTTACGTGTATTTATCTTCTAATCTTGACCATTCATGAAAAATTCAATGATCAAGATTTATTTTTTTTATCTCTCACAATAAATACTCTTTTCACTTGAGTAAGATCTTTTATATATATATATATATATATGGAAGCATTACAGACTGACGATAGTATGGTTGATGGCTTTATTAGGGCAATGCCATTATTTATTCAGCAGAATTAGAGCTTACGTACAAATTAAATATTGCATCTTAAAATTACATAGAACTATATTTCGAAGTATTGAGTGTAAGGAGGAAACTCTTACTGAAGTTACTAAGATCTCCTGTTTTGCTTTAAAAGTGATAATTTAATGTTATATGAAATAGAAAATTTTTTAATTGAAATAATTCGTACAAGATCAGTTCCAAAGGGTTGGTTAAACTAATTATCATCAAGAAAAGTTCTAGTTTTCAAAATTGACCTTTTGTTCTTGGTTGGATGGTCATCTTTCCCACTCTCAAATGGGAATGTTATAACCTATATATGTTTTTTTTTGGTACAATATTAGTAACGAGATTTGAACTTATAACTTCATGTAAACTACTCAAGCCCTTTACTAGTCCAATCCTAATGGCCTGTTATAACCCAGGTTTGAATTGTTGCTTCTATCAAATCAGAGATATATTTATGTCATCGCCGTGTTCTTTCTCTTCTTCACTGATATTGAATTTGCAAAATTCTAAAGATAAAAGCACATGATAACTGAGCCACATAGTTTATTCTTTTTCCTTACTCGTTTAGTTATATATTCAAAAGGGCAACGAAATACTGTTTTCCTTCAAACCAGACCAGTGGCATTTCTGCCTCCTCAAGTTTCAGAAGCTACTGCATATTCGCAAGTAGAAATTTCACCTTTAAGTCAAGCATACATATGCATTAATATTTTCTAGGTCTCAAAATGGAGAAACCAGGTACGTAAAGCAATTGATCTCTTCCATTTGAGTGACTTTTCTTTATTTTTTGTCCACGCTGCAAGTATATTACAAGGTTAACACTAACAGAATCTTTATTACTGCTGAAACTGACATTTGTTTCTCATAGGCTGGTTCTAAAGTATGATCCCCATCATGATTTTAAGAAATTGCCTCTCCCTTTCTAACATCACTGGTCCATATGCTTAGCCTAATTTGAAGGCCAATTAAATGCTGTGGACTTGCAGTAAGCAAACCACTTCATTTTCCACATTATAGCATAGATGTTGATTTATAATAGAAAGAGAGAAAAGTGTGGCGAGAGAGCGTAATGGTTTATTTTTGGATAGGACAAAACTTAAATTTCATTGAAGGCAGTGGGATCACATAGTAATTGGGCAATAACTATGATTTAGTAGGTTGTCCCGTTTAGTCTTTCCAAGCCATTGGCTTAAAATTCCTATATAGCTGACTTGTTTACATAGAAAATCAGTGCTATGTTTTTCATATGGCCTTAATGAAAAAGTTTTAACAAGTGCAGCGTGGGCAATGAAGCTTCACATAGCATCTTCTTGTGGTCCCATGTGTGGACTAGTTTTATGTTTTGCACGAAAGGGAAGGCCTATTCATGAGGATCATAACAACTTTGGGGGGGGGGGGTGCTCTTATCTCACAAGCCAGCCATGCAATGTTAGGTACAAATTATAATAGCAATGTGGCAAACAGATGTAATGGGTTTTACATGATCAACATCATCCTTCACTTAATTATTAGGACAATTCAAAGATTAATTTGTGTTTGAATTATGTTTCTTCATGAATTTTGTGATTACTTATGGCTGCAAACACGTCTATGCATTTGAAAAAGAGAAACCTAACTTATTGAAGTGTCATTAAAACGTATCTAGAGGGTAAATCCATTAGGATTTGTAGGCCATAATGGGAGACTTATATGTGCACCATCATAGTGCCTTCAACTTTGCCAAAAGTACGTAGGGTCACGTTTCAACTTTACAGTTTCAGAAGCAATTTACCTGCAGCTAGTCATGTTCGATCCTGCACCAAAAGAGTAAAGAAAATTTCAAATTCGTATTAACCCTTTCTATTTTTGTTCTTCGAACTAAACGAAACGAGATAAGAAAAAGGGGCCCGGGGGGGGGGGGGGCGTTGTTGTTTTGTGCACCAGTTGTACCAATTACATTTGTTGGCTAAACAGAGAGTCTAACTCTGAACATATAACGAAAGTATAAGTTGATTTCCCCCAAGGAAAAAAATTAAGCAAGAATAAGTTGCACTTTGTTTCAACTGTTATTCATACTTGTTTTACCAATTACATTTGTTTCTAATTCGGAATGAGAAATTCTTACATAAACTTTAAACCTTGTGCAATTTGAGTGTACTAAGTCAATTATATTATTAATTGTGACCTAACTTGAGTGCACCAAAATTATGTAAGAATTTCTCTTAAGGAATTGTCACACTTATAGCAATCATGATACTAAGCAAAACAGGTGATTGAATCAAGCAACACATAAGATGTCCATTGAGTGAGTTCTACGCTATTTTCGGACCCGACCCACTCATTAAATCAATGGATTGGGTCAAGCAAAATTTTTCCTTCAACCTGACCCGACCTGCTTAAGAGTGTATTGGGTTGGGTGAAACTCGTAAGTTTGACATACATTTAAAAAAATTTTGATGCTAAAATAAAAGTTAAAATACAAAATCCAAAATTCATAGCTCATAATATGTCTTAATTATGTATGATCTAAATAGACTAAAAAATTACAAAACTAGTCTTACATAAACATAATAAGTTTCAAACAAATTAAATAAATATAACAAATCTTACTAAGTTAACATAAATCTGAAATAAACTAAGATAAGCTAATAGATCCTAAAAGTTATAAACAATAAACCACATTAACTAATTGAAGTCAACGTCATCACATATAGCATATGGATTGACATAATCATTTACTTCATTATCAATTTTTTTAAGATACTCTTTGTCATCCAAGCAATACATTAGATTTTTATCACAATAGTCTGTTAGATGCTTCATGAGTTTCTTATATTTATCTTCTTGATCACATTCTCAATGTGACTACAGTGCTTACATCTAAACTTAATTAGCTCTACAGAAAAATTAGGACAAGACAACCTAAAATGTCAATATGGCTAAACGACTTTTATATATAAAAAAACTACTTGGGTGAGTTGAGTTTATGCGGGTTGGCACCATAGTTGTATAACCCACACTTGAGGTTGACTCGATCAGAATGTTGGGTCAACGGGTCAGCGATCCAACTGCAGGTTAAGTGATTGAACCAAAAAACCCAGACAAATAATAAATATTTAAAAAAATACTATATAAAAAGTACTTTATAACAAAAAATACTATATGACAAAATACATTATATGAAAAAAAAATACTAATAATGTAACCAAATTAGCAATTATCTAGTTTCAATTTTTTAAATTGAATTTGTTAAATAATAATATAAATTAAAAAATTAAGAACACTACTCAATAAGAGCATGTAATCTAATAGCAAAATACTTTCATCAAAAGGATATTTAAGGTATCATGTTCAAATCCTAAAAGTTACCTTTTTAAAACCTTAAAAAAAAACCCTGGACAAATTGTCTGGACGAGTCACCGGGTCACTCGAGTTTGACTAGGTTGATGCGAAAACCCGTTGTGCCTATGAATCAGACCGGCCCAGAGGCTGGCTCTCAGGTTTTCTGTTCATACAACTATGGTTAACACTTTCCAAACCTGCTAATCGACCTATATTTTGCGGGTTCAAGTATTTTTCAACTCGACGCAACCCGCAGATCAATCTAGCTCTCATTTTATAAGTTAGGTTGGGTCAAAACTCGTAAATTCATGAATTGACCTAACTCACTAGATACCCCTACATATATGCATTTTTTTTTTTTTTTGCAAGATATGTTCATGGATTTGATAAAGAAAACCTTATGATTATTTTTTTTTGGGGTCTATCTTACAAGATTTTCTCACATTCTTTAAGTGTGAGGTTAATACTTGCTTGGGATACTAAGGTTTCATTCCTGTAAGTGCTTCTCTGCAAACTCGAACTCTTGACATTAAGGAGGGCCTTCAATAGAATGATTCAAGCTTACTTACCCATGTTGAGAAACCTGGCAAGAGAAAGAGAAAATTAAGAGAGAAAATGAGTATATAAATATGAAACTATATAAAATAATAAAAGGATGTGTATAATAGGCTAATTAAGTGACTTATATAGAATAAGAAAAAATAACTAATTAATAACCAATCTGGTCACCCATCAAACCAATCTAACTAACTTTTAACTAAGCTAACAAATCTCTAACTATACTATGGTAATACTACTTAAGCCATCCCTTACGAGTCTTGTGAAAGTTTTTCCATCTTTGCTTTCTATTCTTCAAAAAATTTAAACTTCAATAACCTTTTAATATTTAAACATGTCATAAGCAAAAATAATTTTTTTAATTATCTATTCTTCATTTTAATGTCAATCCTTTTAAAACAAATAGAATTTTGTTGTTATTTATAAATTTAAACTTCAATAACCTTTTAATATTTATATAATATATAATTTTTAAAGGGGGTTTTACTTAAAAATTACTCATTTACCCACTCTTCCTCCGTCTCCATTTTTCTTCTATCTAAGTGTATCCCCATCCACAAGCACAAGCTCTAAAACGCCCCTACTTTTTAATTAATTTTTTTCTTTAATATTATATATTATAGGATGAGGATCAGTGGCTTTCGGTCCGCAACTATTTTCTTGATATGAAGGCCGTCAACCCGGCCTAATAAAAACTTATTATCAAATAAAATTTTGTTGTTATATATATTATTATTTTAATATAAAGTTAATTTTTAACTTGAGGTAAAATAGTAAATTATATGTTAAACTCTCAATTTCTTTCTCCTAAAATATTTTACACTTCCAAACAAGGACAAGTAAATCTTTCATTTCCCTTCCCTTCCTTCTCCTTTAAACCCTTTCCCTTCCTTCCCCTCCAAACTCCCAAACACACCCTAAGGGTAGAGTAGTGCATGACCCTATATTAAAAGCCCACTCCTCTTTTTTTTACATAATAATTGTTCATGTAAGGATAGAATGTTAGTTAGATAAAGTCTTTTTCAATATAACTATCCCAAAATTTAAATCTAAGTAAAATTCTTCTGATGTTATAATCTACTTTGATCAACTCACCGACCATTGCTTGAGTTAAAAAACTCACTCCTATTATTAATATATACTTACAAAATGATGGAAGTAGTTGCATATTTGTAAGGACTTTTCACATATTTTACAAAAATTTTTCTTAACATTTGAAACTAAATGTTGTCTTCATCTTCATTAATCAAACTGGCTATCTTCCCTGGCATCCAAAAGGAATTTCCACAAATTCAGAAAAGAAAAGACAAGTGAAAAGAATATCTCAGTACAATTTATACCCTCAATAGAATACAAGAAAGGAACACAAATTGTTCGGATAATCTTACAAATAGTTGCCACAACTTATAGGGTACAAGGAGGCAGATCTGGAATCTCCTGTATGCGTGATGAAAGCATCGTACAATTTCAGTCTTGTAGACTAACACTTCATCGTATGACAGAACACATATATATACTTTTTTTGAGTACTGATATTCTTTATGAGATTAAATATTTATTACTTATTAATAATTTTTTGAAAGATACACATAAGGTATATACGGTGAAAAAAAACCAAAGTGAGAGGCTGAATGTCTTCAATGTCACCACCAGTTTGTGAATTGGCTATGTTATAATATTAATAGTTACAGTGGAATAAGTTAGAATGAGAGTGGCGTAACTTACATAAATGTGTCATTTTATTTAGCACATCTTATTTGAAAATATCAATAAAGGTGGCATAATTTAGTCAAATGTATTAACCGTGTTGGCACAACATGTGTATATATTCACTATCTCCTATCTTTTCCGTGACATTTATTCTATTTTCTCATTTTTTACTATCTTTCTATAAATTTCTTCTCTCTAAACACTCTCAACTCTCTAAACAAACTCAATTCTCACTAGAAGTAGTGTTTGAATCTCTATCGGTGATCAAATTCAGATCGTATTCATTATATGTAAGTATCTCTTTCAATGTTTGAATTTTTTGTTAATGATTTGTGCTCAATTATTTTATCATACATTTATGTTATTATTTACGTATTTAGAGGTCCAAAATTAATTTTCCTTAACTAATTAATAATGTGATTAACAAGATATGTAGTCTGATTTATATAAAGTATTCTGTACGTAAAATAATAGGATAAAATTTTTTTCTTGAGTACTTGATATGGTTTAAATAAGTAAGTGTAGTTTTATTCAAATTAGTAGGGCTTAAGAAGTTATTTGTACATAAAATAATAATAATATAAATTAATTGTTATGTGTGCAATTTTATTTTAATTGACACGTGTATATTGAATACATATATGTTGAATTGTTATTGTTCAGAAGTGGAATTAATATGACAAAACTCCTGAATGTGCACATTTACTTCAATGGGACAATATATGATGGTGAAAAATGTCTCATGTATCAAGGTCTTCTTCCTAGGCCTATTGTGATCATAGCCAATATGACTTTGGATGGGTTGAAAAATAAGATACATTCAAAGTTGAGGCTCCAAGCAAACCAACATGTGTCAAAGGTTGTCTATCGTCTCCACAATGCTACAATCCATCGAGATGAGTAGGTCTTCCATTAGAAGACGATGATGATGTAAAGTATATGTTAGATTCCTTCTGTCAAACTACGAACATGGCCTCGATGGAGTTGTATGTTGAGGTAGAAACAAGTGGACAAGAAGAGCATGTTGAAGCTCCTAGTGAAACTAAAGCTCAAGTTGGTCCTTCTAATCAAGTTGAGCCATGCAATATGATTGTTATTGGTGGTGTAATGGTTGAAGCTGATAACTCACTTGTCAGAGATGCAGTATGGGAGACAAGTGAAGATGAAGAACAAGTAGCTGAGGGTGATGATTCAGACATTGACATAAAGGTAGAAAACTTTGATGTCGAAGAAAATTTACAAGTTCCATTGTCGGTTGCTTCTCAATCCATGTTTATATCTCGAGGACCTGAATCTGTATTTGTGCCACCATGCCCTCAGTTTTCTCAAATCAACTGGGATGCATTGAGTAATCCTGATAACTTGTCTGAATTAGATAGTCGTGGGACTTAGAGCATCAATGATGAATTCTATGTTGGCTTGTAATTTCCATCAAAAGATGTTGTGAAGTTGGCCCTCAAACATTATTCGATTCACAGGCATCAAGAGTACAAGATTGAAGATTCTGATTCACGAAAATTTACTGCTAAGTGCTCTAGTTTTGATGAATGATGTAATTGGAGACTTAGGTCATACAAAGTAAGAGGTCAAATACGTGGTAGATTACAAAATATAATGGACCTCATAGTTGCGTAAACCCAGTTGTGTCATTAGATCACCGCAAGTTGGACTCTCGTATGATCTGCTCTTGCATTTGAGAGTTAGTTAGAACAAAACCCGATGCACCTGTATGCTTAATTGTTGAACGGATTCGAAGCTAATTCAGTTACTAAGTTTCATATCGAAAAGCTTGAAAGACAAAATAATTTGCCATTGTGAATGTTTTTGGGGATTGGGATAAATCTTACGAGGTGTTGCTCAGATGGCTAGCGACCATGAGAAGAGACATGGAAGGCATAGTGGTGGAGTTGCAAGACATGGAAGGCACAGTGGTGACGCTGTAGTTACTGGCCTTACCCATAGGACTGATTGGCTCGGTCTATGTGTTCGGTTGTTAGGGATTGATGAGACTTTCTCGCTCATATCTGGTGCACGCATTGATATGACATACCTGTGGCAGCCGAGTGTTACTGCAGTCTCTGAAGATGATGATGATGAGTACGTGCAATAGCGTGCACGCTATTACATACTTCAGTTGATTAAGGGTTTCTTATGCCCCGATTATTCTGGTAAATCTGTGCACTTGATATTCCTTTCATTGTTGGAGAACTTTGCTGTTGCCAGGACATATAGCTGGGGGTCTGCAGTTTTAACGTACTTGTATAGAGAGCCTTGTAAAGCTATGGACTATAAGGCACGCGAGATTGGAGGGACATACATCTTATTGCAGTATTGAGTATAATACAGATTCTCCTGGGTTGCCCTTACACTAGCTGACCATGTTGAACCTGATGTGTTCTATGGTGCTGATCGTGGTCAATTACGTCCCTTAGGATGGGAGTAAGTTTCTATTTCATATCATTTCTTTACATTACTTTGTTCTATTATTTTCTTAATATTTATAACTGATGTTTATAATATTTTCATTTACAAATAGGTGGCGCAAGCATAAAGTTTTGAATGATACTGTGATCGGCGTCCTTGGATATTATTGCCAGTTCTTTGATTAGTTGAAGAATGATGAGGTATGTCTTATTTTACATTCGTTTGAATTATTTACTTATGTATATACTTTCTTAATTTTGTGTGCATCTCATTTTTTATAGATTATATAGCAACCATACACAGATGAAAAGGTGGCATCACTCTCACCTTTTTGTGTGGCTGCTAGGGACATAACACTAGCAGTGGTCCCTCTCATATGTTTTCACATTGTTGAGTGGTATCAGCTAGACCGAGTGATACGCCAGTTTGGACTTGACCAGCCCATACCACGGAGATCGCTCCAGCTTGACAGTTTGCACTCAGTTACACTGTCAGGTAGGCATGATAAGGATTGGTCAGCTACACATGCTGTTTATATAGCCACATGGGATAGTCGACAGGAGAAGCTTGTTAGGGGAATCCCATTGCTTGCACCCCTCGGTTTACGTTCTGAGTACTTGCGTTGGTATGAAAGAATTACCAGATGCTGGATGTCTCCCATTAGTTCATCTATTGGGAATGCGATAAACTCTTTACCAATTTGCTAGTGACTATATGTATTTTGTATTCAGTCTAATGAAATAATTTATGTCTGTTTCTTAGGCAGACATTACAGATCATTTGTTCAGTTCAACTACTAACACTGCCGCTCGAGAGGCTGCTACACAGATCTTACACTCATTGCGGGAGCATGACCGCATTACAATGGAATATTTGCGTCCAGCTCCAGCAACAGATGATATTTCAGGGTCGCTCGAGGAGTCTAGTCAACAGGGAACGCGGCGTAGACGGAGGACAGGATTAGTGAGCACTCGGACATGGCTTCGACATCCCGAGGACTCCGGCTCTACCAGCCAACACATGACTCAGCCTCCTACCGCTGCTACATACCCACCTACTCAGCTACCACCTACACATCACCCCCTATACCCACCATACCCTTACCCACCATATCCTTACCCGCCACTAGGTTACCCCTCATATCCTTACTCACCACATGGTTACCCACCATATTCTTACCCACCACCAGGTTACCCACTATACCCATCACAGTCAGGTCCTTCTTCCGATCCCTCTCACAGACTACCACATTCTGATGCGAGCCCATCTTATTGACGTGTATATTATATATGTCATTAGTGTATCTGATAATGTAATGTTATATTTAGTAGTTTTGTGTAAAATATTATTGATAACTCTCTATTGTGATTTTGGTTTCCTTGTTGGATTAAATATGTTTTCCGCTTAGTTTTAGTTTTTATTAATGATCTTTGTAACTGGTTGAATTAAACAAGTTCATGTGTTTTTAGGGAAGTACAATATTTAGGGGAAACTCTATCAAAATTTTTACTTCAATTCGAATATTTTGAACTGTGGTTTAATTATATCAAACATTATGTCCTTCTGCGTTAATTAAAAATATAATAAAAAAATATCACTCCTCAAAATTGGGAAGAACATGATTGGAATCCTACTCACTAAATAAACGTTTGAAACAATACAGTAACATACACAAAAAATAAAAATAAAAAATGACATTTTTTTAAACATATATCCTTATTATCGTCTTCATTTTTTATACATTTAATAAGATTTATCACATTAAAAGTGACAAATTATAAAGACCTACTATTTTTTATATAAAAGATAATCATTTTGGCTCTCACAGAGTCTTGTGAGCGATTGAAGAGTTAGACAGAGCAGTATTTAACTCCTAAAATGCTTTTGTCTGAAATTTTTTGAGAGACACGACTATGTCTAATAAACACAAAGGTTCTAGTGTTGAAAAAGGTTGTCCATTACGTCAAAAAGCTTAGCATATTTATAAAAGATGCGTCATTTTTAATGGTAAAACCACCTTAGGATCTGTAAGTAAGTAGGATGATCCACGTAGTAACGTCATCTTACTTGACATATTCTAAGTGACTAAAAAATATTTAAAAATGTTATAGTAATAAAAGAGCAGTAATTTAATATATAATTTTAAAATAGTGGTATTTTGATAAATAATTTTAAAAATAATAATAATTTAATAAATAATTTAAAAATTAATATTTTAATAAATAATTTTATCAATAATAATAGTTTTGATAAAAAAATCCAAATTATTCGGATAATCTTACAATAGTTGTCAAACTGATAGGGTACAAGGAGGCAGATCTGGGATCTGCTGTATGCGTGATGAAAGCATCGTACAATTTCAGTCTTGTTTCTCAGATGACAGAGACTAACACTTCATCGTATGACCGAACACATATATATACTTTTTCTGAGTACTGATATTCTTTATGAGATTAAATATTTATTACTTATTAATATTTTTTTGGTAGATACACATAAGGTATATACGGTGAAAAAAAACCAAAGTGAGAGGCTGAATGTCTTCAATGTCACCACCAGTTTGTGAATTGGCTATGTTATGATATTAATGGTTGCAGTGGAATAAGTCAGAATGAGTAAATATCCGTACCATATAGGAGATAGGGAAATTTAACAGCAGTAGACGAAAACAACATTTTATTAGGGCAGCAAAATTGGGAACCCCACATCTCATTACCCAGAAAAGTAGGCAATGAAGAAAAGGTATGGCCTATATATGGGGCATATTCATCACAACAACATAAATGATCCAACACTCCTCTACCAAAGCCCTACATATTCATTTAATTGCCGTTTCTACTTGAGTTTTCACTTTTTTACTTTTTATTTAGGTAGGTCACATGCTTTCTCTGTCCTTGAGAGTTTCACAGGATACTGATTTTTTTTTCTCCTATGCTACAATTTTTGCTAAAAAAAGAGTCTAGTAATGTGACCACTCCTAAATGTACCAGTAATGTGGAGAGATTAATTACTTTGGAAAAATAAGGACATGAATCGCGTCATTGTGGTAATTTGGTGTGTCATGGAGTTTCTTGTCTTGTTAATTTATTGACAAAATGTGATTTCATTTTGAAGATAAAGATAGGTTACTATGCTTAGTACTGCACTGGAAATAATTGTTGAAAACTGTTAAAAATATATTTTTTATTATATTTTTTAATATATTTTTTATTAAATTATATCATATATTAAAATATATATTTAAATATAATTATAAGTTAATTAAATTAATTATATACTAATTAAAATTAAATGTATATTTTAACATATGATGTGATTTAAAAAAAAATTAAAAAATATAATAAAAAATGTTTCCTAACTTTTCTTCATAATTGTTTTCACGTTTACTTTTCACTCCACAGGCTTATAATAAATTTCTTATATTTTTTTTTTGTAAAATAAACTATAGGAATTATTAAATGATACACCCCATCTATAGTTGTCCACTGCCGTCTGCCAATCACAACATGCCGCATTTAGTCTCAAAGCTGCTGCATTAAATATAGTTTTAAAGTCAAGGTAGGCTATCCACAATTATAACATCAAATTATTGCTGGTTATTATTTTTCTCAATCACTAATTCATTCATTGTTTAACAGTATTATTATAATGAGATATTTAAAGATGAGGGCAGACTGCAACATGGCACGATATGATTGGTCCAGCATTTTGATTTGAGAGTTGATTGATGCACCAGCAGCAGAGGAGTCCAACCCCATTTGATGCATCCTGTGAAAGTCATATGCATATATGGAAGCCATGGGATTAGCAATGGTGGCCAGCTTCTCACACCGAAAGGTAAAAAGAAGATCACATGCTTCCCATACAAAAATTTCCCAAAAGGAAAGGACTTTCAGGCACCCATTTACCTTATTTGCTAGCAAGACTTTCGTGACAGCATCCTGTTTCACTCACATATCGCTATTTTCCCTCTTTTGCAGAGCTCATTTTATATGTGCCTAATTAGCAAAATACAATTCATGTTCCCATCTGACATAAGAAAAAGATCTGGTGGTTTATGGATCTTAATGAAAAACAGCTTTAGTTCTTACAGTCCAAATTGCACTGGCCTTGCCCATCTTTCATTTTGACCATTAATTATTGCCTACAATCTTTAATGTGTGAAATTCACATGCTCTTTCTCTAAATTATTGATAGAAAAAATAACAATGATAATTAACAAATGGCACGGTTTTTTTTCCACGTATTTGACTGATTTAGTAATAATTAACAATTCAATTAATGATTTAGCCTAATAATATAAAAAAAAAATGTTAGCCAATAAAGTTTAATGGCGACAATATATATTAAAGATTTTTTGTGTCCATTAACTTGTACACTTGACACTATGATCACGTCATATTTTCCTTTCTACATCAAATTATTGACAATTGAGATGATATATGCTAATTAATTAATAGAATCTCTTTCCAATAAATTTAGAGCCCTTCATTGCGTATCTTCCATTTTCCCCTTCTAGTTGATATCAATACAATTCGCTATACACTATCAATCAGAAATGGGAATGGGAAAAGGAAAAACAATTTGCAAATGTAAATTATTTTTTTATATTATCATCTAATTTTATGTTAACACTTTATTTAATAAATTTAACTATATTAACAATTAAATAAGATACATAAAATTTGTTAAATCAGATATCAACACATCTTTTAAATATAAATTTAAAACTTTTAAAACTTAAATTGCATCAAAACTAAATCCAAATTTTAAAGTGATCCTTCATGCAAATATTTTAGAAGATCATTTATTATTTGAAACAGCAACATAAAATGTCAAATCTTTAGATATAATTGTTATTGAACTATTTATTATTTGGGCTCAAGTTAACATTTGTAGGTTTCTACAAGGCAAAGAACAACATGCACTAAGCTTACTTGAAATAATTAAATCATTCATAAACTTCAAGTTACAAGTTGAAAGAGATCCCAGCTTCTCAGAACCTCAACACATGTAAAGGAATAAACCCTAGTCAGATCAAAGGGTTTCCTTTTTCTTCTTCCCTCTGACTGATCATGTTTTGAATTTCCATATACCAAACTTGGAGATTGGTGATTTCTCTGTTAGAACATAGGAGGAGAGAATTCCATCATATCCTCTACTTGACCAACATTTTCATCCAAGAGCCACTTCTCAAGAAATGACATTGGAGGAGCACTGTTCTCAGATTTTAGCCTATACTTCTCTTCTATATCATGACCCCTGTCAGCAGACTCAGCAGCAGCTTCAGCACCCTTTACACGCATAGAATCACAAGTAGACTTGTCCCAAGCAGCATTGTTTAGGTTCTCAAAAGACAAAATAGAATCAAAGTCTTCATGGGACATTAAATCTCCACCCTCTTGCTCATCTTTGGTTTTGTGATGAAGCTGAAGGTTTAAAGCAGGCACTGATGAAGACTTCACTAGCTTACTGTTTTCAAAGTTATCATTGCATTGAAGCTCTTCTTCTTGGGTTCCTTTGAGTGGGTTTGGAGAAGATCTCATCCAACCTTCTAAGAGCCTTGAGATGTTCTCAGTGCTTGAGGCATATGTGGAGGAGGAAGACTGAGACTGACTAAGCCTAACGGGTGAGGCATGGTTGTTGCTGATATCTAAACTTCTTCTGTCATTAAAACTCTTAGATAGATACTGACCAGTGGTTGTTGAATCTGATGCCAAGTGGGGGTCCAAGGCTGCTTGGAATTTCTTCAGCTTCTTCTTTAGATGGGTGTTCCAATAATTCTTTATATCGTTATCTGTTCTTTGTGGAAGGTAGGAAGCTATGGCTGCCCATCTGCTCAAGAATCAATAATTTCACAAATTCAGACATATCATTTTATATATGGTTAAATAATAAATTAAAGAAGTAGTTATATTAATTTTTAATCAGAATTAATGGAAAGGACGTGAGCTTTATTATGTGGCTGAATTTTGTTGTTTAATTGTTTCATGTTATTGATTCCATAACAGATTTGATTAGGAAGAAATGAAAAGATTGATTTCTTTCTTCAATTTTTTTTTTCCGTTTCTTTTTGTTGAGCAAAGAGAATTATGATATCTGAAGATTACTTGTTACCCAGTAGAGCTTGCAAATGAATTATCATTCCTTCCTCATGGGGAGTGAAGTTCCCTCTCTTGATTCCCGGCCTTAGGTAATTTGTCCATCTAAGCCTGCAACTTTTGCTGCACCTTGATAACCCTTTTTATCCACAGGAAGAAAGGTTTCAGTTTGATTCAAAAATAGATATAATTGATTTCAAAGCAAAAACTAAATAGATCAAGAAGAAGCCATTATCATAATATATATCTGTGATCTTAAACAGATGAGATTATATTATTGTGATGGCCTTTTTGAGAGCTTACTAAACAAAACAGGAAAAGAAATTGAATATATTAGAAAGTAACTGAATTTACCGGTATTAGTAGGCACTGATCTCCAATTTCCTGGACCATGTTCTTGGATGTAAGAGACAAGGATGATATCCTCCTCAGGTGTCCATGGACCCTTCTTGATGCCAACTTTATCACAGCAAGGAGGCCTCCCCATGGATTTTTTTCACTCCACCTTCTGCCTCAAAACTCACTACTCACTCTTTTTTTAGGCTAAACTTCCTAGAGAGCTTTAAAATAGTACCAATGCATGTGAGTGCTTTATATACTCGATGACTTAGAAAAAAGGAAGCACTTTACTTTTACACTCACTCATCTACCTTGCCGAGTCACCTAACCCTTTTACTAGCCTTATAATGATGCACTCAATTATAGAAACCAAAGTCAGCGAGGAGTTTGAGGTTTTTTTTTTTTTTTTGGCTATTAATTTTGAACGTTTTCTCTTTTCCTTTTTCTTGGTCACGTGGCACCATGGCTTGTCACCAAAGTTAGGAAATTGAATATTTCCTACCCTTTATTCTATTGAAATGTTTGCCTGGGATCCTTGATATATTTAGCACACTAATCACCATATTAAATTTACACATAAATTTGGTAGGCAAATAATAAATTGAGGCTTCAAAGAGAACTATAGTATTTTTCTTCTAGTCTATTCTTTCGATTTATTAAAATTAAAGGAGATCACTAACCAAACAAAAAATTGAAAGCAAATTTATGACATTATTTTTCAACGGATAGTTTTGATTTTTCTTTTTCTTTCCCTCTTCAAACAGCAAAATTGAATGTTTAGTACTGCTAAATTTTAGTGGACTGTTTACAATAAATGAAATTTTCACAGAAGAGAGCATAAAAGACCATAAGGATACCAAAGAGGTTTGAGATTTAGGTAAAGGTTGTTGCTAGCTTTTAGGGAATGTTTAGAGAATAAGAATGTTGAACAATGAGATGAATAGTGATTTGCGGTCACTAATCGGTTATTGTGCAGGATAAATATTTAATTTGTACTTGTCATGTTGTGAAGATAAATTTACCCCCTGAGCCTATTATTATGCACATGAAATAGTTATAAAAGTCATGTGTGAAGCAACTACTCTATCAGATTCCAAAAGGAGAAATGTTTTTACTTTTT
Source organism: Ormosia semicastrata (assembly GCA_029884595.1). Lineage (NCBI taxonomy): Eukaryota > Viridiplantae > Streptophyta > Magnoliopsida > Fabales > Fabaceae > Ormosia > Ormosia semicastrata. The sequence goes on along the minus strand of JAQQTO010000036.1, from coordinate 5,122,407 downwards.
TAGTGGTGTCAAATTTCAGCCTCTTCTGTAATATTTTTGGCTTTTTTGGGCTACTGATGTGATTAACAAGAGCAAGAAGGAAAAATAATCAAAGATAGCTTAAAAAGTGAGTAATAGTAATAAAAAAGTTCAATTTTCTCCGAATAGCTGCTTCATGATTTAATGATAATTTCCTTTCTTTTTCATCATCTTATATGCACACACAGACATAGAGAGAGAGAGACTGTTTGCTTCTTTATGAGGAACAATGGAGCAGCTCGTCTTGACCATGTGTCCAAGCTGTGCCATGTACAGAAAGGGTGTGTTAGTACATAGTTTCTGTCACTTTCCATAGGTCTTACTTCCTCTTCTGAGAGAGGATAACGTTCTCTTATGCAACCATTGTTTACATCTTTTAACGAAAGAAATTCTTATATAAATTTAGATTACTGAAGTTGGATGCACTAAACTAATTATAATATTAAGATGGAGTTAATTATCACCACTTGCTGGAGAAAAGAAGTGTAGTTTTGCTTTAGATTTGCGGTAGAGTCGGTGTCCAGTGTGTAATAAGCATTTAAAACCAGGCTTAAATGGCTTCCATCCTCCTGTAGAAATGAGTTTCAATGTGTTGATCAAAGTCATCAAACAGGTACCCCACATAGAATTGACCTTCGTGTAAATATCTACTGCACAGACTTGCACAGTTGTACGTAACCCATATATACTCAACCTATTTTGAGATCATCACAATCTTTGTACTTCTTTGTTTTATTTGACCTCTCATAAGGTCTCAAAAACTTGCATGAAAATATTACTGACATCTTCTAATAGTGTTATTTCACTTGTACAAAGATTTATAAAGAATGGTCTAGTGTTGACAACTCACTTGATAGAAACTAGAGATATCCAGGGAAAATAACAAAGCTTAATCTCTACAAATGTTTTTATCCAATTTTTCCTTCCTCTATCTCAACTCCTTCTCCTGGACCCCATTAGAGGGCCACTTAGTGAAGCCTCTGTACTAGGTCCACAGAGTGATTCATTAGCCTTACGAAAAAAATTATAAAGAATTAATATTACAAAATAGGAAAAAAGAGGTTGTAATATTTAAATTTTAAAAGATGTTTCTGAAAGTTTTTCAAAATATAAAAGAGGCCAATCTAGTATCCAAAAACATCACAGTACTAAATATTAACTAGAATAATGTTAATCACATATTCTTTTCACATTTTGGGTCAACCATTAGATAACATTAGATGACAACAAGGTCTCGCTTTTAACTTGAACATCTTAAAAAATTTAGTGTCCAAATAGGTCACACCTTTCACACTTGGTGTGAACAATCATTATCTCAATTTAAAGTCCAAAGTTTCATTAAACATTAGTTTGTCTTTCTTACTGGAAAAAAAAAAAAGGAGGCACTTCTGCTACTTTCTTCCCAACACATGCAATCCCAACAATTGTTCGTGGTCCAAGATGCGCCCATTCTTGGTTTCTAATCATTAGGGCAATGGCGAGTCTGCATATGATATGACCCTAGTGTATTCTGGTATAATACTGCTTATATAATGGTACCACATTTAACATCATCTGTACTCAGCAGAGAACAATTTGCAGCCTCTGATGTACGTTGTAAACATAGGAAACTGACAGGACAATCTGCTCATCTAACAACTCATGCGACATATGTGTATACTTAAAGTTTTTCAACCATATGCTCAAGTAGATAATAAAAGTTTTCAACAATATTAGACGTGTACACGTAAAATGTACGAGGAGTAAACAATATGATGATTAACACGCCAACTAATAACTGGTTACACCTTTTAATGATTCTGCTTCAATGGAGGATACGGATGCAGTAACTAATCATAAATTCTCTAACTAAAAAACCAGAAGAAAATAAACATAACTTTAACAAATGGCTAAGTGAAGAGAAAACATATTCAACTAAAACAAGATAAACAGTATAACATCAGTTCCTGGATTACGGGAGAAACAAACGACCAACAAAGCAAATAAAAAGTTAAAAAGTCATATGATTACTATACAGATGTGCTCCCTCCTATGATCCTACTTCACTCTAGCTTACAAGGTTTCCACTAAACCTACATGCTACAACAGAGTGACCAAGTGAGCATCTGAACTCTCTAGTTACACATAATGATTCCAAGACCTATTCATTTTTAAGTTTCTAGTTTTTCAGGTTTTTAATCCATGTTGGCAGTGTTGCTATTACATCCTTTCTACCAAATGCAATGATCAGAGGATTTGAGCAGTCAGTCTTCACGGCAGGAACAACTTCCCAGTTCCAATGGAAGAAAGGACCAGCTAATTTCATCTCCCCAGAATTTTACTCATCATTCAATGCAACGTCTGCCTGCCAAAACATATAATTATATTTGCAGAAATACAAGACAGGCAATTCCAGTGCTTCCAATATATAACACACACAAAGAAGGAATCAAATTTTGTTGTCAACCAGTGACATGATGTATACTATCAACAATCAAGAAAAGAACAAAAAAAAAATTGTATAACATCAATAATATCAAATTTAGAGGAACAAAATGTTCCCCTCTGCTGATCTTGATCCAAACCAATCTAAATACACCAGTCCTCTCCTCCCAAAAAATCATTTTAATAGCAACTTTTCAAACTAGATTATACAGAAATAAATGCTGTGCTTCCCAGTAAAGCAGTTTAACTCCAACTGGAAGATTAGGAAACAAAATTGGCTGCTGCAAAATGACCATGCTAGGACCCTTTTTTGTCATATTTAAAAGACAGTAAATATACTTGTGATGACACCTAAGCCTCTCAACGAACACCCGGATGAATTTCTAGTACAAGATGCTACATGATTTTTAATATGTAAAGAATCCTAGCAAGGCAAGAATATTTCTAACATAAATGTGCAACTCTTCTTTTTCGGCTGTTAATCAATTATTCAATTTGCAATAGACAGCTCGTAAGCATCTCACCCACAAATAAGAACTGTAACAAGAAGAGGAGAATGGAAAACCGTACACTCCTGGGTGCAGGTTGTGTACTTATATATATATATATATGTAAGATGGGCTAGCAATAAATGGGCTAGCAGTACATGGGCTTACAATACAAAATATAGCACATACATAATATCTACTCTTAACACTCTCCCTCAAATTGGATCATAGATGTTAATCATGCTCAACTTGTTACAAAGATAATTGACCCGATTCCCGTTAAGAGCCTTTGTGAGTATGTCTGCTATCTGTTCACCAGTCCTGACATGGCCTGTGATATGAGTCCTTGTTGGATCTTCTCTTGAATGAAATGACAATCAGCTTCTATGTGCTTTGTCCGTTCATGGAAAACTGGGTTCAAGGCAATGTGAAGTGCAGCCTGATTGTCACACCATAGTCTCATAGGTAGAGAAACCTTGAACCCACTCTCATCAAGTAAATGATAGACCCATAGTAATTCACAAGAGGTTTGAGCCATTGCTCGATATTCGACTCAACTTGACCTTACTACTATATTTTGTTTCTTGCTTTTCCAAGAGATTAGATTTCCTCCAAGGAACACACAATACCCAGAAGTTGATCTCCGATCTACAGGACACCCAGCCCAGTCTGCATCGGAATAACCTTCTAACTTGTAATGTCCATTATCTCTATAAAGAATCCCACGACACAGGGCTCCTTTCAAATATCTTAGTATATGTAATACTGCATCCCAATGAGATTGTCGAGGAGATGACATGAATTGACTGACTACACTTACTGGGAAAGAGATATCTGGACGTGTCACAGTAAGGTAGTTAAGTTTGCCGACCAATTTCCTATATCTCTCGGGATCTGATAGTAGTTCTTCATCATCAGCATTGAGTTTTACATTTGGAACCATAGGAGTATCACAAGGTTTGGTTCCCAACATGCCAACATCAGATAGTAAGTCAATGACATATTTCCATTGTGAGAGGAAAATGCCCTTTTTGCTTCTACTTACCTCAATTCTCAAGAAATATTTTAGAAGACCAAGATCCTTTGTCTGAAATTTAGTTTGAAGGAAACTCTTGAATTTTGAGATGTCAAAGAAGTCACTGCCTGTTATCATTATATCGTCAACATACACAACCATGAGAATGCATCCTCCCTCAGACTTTTTGTAGAAGACCGAGTGGTCATAACTACTCCTTTCCAAGCCAAAATTCACAACAACTTCAATCAATCTCCCAAATCAAGCCCGGGAGGATTGTTTCAACCCATACAAAGAGCGTCTCAACCGACAAACGTGCCCAGACTCCCCGTGAGCAACAAAGCCAAGCAGTTGCTCCATATAGACTTCCTCCTGTAAATCACCATGAAGAAAGGTGTTTTTAACATCAAGCTGGTGTAGGGGCCAGTGATGAGAGGCAGCCAATGAGATGAATATGCGAACAGAGGCCAATTTGACCACAGGAGAGAAGGTCTCTGAGTAATCAACACCATAAGTCTGAGCACAACCTTTTGTCACTAGCCAAGCCTTTAAGCGAGCAACGGTACCATTCGGATTGACTTTAACAGTGAACACCCACTTACACCCAATGGCATGCTTACCAGAAGGAAGAGAAACGAGATCCCATGTCTGGTTATGTTCCAAGGCAAGCATTTCCTCCTCCATGGCATGGCGCCACCCATCACGAGACAGAGCCTCACCAATATTTTTGGAGACAGTGACAACATCAAGAGAGGCAACAAAAGATTGGGAGGAAGGGGAAAGATGGTTATAATGAATAAAGGATGCAATAGGATGGTGAGTGACACAAGAACGTTTACCTTTACGAAGGGCAATAGGAAGATCTAGAATCGGATCCTGTGACGAAGAGGTGGATGAAGGTGATGTGTCTGCTGAAGAGCAATGTACATCCATGGGTGCAGTACCGGCGGAGGGAGCACACGTCCGGCGAGTGTAAACCTGCCATATGGGTGGCCGATGGGGAGTACAAGACGGAACAGGAACACCAGAGGAAGGAGGTGACGCAGAATCATGAGACCGAAGGGTGTGGTACACGAGAATTTCTTCATCTTCCTCAATAACCGGAGGAGGAGACTGAACAAAGAACTGAGTAGACTCAAAAAATGTGACATCAGCGGACACAAGATACCGTCCCAAATCAGGAGAGAAGCATCTGTACCCTTTCTGATGGCGAGGATAACCCAAAAAGACACACTTAAGTGAGCGAGGATGTAGTTTGGAAAGTTGAGACCGAACATCCTGCACAAAACATTGACAACCAAAAATACGAGGAGGTAGGGGAAACAGGGATTGAGAAGGACAAAGTACAGAATAAGGAACTTGGCCCTGTAGGACAGAAGATGGCATCCGATTAATTAGAAAACAGGCAGTAGAAATGGCGTCAGCCCAAAAAACTTTAGGAACAGACATATGAAGCAACAAGCAACGAGCAACTTCCAAAAGATGCATATTTTTACATTTAGCAACCTCATTCTGCTGAGGAGTAACAACACAGGAGGATTGGTGGACCATCCCCTGTTGAATCATATAGTAAGTGAACTCATGAGAGAAATATTCTTTAGCATTATCACTTCGAAGAACACGCACAGAAATGCTAAATTGAGTTTTAATTTCAGAGTAGAAAGCAGTAAATATAGAAAATAATTCAGAACGAGATTTCATAAAATATAACCAAATCATTCTTGAAAAATCATCTACAAAAGTTACAAAATATCGAAAACCATACTTAGAAGTAATTGGACACAGACCCCAAATATCAGAATGAACTAGTTCAAATGGGGACACAGCCCGCTTATTGACTCGTGAGGGGTAAGGACTCCTATGGTGTTTATCCAACTGACACGATTGACATTCTAAAATAGATAGACGACTCAAATTAGGACACAACTTTTTTAAAGACTATAGAGACGGATGACCCAAACGACAATGAAGATGGAGAGGATCAGTCACACCTGAACAAGCAATAGGCACCGGTTCTTTATCTGAACAGCACTCAAGGATGTACAAGCCGTGTTGCTGACGACCTCTACCAATCACCCTCTTCGTCCCAAGTTCCTGAAAGACACAATAATCAGGGAAAAAGTGAACACTACAATTAAGTGACCGAGTAATCTGACTAACAGAAAGTAAATTAAATGAAAATTGATTCAAACATAAAACTCGAGAAAGAGTTAAGGTAGAGGTGGGAGACGCAGTACCACTTCCAATGACAGGAGCAGCGGAACCGTCAACTAAAGTAACACTAGGAAGATGAGGGGAAGGGGTAAAGGATGTAAGAGTACCTGTCTGGCCAATCATGTAGTCGGAAGCTCCTGAATCAATGACCTAGTTACGAGAAAGTGATGATAAACATGCAGTAGGATTACCTGTATGAGCAACAGAGGCGACAGAAGGAGATGGTGGAACGGATCGAGACGCTTGAAACTAAGTGTACTGAGCAAACTCGTCTGTTGTCATCATAACAGACCTGACTAATGGGGTGCTGGCAAGAATGCCGTCATCAGTAGCAATATGAACAAAACGCCGCTGATTGGACTGATTTTTCTGCTGAAGTTTCCGACAGTTTCACTTAATGTGACCAGGCTCCTTACAATAGCGACAAATAAGTGGTTCCCCAGTATCCCGTCCGCCACCGCCACTATCCCGTGGATCTCCAGTATCACGACCACCAACTCGTCCACCACGAGTACCACCACGACCACCACGGGAACTGTCCCAGCGAGAACTAGAACTTACCAAAGCAGAGGCCTCACTCGCAGCTAAGGGATGGGACTCAGAAAACTCACGAGCAACTCGGAGGAGGCGAGAGTATACATCTTTCAGGGTCAAACTACCAGAACTGGTCAAAATCTGAGATCGGGCAGCACCAAATTCACCACGCAGCCCTGACAAAAAACACATCACTGCCAATTGCTCCCGCTGAGCCTGCATCTCCTGCACATCCGAAGTAACAGGTAACAATGTGTTCAATTCCTCAAATAAGCGTTTGAAGCCTGTATAATAATCACTAAGAGATTCATCCTTCTGATTGGCACGATATAGATCCTGTGTCTTCGTATATAGGAGGGATAAATCATCGGCACCTGAGAACAAATAGTGAAGGTATTGCCATAATTCCTTGACAGTGGTGCAATTGGTGGTAATATCATCAACCCGAGGATCCAGGGTCCGCCGAATCAGTGAATACAATCGCATATCTTCTCGAATCCACAAATCCTTAGTTGCCTCATCCTGCGGACTATCGTTGGTGAGATGGTCTTCTTTCCTATGACCTTTCAAGTACATCAGAATAGCCTTCTTCCACTGAGGATAGTTAGTACCATCACCATCAAGCTTCCGATCAGTAATTTTGATGTTGGAGGGAATCACCTCAGCCAGAACATTAGCAGAAGTGGTGTTGGCAGCGCCACTCTTGCTGCCCGTACCCAGAATCTCAGAATGTGCGTCACCCATGGCGGCTACCACAACGAATCAGCCTATAAGGAGGGAAAGGAGCACGAACAACACACCAAACGGACTGGGAAGACCACAAACGACGCCAATTGCGCCAATATAGAACAGAACAGCTCAAAAAATGAAAGAAATCAGCACGAAAAACTCTAAAATCACCTCGCTGGAGACGTCGCCGGACCTCTGAACGCCGGCAGACCACCACCAACCGCCGGTCGCACCCCTCTGTGGCGGTCGACGGCCACACCAATCACCCACGAGGGCTGGGTGTTCCCCAACGGGTCGAGCCCGCAAGATACGCACAAGCAGGACACCCAAACGGCGCGCTTCCAGCGTCGCCAGCACCACCCACCGCCCGCCGGCCCTCCCCCGACGCCGGACGGCCTCACACCGGCATTCCCTGCCGGTCGGAAGTCGAAGCTACGCGGCAGCCACCGTTGGCTGCCCTAGATCTGAACGGACGCTGTTTTTGAAAAAATAAAAATTTACCATCTAGCTCTGATACTATGTAACAAGAAGAGGAGAATGGAAAACCGTACACTCCTGGGTGCAGGTTGTGTACTTATATATATATATGTACGATGGGCTAGCAATAAACATGGGCTTGCAATACAAAATAAAGCATACACATAATATCTACTCTTAACAAGAACCATAATGATTGCTCCTACCTCTGGAGAATGAGATCATTATGTACTTGTTGCAAGATCCATATCCATCTATGGTGTTTTGTCTTGCTTTTCTTGTACTGCACAATCAAGAAACACATCTTACTATCTTAATACTAGTTTTGCGTTCAAACTTAACAATAAGGGAAACTACCGAAAGGGTAGTTAATTCTAGTATTGACAACAATTGTCGTAACAACAATTAAAGATATACAAGGAATATAGTGTAAGTATTATTTACAAAGGAAATTTAACAAATTAGAAGATGCGTGTCGAGAATCAAAAAAAGCTGGAAAAAAAATTATTAATAGGCAAGCAATAATTTTGACTTTTTGGTCAAATGTTGGAGGAATTAGAGGCTCACAGCTATTGCATCTTTTCAACTTCTTCTTCTTGATGTTATGTTCATTCTCCCCTCCACTCAGAGGCTTATGCACCCGTACAGGATGATACTTCATAGGTTTTAACTCTTCCTTTGCAATATCAAGCCTGCACTTTTCATCTTTCTGGAACAATTTTGTGTAAGTAACAACAACCCGCTAAACGTTTATAGATGATATTGCATGTGGAAATATCAACACTTACATAGGACTTCTCCAACCCCATAATCTGATGCTTACATAGGCAAAGTTCCATCTCAAGTGCATGTATCCGAGCTTCAGCAGGCACAACACATTGCTCCACCATCTGTTTTTGCCTACCCCAGACAACCTCCGGTTGCCACACATTCAAAGCTACAGAGGCTTGTCTACAAAAAGCAATCACAAAACCACATCCATAGAACACAATAAAGTTGATGATGCTAAATGTATAGCAAACATAACAAGGAACAAAAAGTACAAATTTCAGAATGAATAATGCTAGACAGCTAGAATTTTTTAGCCAAATTTTTTTACAGAATGAGTTGGCATGCTTTTTGACTCATGGATAGATGAGTGATCTTTACCATTTCATTCATTTAATAACCACCCTTGAATCTAGTTAAATTATGTCAAAATTCTGACTAAATTTTTTTCTGGCTATGTAGCATTATTCTTTCAGAGTTGATAAAATATAATGGCTGCAGGGTCTATTACAGTTTATTATTACCCAGGACTAAAAAATGGAAAATTCAATCCACCACATTTCCTTTCCATGATAAAAACAGAGGAACATAACATAACTGTCACAATTTTTTTCCAGCATACATAGTACCATAAAGATAGAATAGCATTCAACTTGAACTGATTGTAATCTCAGGGAAGTGAAACAAAGGCCAAAAAAAAAGGAAAAAAAGAAAAAGAAAAGAGTTCTTTATGTCAATCAATGCAAGAGGAGGATTAGCAATAATTAGATAAGTAAAGCAACTACCTGACCCTGCGCAAATTGGACAACCCTGCAACAGTTTCCCTCATTTTATTGGTCTCTCGACCCACCCGGGTCTCTATATCTCGGAGCCTTCTAGAATGTTCAGCAATCCGGCTCTCTTTTCTCAGCAGAGCCCTCCTATGAGCTGCTATTCTCCTCTCTTTGTCTCTCTCGAACCTCACCACCCAAAAATAAATATATAAATAAGTAAAAATTTGAACTTTGAAAATACCCAGATAAAAAAATTGTATATAGAAGTCAAGGACCGTGTTTGGCAGCTCAGAAAATTCGAAAACAGAGAAACCCAGAATCCCATATCTACCTGAATTTGTAAAGGGATTTGGCAGAAGAAGAAGAAGTGGGGAAAGGGGGAAAGTCGGAGGAGAGAAGGCGGTTCCAAAGAGGGTCTTCCGAGGAGAGACGGTGAAGGCGGCGGCATGAGATGGAGATGCAGCAGAGGTCCTTGTAGGTGAAACCGCAGGTTCCGATTCCGATTTCGAGAATTCGCCTCCATAATTCGTCTGGGAGTGAGGACATTTTCGGGAATCGAAGAAGTTTGTGGTGACCAGGAGAGTTTGGGTTGCACTTTGCCGGGGAAGCTCAAGCTCCAAACTCTACCCTCAATAATGTTGGGATTAATTAAAAATTATTGATTATTGACTAATGGTTGTCATATATCATATTCCTGAAAAGTTAAAAACATTGGGATTTTCTTTATGTGAAATGCTTTAAAAAAAATTTAAAAAAAATAACTCAAAATTTCAAAGGAACTTTTTTTTTTGTCCTTTGTTATTTAGATAACTCACAATTCCTTTTGATTAGTGATACATAACTTTTTCAAAATAAAATACCAAAAAGAAAAGGAACACATTTTTTAAGTTGTAGTCAAGATTAAAAATCTCAAGAGGTAAGTTCAAAAATTAAAAATTAAAATTTTTGTTTTATATATATATATATATATATATATATATATAAAAATATATTAATAAATAAATGCAATACAATTTCTCTTCTAAATTGCACGATAGGGCTTTAGCTGGAATTTTGTGGTGGAATGCCTTTTCATGAAGTTGCCATGGAGAACTTATGTAGGCTGCACTGTGATCACTATTATGTCCTTTTGAGTTGCTGTCAAGTTTTAGAGGTGTTCAAAATTGAACCATTCCAATTAAAATAAAAAAAATTGAGTTGAAAAACCAAAAATTGAATAAATCAAAATATTTAAAAATCAAAAAATTAAAAAAATTAATTGAATCATTACGCTCATTACCTAGCGCCTGAGCATTGGCTGGACAGAGACATGTCATGGTCTTGCTCTGCGACTGACACCTAAGCGCTCAACACAGAGTTGAGCGCCCAACTCCCAACGCCAGAGCGCTGGTAGCATTGGCTAGAATCTGTAGAATTCTACAAATTCTGGTTACTGTTCCATTGGAACATAACCAAGAATTTGGCCATTCTAAAATGGTTTCAAGTGATTTCTAACATTACTAACACTCTCTAAAAATGTTGTAACACTTATAAAACCTAATGCTTCTCTTAAACTTTGACTAATGATAAAAATCACATACTTAGTTACTCATTTCTTAAATTCCCACTCTAGGGGTTGCTTGGTGCTTTTGTCCAAAGACAAACTCATCTATCTTGAATTCATTAAGCTGAAAATAACTCATTTCAATCAATGAAGACAAGAACTAATTAAGAAAGTAGATGTTTGCATCTCAAACCTATTTTCCCATCTATGTAACCTATCTTCAAATAATGAAATAGGTGGAGGAAAAGATGAGGTTGAAGGTTAGAAACCCTTTATCTCTTGAAGACAAGATGATATTCAATCCTTGAAGTCCTCTTGGATCTTCCTCTTCTCCTTCTCCTCTTTCTCTTCTTCGTTTACCCTTTTCTTTCTTTTCTCAGTTTCTCTCTTGTGTTTTGGGCTCTCAGCCATGGAAAAGGAAGAGAAATAGGAAGAAAAGTCCTATTTTGCCACTTATAAGCCACTTAAGCTATACTGGAACTTTATATCTGCTAAGGACACTTGAATTATGCTAAATCAAGTGTCCTAACTGCTAACAAATTTAGAATAAATACTAAGATTCATCTAAATAATTATTTTACCATTATTATTTTTTTTTCATATCTACTACTAGTCAATCAGGCATTAAATGTACAACCAGTATGCCTAAAAATATCAAACTAACTTTGATTACTCTCAAATTTTAACTACATCCTCCTCCACCTATTTATGACTTAGAAATAAACTCTCTAGGTTTTTTCCTCAACTTAGCAATTTATGCTACTATCTAGGTCATTTCAGCCTACTTTTCACACTTTGAGTTACAACAAAGTGTCTAAACGAATTCAGTTTATCACAAAACTTAACTAACATGTTAAACAAGTAATATGCTACCTTTGTACCCATTTACAAGTCTAACATGCTTTTCGAGATATTACATTTCTTCCCTCCTTTTTAAAATTTTGTCCCCAAAATTTCCTTACCTCATAACAGATATGATATCATACTCGGGAGATTATCACCTCTCTTAACTATATCTAACTCAACCTTAAAGGTCCTCATTCGGTAAGAATAAATTATTGAATCTAATAACCATCTACTAACTTAACTTATACCAAACCTAAAGTGAGTTCTGCTTCTCCCATAGGTGGTAACTCGGTTATCTTCTTAGAAAATACTTATGGATGTCCTCTTATCACAGATACATTCCCTAAGACTTGTTCAACTTCATCATACAAGGAGAAAAGAAGAACATATCCTCAAATCCCCTTCTACTAAAAAGTTGTTCACTTGTTTAACTCTCGAAAGACAAACTCTAAGGGAATAGGCATGCAAGAATCATCAGATATAAACCTCAATATCCAATTTGATCAATCCCAAACAACATGATTTACTAATAACCAAAACCATACCTAGTCCAGTATCCATGTTAACAAAAAGATAAACTGATAAGATTCACAAAGGAAATATCACATTCTATCTTCACACAACAATTCAAACATACATGAGGAAGTTATGACTAGCCTTACTGTTGGTGCAGACAAAGATGAAACATGGGGAAACTCGAACATAGATAAATCTAATCTCTATTCTAACTCATGAAATCAAGGAATGGGGATATTCCCGAATCATACAATAGAACCTAGAGATCATATTTAACTATGTCATTACCTCATATAGGATCGGGAGTCTGAGCCGCCTCCTTACTATTCAGAGTATAAATTCTTACTCTAACTTGAGGTTAGACACTGCTCCCTACTTCTGTATACACTTGCTTAAAAGTGTTCTGATCAGCCATAAGTATATCATACTATTTGGCCTACTAGACAAGGTCTACCACCATGTTGACTGTTACATCTAATACACTTTGGTCCCTTCATTTCTGCTAAAACTTACTTAACTTCATCTTAAGGAAAACTAGGTTTTAAAAGCACTCTACTTATACATATCATCCATTATTTTCCTATTGTGAAAACCTTGTAACTTTTGTTCCACTCAAGGTTAGCTGTAGGAACCTTTAACTGTTTTCTTTGAATGGCACTAAAAGTACTATTCTGTCTTTTTCAATTAACCGAAAATAATCTTCTTTTACCTATCTCGACTTATCAAAACTATGCTAGTCGAACTACTCTCCAGTCAGTTCGATTCTTCTCGAATATACGCCTATAGAATAACTATTTATTCACTAGGCCTTCTTCGTAACATAAATGAAAACTTGCTAATCAAATAATTCTCTTAGTATATTCGATCAATCTAGAACTCTTGCCAATCGAATAGCTCCCTTTGTCTAATCGGTCGGCCTAACTTACCATTCTAAAATGGCCTATTCAAATAGCTCTCTAAGTCTATTCAATAAACACTAAACTTAAGGCATTCTAAACTGTTGTTTAAAACTATCCTTACTATTTGGAAAAGTACTTATCTCACTTCTTTGCCTAGCATAAGACTTAACTCATCCTATTGTCCTTGGTATAAGTTTTTCTTGCTTTATTACCCTAGGTAAAGAGCTTAACTTGCCTTTACAACCTCTTACTTGAGACCCTTGATAGAGCTTAACTCACTCTTACTACCTCTAACATGAGTACTTTTCTCACTCCCCTTGTTTCTTGACAAATAAATTTACTCACTACTTTGTCTTAGGTTGAATGTTTACCTCACTCCTCTACCATTACTAGTAAAGTGTTTTTCTCACTCTTTTACTACACTTGGAAAGATTTGGTTTATTTGGTCTCACTCACTTGCCTATTGATAACTTCACAAAGTGTAGTTATTTGTACCCTATATCTGTGCTATATTGGCTGCTTAGTCCTTGTTTGTATGCATGAATGGAAGATTTTAGCATCATATTCTTCTGATTTCATTTTGATGACTTCTATTATGATTTTGAGCAAATACTTCCAAAACTATGATAAATTGAGTACATTTGCATGAGCTATTAAAGTGGTGCTTTCTCTATTATAGGTAGGTCTCAAATACAGCTTGAAAATGAAGAACTTGGAGTAACTTTGGACCAGGAAGCCAAAGAGGAAGCCAAAATTGAAGATCAGCACTCAGCGCCGCGACGTGGGCATGTTAATGTCGCGGCATTGAGCATCCCCTATTCCAGTACATGAGACCCGAGGCCAAGACGCTGCGACATTGAGATTCAACGTCTCAGGCGTCTCTGACCTAATTGCACGTGCATCGCGACATGATATGTTTTGTGCCGCGGTGTGACTCTGTTTTATTCAGCTTATAAATACTGTTGTATCCATTTTATACAGGAATTTGTGTGTTTTTTAGAGAGTAGCTGCTAGGATTTTGTATTTTAGACATAAAAAAAGCATAAATAACCAAGATTGAGGGCTTTCTTCACCTTGGAGGAGGATTGGAACTTGAAGGATCATCACCCTTGAGCTTTCTCTTCTCTATCTTTTCATTTCTCATTTTCTTCTCATGAACATGATATATTTTGCTATATTTTCGTGGCTCATGGCTGGCTAAGCTGTGTAGTAGGGTTTTCTTTAGATCCTCCTATGAATATTGAGTAACTTTGTAATCCTTTGAGTTTATATATATGGATTGGTTTTGTTTGATCATATAGTGCTTAATGATTTTGAATGTTTGATCAACTTTTGATTGATTTGTTAAAATCTAATGAACCTAGACATAGGAATTTAGATTTGAGATCGTATGTATGATTGATGCATGTTCTATTTCATTCAATCGATTTGGATGAGATGATTCGTTAATAGGATAGAAATATACCTATTGGTCATGCATACTAACTATTGGGAATAGATCTTAATGAGTGGATTTACTCTAGTTCTCATGGAAACATTGTGAATTAGGTAACTGAAGCATGGTTGATTGACCTAAACATAGGCTTTTAACTAATTTAGATTCTCAAGCTAACCTAATCATTTTGTTTATATTGCTCATAAGGATTACTTGTTATTAATTGAAGTAAGAGGTGAAAAAGGAATCTATATTCTCTAATTCTTAACTTTAATTCAATTTAAAGTTTTTAAGTTTTTTTAGTTAGTTTAGACACTTGTTTCTCAATGTATATGTTCTTGAATAGAAATTCTTAGCTTTTAGTTTGTACTTAGCACTGATTTTAATGTTAGTCCTCGTGGGAACGATATCCGACTCCTAGCTATAATACAAGTGTGATCCGTGCACTTGCAGTAAGCAAAAGAGCGAACAAGTTTTTGGCGCCATTACCGGGGACAACGGTTTAATTTCAGTAGAGCTAATTTTAACAATCAGTTAAGTAACTCTAATTCAAGCTTTCTTTTTTCTTGCATATTAATTTAAATCTTAATTCTTTAATTATTTCAGGTGATTGACTATAATACGGTAGATGATAACGCTACGCCCCAATTGGAGGACAATAGTCGCACTAGACCATTGAGGGAGTTTGTTACTCCTCAAATGGATAATCTGCAATCCAGCATTAGATGTCCTGCCATTCGGGCAAACAACTTTGAGATAAAGCCGGCCATTATCCAAATGATCTAAACTTCTGTGCAGTTTGGCAGCTTATCCAATGAGGATCTTAATGTGTATCTCTCAAACTTCTTGGAGATTTGCGACACGTTTAGGCACAATAGAGTATCCGAGGATGTTATTCGCCTAAGGCTCTTCCCTTTCTCTTTAAGAGATAGGGCCAAAAGTTGGTTACATTCTTTTCCAGCGAGATCAATAACAACTTAGGCAGAGGTATGCACTAAGTTTTTGAACAAATACTTCCCACTTGCCAAGACTGCAGAGATGGTGAATGATATTACATCATTCGCTCAGACTGAATTAGAATCCCTGCATGAAGCCTGGGAAAGGTATAAGGATCTTCTGAGAATGTGCCCACCACCTTGGCATCAAATCTACTCATTTCATAAGGGCTTGCTACCTCACCATCAGCCAATAGTAGATGTTGCTGCTGGAGGCTCTTCGTTAAGCAAATCCTTTGATGATGCCTTCCAGCTGTTAGAGGAATTAGCTGCCAATAGCTATCAATGGCCATCAGTAAGAAACACTCCACGGAGGGTAACTGAAGTGCATAAAGTAAATGCAATAACCTTGTTGTCAGCTCCGGTTGCAACAATGGCAAGTAAAATGGACAGTATGGGACAACAAGCTCACCAGAGCCTATTTGTGTTGTGTGACAAATGTGGTGACAATCATTCAAGTGATAGGTGCCCTTCCACCTTTGAAAGTGCACATTATGTGGGGAACTACCGATCACAACAGAACAACTCATACGCGAACCAGTATAATCCTAGATGGAGGAACCATCTAAACTTCTTGTGGAGGGATAATCAAGGGGCTTCCTCCTCAACACCTGGAGCTGAGAGACTTTATAATCCTCTTTGATTCCCTTCCCAGTCTAGGCAGCCTATTCAAGAAAAGAAACCATCTCTTAAAGAGATGTTTATGCAGCTAATGGTAAAAACTGATTCCTTCATGACCAAGACGGATGCTCATTTGGCTAAGAATGACTCAGTGATACAGAGTCAATCAGCTTCTATAAGGGCTTTAGAAACTCAGGTGGGGCAGTTAGCCAATGCAATCAATAACAGGCCCCCTGGCACTTTCCCAACTGACACAGTTAATAATCCAAAGGGTTCCTCTAATGAACATTGCAAGGTCATCTCACTTAGGAGTGGGAAAGACATTGAGGGAATCCTTAAGACAAAGTTGATGGAGGATGATGTAGACAAAAACCAGAAAAAGGAAGATAAGGCCCACAAAAAGGCCAAAGACAATGAAGTGAATACGAAAACTAACCACAAAAAGGCTGAAGACAAGAAGATGGTGAATAAGCCATATATACATCCTTTGCCCTTCCCAAGCAGGCAAATAAAGCACAAGATGGACGAGCAATTCAAGAAATTTTTGGAAATTTTCAAGAAACTTCATATCAATATCCATTTTGCAGAAGCACTGGAACAGATGCCCAGCTATGTTAAGTTTATGAAATATATATTATCCAAGAAAAGTAAGTTGGGCGAGTTTGAAACTATTACATTATCTGAAGAATGCAGTGCTGTCCTGCAACAAAAGCTTCCCCCTAAGTTAAAGGATCTGGGAAGCTTTACAATTCCTTGTGCCATCGGTGACAAATTCTTGGGTCAAGCATTGTGTGATATGGAGGCAAGCATCAATCTTATGCCCCTATCTATATTCCAGAGGCTAGGTTTGGGGGAATGCAAGCCCACATCTGTAACCCTCCAATTGGCTGATCGTTCATATACATATCCGAAGGGAATAATGGAAGATGTCCTTGTGAAAGTGGATAAATTCATATTCCCTACTGATTTTGTTATTCTGGATATGGAAGAGGATCAAAGGGTGCCGCTGATCCTAGGTAGACCATTTCTAGCCACAGGAAGAACACTCATAGACATTCAAAAAGGTGAACTAACTATGAGAGTTCAAGATCAATAGGTGACTTTCAATATCCTCAAAGCAATTAAGTTTCCTCAAGATCAGGAAGAGTGTTCTTATGTTGGTCTACTTGATAATATCATTAATAATGCGTTTCAAGCCAACAATTCTGAAGACCCCATTGCCTTAGCATTGACTTCATCAACTGAGGATGAAGAAGATTCAAGAACTGATGTACCTGATTGCATCAAACACCTCGATGCTGTTCCTAGGCAATATCGTTCATCCAAGTTTGAAACCTTGGAGTCTGATGTAACAAAGGAGATATCTAAGTCTTCCATTGAGGAACCTCCAAAGCTTGACTTAAAGCCTCTGTTGAACTATTTGCAGTATGCTTATTTGGGAGCCACATCTACCTTGCTAGTAATCATATCATCACCCCTCTCAGATGATCAAGAGGAGAAGCTTCTCCGTGTGCTTAGAAAATATAAGCATATTCTTGGGTGGACTATTGCTGATATTCAAAGCATTAGCCCTTCCATCTATATGCATAAGATATTGTTAGAGGATAATTAGAGTGGAGTTGTGGAACACTAAAGCAGGCTGAACCCAATTATGAAAGAGGTGGTGAGAAAAAAGATAATCAAGTGGCTGGACGCAGGTATTGTTTATCCTATTTCTGACAGCCCCTAGGTATCACCAATCCAATGTGTGTTGAAGAAAGGTGGTATGACTGTGGTTACTAATGAAAATAACGAGCTTATTCCTTCCCGTAAGGTCACAAGATGGAGGGTGTGCATGGACTACCGCAAATTAAACAAGGTCACTCAGAAAGACCATTTTCCACTTCCTTTCTTAGATCAGATATTAGATAAACTTACTAGGAAGGTCTATTATTACTTCTTGGATGGTTATTATAGATATAACCAAATTGTCATAGTACCAAAGAACCAAGAAAGGACAATATTTACTTGTCCTTATGGAACATTTACTTTTAGAAGGATGCCCTTCGGGCTATGCAATACTCCTACAACCTTTCAACGTTGCATGATGGTCATATTTGCAGATATGATTGACAATGGGCTAGAGGTGTTTATGGATGACTTTTCAGTATTTGGAGATGATTACAATAGTTGTTTGCAAACCTTATCATCTGTGCTGAAAAGGTGCGAGGAGACCAACCTCATCCTGAATTGGGAAAAGTGCCATTTTATGGTCCAAGAAAGCATATTTCTTAGCCATAAGGTTTCTATAAATGGGATGGAGATGGACAAGGCAAAGACAGAAGTGATTGACAAGCTGCCTCCGCCAAACTCAGTAAAAGGAATCCGTAGTTTTCTTGGCCATGTAGGTTTCTACAAGAGGTTTATTAAAGACTTTTCAAAGATATCCAAGCCTCTTTGCAACCTTCTAGAGAAAGACATCCAATTTACCTTTGATGATTCATGTCAGGTTGCATTTGAGGAATTGAAAAAGAAACTAGTTTAAGCTCCAGTTATAATCACTCCAGATTAGGATTTGTTGTTCGAGCTTATGTGCGATGCAAGTGACTATGCTGTGGGTGCAGTGTTGGGACAAAGAAAAGACAAAGTGTTTCACTTAATTTACTATGTAAACAAAACACTCAATGATGCCCAGCTAAACTACACAACAACAGAAAAAGAGCTACTGGCCGTTGTCTTCACATTTGATAAGTTCAGAGAATATTTGGTGGGCATGAAGGTGTACACAGATCAATTGACAATAAAGTACTTAGTGAGCAAAAAGGACACGAAACCACGATTGATTAGGTAAGTTTTACTTTTACAAGAGTTTGATCTGGAGATCAGAGACAAGAAAGGTGCAGAAAATCAAGTAGCTAACCACCTTTCAAGGCTTGAAAATGAAGATTTCCAAGATGAACTAATCACAATCAGGGAGACATTTCCTGATGAGCAGCTATTTACAGCCACCACTCAATTATGTCCATGGTATACTGACATGGTGAATTACATTGTGGGTGGTGTGCTGCCACCTGATTTAACCTCTCGCCAAAAGAAGAAATTCTTGTTTAATGTTAGGCATTACATTTGGGATGAGTCATTCCTGTTTAAACAGTGTTCATACCATATATTGAGGAGGTGTGTGCCTGTGGAGGAAATGGAGCAAATTTTAAGCCAATGTCATGATTCTTCATATGGTGCACACTACAGTGGTGAAAGGACGGCTGCAAAGGTACTCCAATCTGAATTTTATTGGCCATCGCTTTTCAAGAATGCACATTTTTATGTGCAAAGATGTGATCGATGCTAGAAGTGGAAAAAATATCTCGAGAAGGAATGAGATGCCCTTGAATTCCATTTTGGAGCTAGAGATTTTTTATGCATGAGGCATAGATTTCATAGGCCCTTTTATTCCCTCCTTTGGGAATCAATACATACTAGTGGCTATGGACTACGTGTCGAAGTGGGTGGAGGCTTGTGCATTTCTTATTAATGATTTTAAAGTAGTGATAAGCTTAATAAGAAAACAGATCTTCACCAGATTTGGAACACCTAGGGTCATTATTAGTGATAAAGGGTCACATTTTTACAATAAGTATTTTGAAGCCCTCCTAGCCAAGTATGGAGTGACGCATCGGATTGCCACTGCGTATCACCCACAGATAAGTGGGCAAGCAGAGGTATCCAATCGCCAGATAAAGAGAATCTTAGAAAAAATAATATGTCCTACTAGAAAAGATTGGTCAAAGAAACTGGACGATGCACTGTGGGCCTACATGACCGCTTACAAGGGTCCCATTGGTGTGTCTTCCTACAAGTTAGTATTCAGGAAGGCATGCCATTTTCCACTTGAGCTTGAACATAATGCTTATTGGGCAATCAAGCAACTCAACTTCAATTTGTAAGCTGTTGGGGAGAAAAGGCTTTTGTAGCTCAATGAACTAAACGAATTTAGGCTGCAAGCCTATGAAAATGTAAAATTGTATAAGGAGAATGTGAAATTTTAGCATGACCGTAAATTTGTGCAGAAAAGGTTTGAAGAAGACCAGCAAGTTCTCCTTTACAATTCGAGGCTCAAACGCTTTCTAGAAAAACTCAAATCAAGATGGTCAGGGCCTTTTATGGTAGTAAAAGTGTTTCCCCATGGAACTGTGGAGATAGCTCCGCTGGATCGATCATCAAGTTTTAAGGTTAATGGTCAGTGCCTAAAACCTTATTTTGGAGGAGATATTGATCGGGGGAAGACTTCCCTCGCTTTAACACCCCCAACTTGAGATCTTCAAAGTCCTACCAGGACTATAAACAAGGCCTTTTTTTTGGGAGGGAACCCAAATCTTCATGTTTTATGTTTTTAGTCATTAATATGTGAATATGTTAATTTTATAGTTTAACTAAGTTTTTGTTATATAAACTGTTATTTGACCTGATGGACATGTTTTATAGGTATTGGAGACCAATTTTGGCCATAAGTCTCGGCAGAATTCAATTTGCTGCAGAATTATGCAGTTAGACTCTTAACGTCGCGGCGTAACACGTTATGCGCCACGACGTGATGGTGCTATGGGCCAAAATCCAGAGAGTAAAGCGTCACGACACGTCAAACTAATGTCGCGGCATTCCTGTGGGTTGAAAAAAAAAGGGTAAAAGTAAAAAAAAAAAGTAAATAGTAATTATTTAAATAATTTAATTAGGAGGGAATTAATGCACATTGTGGCGCATTGTTACTCAACAGAGGCGGTTACGGTTTTATGCTGAGACGTTTGGTTCTCCTCATTCCACAACTTCTCTCTCTCTCTTTCGTTTCCTCTGTTCTCTCTCCCTCTCAAGTTTTCTAGTTGTCTTTACTTTTCTATCCCCTTTTCTATCCACACTTGCGTCCATCAAGGTTATTATGGCTCCAAAGAGAAGACAGTTTATGCAGCGTGGTTCATCCAGTCGGTAGCACAGGGAGCCTTCTCCCCCTCCTGCTGATTTTGATAAGAGGAGGTTTATCTCAGCAGATGCAGCCGGGAGATACACGGTTCTCATCACCAGACCGCTCATTCTTGAGCGCGGCTTTGCTTTTTCTCATTCCATTCACTTGGAGTTAGAGGGACTCATAAACTACCTCAATTGGGCTGTGTTTGCCTAGCATCCAGAGTCATCTGCGGTTCTCCATCTAGTTCACGAATTTTATGCGAATACAGCTTTTGTGGGTGAAGAGGCGACCACGGTTAGATTTAAAGGACGTGTGGTCTCATTCTCTCCTACTGCTATTCACGCTGCTCTGGGACCTCCTTAACCACTGGAGATCTATGATTTTACTGAATTCTGTCATTGGGAGCTAGTGGAGGATATTAATGTGGATATGGTCATTGCTCAGATATGTAGGGATGAGTCTCAGCCTGTGGTTTGGACTATGAGTGTCAAAACTAACAAGCCTAGGTACTTTTCGCGCACTTATTTGACTCCAGAAGCCCAAACATGGTACCATTTTATTAGCATACATATTCTGCCATCTGCTAACCTCTCTGAGGTTACCCGAGACCGAACCATATTGATTTATGCTATTCTGGAATGACAGTATATTAATGTAGCTGAGCTTATTTTTCATCAGATTCAGAGGTTAACTCAGGAGTATAGGAGTCTTTTCTTCCCCTCGCTTATTCATTCTTTATGAAGTCGACATCAGGTCCGCTGGTGATGGAGACCAAGGAAGCTCAAGTGGAACTCCAATGGGCCCAATGCCCAAAGAAGCACTGCGAGGACTTGGAGGCCCAATGACAAGGTCAATAGCTAAGAAGGCTGAGGAGGATTTGGACAAAGCAGTCAACCACTTTCTTTCACTGAAGCTCATTCTAGAAGAAGAAGCACTCAAGATGGTCCAAATGATCCAAGTTGATGAAGGGCCCAAATGTGGGGACATGATTTTTTCTTAGTCAATTTTATTTAATTATGTATTTGAACTTTTTAATTTTCTCAGTTTTGGTTCTTATTTTCTTTTTGGGTTAATTTTATAATAAGGGTCTATTGTTTGGGCTTAACTTGTGCATAATAGAGCTAAGGTTTCTAATTGGGCCTAGGTCACATTTGCACTAGGATTAGGTTTTAAAATGTGCTAGCTTGCTGCCTCCTTTAGTTAGACCTAGCTGCATACCTAATGCTTATAAATAGGCTTGTGTTTACTGTATTTGGCACTTTTTGACTTAGAGAATAATATTGCACTCCTTTGTGAGTTTTGAGAGCTTAGTTCTCTTGGGTTCTTGGTAGAGCCATCTTGGTTCTTATCAAAAGTTTCCTTACCTTTGTGGCGAATCTTCGCTTGACTTATCACTCTCCAAGAGTGTGGCATCTTCTTCCTTCCATTCCTTTTCTTTTTCCACCTTTTCCATTTTTTACTATTTATGGTACTGTTCACGGCACTGTTCACCGTACTGTTCACGCACTATTCATGTTACTATTCATCCTTTCATTGTTTAATTCTTTAAAACACGAAATCAACTCAAGAACGATCCGTAAAAATAATATGCATCCAACTTGGTTCATATCATGTGGTATCTAGAGCCCGGATTCTAGAGTTGATAGAGTTCTTGTTTTGTTTTTTGCATTTGTTCTTTATTGCTTTCCAAACATCAAGCATCATTGCTTGAATGTCATAATTATACATAATCTTGATAATCATTGATCTCTGCCATTTCTAAGAATTGGCAACATTCTTTACTTTCCGTTCTTTACTTTTTACCATTTAAATTCCAGTCCTTTTATTTTTTGCCTTTAATTTCTGTTCTTTAATTTCTATGCAATATTTACAGCTTTAATCTTATTAACTCTATATCCATTGCTGTTATATGTTTTATAGCACCTTAACTTGAAAGGAAACTCCTAAATACACAATTGGGCATAACATTTGGAACTAAAATTGTAAGAATCAATTTTTTTTAAGTGCAAAAAGAGAACAAGGGCGTGAAAAATATATTAAAAAAAAGAAAAAAAAAGAGACTGCCCTTGTACTTAATCAAGATTAAGTTTGAATGCCTTGTGAATTTCATTAAGCGGTGCTACTCTACATACCTTGCGCATTTCTTTTTCTTCTTATTTCTTTTGAGTTCTACCGTTCTTTTTAATTAGTTTTTCTTACTTGTCTTTTAAATTCCTTTGAGTTTTGTCTAGAGTTTCATCCTTTCTTCAACTTCTGAGTGCTTACTCTTGTGAGGACTGCTACCTTTGTAAGAGCTTTTGGTAATTGAAACGCGAGAGGGTTCATTTAAGAACTTGAAAAGAGAACTTGAGTGGTAAAAGGTAAGAGCGTTTTCATTAAACAAAAGGCTAATTATGTGAAACACGAGTGGAATCAATCTAAGAGTGTATACACGTGAGAAGAGTGAGTGAGGACCTTGTTTTATTATATTCACTAACTTATTGAATTTGTACAATGTCTAAGGAAGGAAACCCAAGTGGAAGTCTCCCTCATTCCCCAAGGACAGCCGCAATGACATTACAAATGCAAGCCCTAACAAGGCATTTGGAAAGGCTTATTCAAAGACAAAGTGATGAAATCCATGAGAGGATTGATAAGTTAGAGAGGGATAGAACTTCCAACCATGATGAAGAATCCCATGAATCCGAAAGAGAAATGAGAGATAATAGGAGGCAAGGAGGAAGAAAAAGACATGAGAGGAGAGATAGAGAAAATGAGAGGCTTAGGGGTGTGAATATTAAAATACCTTCCTTCCAAGGGAGGAATGATCCGGAAGCATATCTTGAGTGGGAGATGAAAATTGAGCAAATCTTCCCATGCCATGACTACAATGAAGAGAAGAAAGTGAAGGTGGCTGCACTTAAGTTCACAGATTATGCATTGATTTAGTGGGATCAAGCTCAAAAAGAAAGGGCAAGATATAGAGAGCAGCATATCATTACTTGGGATGAAATGAAGACTTTGATGAGGAGGAGGTTTGTACTATCTTATTATCATAGGGAGCTACATAATAAGTTACAAAGGCTCTCTCAAGGGAGTAGGAGTGTGGATGAGTACTTCAAAGAGATGGAGCTTGCCTTGATAAGAGCCAACATTGTTGAAGAAAAGGAGGCAACCATGGCTCGGTTTTTTCATGGTCTCAACCGAGACATTAGTGATATTGTAGAGTTGCAACATTATGTTGAGCTTGAAGACTTAGTGCATCAAGCCATGAATGTGGAGCAACAACTCAAGAGGAATGGTACTTTGAAGAAGGCTTATTCCAACTTCAACACAATAAGTTGGAAGGACAAACAAAAGAATGAGGGATCCTCTTTCAGTCCAAAAGAACCCGTGGCTGCCCCTAAGGCCACCTTGCCTACTACTTCCACTTCATTTTCTACTTCTAAAAATAAGGACATTAAATGCTTCAAGTGTTTGGGAAGGGGACACATAGCTTCTCAATGCCCAAATAAGAAAATAATGGTGATAAGGGACAATGAGAGCATCATTAGTGAATCTTCTTCTATTTCATCAAGTGAGGAGGAAAGTGATTGTGAGGTTATTTCACAAGATGGAGACTTATTGATGGTAAGAAGATTGTTAGAAAGTCAAGCTAAAGAGAAGGATGAAGACCAAAGAGAGAACATTTTCCATACAAGATGCCTCATTCAAGGGAAGGTGTGCTCTTTGATTATTGATGGGGGAAGTTGCACCAATGTGGCAAGCACTCGCTTGGTAAGAAAACTTGACCTTAAAACTACTCCTCACCCCGACCATACAAGCTTCAATGGCTAAGTGAGAATGGTGAGTTGATAGTGAATCAACAAGTGATGGTAAGTTTGTCAATTGGTAAGTATAAAGATGATATTTTGTGTGATGTTGTTCCTATGGAGGCCGGCCATATTTTGCTTGGAAGGCCTTGGCAATTTGATAAGCATGCTATTCATGATGGTTTCACTAACAAGTACTCATTTGTTCATAATTCCTTAAAGGTAACCCTTGTACCCCTTACTCCCAAACAGGTTTGTGAAGACCAAGTGGCCTTGAAGCTAAGAAGGGAGCAAGAGAAGGAAGACATAAAAATAAAATCAAAGAAGGAAGCGAAGAATAGGGACCAAGAACTTGTAAATGAGAAAAAAAATGAATGTTTAATTGCTAGAGAGAGTGAGATTAAGAGGGCTTGCTTTGCAAAGCAAGAGATGTACATTTGCGTATACAAGGACTTGTACTTAAATTGTAACTCTAACCCTCTACCTAGTGAAGTTGATTCTCTTTTGCAGGACTTTAAAGATGTCTTTCCAAAGAGTGTCCCTCTCGGACTACCACCCTTGAGGGGGATTGAACATCAAATGGACTTCATCCTGGGAGCCTCTTTGCCCAATAGGCCCGCCTATAGGACAAATCCTGAGGAAACTACGGAAATTCAAAAACAAGTGGAGGATTTGATGCAAAAAGGATGGGTAAGGGAAAGTTTAAGTCCTTGTGTCGTGCCTGTCATACTTGTCCCCAAAAAGGATGACACTTGGAGAATGTGTACTGATTGTAGGGCTGTAAATAATATAACTGTAAAATATAGGCATCCCATCCCTAGGCTAGATGATTTGCTTGATGAATTACATGGTGCATGTTACTTTTCAAAAGTGAATTTAAAAAGTGGGTACCATCAAATTAGGATAAGGGAAGGGGATGAGTGGAAGACAGCCTTTAAGACTAAGCATGGATTGTATGAGTGGATGGTGATGCCTTTTGGGCTTACAAATGCACCTAGCACCTTTATGAGGTTGATGAACCATGTGTTGAGAGAGTTTCTAGGCAAGTTTGTAGTAGTATACTTTGATGACATCCTGATCTATAGCATAACCTTAGAAGAGCATCTAGAACACCTTAAGGCTGTGATGAGTGTGCTTAGAAAAGAAAAGTTGTATGCTAATTTAGAGAAGTGTGTCTTTTGCACCGACTATGTAGTTTTCCTAGGCTTTGTTGTGAGTGCTAAGGGAGTGCAAGTAGATGAAGAAAAGATAAAAGCTATTAGGGAGTGGCCTACCCCTAAGTCTGTGAGTGAGGTAAAAAGCTTTCATGGGTTAGCGAGCTTTTATAGAAGGTTTGTAAAAGATTTCAGCACCATAGCCACCCCTTTAAATGAAGTTGTTAAGAAAAATGTGAGTTTTAGGTGGGGGAGGATCAAGAGACAAGTTTCAACACACTCAAAGAAAGGCTCACTCATGCACCCATACTTGCATTGCCTAATTTTTCTAAGTCTTTTGAACTTGAGTGTGATGCATCAAATGTTGGGATTGGGGCTGTTTTATTACAAGAGGGTCACCCCATTGCATACTTTAGTGAAAAATTGCATGGAGCTATTTTAAATTACTCCACCTATAATAAAGAATTGTACGCACTTATAAGGGCTTTGTACACTTGGCAGCACTACTTTTTGCCAAAAAAGTTTGTAATTCACAGTGATCATGAGTCACTAAAATATTTAAAAGGGCAAGGTAAGCTGAATAAGAGGCATGCTAAGTGGGTGGAATACCTTGAACAATTTTCCTATGTGACCAAACACAAGCAAGGGAAGGTAAACATAGTAGCTGATGCGCTTTCCAGGGGGTATACCTTATTAGCTACTCTTGAAACAAAAATGCTTGGTTTTGAATACATAAAAGAGTTATATGTACATGATGATGATTTCTCCAAGATGTATGCTGTATGTGAAAAAGGGGTGCATAAGGGGTTCTTTAGGTAAGATGGGTATTTATTAAAAAAAAATATTTGTGTGTGCCTAAGAGCTCATTGCGTGAATTATTGCTTAGAGAAGCTCATGAGGGGGCATTAATGGGTCACTTTGGGATCCAAAAGACTTTAGATGTGTTGCATGAGCATTTTTATTGGCCTGACATGAAGCATGATGTGCATAAAATATGTGATAGGTGCATTGTTTGTAAAAGAGTCAAATCAAAGGTAATGCCTCATGGACTCTATACCCCCTACCTATTCCTGATTCCCCTTGAACTGACTTGTCTATGGATTTTGTGCTAGGTTTGCCCTACTCAAAAAAAAGAAGAGACTCCATTTTTGTGGTGGTGGACAGATTCTCCAAGATGGCCCACTTCATCCCTTGCCATAAGGTGGATGACGTCATTCATATGGCAGACTTGTTCTTTAAAGAAGTGGTGAGGCTTCATGGAATACCCAAAAGCATAGTCTCAGATAGGGACTCAAAATTCTTAAGCCATTTTTGGAGGACCCTTTGGAACAAGCTTGGGACTAAGCTACTCTTCTCTACCACGTGCCACCCACAAACCGATGGGCAAACTGAGGTGGTGAATAGGACCCTATCGACCTTGCTGTGATTAATCATCAAGAGGAACATCAAAACCTGGGAAGAATGCTTACCTCTTGTTGAATTTGCTTATAATAGGGTTGTGCATGCTACTACTAGTTTTTTTTCTTTTGAGATTGTATATAGTTTTAATCCTCTCATCCCCCTTGATTTATTGCCTCTACCTAATGTTTCTTCTTTAATTCATAGGGATGGACAGGCAAAAGCTGAATATGTGAGGAAGCTCCATGAACAAGTCAAGACTCAAATTGAAAGGAAGATGGAGCAATATGCTAAGCAAGCAAATAATGGAAGGAGACAAGTTATTTTTGAACCAGGAGATTGGGTGTGGGTGCACATGCGAAAAGAAAGGTTTCCTTTGCAAAGGAAATCTAAGCTCTTACCTAAAGGAGATGGACCCTTCCAAATCTTAGAAAGAATCAATGACAATGCCTACAAAGTTGACCTACCAGGTAAGTATGGGGTTAGTGCAACATTTAATGTGGCTGACTTAAGTCCTTTTGATGTAGGTGATGAAGGATTAAATTTGAGGACGAATTCTTTCGAAAGGGGAGGGCATGATGGAGACCAAGGAAGCACAAGTGGAACCCCAATGGGCCCAATACCCAAAGAAGCACTGCGAGGACTTGGAGGCCCAATGACAAGGTCAAGAGCTAAGAAGGCTGAGGAGGATTTGGACAAAGTAGTCAACCACTTTCTTTCATTGAAGCCCATTCTAGAAGAAGAAGCACTCAAGATGGTCCCAATGATCCAAGTTGATGAAGGGCCCAAATGTGGGGACATGATTTTTTCTTAGTCAATTTTATTTAATTATGTATTTGAACTTTTTAATTTTCTCAGTTTTGGTTCTTATTTTCTTTTTGGGTTAATTTTATAATAAGGGCCTATTGTTTGGGCTTAACTTGCGCATAATAGAGCTAGGGTTTCCAATTGAGCCTAGGCCACATTTGCACTAGGATTAGGTTTTAAAATGTGCTAGCTTGTTGCCTCCTTTAGTTAGACCTAGTTGCATACCTAATGCCTATAAATAGGCTTGTGTTTACTGTATTTGGCATTTTTTGACTTAGAGAATAATATTGCACTCCTTTGTGAGTTTTGAAAGCTTAGTTCTCTTGGGTTCTTGGTAGAGCCATCTTGGTTCTTATCAAAGGTTTCCTTACCTTTGTGGCGAATCTTCGCTTGACTTATCACTCTCCAAGAGTGTGGCGTTTTCTTCCTTCCATTCCTTTTTCTTTTCTATCTTTTCTATTTTTTACTATTCATGGCACTGTTCACCGTACTGTTCATGCACTATTCATGTTACTATTCATCCTTTCATTGTTTAATTCTTTAAAACACAAAATCGACTCAAGAACGATTCGTAAAAATAATATGCATCCAACTTGGTTCATATCAGCTTGGGACCCGATAAAGAGCTTACAGATGTTCGATAGCCCCTCAATGATACTTTCATTGATAGAGTTGGGGCAGCTCCAGCTCCAGCGTCAGCACTGTAGAGGCAGGCTCATCGAGAGCCTCGAGCAACAGCAGCACTTAAGGTAGCAGTCCCTGAGCGCCCGGTAGCCCCTACAGAGCATGCAGACTGGAGAGCCCGAGTGGACGCCCGGCCAGACCATATTGAGGCTCAGGGCATGTAGATACAGGTTATGCTGTCTTATGCTATCCTTGCACAAAAATGGATAGCAGCACACCTCCACTTTCTGATACGTGACTATCCGGTTCCTCCTTTCCCACCCACAACTGTAGCGGGACCCTCCCAAGCTGGACCTTCTAGACCACCTCCAGCTGCCGCTGCTGCTGATGATGATGGGGATGGTGATGGTATTGATTTTGATGGCCCTGACAGTGATGATCCATCTTTTTAGCCATGGCATTCAGGGCACTGTTATTTCTTTCATTGTATTTCTTTTATATATATATATATATATATATATATATATATATATATATATATATATATATGTATGTTTCTTTTGTACAATGAGGACACTGTTTCCCTTAGGTTTTGAGGGTGTCTTTAAACTTTATGTTTTGACTTTATATGCAGTATTATGATATTTGCGTACTATCATGTTTTTATGCATATGTTTTAAGTATTATGTGTATGTTTGTTTTATACTTTTTGTAGTATATGTATGTGTAGATAATAATCATAGGAGCAATTATCTTGATAAAAATTTTGATGAAAATTCATTCAATATACAATTGTCGTTCCCTTTCACATTGTGAGTTGTAATGTTTAAAAACTACTGTGTATCATTGTCCAATGATAGATATAGATACAAAATGACCTTCATTTTTCTGTGAATCCATATGCAATCTTTGGCGCATACTGAAGCATTCTAGTTTCTTTTTGTGTATGGTGCGTTTCCCATTTGCATGCTTCAATCTTTGGCGCATGCTGAAACATTCTAGTTTCTTTTTATGTATGGTGCATTTCCCATTTGCATGCTTATTGAACTTTGGAAAGAATAAGAATGTTTGTCTAGAGAAAGTTTATGGATGATACATGTGAAAAATTCAATTATCCTAAAAATTGTTTTGCAACTCTCTTGAGGCGAAATTCTAGGTTATGCATGATTGAGGAGATGATTAGGACATTGTTTGGACCGTTTGAGCCTTTCGAGCTTACCCTGATATGATTATATCCATAGGTCCCCTTTTGAAGCTTATATATGTTTGGCCTTACTTGTTTTTCATAACCATTGTGATCGTTAACCTGTTAACCGTTCTAATGCATGTGAAAGCATTGCATTTTCTTCCTACCATTATTGTTTATTGAGTACATAATATGTTATTTCTTGAAGTGAGCCTTGTGATTAGGGGTATTAATGATTCAATACAAAAATGAGCCTGAATGAACCAGATGCAGTCAAAGAAAAAATCATTGCTTTGGAAAGTTTAAAAAGAAAATGAATGAAATGAAAATCAAAAGAAAAAGAAAGAAAAGAAAAGCAAAGGCAAAGCATAAGAAAAGTAAAGTTCAAAAAGCATCAAAATGGTTCTGGCGAGTTTTCTACATTTACTATTGAATACCCTGCTAATATCTGTTAGAGACTCAAAACTTGAAATAACATGTTTATGTTATATCCTATCCTTTTATTCTGTTACCCACAACCATGGCCTTACATTACAAGGTAATAAAGTCATTTTTGATCCTCAATCTTGTGTGATTTACATTAGTGGAGAGAGAGTTGTATTACAATCTTATGGATTCTGTGAATTATATTCATGTGTATGTTCATAACCTCATTTGGGTGAATATAAATTGAATGGAAGAAATTTTTTTTGCATGATTTTGGGAAAAATATCTTGTATAAAAGGAAGTTGTGAATGCTAGTATGATAAGGATTGTACATGTGTGAAACTGATTATGAGGAATATATATTCTTTGAGGTTTGTGTAATCATCATACACTAGCTTGGGTTAGGTGAAAGTGGAATGATAATAATTGGCTGAATGCAAGTTAATAATGTTGATCTTTGTGAATGTACTTTGTTTTACCGAGGACTAGCAAAAATCTAGGTTTGGGGTGTGATAACTTCACAAAGTGTAGTTATTTGTGCCCTATATCTGTGCTATATTGGCTGCTTAGTCTTTGTTTGTATGCATGAATGGAAGATTTTAGCATCATATTCTTCTGATTTCATTTTGATGACTTCCATTGTAATTTTGAACAAATACTTCCAAAACTATGATAAATTGAGTACATTTGCATAAGCTATTAAAGTGGTGCTTTCTCTATTATAGGTAGGTCTCAAATACAGCTTGAAAATGAAGAACTTAGAGTAGCTTTGGACCAGGAAGCCCAAGAGGAAGCCAAAATTGAAGATCAGCACTCAACGCCGCGACGTGGGCATGTTAATGTTGCGACGTTGAGCATCCCCTGTTCCAGGACATGAGACCCGAGGCCAAAGCACCGCAACATTGAGATTCAACGCCTCAGGCATCTTTGACCTAATTGAATGCACGCCACGATGTGATATGTTTTGTACCGCAGCGTGACTCTATTTTATTCAGCTTATAAATACTGTTGTATCTATTTTGTATAGGAGTTTTTGTGTTTTTTAGAAAGCAGCTGCTAGGGTTTTATATTTTAGACATAAAGGAAGCAGAAGTAACCAAGATTGAGGGCTTTCTTCACCTTGGAGGAGGATTAGAGCTTGAAAGATCATCACTCTTGAGCCTTTTCTTCTCTATCTTCTCTTTTCTCATTTTCTTCTCATGAACATAATATATTTTGCTATATTTTCGTGGTTCATGGCTGGTTAAGTTGTGTGGTAGGGTTTTCTTTAGATCCTCCTATGAATATTGAGTAACTTTGTAATCCTTTGAGTTTATATATATGAATTGGTTTTGTTTAATCATATAGTGCTTAATGCTTTTGAATGTTTGATCAACTTTTGATTGATTTGTTAAAATCTAATGAACCTAGATATAGGAATTTGGATTTGAGATCGTATGTATGATTGATGCATGTTCTATTTCATTTAATCGGTTTGGATTAGATGATTCGTTAATATGATAGAAATATACCTATTGACCATGCATAGTAACTATTGGGAATAGATCTTAATGAGTGGATTTACTCTAGTTCTCATGGAAACATTGTGAATTAGGTAACTGAAGCATGGTTAATTGACCTAGACATAGACTTTTAACTAATTTAGATTCTTAAGCTAACCTAATCATTTCGTTTATATTGCTCATAAGGATTACTTGTTATCAATTGAAGTAGGAGGTGAAAAAGGAATCCTTATTCTCTAATTCTCAACTTTAATTAAATTTAAAGCTTTTAAGTTCTTTTAGTTAGTTTAGACACTTGTTTCCCAATGTATATGTTCTTGAATAGAAATTCTTAAGCTTTTAGTTTGTACTTAGCATTGATTTTAACGTTAGTCCTCGTGGGAAAGATATCCGACTCCTAGCTATAATACAAGTGCGATCTGTGCACTTGTAATAAGCAAAAGAGCGAACACCTATGCAGAGAGCTTCTCCATCTACATATTGGTTAAAGTGTTTTACTCACATCTTTACCCTCACAATGTGCTTTTTCTTGCTCCCTTGTCTCACAATTCCATCATTACCAAAATATTTTTCTCACTCCTTTGCAAGGTCAATGGGCTTATCTCACTCCCTTAGTTATGATAATTGTGCTATGGTTTAACTTTAACTAATAAAGGAATCATCTCTTTACTAATACTCCATTCAATCTCAACTTAAGGAAACACTAGAATATTTCTCTAAAACTTACAAATTTCACTCAACTCTAACTACAAGAAAGTAAATCATGCCTCTATGATAAGTATAACTTTCTTATCAAACTTAGCCATAAATTAGTCTTCTATCATGCCACCATATTCAGATCTTAGGAACTCTATATCCTTGGCATTCTGTTGGCTCTTATGGTAGTATTTATCCAGAATAAAAATTCCTAAACACTCCCCAAATAATCTAAGTGTCAAAAGTTTTAACAACTCCTGGCACCTACTCACTAAAACTCTGCCTCTATTACTAACATATAAGAGACATTCAAAACTCTCAAGTCATCTAAACAAACCTTAACTATAAAGATTTTCCTCATTTTCTTAAATGGGTCTTACTTTCCCTTAAAGGATGCAGGGTTGGTTTTTCTAACTTTGAGAGATCTAAAATGTTTCGATTCTCTACAACTACAACTCCATACACAAATTGTACTAGTGGTACTAGCTGCTAAGATGAACTTACTTTCATCTCCTCTAAAACTCCGTTTACGATAGCAGTGTACTTTCTCAAGCAATTGTTATCTCTATGAACACTTCAAACATAATGGTTGAACCTTCACTAGAAGAATTTCTATTTCTCCTAGTTCATCTTGGTAAAGTAATAGTTCCTTATACACTCTATGTGTGACTGTAACCATTAACACTCAAACCTAAGGTCTGTCATGCAATTCTATTAACACATCTCACATACGAGACAAAAAATGCATAACACTTAGCGAAAAACTCTAAACTTGCATAAGCCTAGCTAGTCCACACTCCAGTTCAATAGGATGAACTTCTCTGATACCATAATGTAACACCTTAATACAATATTCTCAATATAACTTATATATATAGTCATAAAACATTAAATATGTTACTTTTATTCTTACTATCTTACTAATCTCATATAATTAAGCAATTATATGGAGAGTCATAACTAAAAAGTTATACACATAAGCAGCAATAGCCCTGAAGGTAAAGTGCTATACATACAACCTTTACATTTTCAAAGCTAATATAAATAAATACATCAACTTTACTATAAAAGAAACAAATAAAACTAAACTACATTAGCTCTTCTGTTACTTTATCTTCTTACCTTTTGAAAGGCCTTGACCTGCTATTACCATGAAAACACAGAGAGGGTTGAGAACATGCAATTCTTAGTAATATTTATACATTTCATGGCATTATATAATGTAAATTACATACATATTAGTATAAACTATATCAACATTATGCAATCGCTCATACAACTGTATAACGTATCAAAGTTGTCTCACATCTACTTAACCTTATAATACTCTAACTTAAACATAATAGTTTATGATTGTTACTAGATATCAAATCTCTATTCAATATCTCTAGAACATTTACATGCTAGTGTTATGTAAAGGTTCACTAACACAATGCATAATCTATAAGCCTAAGTCCCTTACTCATATGATAAGAATAACTATCTACACAGTTGTAAATATCACAACTAGTTCATTCATAAACTTGTTATAGGTACTACATGTATAACATCTTTCTATGAATAAACTCACTAACTATGAAATGTAGGATTAGCAACAAGCAATGAAGTCTTTACTCTATGCCACTCGAACATTTACATTCTCATACTCTATGCAAACGTTTGCTAAGCCAATCTTTAACCTTAAACTCATAAACATACCATCAATGATATTAAACAACCACTCATACAATTGTACAATGTCATATAACATCACAACTTAAACATTTCTTATTAATGTTTTCCAAAAACATTTGTTATCAAACACCACAAATGATATCCATAAGTAATTTTAGAAACAGTTTCCAAACAAGAACCATAATCCCAAACTCGTGCAATGGTTCTTATAAATAATAAAGTCATAAGATGACATTCAAATAATAAAATCATAACATGACATTCAAATTCAACTCCATTTCAGTGCTCATTTAAATGTCCGTTTATTCCCACAGAACTCATATCACATGCACCATACTAAGTGAAAGTCACCTCATATAACTCGGGTTCTATATACTTATGGTAAGGAGGGAATTAGGGTCTCACACTACCAATATTATCCTACGAAGGAAACATAGTGAGAAAACATAATGAGAAATTTTCAAGAATACAGGATCCATTTCCTCACAGAGGATCATCTCCATGATTCTAATGGAATTTTGGATACCCTTCTCTCATACAGGATTAACTCCAAAATCTACTATACCAAGTGAAACAATAGTTCACATAAAAATCATATTGAGTGGGAAAAAGCATATCAAGACCATTTTCCTTCCCATTCAAGGATAAATGTCCCAAAATTCTCATAAACATTTCAAATCCATACACCATGAGCACTATTTAATCAAACACAAGTACATTCATATTCTAGCTCAACCTTAAAGAATTAAGGGAGCAAAATCTCATATTCATATCAAATAGCTCAACTTTGCATTTAAAGAGCAAAACAAATTCAAACTCAAACTCAATTTGATTTATCAAGGAACAATGTAATCTCAAATACACAATAAGTATCCAATACCCCTTTTATTCATCATATTCAACAAATTCTCAACAAATGAACAATGCTAAAGACATCCAATTCTCAATTGAATATCAAAACGAACATATATAAGATTACTTGTCATTCAGTCAACTAACCAAGAGGTTTTCATATAAATAATAAATTCGCATTAAATACATCAAGTACATCAAGGGGTTTACCATATCCCCTTGAATTATCATTCAGCCTACATAGCCAACTCAAAACCTATATGGTCACTTCAAGAATACATTTTGCTAGAATTCCTCCATAAACTCATAATACCTCAATTAATCAATATCAAGCAAAAGGGATTAAGAATATGTCATAATATCAATATTGTTGTGAAATCGGCAAGTGCATCGAATTGTAAAAGTAATAAAAAGTGAGTAAGAGTATCGTCCCACGAGAATTATGTTATCAATTACTAAATTCACCAAATCAACAATATTCAAGCTATCAAAAAAAGAGTTGGTAAAAATAATAAAAAGAAAGAATAAACAAAAATAACAAAAGTCAAATTTAATTAATTGGGTTGAGTTGGAAAATAATAATATGAAAATGTTAGGGGTCAGATATCACTTGAACTCTTAAAATGCAAAATCAAATATTAGTTTAATCAAGTCCTATTCCAATGATTCATGGTCAATTCC
The DNA here is from genome assembly GCA_029884595.1 of Ormosia semicastrata. Classification (NCBI taxonomy): domain Eukaryota; kingdom Viridiplantae; phylum Streptophyta; class Magnoliopsida; order Fabales; family Fabaceae; genus Ormosia; species Ormosia semicastrata. Next base: position 5,086,385 of record JAQQTO010000036.1, on the reverse strand, counting down.
TAAAATTAATCAATATCAAATCCCTTAGTATATTAATCCTCTTACACTGTCTAGAATTAACTAATCTCTTAGTCTAATCCCAAATAGAAAGACATTATCAAGAACAAGAAAATTAAAAAAACGACCACATAATCCACAATGTCTATTCCTAGCGATTATAGAAATTATGGTATTTATCACAAGTTTTAAGTTCATGCAAATTTTTTCAAATCATACATAAACTCAAAAATCATTTTCATATTGGCCAGATTTAGAAATGCATTAAGAATAGAGATAAATACGTAAATCATGAAATAGAAACATAAATTAAACCCATAAAAGAATTTACATCATCTAAAAATAAGATTCATCATTACCCAAACGAAAAAGAAAACTACACATGGATGAAGAATGAAAGAGAGATAAGGATTTGACAAACTTCATAGAAGATAAATGGAAATGACAAAGAAAATCTCTAATCTTCAAACCTAATTGCGCCCACACCACATTAGGGTTTGTGCCCCTTAACGGTTGCTGCGTTCTGTCCAAGTGTGTAAGATTGTGTTGCATTTGGCATAACTTTCTTATTTATAAGAAACTAACATTGTTGTTTATGCGTTTAGCACTCAAACACTGACTTCCCAGCGCTTAGGCGCTGGCCCACTAATCTGAAATCCTTCTACGCGCAACGCGCGTTCAAGCTGTGCTGACCCAGTGCTCAAGCGCTAGGTTTCTGAATGGATTTTCTTCCTTTTATGGCTTCTTTAAATGTTCAATCTTCTCTATGTGTAATTATCTAACAAAAATACATAAAAATACGTAATAAAAACACAATTAAAATAATAAAAATATAACAAGACTTGAGAACAAAACTAAATAAAAAAGATTTAAAAGATGATGAAAACCCAATATTTTGAATCTTAAAAATATGAATTTTTGTAAGTTTATCACTCTCCCAAGCTTAAGCTTTTGCTTGTCCTCAAGCAAAAAGAAAAACAAAAACAAAACAAAAGACTAAACAAATAAAAACTTAAAACACACAAACTCAAACATGACAATACCGAGTAGTGAATATCATATATATCCTCAGAAACTGTTTCACAATCTAATTTCAAAGTATCACACATGAACAATCCAATTATCACATCGTCTCTCACATGCAACTCTTATGTAAAAATGACTTTTCAAAAACATGAATGAAAGACCCAATCTCCTCATAAATTACAAGCTCATATAGGTTTATAAAACTGTAAATGCACATCAAACCCACATTCATAGGATTGTTCTTCATCTTTCTCTCCATTAATGTAAACAACACATAACTAAAGGTTAAAATAGACTTTACAAAGCTTGTAATATAAGACTAAGGGTATGGGTTAAGAAAGAAAGGAAAGGATAATGAAAGCAAAAGTTGAGATACAAAATCATGCAAATTTTAAAATTCAAGCCATAGAATATAAAACAAGTGCAAAACAAAGCATAAGAAATAATACATCATTCATTTTTTTCTTTGTTCTTAATCTCCATCCCTAAACTCATTTCTTTGCAATACTTTGGGTAGACTTTGATAGGGGTTGTATAGCAAGGCAAAAGAAGAACGTTTTTCCTAAATTTGAGGCCAGGAAAGATACCTCCAGAAATAGAAGAGAGAATAGAATTTTCTGAGTAATACTTCTTGCCTTCCATTTCTTTCATTACATCCCTATATACTACTCATACGTAAAGGGGAATAACAGAAACTGACAGAAATAAAAATAAAAAATCCAATCATTGGGTGTCAACACAACACCTAAATCTACCACTCATGACAGCTCATATATGAAATCCTAACAGAAAATCTACCACTCAATGGATGAAATCATCCCATCCTAGTGGTCGCTTAAGGACTCTCTTGGCCTTATCTCACTCAGCAGAATTCTTGGGCCTATCTTCTTCAGCAGACTCAGCACCTAATGCCTCACATCCTTTTGGATAAACACTTACTGGGTCCAGGGTGCTATCAAACTTTTTTTTTTTTTTGAATTTTTTAGCTCTACAAAACTTCATGCACAAAAATAATGAAGGCTTGAATAATAAAATAATACAAGATATGTACTCAACAAAGGTTATGAAAGAGAGGAATTTTTTTTATTATGGGTATGGGAAAAGAAAAATGGGTAAAGAAAAGAAATAAAAGCCAAACAATAACAAAGCTGCAAAAGGGGCCTAAGGATATACTGTGTGTACAGGTTAGCTTAAAAGGCTCAAACAGTCCAAAGAAGGCTATTATCATTTCCTTAATCATGCACTGCCTAGGATTTCGCCTTAAGAGAAAATCAAACAACTTATAAATACAAATCATCCACATATATGCATTCCTATAAATTTTCTCTAAGCCTGACATGCATCCATAATCCAAGGTCTATTAATCATAAAGATAGAAAAAACATCCATACACAATCAAAACAATAGAGATAAACATAACTCATGAATTCTCATGTGATATCCCAAGAAAGTAAATCAATCCATAATTCAAACAATCATTGGATATTCAATTCAATACACCGGCATGAACAGTTAATGACTCAAAATACAATAGAGTGATGGAAACAAAATAAAATCAAAAAGAGCAAATAACTAAATATGAAAACTAAAAGCTAAAGGAAAGAGAAAAAAAACTTTTTGGTAGCCAACAACTATATACATCCCCTACAAAGGCTCCGAACTTAGGGAAACACCTAAGCTGACTCAACATTAGCTATAGAACAAAAACAGGAAAAAATGTTAGTCACTAAAATAAAGAATAACAAAAACTAATAACTAACTGAAGAAAACCAAATAAAAAAATAAACATTAAAGAAAAAGAAGGAAGATTTGGGTTGCCTCCCAAAAAATGTTTGTTTAAAGTCATTAGCTCGATGTTGCCTTTTCTCAATTAATCATGGTGGGTTGAAACAAGAGAAATACGATGACACCTTTCTTTTGTCAGATCTTTACCTCCATACTCGGTTACTGCCTTTGGAATCCTCTCCAAAAATATTCTGAACTCCAGTTGGAACTGGTTGTCCTAAGTGTGCCTTGGCATCAGAAACTCCATTAGGCCATGAGATTTTCAATTTATTAACACGTAAAGTGCCAGGTTTCATATTGTTAGAAGAATTCAGATCAGCTTGCACTAAACTCTAAGAACTGGAAGAATCTTTTTTCTTTTTTAGCAATCTTAGAGACAGGAGGACATTTCTTTTTCTCATCAACAATCTTAGAAGTACAAGAATTAACAATAATGGACGAATAAGAGTTCTTACCATCCAACCCCTTTTGAAATTTACCTTGAATGCAATTAACAAGGGCATGAAGATCTGATGTTAGGGCAGACTTATTAAAAACATTTATAGTCACTTGATCTCCATCCACCCTCAAGATAAGTTTTCCTCTAAGCACATCAATTAATGCTCCTGAAGTTGCTAGGATTGGTCTCCCTAGAATCAATGGAATATTTGCATCCTTATCTATATCTAAGACCACAAAGTCAACTGAAAAAATAAATTTATCTACATTCACTAGTAAATCTTCCACAATACCGTATGGACGTTTGATTGATCAATCTACTAATTGGAAGGAGACCATAGTAGGTTTAAATTTCTCAATTCCCAGCTTGCGCAAGATGGACAATGGCATTAAATTAATACTAGTGTATAAATCACATAAGGCTTTATCAACATTCAACTTTCCAATGATGCAACGGATGCTAAAACTTTCTAGATCCCTTAACTTCGGTGGTAGCTTCCTCTAGATAATGGCACTGCACTCCTCAGTAAGTGCTACAATCTTATCTTCTTCCAACTTCTTCTTCTTAGACAGTAAGTCCTTCATGAATTTAGCATAGGAGGACATCTGTTCAAGTGTCTCAGCAAAAGGAATATTGATCTGTAACTTCTTAAAGACATCCAGGAACTTGGAGAATTGTCTTTCCTGTTTCTCCTGAGTATCTTTCTTCAAACGCTGAGAGAATGAAAATCTGGCATACAATGAAGGGTCAAAAGGTTTATTCAACATTGAATCCTTCTTCTTTCTTCTTTCTTCTTTCTTTCTTCACTTTGACTTCAATAGAAACCTCTACTTTTGGTGCATCTTTAATGGAAACATCCTCAGTAAAAACATCATCTTGCTTTTTCTCTTCTCCTGAGGAACTAGGTGCCACTTTCACATTTTCTTCCAATAGCTTACCAATTCTCAAAGTGATTGCATGACATTGCTCTTTTGGATTGACTACAGTGTCACTTGAAAAATTACCTTGAGGTCTTTCTGTGAGCTGTCTAGATATATGTCCCACTTGATTTTCTAGACTTTTGATGATTGCCTCTTGATTCTTGAAATTAGCCATCGTTTCTTGCATGAAAGTTGAGGTCTATTCCATAAAAGAAGAAGTTTGGTGCACAAAAGTAGATGTTTATTGCGAAAGCTTTTCAAGTGCAATCTCAAGAGGAGACTTCTTATCTTATTGAGGATTCAATTGTACCATTTGATTGCTCCAAGAGAAATTAGGTTGATTCCTCCACCTAGAATGATATGTATTTGAAAATGAAATACCTTGGGGTCTTGATGGATTTCTTATATAATTGACCTGTTCTAGAGAAATTTAACCAGAGTTGCTTGCCTCACATCCACTATTAGCATGATTTCCTCCATAAAAGTCACAAGTTAACACTTGGTGGTTCACAGATTTCACCTGCATATTCTTAACTCGTTGGGTGAGGTTAGCTAACTATTGAGAAATACTTTTATTCTAAGCAAGTAAAGCATCGAGAGTGCCAAGCTCTATAACTCCCTATTTGATTACTGCTCTTTCACTAAGCAACTGATATTCATTAGTGACCATAGTCTTAAACAATTCCTGAGCCTTTTCAGGAGTCTTAGTATTCAGAGATCCGTCTGCAGATGCATCCACCATAAGTCTTGTGGAATGATTCAAACCATTATAGAAGATTTGCACCTGCTGCCAAACTTCGAAAGCATGATGAGGACACTTTCTAAACAGCTCCTTAAATCTTTCCCATGCTTCATAGAGAGATTCTCCTTGATTTTGAGTAAAACAAGCAATCTCACTCCTTATCTTCACAAACATTGACAGAGGAAAATACAGAGTGAGGAACTTACTAACCAGATCATCCTATGTGAAAATGCTTCCTTGAGATTGGGCTTGTAGCCAGCTCTTGGCTTTATCTCTCAAAGAGAATAGAAATAGTCTTAATCTAATGGCATAATCACTAGCTCTATTATATTTGATAGTATCACAGAATTGCAAGAAGTTACCAATATGCAAATTTGAATCTTCTGCTTGACCTCCCCCAAACTGATTCTGTTGCACGAGCTGTAGCAAAACTGGATTAATCTCAAAATTATTAGCCTGAATAGTAGGAAACACAATACTAGTAGAAACATTCTCAGCAGATGGAGTTGCATAGTCAGTCATAGTACGTATTCTCTATGCATTAGCGTTCTCAGCCATCTTTTCTTCTTCAATTCTTTTTCCTTCTCTGATTGCTCTTTCTATTTTGTTATCTCTAGATCAAAGAGCAATTCTCCTGACTCTACAGTACCTTGCATAAACAATCAAACAAGCAAACCAGAGTGAAGTAAAGAAAAAAATTAAAATTAAAAATAAAAATAAATGACTAATAAAAATAAACAAAGAAAACAAAAATAAAATTAAATAAAAAAAATAAAAAATTAAATAAGACAAAAATAAGTGTCTAAATTAGTGTCTTTTCAACTAATATTTAAAATTAATAATAATAATTCCCAGCAACAACGTCAAAAACTTGTTGTGAAATCAGTAAGTACACCGAATCGCAAAAGTAATAAAAAGTGAGTAAGAGTATCGTCTCACGAGGATTATATTATCAATTATTAAATTCATCAAATCGACGTTATTTAAGCTATCAAAAAGAAAGTTAGTAAAAATAATAAAAAGAAAGAAGAAACAAAAATAACAAAAGCCAAATTTAATTAATTGGATTGAGTTGGAAAATAATGATATGGAAATGTTAGGGGTCAAATTTCACTTGAACTCTTATAATGCAAAATCAAATATTAGTTTAATCAAGTCTTATTCCAATGATTCATGGTCAATTCCCAAAATTAATCAATATTCAATCCCTTGGTATATTAATCCTATTATACTGTTTAGAATTAACTAATCCATTAGTCTAATCTCAAATAGAAAGACATTATCAAGAACAAAGGAATTAAAAGAAAGATCACATAACCCACAACATCTATTCTTAATGATTGCAGAAATTATGGTGTTTATCTCAAGTTTTAGGTTCATACAAATTTTTTCAAATCATACATAAACTCAAAAATCATTCTCAAATTGGCAGATTTAGAAAAGTATTAAGAATAAAGATAAACACATAAATCATGAAATAGAAACATAAACTAAACCAATAAAAGAATTTACATTATCCAAGAACAAGATCCATCATCACCCTAACGAAAAAGAAAATTAGTTACACATAGATGAAGAATGAAAGAAAGATAATGATTTGACAAACTCCATAGAAGATAAATGGAAAGGATGAAGAAAATCTCTAATTTTCAAGTCTAATTGTGCCTACACCACATTAGGGTTTGTGCATCTTAACGGCTACTGCGTTCTATCCAAATGTATAAGAGTGTGTTGAATTTAGCGTAACTTTCTTATTTATAAGAACTAACGATGTTGTTTACGCGTTTAACACTCAAGCGCTAACCCACTAATCTGGAATTTGCGTGCTCAAGCGGTGCTGACACAGTGCTCAAGCGCTGGGTTTCTAAATGGATTTTCTTCCTTTTATGACTTCTTTAAATGTCCAATCTTCTCCATGTGCAATTACCTAAAAAAACATATAAAAACACGTATGAACACAATTAAAATAATAAAAACATAACAAGAGTTGAGAACAAAACTAAATCAAAAAGATTTAAAAGATGATGAAAACTCAAGATTTTGAATCGTAAAAATACAAATTTTTGCAGGTTCATCAAATATCAAACACAATTAATCAAGAATGTGTCATGGCCAAGGTTCACAATAAAACCATCTTTACAAACTCATTATCTACACATCATTTTCTTAATCAATTTAATTAATAAATGAATATGGAAGCATAAAGATTTACAAAATTAACAAAAAAAACCTTCTTTACTTGAGCTTGGTTGTGACCACCCTTGAGTCAAACTCAATATTTTCTATGCTTACATACTAAAACATTTCACAAAATGCTCAAAAATCAACAAGACAATATGGAAGCATAGACTAAGCAACCAATCTTGTTTGGTTCTATTTTGGTCGTGACATACCTCATCCATAAATGCAAAAAAAATCATTTTTCATATCATTATCAACATCACAAATTAGATTTAAGAATCAATGGAAGAAGAAGAACAATTTAAACCAATTATCAATACCAAGTCCTAGTTTTGGCCGTGGCTCCTATACGTATAAGAACCACAAATTTCTATTTTAAATTCAGTGGAAAAAGAATAAATTGAGAACAAGAACTTCTATCTTATCTCCACTAGCTTGTCAATATTTTCTTTCCTTTTTTCCTTCTTGTTTCCTTCTTATTTTCTTTTGTTTTTCTCCTTTTCTTTGTTCTGCTGGTCGTAAAAGAAATAGGGGAGAGAATGAAGAAAGTGAAACATGAAAGATTAGAAAAAGTGAATGAGAAATAGGTATAAAAGTCTAGCGAGTTATTTGCGGTGGATGACCAAAGTTTATGATAAAAACTTTACGTTAGAACTTTTATATCTATCATGTACACTTTAATATTTTAAAGATGAGTTTTTAGGTATCCATAAGTGTTATAAAAAATTTTAAAATTCAACTTAATCCTTGAATCCATTTTTTCATAATTTTTTATATATTACTATTTATCAGTTAAGTTTCATTACTCTTCCTTCAGTTAAGTTAAACATAAAAATTAAGCAAATACACTTATTGATATTCACCTTAACTAGTATCATTTACCAAAACATTCTTCATATCTTACTTGTCACCTCCATGTAATTTCGTAATTTTTTGAGCTACTTAATTGTTCAATCGGTCTTCTAAACTCTCATTCAGTGTCGTTAAAAATATCAGATCAAGTATATGTTTGGGATATCTATGAAAATTTGATTATATCATTAATTAATTATTGTATAAAAGTTTTTTTGTTATAATCGATTATAATAAAATTAAATTTATGTTTAGATATGTTAATTTGAAAAGTTATTTTAAGATAATCTGCTTTCGTTTTAATGGTATAAAAAAGAATCACTTTTATGCACTAAAATAAGTATAGAATGATTAAAAAAGTTATTTGAATGAAGACAAAATAATATTTATATCTCAAAGTATAAGGATTAATATATAATATAAAATTATAAGTTTTAATCTTCAACATTATGATAAAAAATTATAATGTATTAAATTTCTTGTAAAAATTGAAATTGATTATACCAAATATGTTATAACACTATTGAAACAACTTTTAAAAAAAAAAACTATTTCAATAGTGAAATAAGTTGAAACAAACATGCTCCAATTAATCTGATTTTTCAAAATTTATCACATCTCTTTCCAATCACTTATAACTTAAAAATAAATTTTTTATATTTATTTCTATCATATTAGTTATTTATATAAAAATTTTAATTATTTTTCATATTCGGTGTTATAGAATTAAGTTTAAATTAATTTAAAAATTTACCTAAATTAACAGATAACTTATCCCGGAATTACTTAATTTCTATAATCTTGATTAGGAATATTAGGCTAAGAGGAATGTTACAATTGCACCTTTACCTTTATACATAATTATTACATGCATCATATCTACGAAATTAAGCTGTTTGTTTAAAGAATAAAGCATATCTTGTATCACCAAGGTAACAAACGTGTACGGAATTAATGCACATGGGACAAAAAAGTATGCAGCACTCTCAGATATTCTCCAGAAAAATGCACATACTGCCTGGTATCATCGTGTTTCTGAAGAATTTTCTCAGCTCTCGAATTTGTGAGCTTCGTACCAACTTTACACATTGCTACATTTGTAAAGATTTCTGGATACAGTGATTATAGAAGTAGCCTTTTCTAAATTTTGAAATAGGAAACTATTTTTTCTTGAGTCTCCATTAATCCTGCTGTGTCTGACAGATGGTATATCTGCTTAAGATCAGAGTATTCAGGTGTCCCATTTGTCGGTGCTGCTAATGAACGCACGCGGCTGATGAGACTGTAACTCATGGCGACAGTCTTATCTTCACTCCAAATAATTAATTTCTTTTTTTCTTTTTTTGAAGTAAAGATAGATTTCTGGTCTTCTTCTTGGTTAAAAATAAGTATTGCTCTTCAAAATATGACTAGATCCTTGGATCGATTTTGGAATGTCTTGGCAATTCAAACTCCCCATGGCTTGTTGGCTATTAATTTTTCATGAGAGAGAAAACTGAGCAGGTTCCAGTTTGCAAGAAATGATTCAGTTTCAAAACACCAAAATCAAATCTCTGTCGGTCATTTTTTTTTTTTGTTACAAAAAAATTTAGGATGAAAGGAGATTCTCCTTATTCTAACATCAGGACAAACTACCAACCTCAACAAAAATTTATAATAGGATTACAGTTCGCCTACTAATGAAAAATCTCAAGAATCGAACCCAAATCAAACTATTGTCATGAGTGGAACGTCAATTAGGTAAGCTAACCCCTATTAGCTCTGTCGGCCATATGATGGAACAAGCACTGATGTGTTTTTCAAATCACACATGATGTGATCATTCCACTCCAATCAAATTTACCAAAGGGTTGCATAAACAGAAAACTACCACAAACCTTCATAATGAACCACCAAAAACAGATCCAAAGTGGAAGGGGTCACCCAGTGATCATGAAGAACCTCAAAAAGATTGTTCCACAGAAGAGTAGCTGCCTTACAATACAATGCCAGAACAAGTGGCCTACTGTCTCTAAACTAAATTTGCACATAACATAACGCATATTAGAAGAAAGAGTAGTATCAAGTTATAAGTCTACAACAATTTCCTTGTATTAATATTTAATCCTGTAAACTACTGCTGTCCAAACAAAAGATAAGATCCTAGAGGATGCTTTTGATTTCCAAATGAGTTTGTCAAGAAGAAGCTTTTGTTGGTTAGGAGAGTTACAAATTGAAAAACGGGTTTACAAGAAAACACATCAGAAAAATCCGAAGTCCAAACTCCTATCTGAATTGGCACAGAAATAAACGGTCTCAAGTAAAACCGAAGAAAAGGGCAGTTATCTACAAGTTTCCATATCACTTAAGAGTATATGAAAGCTGAAATCCCAAATTGAAATAGGACCCTGCTAGAATAAAACTATATTGGGAAAAATATCTAAAGTAGAGGGACTATTGAAGTGAGGAAAAGCCTCTAAAAAGGAACATTACCTACCCAATTATCCACCCAAAACTTGGCATGGGTATCATGACCAAAACTGAAAGAAACCAATGGTCGAAAAGAGATATCACAGAGAAATAAACTTCTCTCGAATAGCATGAGTTGCAGTGATCACTCGGTTAGCATCAAACCAATTATAATCTAAACCATATTTTGAATTACTTGGTGCCACAATGAAGTAGTCTCCAAAGGAAAACATCGTAGCCATTTTGAATAAGGGGTAATCCAATCATCCAAGGAGTAAAAAGCACCATGCGAATTAGCTAAACTCTCAGAAATCTTACGTATAGCAAGACCCCAAAAAGAAGTAACTCAAGGATTACCACCCAAAGGAACAGTCAAGTCTGTTTGCTAATTGCTAGGAATTTTTCTTTTTTCAAAAAAAAAAGAAGGACAAATTGCCTTACCAAACAGCACCCTGGAAGATTGTAAATCCATCCAAATTTTATGCAGGTGGTGCCATGCCACACAAAACACCCCCATAGTTAACCAAACTTCTACTCATGGCAACTCAAGTTAACCTTAGTATTTTGCTAAATGCTACTAAAGAGAAACTGCAACAGTTTCCAAAGAGAGGGCTAAGTAATTTACAAGACCATAAGCAATTCATGTTTTAAATATAAATTTCCATAAATATAATATAGTGGAATTTTCTACCACTGCCATAAAGCAAATTCCAAACTCTGCCAGATCCCAAAATAAAGAGCCATCAGAAAAGAGCAGGAAAGTTAACAGAAGATGGAAGTTCTGGTACTATCACAACCTCCCACCCTGGTGGGGTGTGAACTATCAATATTTATACAAACATCAATGATCAATCTATGTGCGAGCAGTAAAACAACCAGAACTAAGAGCAATAGTAAATTTTAATCTTCCTATACAGATGCCATTAACTGATTTATAAGCATAATCTACTTAATCTTGTTTCAATTCTTTTTCTTTTTTGGCAATATTTCATAAGATCATAAACCAACTATCATATCCATTTCAGATATTAAATTCATTTTTTCCAATTAATTTAAAAAAAAAAAGTTATGGTACTTCAAATAATCAACTGTTAACAAAAACAGAAACTAAGAAACAGGAAACAGAAAGCAATTAATATAAACCAACCCCTGTTAGAAATTTCTAGCAACGTTTTTCCCCTTGTTTTTTTCATCTGTCCCAACAGCATGCCCTGCTATATGAAATCTCATCCACTTTCACGAGAATGAATTGGTTTCTCCAACATCTTGTAGAAGCAGATACATTAATCAGATTCTGATGTGTGTCCAAGCATTGCACAATCTCATCTCCAACTCAAATTCTGTCATTCCCACACTCTTCGCCAGTACCCTTCACCCTGTTCCTTCTTCCCTATTGACCACCATATCAGCTCTGATCTCACGTCCAAACTGACCCTTTAAGAAACACCCTGAGCCATCCATTGCTAGGGTTTCCTATTTTGATCATCTCAACAGCTTACGGGTGGGTTTCTACCATATTTTCTAGAAGCAGATACACCACAATAACTGGAATATCTAAATGAATTCTGTACCATTTTATTAGCCACCCAAATATAATATCATATAGACATATTTGTATACTTAGATGGTAAGTGTATTTATCCACAGGGATATAGATGTTAGCTCAAGGAAAAATAAGAAAAGCACCTTGCACTTAAGTGGTCCAGCAAGAGTCAGACAAATGACATCTTCAGAAATAGAATATTCATCTGACCTGCAAAGGACTAATAAGCTACTTTACAATCATGCTTGTACATATTCATTTATAAATATTACATGCATATATAGATGTGTGCATGTGCAACAGCTAAACGACACAGCTTTAAGATGTATGCAACAATCTTTTCTGTTTTTGGCTTCTATCTTATAGTCAACTAAAAAAAATATGGATAATTTCTCAATTAATTGCGTAAACAAGAACATAACCTACAAATAAAATTATGAATAAAGGGATGGAGATTATAGTTTGTAAGGAAATTATGAGTAACAGTGGTTTCCTCTACAATGTGTAGCTACCACTCAGTTCCAACATATATCATCCCATGTATGTTGAAAAGATGATGAAAACATTTGCATCAGTTTAAAAATACTAGTTCTACTTTCCAGAATTTACAGAGCTTTGAAGCAAAAGGTGAAAAAGCAGCCACATTTCAAAATTGCAATATGGCGATTGAGTTGCACCACTATCTGATCCGAAAAAGTGAATGACAACCTTCAATCCATGCATAAATTTCCTGCATAGGAAAGAATTGGTGTATATTGAAAACAATGCCACTTCAAAACTGTTAGAAATATAAAATCATTCTGGGGGCTCCACCTAACAGCTTAATCGTTTTGGAGGGTTGGTCCCTGACATGATGTCAGAGCCTCTATGAACAAGTGGTCAAGAATTCGATCCCCATTCATCATAATTAAGTTAAATTTCAGCATAAGGAACAGTGGGCGTGGATATAAAACCCTTCTTAAACCTCAACATAACAACTTATTACAAAAGTTACACATACTGGCCAACATGATAAAAATAGGGACTGCAGTGCAGACAGAGTAAGGAAAACTGACAACAAAAGAGGAGTGCACCGTAGGCTTGATGCACGCAAGATAACAAGTATATATTGATCTATATTCTATATTATAGCTCTTTTCACAAGGCATCCAAGCATACAAAGTCTGCAAGCCCAAGTATACTAACCAGAGATCTCCACACCACCCCTCCTCATCTTTTCTGATTAATTCCCCAATCCAATCATTTCAACAAGGAGATATAATTCCTTATTCTCATCAACAATTTCAAGCTTTTCCATCATCAAATATCCAAGCTTGACTGAGTGGAAAATACAACAGTTGAATACTGCTAAAAGTCACTTCTTCAGGAATGCCTTTTTTCTTATACCACTCACTAGCGTCAACCTCTCCCCTTGATCTCTATTTTTCTCACATTTCATACTCTCCAAATACTTCTAGTTACAGCAGTGTACTCAGCCTTACTTTCTGTGACCCATTTTCATTTCTACTTAGGCTGTATCTTGACACCTTATGAAGCAACAAAGATTCTGAAACTTCAATGACCAAGAACCCTAAAGAAGATCCTCCACTTTACTCATTTCTACAACACCAATGCTGGAAGCGTTTCATCCTCACTTGTGGCCAACCCCACCAACAGCTTATGTGGACTACCAGCTGCCAGAATGACCTTTAAATCATATAAGGCAAATGACACCAGCAACACCGAAGCAATCTATTTCAGAAATTTAGTAAACCATAGTCACAAATAATTCCCAAACAAACCACATAGGTATGCCTTAAAAATCAGTATACCACCCAAAAACATGGATAGCTCACCCACAATAGTGAAGTTCAAAAGCAGTAAGAAACAAGAAATCCAAACAACAGGAATCGAAAAATACCTAAATTACTGCCAACAAGATGGATCCACCCACCATGCTAAAAATGAAAAAACTCAAAGAAGCCCATGTAGTCCTTGAGGAAATTGGTGAAGTTGTAATTTTAGAGGGGGACAAGGAGGAAGGTCGGTCACTAAGGCTTTCAAGAATCAAGATGATGAAGGGCAATGCAACAAGAGCTCTCTGCCCACCTTCAAGCTTTTGAGAAGTAAAGTCCAAAGTGTTCTCCACATACAAAATGCTAGCAGCAGTTTTCATTGTATCCACAAATTTCTTAATAATAAGCAGTAAAAGCTCCAACAAAAGAAAGGCTTTCAAAATATTGAAAAACTTCACCCAACATATAACCAGCTACAGCATCAACCATTGTCATATCTGGCTTAAAATCACATAGTTTTCTTGAAATACAATTAACAGGATTATAGGATATGGCCGTGCCACCTACGAGCAACACCAACATCGAGTTCTCTTCTTTTGCTTGGCAAACAATATAAAATGGTAGCACAAAATTTGCCAAATTCCAATGCAACTCTGGAAATTCAACTCGCATTGGATTAAGATCAACATGGTGTCTCAATGACCATACAGAATAATCATCCTTCAGCTCCAAAATATCAAACTCCAAAGTCTTCTTACTAAGTATCAAATGCAAAAACCCCCCAGACTCCCCAAAATACTCAACACTTCGATTACGCCATTCCGCACTGGGAAGAGGCATTGGCAAATTTTTCAAGCACTGATTATCAATGTCAAAATAAGAACTCTCACCATCATCATTACACCAATGAATAGCACGGTTGCAGTAAACCCCGGCACCGGTAATCAATTTGGAGGGGGCAGTGTAACAAACCCCAGGGTCACTCCACGAACTGGTCGCTGAGGAATATACATTAAACTCAAACTTACTAACACCTTGTATTTTGTGGCTACCCAATATTCGAATCGAAATGATTTGATAGTGTGGCGATCTCAAAGGGTCAAAAGCCAGATAAAGAGCACGTGTTTGGTTCTTGAATTGCTGGTTTGGGAAACTAAGAGTGGCGAATTTCTTGGTGGTTGGGTTGCATACAAGGTAGGTGGAGCCAGAGTGGCAGAGAAGCAGACCGTTGCACGAACGAACAACAGCAACACGAGGGTGGTTGAGAAAATCAAAATTCAGAGCACGCACCATGGAGGGGTTGGTGTCCGAGGTTGTGGTCAAAGGGATGATTTTAAAGTGGGATAAGAGTCCACAGTTGTCGGAGAGAAGAAGGGAACAAGAGGAAGGGTTGTGGTGGTGAAGGGTGTGGGTGTGGCAGAATCGTGGGTCGGAGATGAGGGAGAGCCATTGCTTGGAGACGCACTTGAATCGGAGAAGGGGTTTTGCCGGTAGCCGGAGGAGGATCTCAGACAGAGTGTCTATGCTTCCGGCAACTTCCTCGGCGGAGCTTGAAGACATTGTTGACCTTTGCATTGTGGGAACACAAAAATGGAATGGAAACGAAAAGGAACGCAAGTACTTGGATTGGTTTAAGTTAGCGTTGTCTCACTCACACTATTAGGGTATTCCGTTGATGTAATCTGATAGGTCCAAGT
This sequence comes from Ormosia semicastrata, assembly GCA_029884595.1. Lineage (NCBI taxonomy): Eukaryota > Viridiplantae > Streptophyta > Magnoliopsida > Fabales > Fabaceae > Ormosia > Ormosia semicastrata. The sequence continues at coordinate 5,070,980 of JAQQTO010000036.1, read as the reverse complement.
GAGAGAAACCCCCGGGTAAGAAATTCTATATGCAAATCATGTATAAAGTTCTGACAAAAGAGATGTGTACTTTGAAAATGACTTACCTATGCTTATGTGTGGATTTTTTTTTTCTATTAATAAAATGGAATGAAATGATTGAAAATAAAATAAAAAGGAAAAAAAATGAAATAAAATAGAATTTTTATTTTTTTTATTTAAAATTTTTATTAATAGAATAAAATGAAATTTTATTATTTATGTGTTTTTTTATTTTATTTTACTTTTGAAAAAAATAAAAATTAAATATTTAAAAAAAAAAAAAAAATAATTCTTCATATATTATATTTTTTATATATTTTAAAATTTTTAAATAAGAGAAATTATTTTTGTTTTCCTCATTTTATTTATGTTTCTCTCATTACTTATCATCTAAACATAATGTAACTTTATAAGCTTTTTTGTTTGAAAAGACTATATAGCCACTCTCAATTTTAATCTTTTTGTAAATTACATTATGAATTTTAAAATTTTTTCAATTAATTCTTAAATTTTAATTAATGTTCTAATAGATCATTTTATTTAATTTGAGTTTATTAATTCATTAACAATAATATTGTATAATAATATCTTATTCATATTAATATTTTTAGATTGTTTATAAATTAAATTTTAATAAATAAATGAATAAACAATTCTTAATTGATATTAATATAAATAAAATGATATTATACATTATTATCGTTAGTGAATTAACAGATTCAAATTAAACATAAGATTTTATTAGGACATTAATTAATTTTTAGGGACTAATTGATAAGATTTTAAAATTTGTGGTGGTAATTTGTAAAATGATCAAAGTTTAGGAAGTCTCTATACTCTTTTCTTTTTTTCTAAAAAAAATCTTCTAGTATTCAAAAGTCACATTGGATCTCGATTAATCTGGAATCAAGTGAGGTCAGACTACAAAAATGTAAAACTTTCACTGCATTGATTTTTTTTATTCATAAAATTCAAACTTGAGACATTGCTTAAGGAAGATACGTGTCTGACCACTTGAACCAACCAAGTATTAGTTTCATGAGTTTAATTTTGATACATCATAAATTTAAAGTTTTTTACACTACTAACTAATTAAATATTATTACATGTGTAACTTTTGAGATAATTGTTATAATGATCAAATATTTATTAATTTTTGAGGTAATTGTTATGATAATCAAATATTTTTAATAACGTGACCATGAATGATTATATGACAATGTAAAATTTTTTTACATTAATAATATATTAAAATTAAATCTTAACTTTATTATGTGTCAAAAATTGATTTGGATACCTAAAATAGGAAGTTTCCACCAAAAAATTTCTTTTTGATACCTTTGTACTCTTCGTGCATAATTAAAAATTTCTTACCAATAAATATTCCGTGTATTGCACAAATTCTTTTAAATTCAGCCAAAGTTTTAAGTAAAATGTAAATTAAAAAGTGTAATTAGTAGAGTTATGAAACTCTTGGTGGATGTATTGGTTCACTAACTCAACTAATGGATCACTAGTCGAATCACAAAAAATTCAAAAAAAAAATTAATATAAATATGAAATTGCAAAATAATAACATATATACAAATAAATTAAGAGTTCATTTATATTTTTATTGGGTTTAACTCATCTCTTCCTTAAGCCCAAACCTGCTACAAATAAATTAGTAGCAAAGTTATGCTTTTGTTGGCCTACAAGTCTTCTAATTTGTGAGCCCAAACTTGACCATGAGCTCATTCTTAAAACTCATAAAATATAAAAGATATTTTATCTCCTTCCAATTCCTCTATCTCTATGCGCCACAGACAGGGAGAAGCAAGACTGAGGCGGGAACGGAATTGAGGCGCAACATGGTGGTGAGAACTTAGGCGAAGGTGCAGCGCTGCAAAACAATGCGTGAATGGTAGAAACGTGGTCGCGATGCGAGGCGCGGCGGGAAGGCTATGATGGCTTCTTCTTCTCTGAATTTGGCTTCTCATTCTCATTGCAATTTGCAGTTTTTATTTTTTTTATTTTATTTTTTTAAGCGAGTGACACGAAAAACCAGCGAGTCACTGAGTTACCGCAAAGCCAGTCGGGTCAATCTGGTTTTCACGTGTTCAGTTGCATATTCAATCTGAATTTTAGCTCGGACCGGATACCTAACCGGTTCAAGGTTACACCATTCGATCCGATTCGATTTTGGTAATTATGATAATAATAATTATTT